>OX123206.2:10060993-10712993 GCA_944739405.2 Euclidia mi | reverse complement strand
GCGCTCATAGACGCGGCAGGTCAATTGTCTAGAAGTCTAGACACTAACATTCCTGTAGGTATTTTCCTGCATACTTCTTATACCGAACACAACAGTTTGTCACCAAAAATCACACATTATCTGCTTACAAATAAATGATAACTACTTCTTTTTTGGTAGTATGATAATATTATGGCCCGGAAAACAACATTTAAGGCAAACATTAGATCGTGCTGGGATTTTTATTGAGGAAATGTTTAATTTAAATGTAAACACAATGGTGTACAAATGTAAATGTGTGTTATGTAAGGAAATTAGAGCGAACAACACGTATTTATTGTCACAATATAAATTGTTCTTGGAGTAAGAATAGTTTGACGTCGAGAATAAAATTCATTCTGTTGTATTTATTTTTGCTAACAGTTCACGTTTTGTAGGTATTTTTGTTATTTTGACTGTGTTCTTGGTTGTTTGTGGCCTTGGCTGTAACTGGTAGTGTTCTCGACGTCTGGCTGAGAGTTGAGAGTGAGTTTTAACCCAGGGCAATCATCATACAGCCTTCACAGTCCACTGCTGGACTTAGACCTCTACTAATTTTGTTATCTACTACACATTAAAAGCAGCGATAGCCTAGTGGAGATACCAACGGACTGCCATGAAGATGGTATCGGGTTCGAATCCACGGCGCGTACCAATGACTTTTCGGAGCTATGTGCGTATTAAATTGTTAATTATCGCTTGCCCCGTGCCTCGGAGAGCACGTTAAGCCGTCGGTCCCGGCTGTCATGAAGATCTTTGACAGTCGTCATAGGGAGTCAGTACCTGTAAACAAACTGACACTAGTCTAAAACCATGGAATACAGCTGGCGCATGGGTTGCGGAGGTCAGACAGGCAGTCGCTCTGTGGAAAAGGTAATATTCAGCTAAATCCGGTAAGACTAGAAAGCGGACCCCAGGTTCTAACTGGGATAAACGCTAGGTGGATGATGATACTCACAACACCCCCTAGTCTCAAACAATGGAAAAGCGTACATATTTTATATATTCTTTTTTATCTAGACCAAGACAAACATACATATTCACGAACACAAAATTAAATGTTTGATATGGGCGCATTCGGCGTGGTAGTCGTTTACTCTCCCGCTATGCCACCGGGTAGTCTAGTTGTGAGTCAATTAAATAGTAGAATTTGGCTTAGTATATGAATCATGCTGGCAATAGAGCAGCGATAGCCTAGTGGATATACCAACAAACTTTCATGCAGGGGGTATTGGGTTCGAATCCATGGCGCGCACCAATGACTTTTCAGAGTTACGTGCGTATTAAATTGTAAATTATCGCTTGCCCTGTGCCTCGGAGAGCACGTTAAACTGTCGTTCTCGGTGGTCATGAAGATCTTTTACAGTTGTTATAGGGCGTCAGTACCTTCTAAATAAACTGACACTGGTCTAAGCCATGGAATAGCACTATCTCTTCGAGTTGCGGAGGTCAGACAGGCAGTCCCTGTGTGTGGCAAAGCTAATATTCGGCCAAATTCGGTTAGACTAGTAAGCGGACCCCAGATTGAAACTGGGATAACGCTAGGAGGATGATGATGATGATAGATATCATGCTGGCGGGACGATGTTACTTAAGCAATATCCCTTCTTCTGTTGTTTTATATGGTGATTGTAAGCAGTGGCGATCCAACACTGCTGACACGGGAGTCCCTAGATTCTATCCCTGGGTAGAGGAGGGCTTGGCTAGGGTGGCCTGGGAAAGGTGGGCCTAGGCAAGCGGGCACAAGCCAGTAGTCCTGGCCTCCTGGGGCCTAAAATAACAATTACAATTATCGACGAATAGCGGAGATACATATTTGACATAAGCTCTCTACAAATATGTCAAACTAGATGAGCCCGCGGTTACACCCGCGTTATTTAAGACTACTGCTCCGCTCCCGTGGCTCATAGCGTGATGTTATATAGCCTATGGCCTTCCTCGATAGATGGGCTATCTAAAACTGAAATAATTTTTCAAAGCGGACCAGTAGTTCCTGAGATTAGCGCGTTCAAGCAAACGAACAAACAAACTCTTCAGCTTTATATAGTGCTAGCTTTTGCCCGCGGCTTCGCTCACGTTAAATTCGGGGTAACACAAAACTCCTTCATCGTTCGATAGTAATTTTCGTTTTAATTCTGTTCATAGGGACTAATAAGAAATATAACTGCAAGAAGTATTTAAAACATTTCTGTAAACAGTATTTTTACAGTTCCGTGGTCAAAAATGGCTAAACACGCAATCCTTACAGACGCGCTATGTCTGTCAGTCTATCCGTATGCCACAGCCACTTTATGCCATAAACTATTCAGTTTACACAATATTTGCAAATTGGTAGGAAGATGTATTCTGTGAACCGCTTTAAGACGTTATAGAAAATAAAAAATGAACGATGTGGAAAATGGGTCGTTAAAAATTACTTCGAGGTTCCTAAAACCATTGTTTCTCAAAGTCAATCGTTTGAAAGATATACGGTTCCAAAGTGTTGCAATGGGTGTGTGTGTCACTCTAACTTTTAAAGTAAGAGAGTGACAAATCTAAAAAAATATATGCTGTAGATCGTTATTAAAACTTCCAACGAAAATTGGTTTGAACGATATGTAGTCAGTAGTTTTTGAAATAAAGCACATCTTAAAAACCGCAAATATAGCTTTGTTGTTTATACAAATACTATTAATAGTTAGTCGAAGATAATGGTTATGGTAAGTGGATAACTCCACTACGGAACCCTTCATGAGCGAGTCTGACTCGCAATAGCGAATAGCTTTTATAATGTTTCGTTCTAGGTGTTACTTGTAGCCGTTAGTCATTACAAAGCTTTGGTGCATTAAGATTCCGCATTACGAACACCAACGTTCAGTTTCAAGTTGATTGAAGGTACTCCTGATAATTGTAAGGAGTTCAGAAACTCTATAGGGTACGAAGTAACTTGGTCAGTATTCAAACTCGATATGCTCACCAACATCACTTTCAATACAGTCAAATGTCAAGGCCATGGTCCGATATATCTCTATACATTTTCGCATTTATACCTAACTAGAGGACGCCAGCAGCTACGCCTGCATTTTATTTTAATTTACCCGTTTTGGCCGATCCCGTGGGAATTTCGGGAAATCCCTTCTTAGTGCACCCCTACGGTCCCCAAGGAACATACATGCCAAATTTCAGCTTCCTGCGCCCAATAGTTTCGGCTGTAGCGTGTCTGTCAGTCAGTCAGTAACGCAAGGATTTTATATATTAAGATATTAGTAGGGATTAGCCAAGGCTGTTACAATAATTATTCGTTAATTTAGATAAGCGAACGAAATAATGACAGTGCACCATATGACAATGTATAATGTGACAGTACTGACAGATATACGATAGCATATACGATAGCACATGTGCAGCACTCAATTATTACAGCGCACGCTTTCTTACTGTCAATAGGTAGTAGGTTTTTTCCTACAAACTTCGACCCTCTCTAAAATCCCTCCCAGATTATTTCTTGCAACTAATTGTATCCTATGTGTTTTTTTCTGGTTCTGAGCTACCTCCCCACCAATTTTCAGCCAAATCGGTTCAGCCGTTCTTGAGTTATAAATAGAGTTACTAACACGACTTTCTTTTATATATATAGTATTAGTATTAGATTAGATATGTAGGTATCTCTAGTAGCCCAATTCATAGGTAGATCAAATATTGAAACCGGCTGTTAAAGTAAAATTATTTATAGATTGTGGTATTACTTTATATCGACATTTATTTTTGTGAGAGGGTGGATAATACGGTCGAGCCGGCCCATTCATGCTGGAACCCGCAACAAAGCGTATCAATAAGAAAATGTTATCATTACTTTGTGAACGTTCTATTAAGTACCTACTTACTATAACAACTTAATCGTGACTTAATTAATCTGTTTGCGACATTTTTGTTAATTGACAAAAATTATACGAGCTTGAAGTAACGAAATTTTCCTACTATATTAATTTTGTAATTAACCCACTTAGAGAATCTATTAATAACTTACTTTGCAATTAACCCAATTTTACAAGTCATTATTGATGTAGGTAATACATAAAATTACATAGCTTCAATAAAGTAAAGTATGTACATATATCAATAAATTTTTAGCAATTGAATTTCTGCTTTCTACAGAAAGGTAATAGGTACTTAAATAATATTTTTGGGTAAATTGAAATTAGGTATAAGCTTCTATATAAATAAATTAATAAATAAAAAAATTAAAGCCATTTATTTTCAGGTAATTACAACCCATAGATAAATACCTTATAGACTAACATACATTCAATAATATTATCTTAATATATAAAATCCTTGCGTTACTGACTGACTGACAGACACGCTACAGCCGAAACATTTGGGCCCAGGAAGCTGAAATTTGGCACGTATGTTCCTTGGGGACCGTAGGGGTGCACTAAGAAGGGATTTCCCGAAATTCCCACGGGATCGGCCAAAACGGGTACATTAAAAAAAAATGCAGGCGTAGCTGCTGGCGTCCTCTAGTAATATTACAAAAACATTGAGCCTCAATATCTCCTGAACCAGTAATTTCCCAGGTATGGTGCCGAAGTAAAAAATGTTCGTAATGATTGGTATAATATGGGGTTTTAGTTTTCGTTAAGGGTCTTTTTACATCCTGTATACGTTAGGTAAACTTGAAAGTATTCTTCGTCTTGGGCCATCCTGATTTCAAGAGGGAGGGCCATTCCAGAGAAGGATAGATTGAATAGTAAAAGAGGAATGAAGAAAGTTAGAGTTGTGAGGAGGTACCGTGAGGAGAAGATTATGAGATGAACGGAGGTTTCGTTCATTGCTGCAACATAAGTATTGGAAGTGGGAAGATAAATACTGGGCAGAAGTTGAAGATGTAAGAATAGTATAGAGGATAGTGAGAGCCCGCAAACTAAGGCGCTGACGCATGGGAAGCCACTTTAGTTAGGAACGATAAGTAGACATATTTTTATTGGATAGTATTGTCATATTTGATACATACTATTATAGTATTTGTGAGTATATTATGACATAATTATATGACAGGGTAGCGACCATTTTAATGGGATATATAAATTCAAAGTGAATATCAATTTACCCTAAATTGTAAATTATTTATTCAGCTCTCGCATCGGGCTGTTTATTTTTACTACCTACTATAGTACGGCTGAATGGCGCCCTATTTACAATTGTAATGGTGTCTGGTCAACATACGGGGATTATGATATTAGCATTATTAGCCTATTGGAGATACCAACAAGAGCTGACACAGGTTCCTTATTTGGTCTCCACGAATCGACTGTCTGTATGATATTGTTATATTCTTAACTGTATTGTTTTGGAGATACAAATAAAATATTTTTCTTTCTATGCAGAGGGTATCGGCACCACTGAGCTTTCGGAGTTTATGCGTATTTAATTGTTAATGATCTCTTGTCCCGTGCCTTTTTTTTTTGGGACGGTTTAACAAACCCTCCGGGTTTGTTAAACCGTCCCAAAAAAAAAAGGCCGAATGTACTGAGACTAGTCTAAATCATGGAATATCGTTATCCCTCTAGGTTACGGAGGTCAGGCAGGCAGACCCTAAGTGGAAAAGCTAATATTAAGTCAAATCCAGTGAGACTAGAAAGGGACCCCGGGTTGCCACCGGGATAGCGCCTAGGAGGATGATAATATTTCTAACTATGAAAACGATTTACGATTTACTACTGTAGATTGTCAAAACAACATTACCCCAGGTGCGAAGGCCCAGTGCCTTCCAGTTCTGTTCTGTTTGAAATTCAGATTACAGACGAATTCATTCTGCATAAATTTTTTTGGCTATGTAATGTGTATTTTTTTGTATACAACACTTACACACAAGTCAACACTGTATTCCAGATGATGCAGGCTTTTCTAGCTGAATGACCACGTGTGAGAAAAAAACCCGAAGCAAACACAGGGTGGTTGTTTTATTTTCATTTTAATGACACAACTCAACCTTCCTTGTTACTTGTACGTTGAAATTATCTCGACCATGTCCAATTTATTAAATACCAAATAAGTACAAAATAATTATCTAAACATAATTATTCATTTAAAACGAAACCGTACAGATTCTATGGTCGTCTTAATTCCTCTGGTTGGTAATTAAATAAATAGAACAGCGACTATTAATATTTCCATTATTATTCTATTCAACTCACACAGACCGGCTAGTAATACATTACACGTGCTCGTACTTATTAAGTAATATTATATTGTACTTAAATATCAAGAGCTTTGGACGTAGCATTAATTTATATATATTCAACATAACATAACTTCACGCCATTTCTCCCCGAAGGGGCAGGCAGAGGTGTATTACACACCCACACTTCGCCAGTTATGTTTCGGTCCCAATCTAATAGGGGGCGAGTCAATTGCTATCTACCGGGCACATTGGTAAGCGAGCGATAATTAACACTTTTAATGCACACACACACCCACACTTCGCCAGTTATGTTTCGGTCCCATTCTAATAGGGGCGAGCCTATTGCCATCTACCGGGCACATCAATAAGCGAGCGATAATTAATTTATAATGCACACATAACTTTGAAAAGTCAGAGGTGTGTGCTCGAGGTACCTGGGGATCGAACTCGAGACCATCGCCTCGGCAGTCCGTTACGTACACCACTGGGCTATCGCCGCTCCTTAATATATATACAAATGATAGATTAATCTATATAATATATAATAATAAATCTTAATTTGCATAAATGTTAACATCAAAAATATATGAAGCCTCTGACTTCTGAGCTAGGTATTGGCTACCTGTGTTACAGAAGTCAGTGCCTTCTCACATGTCACAAGAAATATTTTATGCTAGCAGCACACTTATGCTAATATTACAAAGCAATTGCTAATTTTAAATACACATACACTTCATAAGGTAACTATAATTATTACTATAAATAATTCTAGCAAACATTCTGTTTCATCGTAATCTAAACTCAACAGCCAGTTCTTAAATTTAGATTTAAATTCCTGGTATTTTAGATGGTAAAACTTACTTCTTTTGTTCAGCTTATTGTAGAGACGAGGGGCCATATACATTTGTTGCCGTCTTGCAGATGTAGTGCGATATCTACCTAATATACAAATGTTTGTTATTATGCGTTTTGTGCTGTCAGTGTCGGGTATAAAAGGTATTGACTTATGGTGTTTAGCAACGAGCTGAAAAATATATAGCTGCCTGACAAATAAAACTTGGCATTCTTTATACAGAGAGCTTGTAGGTTAACGATACGGTTTACATATCATGACCTTTAGAATGCATTTCTCTCTCGAGTTGAATCATGTACGACTTGCAGGCACCACCCCATATTTGAATACAGTATGCAAGAATGGATTGGGCTAGTGCGTAGTATACCGTACGCAGTGTACATACACGGTATCAAAAGACGATGACAGAGACGGTGTAAAATTCATCCGTTACCGACTGACAGCCAAAACTATTGGGCGCAAGAAGTTGCATATAATATGTTCTTTGGAGACCGAGGGGTGCATTAATATATAATTTACCAAAATTCGAATGGAAAATAGTTCTCTCGGTCGGGAGTTAATCGACCAACTGGATTTCGACGAGAAAATCGATTAGTGTAAAGATCTTTGATCGAAATCCTTCTCTAGATTTAATACATTTTAAGTTCTGGCTGTGTACAGTAATCATAATTATGATAATAGACTCACGCCTCTATCCTCGAAGGGGTAGGCAGTGGTGTAATATTACACCCACATTTCGCCAGGAATTTTTAGGTCCCACGTAATAGGGGGCGAGCCTATTGCCGTATCGGGCACATTACCCGACTCCTAGCTGCTACTGGGAATTGCCTAACGGAAAAACCCAATAACACTTTGCCCGACCCGGGAATCGAACCCGAGACCTCCCAATCCCACGCGCACATTTATGCCGCGAGACCAACGAGGCAGTATAATTATAATAACATTCTTTGAAATAGAAAGATAAACGTTTTCATCGCTAGAGGAATCAGCCGAATTTATTTTAAAAAAATCTGCAGCTGACGTTTTAATTATGGTTTACCATTTCGTTTTTCAGACGAAGCGCAGTTTATTTAATTTCGTAGAAATGTGAAAAATTTTCAATAGTTACTTACATGTTAAATTATATTTTCTTCGTACACACAAACTCAAAAATAGCTCACAATTTTCTTTTATACAGACCTAATTATATGTAAATTCGTCTTGTTTAATCTCGGAATTATCCGTTTGTATAAGGGGCAAAAATATATTTTTATAAAACGTAGGCCATCGGTGAGTGAGATATCCTAACTTTACACTACATTTCTATGCAGTCTGTCGCTGCGAATCGCAACCTGTTAGCCTCTAACTAAACTGTGCTATTTTGCTTGACTCTACTTCTCATAGTCACTTACCACGAAACCACGACTGTCAGAGACTGGCCACGTCTGTCATAAAACCGATGTGTAGTGGAATAGGCAGGTTCTCAAGTGGAGGCCACGTCTCAGCAAGCGTAGTGTTGGAAGGTCGTCCCAGGCAGGTATGACTGACGACTACAGCAGGGTAGCTGATCATTACCAACTACCCTCCTCAATTCGTCCTCTCAAGTGGCTGAACGAAAACGGGAGATCGGATTATAATTTCTGAGAGTTTCCTAAGGCATTCTCTGATAAACATAGGTCACCCGAGTATCATATTTGGAATTTTTAGAAAACCATGATGGCACTAGAATTTCCCAGACAATGCAATGGAGAAAATAATACGTCCCGCAATATTTGGTTTCCGCCTGAACGAATTCATAAAAAAACGAAACATAGCTCCGGGAATAAGAATTCATTACGTTTCAAAATATTTTTAAACCTATAAATATTTGTTGTATAAAGATGAAATATAGAACAAAAGTGTAGGCATAAACGCATTAATTGAAAGATACAGGTTTTTTTATTTCCGAGAATGAGGAGAACAGACATCTGTAATTATCATTTCCTAGGAAAAGGTGATGTCCGATTATTTTGAAAAGCTTTTAAAAACGTCACACAAATGGCGTTAGAATCTTTGTTAGATACTTACCTGTGACCTCTTTTTATATAAATAAAACTAGCTGACCCGGCAAACGTTGTTTTGCAAATTTTTTTTTTTTTTAAATAGATGTTGGCCGATTCTCATAGATACCGGATAAGCACAAAAATTTCATCAAAATTGGTGAAGCCGTTTCGGAGGAGTATGGGAACGAAAACTGTGACACGAGAATTTTATATATTAGATACTCTTCAGTATATATAAAATTAGCTGTCGCTCGAGGCTTTGCCCACGGATAAAAAAATAATCGGTCACTCAAGAGTTTGTTTCTTTGTTTGGTTGAACGCGCTAAACTCACGACCTGCTGTAAGATTTAAATAATTATTTTTGTGTTGGATCGCTCATTTATCGGGGAAGGCATTATATATCATTACGTATTTCACTTTTCTGTTTTTGCCTTGCGTGTTTTTAGGTGGTCTAACTTGCTGAAAGCAATGAGAGCTACAATCAGCTCTCCCTCACCAGTCAAGCCTTCCAACCGATGCGACTTAGACTTATTTGCCCGCTGAATCTGGAATGAAACAATTTAGAAAAGAAGTTGTAGTTCTCGGAAAGCGCGAATCAGTGCAGTGAACGCCTAGTAAAAACTGATTCTTAAAAATATTACTGCACGAGTCCCGCTGGCTCGAAAACTGCCAATAAATTTAAAAAGAAGTAGAAACCCTTCTTTTCCCAGAAGTAAAGTTGCACGACTTTTCCAAACTCATATACCTATCTCAACAAAAGAAAGTATCAAGTTCCCTAGCTGAAATAAAGTAAGAAATAAATGGTTTAAGTAAGTATTTGAGCGATGTGAAGTTTTGAGCCTGCGATTTAAAAGTTTCATTGAAAGTTTCACTTTTTCTGCATCCCGAGAGTGCAGTACCATCGGTCTCTATCTTTTTGTACGTGAGTACTTCATTTTAGTTTCTTTCGAAATTTGAAACTGATTTCTTCATAAAGTGGAACATTACCAAGTTCTGGTAGTGCGAAGTCGATTACCTACCTATTATATAGACTGTTTGTTTTCCCAGTGGTCTGAGGTAGTTTGAGTCAGTAATTGGTGTTGTGAAAGAGTTTGATTGTTGAGTACAACTGTATTGAAGTATATGAGTAGATTAAGTTTCTAGAAAAGTCCAACGAATAAAGCAGTAGTGACTTTCCTGTAGTACTTTTGTAGCTTGTGGCGCGTAAAATAAATTCTTCTTTGTATAAAATCATTAATTGTAAAATGGTCAATGATAACGCTTGCACATTTTCAATCCAGAAGTCTGTTTGTGAAGTATTTATAATAAATTATCAATTACCAGTTTTTTTAGTAACGTGCAATGATAATATTTCTACCTGTAGAACCGATAGGTGGCGCTTTTATCAGGGATAAGATTTGACCCCCCCGTGGGATCTCCACCTTGTCGTGGTGGGGGGGCTCAGTAACCGTGGGTTTGAGGTACACCCACGGTGAAGCTAAGCGGGATCCCGGGAGGGGACGCTCCACGTGGGCTTGGGTGAGGCCTGCGTAGGATGCGTCCCAAGATGCGGGTGCGGGGGACAGTTCTGTCTGTCCCTCGCAGTCGGGTGCGGTCGTGGCAGGAGAGGCGTGTCGGTGTTGCGTTGCCGCGCGCCCTATCTCCCGCGACCAAATGGGGGCGCACCATCGTTGCGTCGCGGTGGGGCCGCAGAGGAAGAGGAGATGCGGTGTTGCGTTGCCGTCCTCCCTATCCTCTGCGGCCGTTGGGTGTTTTGGCGGCGGAGCCCAACACCTTCATCCGCCATCAAGGGGGTTTCCTTCGGGGCCCGCCTGACCATCTGGCGGGCCAATACCCGTCGGGGGGTAGCGAGGAATGCTTCGGTGAAACCCTACCCTCCGACACATGGGTACATGAGGGGCACGGGTTGGTTTTTTAGTCAGTAAGAGTCTGACAGTCCCTTTCGTCCGACGACGTCGACTTAGAAAAATTTTTAGTTCGTGTATTAAGAAATTTTTCTAAGTCTTTTACACTTGTAAAATTTTTAAGAAAGTGAACGTAGTTCGTGTATTACTCGAATTTCTAAACACAAGTCCTAAACACTTTGAAAATTTTTCGGACTTGAAGTTTTACCAAACTTAGTGAGTGGTAAGACGGACTTAGCGACATGGAGGAGGACGGCGCCGAAGGTCGGACAGTGAGTCCGACGGTGAGGGCGCCGCCGCAATTTTCGCCCCCCGCCATCGTATAACACATACGCCACCGAATGTATTCTCCACCCCATACAGCAGTCCTGCGCCTCGTCCAGCTTCGCCTCAACCCCCCGCGCCACGACCCCCGTCGCCTCCCGCTACCACCGGGAAGCGGGTTTTAACATCTCCGGGGGAGGTGCCGGAGAAGACCCGGCGCAAGGTGGGACCGCCGCGCCGACCAACTGTACCTGTTGCCGCTGTATCAACGGAGGCCCTGCCGACGCTCGCCCCGCCGACAACCCCGATATTAGGATCCGGCACGACCATCTCCGAACTCGTCGAAGCTGTGAGGTCTAAGACCTCTAAACTTAACAAAGAAGAGATTGCCATAATCGGGCAATGTGTGAGCTCGGTGGGGTCAGTTGTGACACACCTGGTGGCGCGCCTCGCCACCGCGGAGCAACGAGCCGCCGTCGCCGAGGAACGCGCCAAGAGGTCGCCAACACCCGCCCAGGTGGTACACGCGGAACAACACCACACAGGATACCCGGCTCCAGTTAGTTACGCAGGCGCCATCAAACTCGGAAAGAACACGGAGCCGGTACGTTTGCCATCCCGCCCGGGTCCAGCAGTGGCTGTTTACCCAGCAGAGGACCAGCTCGACAAGATCCGCACCGCAGAGGAGACCAAGAAGATCCTGCGCGCCAGTGTGGACCCCGCAGAACTGGGGTTCCGTGTACACGGAGTTCGAAAGACCGGCGGTGCGGGTCTCATTGTGGAGACGCCATCGGAGCAGGACGCCAAGGCCCTACGAGCAGCCGGCCCAGCCACGCTCAGGGTGGAAGAGCCCCGCGATAAGCACCCCGTGATCTCACTTATGGGAGTGGACGCCAACGTGAAGTCTGATGAACTCGTCGCGCTCATCCACGAGCAAAATCTAAAGGAGCAGATGACCGTGGAAGAGGCAAAACGCCACATCCGCCCGCTCTTCAATCGGAACCGACGTAATGGCCGCAAAATGTGGATGTGCAAGTGTTCGCCGCCACTGAGGACACAACTTATCGACCGGAGCCGCGTCTACATTGGCTGGGACGTAGTCGAGATTAACGACTATATTGACGTCACTTGCTGCCGTAGGTGCCAAATGTATGGACATCCAGAAAAATATTGCAAGGCGAAATCAATGACCTGCGGTAGATGCGGAGAGGATGGACACAAGGGCACGGAGTGTCAGGCTAAGCAAGAGGCCTGCGCCACTTGCAAGAAGTTCGGACGCAAGGGGGCCGGAGATCACCGGACCAACAGTCGGGACTGCCCTGCTAGGAAATACGCAGAGGGCCGGTCTTTGGCCATGACCAATTATGGCCAGTAAAACAACACAAAAAATTGGACAGATCAACCTGCAGGGCTCAGCGGTGGCCACAGCAGAGCTGCCCGCCATCGCGGGGGAGATGGGGCTGGACGTGGTTCTTGTCCAAGAACCATACCCCATGCCTCATCTCTCCTCCACCGTTGGACCAACGTGGGTCTTCGGGACCGACATCGAGCGTCCCAAGAGTGGAATACTTCTTCTGCGACGTGACACTCCGTGCGCCTTGCTACGCAATCTTAGCAATAGCCACTGCACCGTGTGCCACATAGATTTGGACCCGCGCCAGCCGAAC
Organism: Euclidia mi; assembly: GCA_944739405.2. Lineage (NCBI taxonomy): Eukaryota > Metazoa > Arthropoda > Insecta > Lepidoptera > Erebidae > Euclidia > Euclidia mi. Next base: position 10,700,103 of record OX123206.2, on the reverse strand, counting down.
ACCCCAGCGACGTCAGCACACCTCGTCAGCGCCTACTTCCAGTACTCAGATGACATCGCCATTCACCTACAACACCTAAATATGGTACTGGACTCCCTGCGGTGTCACCGAGTGCTGATAGGCGCTGACACGAATGCCCATTCGCCGATGTGGCACTGCGCCCCGCGTAACTACGTTGGGAGAGGACCGGACGTTACGCACCGACGCCAGCAAATGGAGGACTTCATCGTTGGCCGTGGACTCATTATACACAACTGCGAAGATCAACCATCCACCTTCGCCACGGTCAATGGGGAGTCCAACATCGACCTCACGCTGGCCTGATATCAGCAGCAGCGACCATCGTCTCATCACCTACAATCTATGTGGCACACGGATCGGACTAGAACCAGGCTCGCCGGCGGAACCGCTGGAAGAGCCGAGGAGATTCTGCAAGCGCGGCGTGGACTGGGGACGCTTCCAGGCAGTGGTCCACACTCGCGTGGGTACGATAAATTGGCGAAAGAATGCAAGCGAGGTATGTGAGGTTTTTACGAATGTAATAGTAGGTGCGGCGAGTGAATGTTTAGGAGTGTGTGGTGCCAGTAAGCGCGGTAAAGGGTATGAGTGGTGGTCTCCAGCCCTGGAGGCCGCGCGTAAAAGATCGAATAAGTCGAGAAAGGCATGGCAGACGGCTAGAAAGAGAGGTTTCGGGGCTTTTGAGGAGGTAGCACGAAAGAAGTATCATGAGTGCCGCAATAGCTACAGGACATTGATGGCGAGGACGCAGAGCGAGTTCTTCCGGGGACTCGCCGACACCGCTAACCTGGACCCCTGGGGTCTGGCCTACCGAGCAGCCAGTGGGCGGTTAAGACCGCCCCCCAACGTCATAAACGGTACGAAGTTCTCGGAAGGATACGCCGGGGACGCGCAGACCGCCATGGAGGTCTTAGTCCGTGCACTCTGCCCGGACGATGACCCAGGCGCCGACAGCGCCTACCACCGTCAGGTGAGGCTACTGGCGGCCTGCGCGCCTTCGGGTCGTGATGCGCCCCCGCCATCGATCAGTGTGGTGGGGTCTATAGTCAGGGACTTACCCAACACGGCACCCGGCATCGATGGGATCACTGCCCGCATGATAAAACATGTGTGGCGCGTAGCTGACTCCGAGCTGACGCGTGTTTTAGGTAAATGCGTTGAGGAGGGCAAATTTCCCGATACGTGGAAGGACGGCCGGCTTATTGTCCTGCCGAAAGGCAACGACAAGCCGCTGACCGATCCCAAAGCGTATCGCCCTATCACGCTTCTTTCGGTTTTGGGCAAGATCTTGGAGAGGGTCATGATCTACTGCGCACCCAACATCTCGCGCAATATCTCACCCTGTCAGCATGGTTTTTCTCGAGGTCGTAGTACTCTAACAGCTTTGCGGTCCCTTTAGGACATTATAACAGCGAACCGGGCCAAATATGTCCAGGGCCTTTTCCTCGATATATCAGGTGCCTTTGACAACACGTGGTGGCCCATGATCCTGCTGAAGGCGAAGAACGGTGGTTGCCCGCCCAACATCTATCGGCTGTTGGTCGCGTATTTTACGAGTCACCGGGCAGGTCTCTTCGTCGGAAGTGGGGTTGTGTGGAAGCCGCTGACCATGGGCTGCCCGCAGGGCTCAGTTTTGGGACCCTCACTCCTGATGGATGACGATTGCCGTACCCAGACGGAGTCCAACTGGTCGCATACGCCGATGATGTTACGATCCTCATTGAGTCCAACTCAAGAGCCGGCATCGAGGCATCAGCCTCATGCGCCATGGCCTTAATTAGTGAGTAGGGACAGCGGAACCGCCTGGGCTTCTCCCCCTCCAAGTCATACTCTATGACCCTGAAGTGGAAGATGCCTGGACGACCACCGACTGTCCGACTCAATGGGGTCTCAGTCAAAAGCGTACAGTCGACCAAAGTTCTGGGTGTGGTAATCGACGCAACCATATCCTTTAAGGAACATGCGGAGTCCATCGGTGAGCGCGCCGCAGCTGCGTTCGGAAAAAATGTCGAGAGTCTCCGCCGCATCCTGGGGCATGCGCTATAGAGTGCTACGCGTCCTCTATCGGGGAAAGTATGCCGCAATCACCACCTATGCGGCCGGATGCTGGTGGAGGCGAACGACCGTGTTTGTGGTCAGAAGCGCGTTGTTGAGGACACAAAGACCCGCGCTCATACTGCTGACGAAGGCCTACAGGTCCTGCAGCACAGCGGCCCAGCCTGTCCTGGCGGGTGTTCTGCCAGCCGACCTCGAGGTGAGCCGTGCGGGTAGGATTGATGATATAAGACACCTACTTAAGGAGGCGTTCAAAAACGAAAGCAGACAAATTTCCGAGGAGACTGTTGCCTCCTGGCAACAGAGATGGGAAGGCGAGGTGAAGGGTAGGGAGCTCTATCGGTTCTTCCCGGACGTGGCGGCTCGGCTCAAGTATACTTGGGTCGAGCCGGACTAACAAGTCTCACAGCTTATGACTGGTCATGGATGCTTCAGGAAACGGTTGTGCGAGATGAAGTTGTGCGAGGATAGCGTGTGCTATTGCGGAGAGGAAGACGAAAGTTTGGATCATGTTATATGGCGATGCCCCTGTATGACAAGTTCAGGAAAGATATGATGGACGGGATCACTGTCACAACGGTCGGGCCCCCTTTTTACGCCGAACTTGTGAACTCTGAGGCGACCTTCCGGCGGTTTAGAGACTTCGCACATAAATGGCACGAGAAGAGAGCAGAACTCGAGAAGGAGGACAGGACCCGGGCCAGCGACGAAGCCGTAGGCGTGACGTATGCTGTGAGAAGAGCAGCACATACCGTACTACAATAGTACAGCCGCCCCTGAATGGGGAGAGTGGCTCAGGGACACATAATTTGTAGGGAGTTTACAACGGGCGCGCGGGAAAGAGCATACAGCAAGTACCGTGCGCCTCTCCCAAGATTCGGTCCATATACCCAGACGGGTGGTGGGACCATGAGGTGGAGGTGGGAACATTGTAGTCCCTTTCGTCCTTCCCCCCCAGGGCGAAGGGACTCCATGAGGATTTTCCAACCCGAAACCAAAAAAAAAGGGATAAGATTTAGACAGTTAAGTAACTAATCATGCTATATTTAATAAAATGCGCTGAAAGGTAAAATGGCAATGACATATTATGCGATACGATGTTCATTCGTTTATTTCTTTGTATGAGGACGTTGAACTTTCAAAGGTGGTGCCAGACTTGCTTTATTTATATTATTTTGGAGATAAATTATACACCTGCAGCGAATGCATTACTTTGAATAATCAAGGTGCTACTGCCAGTGACTTTACACACACCATACGCATTAGGTTAGAACTTTTAAAAAGCTAGTGTGGTTCGCTATTAGTTTTTTATATTGGGTTTATGCTTTGTTTATAAGAAAAATCCTGATATTAAACTTACCTACTCTTAGTGCATGAGGTGTTTTTGTTCTAAAATTGCATGTTTCACGTTTACATTTAGATTCATACTGACCTTGGATTCTGAGTGCAAACTATATTTCATGATATACTTTGTCTAAGTTTACTTAATTCTTTTCAGTTTATACAAATTTTGCAAAATTTATTTTATTGTTGTAAATAGGTATGTCTAGCCAGTAAGTATAATGTTCTAAAGTTGTTGTTTGAAACTATCGGCCAAAAGAACAAGCATTATGAAATGCATGTATGTATATTATTATACTCAATTTTCTTTAGAGAATCGATTTCACGAAATATCACTTAACAAATAAATCACCTTAACCTTGACTATATTTTTTGCAGTTATATTCTATTTTTTTATAGACTCCCGACTGTATTCCCGAAGGGGTAGGCAGAGGTGTACAGTAAAATTATTACACCCACTTTCGCCATGAATTTTTAGGGACAAGCCTATTGCCGTTACGGGGCACATCACCAGACTTCGTGCTGCTACTGAGAATTTGGAAAACTCAGTAACACTTTTGCCCGACCCGGGAATCGAACCCGGTACCTCCGATCAGCAGTCGCATACGCCACAGTTAAGTTACATACATAAGTCAGGCCCCACCTTTACATTACTCAATTTGGAACAAACCAATATTCAAAAATATGCATTAATAAACATACAAATCATACGTAACTTAAACGTTATTTAGTTATTTTAAGAAGTGCTAATTTTCGTGGTCATGCAATTCATAAAGGCTTACTTTGTACGAGCAAAGAAAAATATGCATCTCATTTTTTGTCCCGTTAGATGTTAAGAACATTGTTTGTAAATATTTCTCATTTTTAAGGATTCTGTTGTCATGAGTAATACAAGATAACGGTGCGGTAATATGTTAAAGGAATTAGGTATATTTGCTATTGAGATTAATGTGTCAAATAAACACTGAAATGTTTATCTATTATGTTTATTTGTTTTGTATTATTACCATATTATATGGTAGACTTTGATATTTATAGCGTACCTAAACTTTTTTTTTAATACTAACTACTACTAACTACTCCCGCACCAGGTATAAATCCTGTGTCGCGGAGGACTTTTACAGGCATGCAATCAACGGACACAATGAACACTCGGACTTGAAACAACTTGTGGATTCACACAAAGTGTTGTCTCGTGTAGGAATCGAACCCGCAGGCGCAGTGACAAACGGCGAGGCGACCGCTTAAACCACTACGCCAACCGTGCAGTCGACCAATTTTGCTATTATTACATTATCTTTTATTTTCACGCAGGGTAGAAACCTACAGTTTGCGGGGTCTCCTAGTGCATGTGTACATCTATGTGTTATACGCATACACACATACACGCAGAATTAGAATATTTTGTATCTCTATAAATAAAATAAATACATCGCCTCCCTTATTACGCTGTACACTGCCTATGTAATATAAATTCCTTTCGAGTACTTAGCCTTATAAAGTTCAGTAACCGGATGATGCTATGTTACATGAGGCAAAAAGATAAAAACTGGTTGGAGAGGAGCAAGTGACCTATACGTAGCTACTTAAATATATGCATGTATGTACGGAGCAGTGAATCTGAGACAATGGAGGAGGTATTAACTGCATTTAAGATTGTCTCACTGCAGGGATGAACAAAACTGTTCGAATACAGTCTACTTGATTTAAAGTCGACGCCTGTACTACTAGAAATGAATACATCATCATCATAATATACATACAATAAATAATCGGCTTGTCCTGACATAAGTATTACAGCACCGCAAGATAGTTTTTTTTTATGGTAATAGGCGGTAAACGAGTAGACGGATTGCCTGATGGTAAGCAATTACCGCCGCCCATGGACACAAGCAACACCACAGGAGACACAAGTGCGTTGCCGCTCCTTGGGGTTGGGAAAAGGGATGGGATGAGGAGTGGGATGAGGGAGAAGGAATGGGGAATAGGGCCTCCAGCATTCTCACTCACCGAACGAAACGCAACAGTTTAGGTACTGTTACTTGTCGTCGATTTTCTGTGAGAGGGTAGTACTTCCCCGGTCGAGCCGGCCCATTCATGCTGAAATCAGCAAGGCTCTACTACCTTTAAATAAATTTGTACAGTGGTTTCTTCTTAATGAAACTGGCTTACCCTTAACAGTAGGAGTTGGAAAGTTTGTTTGAATATCTATAGAACTGCAGGCTATGTCTAGTTTTATAAATCAGCTAGTAATTAAAATAGCATAAGGAATATATACTGATATTCTATTAAAATCTATTAAAAATTGATTATTCTGAAATTGAGTCTGAAAGCTGTAAAATCTTGGAGTTGAATATAAAAGTCATATACTTGTGAAGTTACGCTAGCAATACAACCCTAACTACGTGCCCTAACTACAACTGATAGGTAATGCTTAGAAAGCATAAATGACCACCTTTGTGTCACAAAAACGATCGCAATGTCACCTCCTTTCTCATAACTTAAAGACGTGTTCTTAGTATAGGTACTCCAACTGCGCGTGTCTTGGATTCAACGTAGGGTTAGTATGTAAACAAATAACTCTTACAGAATGGACCAAACATGCATATCTATGCGTCAACCCCTCTGTTTCTCAGATACGATAAAACACGAACCTGCCTGAAGTGTTTGAATGGATTTACATCAGATTTGTAATAATTGTTCCTAGAAAAACTTTATTATTGATGAACAGGTGAGTCCGAAATTACACCCGCGTTACTGAGTGTTACTACTCCGTACCTAGTACTCATAGCGTGATGTTATTAAACCTATAGACTTTCTTAATAAATAAGCTATCCAACACAAAACAATTATTCGATTCGAAGCAGTAGTGCCTGAGATTAGCGGGAGCAGCGACAGAGTAGTTGAGATACCAACAGGCTTCGAGCCCACGGTGTGCACCTCTGACTTATCGGAGTTATGTGCATGTTTAACTGTCACTTGTCCCATATCTCGGGGAGGACATTGAGCCGTCTATATCGACTGAAATCATGAAGACCTTTGAGAGCCCTTATAGAGCGTCTGTACCTCTGAATAAACTGACACTATTCTTAATTAACCGTGGAATATCAGACAGTCTCTGTGTGGAAAATCTAATATTTAGCTAAACCCGGTTAGACTAAGCGAGCCCCTAGTAGAAAAATATTTGTTACTTACGCTGAAACGTCGGGGCAAAGAAAACGTATAACATTTGTTTTAAATAAATAACAGTAAATATGTGTAAAATAGCGAATATTTGAAAGTATTACCTTGCTTGCTATTGAAGAGCGTAAGGTAATACATTGTCACATAACAAGAAAAGGCACCTTTTTTTTCCCACAGTTGTATAAAACACTGGAATAAATAAAGCTTACATGCACACTTGTATAACAGGTGTGTTTTGACACGTTCGTCGGATTGGCAGTATTGACTGAATAATATATCACAGTCTTAGACCAAGCCGAGCCTTTTATCCTAGAAAAACATATGCGCCCTTGGGAAATTCACCAAAACAACATTTGTGGGCAAACCGGCGGGAAGTAGTTGGATATACGTGAAGCGGTAACTTGGTAGGATTATGAGTTGGATGTTGTGTGAATACTGATGCTGCTTCAATTTATTTGATGTAAATGCACCAGTAGTGGGCGATTATGGAAGAAGTACAATTTATTTTTAATCTCTAATACTTATGCAGCAATAGCCGAGTGGAGAGACCGATAGAATGCTACGCAGAGGGTCTCGGGTTCGACTTCACGGCACGCACCAATGACTTTTCGAAGTTAAGTGCTAGCTAGCTTGCTTATTGGTGAAGGAAAAGAAAACATCGTGAGGGAACCTGCATATCTGAGAGTTCTCCATAATGTTCTCGAAAGACATGTGAAGTCTGCCAACCCGCACTAGGCAAGCGTGGTGGACTATGGCCTTATCCTTGTCATAGTGAGAAGAGGTCCGTGCCCAGCAGTGGGACAGTACAAAGGGCTGATGACAATGCCAAAATACAAAGAGCTGTTTCTGGTATTATGACAGCGATAGACTAGGATAGATACCAGCAGACTGCCGTATTAAATAGTTAATTTCATATTGCCCTGTGCTTCAAAGAGCACTCTTAGCCGTCGTGTGTCAGTCCCGGCGATCATGATCTTCAACAGCCGTTATGGGAAGTCAGTATCCTTAAATAGGTATAAGTATAACCTCTGATACTGGTCTAAGTCATGGAATATCGCTAACCCTTTGCGTTGCTAAGGTCAGGCAGTAATCGCTATGTATTAAAGCTAGTATTCTACGAGTATTGTATCTGATTAGACTAGAACGGGGAACCCGGGCTTAAAACCCAACGTACTTTAAACCCCTACGCACTTCGTGCAAAAATTATATCGAAAATACTTCGAATGAAAAAGAGGAGGGAATGGGAAAAGCTCGCATTAATATTCTCTTTTATAATGTCATATTTCCAAAACATTATCTACTTAGTACCTTACTTACGTTATCGACAGAATATCAGCAAAATTGTTTACAATATCGGTAAAAAGCGGATCTTATATTAAGCCGTACTTTTAATATTAAGCTGGTAATATCACATAAAAATTGCATTTGACGCATCTCCTCCATTACCGTGTCTGAGTTTTATTATAAAATGTCTCATTTAACTTCGCATCAGCAACTTTTTTAATACAACGTCGAAATTTTAAAAGCTTTGCACTAGCTTTAGCTTATAACTTTACCGTAGACTGTAGTCTTGAGTCGTAAACATTTTTAATTTTGATATTAGTTTTTAAGTAATATGTGCGTATGTGTGTAAAAGCCGCATAAAACCAGCTGTATTAAATACGAAAGCAGTTTTTTTATGTTCATGAAATCATGCATTTTTCGTTTTTACTATTAGTAGTGTAGTGTATGACGCGCCTTCCCTATTATATATGAGTATGTTCTAATAAAGAAATGTTTATTATTAAAATGTAAAATTATAATTATATCAATTCATATATTTTTTTTTTTAATTTAATCATTTGTTTACTCATTGAAAGGATTTTTTAATGATATACTTATTATTAAGAGGATTTAATATATCTTTATGTTTAACCATTAATTTTGTAAGAGGTTCGATTATGACAATATGTCTATGGTATTCAATCGAATTTAGTTAAATGTTCGTAAAAGATACTTTAATGTAGCAAATTGTAAATTCTTAAAATAGCCGGTTTTTTTGTGGAAAGGTAAAAAGTCATTTTTTTTATAAGTTATGTATGAGTTATACAATCGGTTTCTAATTATGTCAATAATTATATCAGTTTAATTTTATTTTCTAAAAATGTTGTTTGAAATGCTTGACTATCCCTATAGGTACATACAATATAACAGATATTTTAGAACCAAGTTTAGAATCCAATAGATATGATGCAGGTGTGCAAGTATGCGATGCATTCTTAGGTCTCGAAATTCAACACCGTTCATTACTGAGAACGACACTTGGTTTATAATTAGAATTATCTTGTAATGACCTGTACCAGTTTGAAGTACGTAGGTATATGCTTAATGTTTTATTTAAAAGTTATGATATCGTAATACACATTTGATTTTTATGGTTTGAGAAATATATTTTAGTATGAGTATGGCATTTTAATGTATGAGATTGTGGAATAGATAGTGTTTATTGATGGAAAATGGATTTAGATAGAAATAATTAGATGGTTTTGTTTGTATACAGGTATCGATTTATAGTAAGTACATACATACATACATACATAGACTCACGCCTGTTTCCCCGAAGGGGTAGGCAGAGGCATATTAAACGCCCACTTTTCGCAACTGTTTTTAATGGTACCATTAAGAACAGTCCTTCTTTCTTTTTGATCATGGCAGTAAGCAAGTTCTTCTCCGTGAAAATTGTTGGAGACGTAGAAATGTCTTAAACATTGTTTTTAAAAATTATATTATGAGGTATAAGATATAATTATTATATGATGAGATGAATAAGATTGTTTATATGTAATAAAGTGTACCTAAGTGATATGTTATAAAATGGCCAGGCCTGGGTCTAAGATAAATAAAATATGTGTACCAATTATATGAAGAAAGTATTGTGATGAAATGATTAAGTATATGAAAGATAGATAACGAGATAAGGCTAATGTATAGAAATTAAAATGGAATTAAAGAAGGATTGTTATATTTTAAGATAAAAGTAATTCCAGAGGTAAATTAATTAACAAATAATGTAATTTGGTAATAAAAGTTAGGCAAATGTAACAATACCAATAAAGATGTATAAACCATGAATGACTAAGAATGCATACATAAACAATTTTGTTTTATAAATCCATATTGTACTAACTAATGTCAATTCAGTGAGACATCATTTTATATAACAATACCATATTGTCATTAAGCGACCTTTAGTATTTAAGAAAAATAATATTTTGAGTGAATTACGTTATTATCATTAATTGTCGTTTGTAACCATTAAGTACTTTCTTTTTCTCATTTTATGAGAGTATCAATATTTACTATAGGTACTTTAATTTTAATTTTTACATTTTATACAGCTGTAATTTGAAATTGCATGATACAAGCTTTTGTAAAATGTTTTTTTGCCACAAACAGATATAATAAATTAAAAATTTTGAAAGCGAAGTTTAAATATCTTTTCGTTATGTACTTAATTAAAATGTTGTCCTAACAAAAAAAAATGGTTATTGTATTTTTTTTCTTAATAAAGGGGGGAGGTGTAGTGTAGTAACACCTCTACCTCATTATTAGTATATAGGTTTAACCATTGTATTGTTTAATTGCACTCAATATATAACATTCAACAAACACAGTTGTTTCCGTTACACTCCCGATCGCACATCGTACCTATACTGCAGTCGTCTCCCTCCGTGCACGACGCAACTACAACGTTGCGTGAACGCGACGACATATCATTGATGAATCACGTATGTACCTACGTGATCACATTTTGTAGGTGCCACAACGTAACTGTGCGGTTTTACGTAACGCTGTGTGGTTGTAGTACTTGTAAATAAACCTGAAAAAATAAAAAAATATTTAACACTTTCGCGTGCAGAACGTATGGATACGTAAAAAAATCGAGATACGATGTTGCACAACGTATCGATACGTCATATTTTATATTTCTCTATCCGTCAGTACGTAAGGAAACGTCCGTTTCTCATATAATGCTCGTATAGTGACGTAACAGTGCCACAACATATCAAAATCTTGATTTCGTAGTGTCACACAGCATCGACATTTTAAGTGTTTTGTGGGTGCTTCTCACACATACAAAGTATTACAAAGACACCTTCTCACAAAAGCAGAACGTCCATACTCGTCAACTGGAGTATGCGCCGCCATACTGTCAATCGGGCTGTGCACCGTTACGCGACGCACGTGTACAGTGAAGTAAGCTCCCGAGTTACGTAACTTTTAAATCGTAAGTTATCACGTATTTTATACTGGATTGAAATAATAGAGTGTGTATTATAAAGAATACAATAATTATTTTCATATTTGAGCAACAAGAGTAGTTTAATTTTAGTTCTAATTATAGAAATTCCATTGTATTAGATTAACAAAATAAAGCGAGCGAGAAGAAAGAGAAGAGAAAAGAAGAGAAAGTAATATAAAAGAAAAGTAATAAATTTCAAACTGAATTCCTGCAGATCGCTCATCAAATTTAAAAAAGGGATTTCAGATTTCAGAAATGCTCTCTAAATTATGCTCACACGCGTCTAATTAAGTCCGTATGAGACGTGTTCCAAAGTTATGAAAAGGTGTTGGCCTGGAGTTATGAAATAGTTTCACGCCGAGTGTGTGGAAGGAGTTTTTATACAAAATCAAATTATATAAAGGAACCGTGACCACGACTTCATTTGGAAATCCATGCATGGATTTTCAAATGAAGTCGTCTTATCCACCAATGTCATTATTACTCCAGGATAGTACGTGAAGCGGTAGAAATCAAGAAATATAACAATTTCAACCGGGAGGATGGATATAGACTATCGGCTACTTGGAATCCAGTCATCATGTAAACACCGTAAACACCGCCGCAGTGATAAATCTCCACAGACGTCATTAGTGTAGTGTGACGGAGTACCGACATTGCGAACTTAACTAAATAAAGACCAAGTGAGGGTAGGTGCCGAAACCCACACTTCCACAAGACGGCGCTGAGCTCTCATCAGTCTCTCCGCGACCACGCTCTGTGCAAGACGAGCTATCGCTCGTCCGACGTATCCGTCGGAACCAAATAGGTATTTATACCTTAAATAAGTTAATTGTACGCGATTAAGACCCGCTAATTTATTTTGTATGATGTATACAAATAGCGAAAGCTTAATATCGATGAAAATTGTATTCTTCCATGTGCAGTGTCACACCCATACTATACCAGTGCATACCGTCACGTGGTAGTAGCAGTAGAAATAGAACTCACAACCTAACAGTCAGAGTTACTAACCACCAAACTCATAGCGTGGCTTAGTTTTCCGTTTGTCGGCTAAGTGAAGCAACGCAGGCACAAGTGGCCACTTGGGTAAGTGACCGTGTGTGGCATTTACATCAGAGCGCTACCGTGCTTTGGAAGGCACGTAAAGCTGTTAGTAAAGTTAGGCTATGTCACAGGCCTTCGAGCGGTATAAAACCTCTGACACTAGAGTTGCCGTAGCCACACTCTCCCAAGAAAAAGAAAGAAGAAGTCTAACAGACATAAAAGAAAACAGATAGGGCTGAGCTTCGATCTTTATTCAGTTCATTATTTATATTAGTTCCCAATTTAATCATATTTTAATGCACCGTTATCTTTTATTTGCAATACATTCATACATTGAATAAATATGTTTTTCACCTCAGCAGCTCAAACATGCCGCTTTTGCTGCGAGACAACAGTGAACAAAACGCGATTTTGATTCGAGCGTGAGTAAAAGTAGCTTTTTAATTTTTCAATCTTCAGTGTCACGAATTGACATTGTCCAGCCATAAATTTGAAACATTCGAATTTTACTGTGCTCTGTCTCTTTCACATGCATATAAAAAGTGAGTGAAAAAACAAACCCCTTCGAATTCGAAATTCGATTTTGGATTTCGACCTCAAAGAAAACACCTTCGAAAACGCAAATAAAAAAAGATATTTGTAATAAAGAAATTACTTTTTTATATGTTATTGTTTACATGTCTAATTTATTATTGGATTTTAATAATAATAAGTCTAATTAATAGTATAAAATTGGTATTTAACACATTGACTGCTGGAAACGTATATGGTGTGTCCCAAGTGTCGGATCCTGCGATGCGGCTAGCCCACAATAGTCGTGTTCAGGGAAAAAATATACAAGCGTGCTGCCGAAACACGCGACGCGTGAATCATACCCATACCACACATGTGCTGACGACCACTCATGTGTGTTTTTTTTGTATAGCAACTCGTACGTCGCGTGTTGCGTCAGCACAGACACACGCTCGACCTGCACGCGCGTTGCGTGTCGTTAAGCACGAGAGGCTGGGCACGCTTTGCGGGTGCGGATACACGCAGGATATGCGTACTGGCCGCATAGCAAAAGGCCGTCTACGAATCTTAGGCCAGCAGTCAATGTGTTAACCAACACAGTCATTTTGCTACATTTGAAAAATAAACATCAGGGACGCGGTATTAAAACGCGATTAAAAAAGTAGCGGGAATAAAATTTCGCTGATGCTGATACAGTATAGCGTAACGTGTTAAATTATATTAATATATAAAATAATCTAAACAGGTGAGTGAAACTGGCGATGATAACTGTACTTTAACACCAGTAGAGTTAAATCAACAAGTGATTAATGCAGAATTCAATCTATTCCTCTTCATTTCTGTCTCCTAAGTAATATGTGTTCTCACTGCTGTGGTGAAAAATTATGTGTGCTACACGAGAGCAAAGTTTTTTGTATCTCGTGCTGTTGAGTCCCTCACTACGCTCAGGATTCTAAGTTTGATTCACTCGCTACACTCGTGAATCAACCATAGAATCCTTCGCTTGCTCGGGACTCAAAACCAGTACTCGAAACAAAAAAACAGCTTTGCTCTCTTGTTGCACAAATAACTATTTCACCTCAGCATGTCAAACATGCCACTTTTGCTGCGAGTCAACAGTGAACAAAACGCGATTTTGATTCGAGCGTGAGTAAAAGTAGCTTTTTAATTTTTCAATCTTCAGTGCCACGAATTGACATTGTTCAGCCATAAAGTTGAAAACATTCGAATTTTACTGTGCTCTGTCTCTTTCACTTGCAAATAAAAAAGCGAGTGAAAAAAACAAACCCCTTCAAAATTCGATTTTGGAATACGACCTCAAAGAAAACATGTTCGGAAACGCGTAATACTTTAAAATTTAAAGATATTTGTAATAAAGAAATTACGTTTTTATTTAGTGTTATTGTTTATATGTTTTAGTTATTATTGGATTTTAATAAAAATAAGTCTAATCGTATAAAATTAATATTTTATAAAAAATAGCGGGAATAAAAATTTCGCTGATGCTGATAGCGTAACGTTATTTCAATCTATTCCTGTTAATTACTATGTCTCCTAAGTAATATGTGTTCTCACTGCTGAGGTGAAAAATTATGTGTGCTACACGAGAGCAAAGTTTTTTGTATCTCGTGCTGTTGAGTCCCTCACTACGCTCAGGATTCTAACTTCGCATCACTCGCTACGCTTGTGAATCAATCATACCTAGAATCCTTCGCTTGTTACCTATTAGTTATCTCTTCTAGCACTCGCGGACTGAAATGAGGTAGTGATACTTTGTATTATTAATCCGTCAACACGCAGAAAGAACAGTTAGCAGTTGTCATCAGTTCGTTGACCTGCATCAATAATCAACACACCTCCTTTACTCATAAGTCTCTTACTGTTATACTCATAATATTTATTCTAAACATATCGCTGCTTATTTACAATAATAATCATATTTGATTTATTGTCAGTCAAATACTTATATACGAAGTTATGCTAGCAATACAACCCTAACTGCAACTGATAGCTGATGCTTATAAAGCTTTATTACCAGCTTCGTTTACAGTGTCACCTCCTTTCTTGGTCATCTTTATGTTTCCTTGATATACTCCAACTAATAAGAAACAATTACGTGTTTGCATCCCGTTACAGATATAGTGTACCTATGTGTACAAAGAGCCCAAATTAGAAAGTATTTATATCTTGCTTGTAATTGAAGGGCCTAACGTAATACATTGTCACATAACAAGAAAAGGCACGTTTTTTGTTTCCAAAGTTGGATAAAACATTGGAATAATTTGCAATGAATAAAGCTTACATGCACACTTGTATAACAGGTGTGTTTTGACACGTTCGTCGGATTGGCAGTATTGACTGAATAATATATCACAGTCTTAGACCAAGCCGAGCCTTTTATCCTAGAAAAACATATGGCGCCCTTGGGAAATACGCTAAAACAACATTTGTGGGCATAGCGGTGGGAAGTAGGCGGATTTACGTGAAGCGGTAACTTGGTGGGATTATGAGTTGGATGTTGTGTGAATACTGATGCTGCTTCAATTTATTAGATGTAAATGCAGGGCGGGCTCTTGTGGAAAAAAATTATTCAACAGTTCATTTTAATCTAATTCTAATATATAATGCTGAAGAGTTTGTTTGTTTGTTTGCTTCAACGAGCTAATCTCAGGAACTACCAGTCCGATTGGAAAAATATTTCAGTGTTAGATAGTCCATTTATTGAGGAAGGCTGTAGGCTATATAACATCACGCTATGAGCCACGGGAGCGGCGCAGTGACCTTAAATAACGCAGGTGTAACCGTAGGCTCGTCTAGTCTCTAATATGCCAAAAACAAATCTAAGCGATACTATATATATACGATACGATAGCCTTTTATTGTATCTAATATTATGGCAGCGACAGCCTAAGATAGATACCAGCAGACTGCCGTATTAAATAGTTATTAACAAAATGCCCAGTGCTTAAAAGAGCACGCTTAACCATTGCGTGACAGTCCCAGCTGTCATGATTTTCAACAGCCGTTATGGGAAGTCAGTATCCTTAAATAGGTATAAGTATAACCTCTGATACTGGTGTAAGTCATGGAATATCGCCATCCCTTCGGCTGCGGCGGTCAGACAGTATTACCACTGTAAATAATCTAATATTCTATCATATTTGGTTAGACTAGAACGTGGAACCCGGGCTCAAGCCCAAAGTCCTTTAAACCTATATTTTTTGCACTTCGTGCAAAAAATATATCGAAAGTCCTTTGAATGGAAAATTGGAGGGAAGAGGATAAAGCTCGCATTAATATTGTCTTTTATACAACGTCGAAATTTTTAAAAGCTTTGCACTAGCTTTAGTTTATAGCTTTACCGTAGACTGTAGTCTTGAGTCGTAAACATTTTTAATGTTGATATTAGTTTTTAAGTAAATATGGTTTGGAGACGTTTTATAGGTCTTTTATAGCGTATGTGTGTAAAAGCCGTATAAAACTAGCTGTATTCTAATGAATACAGCTAGTTTTAAATTTAAAAAAAAACTGCTGTCGTAATCGAAAGCAGTTTTTTTTTATGTTCATGAAATCATGCACTTCTGTTTTTACTATTAGTAGTCTCCCTCCGTGCACAACGCAACTACAACGTTGCGTGAACGCGACGCCATATAATTGATGAATGACGTATGTACCTACGTGATCACATTTTGTAGGTGCCACAACGTAACTGTGCGGTTGTACGTAACACTTGTGGTATTCGCTGATGCTGATAGCGTATAGCGTAACGTGTTAAATTATATTAATATATAAAATAATCTGAACAGATTAGCGAAACTAGCGTTGATGACTGTTCTTTCACCAGAAGAGTTAAAACAACAGGTTAATTCAATTTTTAATTTCTTTTTACGTTTTTTTTTGTACATATACTACTTAGACATTAAGATTAGATTAAACAACAGGTGATTAATGCAGAATTAAGTTTTCAATCTATTCCCACATCCATAGAAATGAACACATTTCTATGTCTCCGGAGTAATATGTGTTCTCACTGCTTAAGTGAAAAGTTATGTGTGCTACACGAGAGCAAAGTTTTTTGCATCTCGTGCTGTTGAGTCCCTCACTACGCTCAGGATTCTAACTTTGAATCACTCGCTACTCTCGTTAATCAATCATAGAATCCTTTGCTGGCTCGGGACTCAAAATCAGCACTCGAAACAAAAAACAACTTTACTCTCTTGTTGCACATATAACTATTTCACAATTCAGCCTTTCTCAATCCACTGCTGGGCATAGGCTTCTCCCAATGTGGTCACAATAGTATCTAGAGTCAATATAAGGAGTTAGCATACTATACCACGGTGGCCAGATAGTTTGGCATAGGGTTGATGACGAGTTTTCAGTATCTTACCAAACGAACTATTTGCTTCGTGTATTTTATTTTAATTAGTTATCTCTTCTAGCACTCGCGGACTGAAATGAGGTAGTGATACTTTGTATAATTAATCCGTCAATACGCAGAAAGAACAGTTGGCAGTTGTCATCAGTTCGTTGACCTGCATCAAAAATAAACACACATACGCATAAGTCTCTTACTATTATACTCATAATATTTATTCGAAACATATAGCTGCTTATTTACAATAATAAGCATGTTTGATTTATTGTCAGTCAAATACTTATATACGAAGTTATGCTAGCAATACAACTGTAGCTATCCTATACCTAGCAGTCCCTACAGTGACTTTTGTGATGTGTAAATAGAAACATGGATACACACAGCCCTGAAAAGGACTTAAGTGCTTATATAGAAACAGTGATAATAGTCCTGACAAGGACTGTTCAAGGACTTTTGTTGTTGTTCTGAAAAGAACAGTTTTATAGACTTTTGCAACGTTAAATAGAAACAAGAAGAGTTCTCTTGCGAACTCAAAGATGCACACGCTGACGATTTCAAGAAATCTTCGCTCTGCAAATATTATTGCGTCGACGCGCGCCGTGCCCGCTGACGCGCGAACGCACGACGTCTTCGCTCGACGAGTGACCGGCAAATGGAGCCGCCGCGCTTATGCCACCAGTATAAGTATGTTCCCGTTTGCGCGGGAAAACGCTCGCGCGACGTATGAACCACCTGGCGGATTACTTACGTAAACTCAACTCAAATATTATTGGCCGATTGTACTTTAAATTAATTGGTTGATTGTTTTGATCATTTTACATTTCTATTTATCTGCATTTGGATTGGCTCAGCCTAGTTGTACATTTTGTATATAAACAGCACTAAATTATAAATAAATTATTCTGAATCCTGGAGTCAAGAATATCATTTCTACATACCATACCTTCATTCTCCAAAGCTCTCCAAACAACGATAGCTGATCCTTATAAAGCTTTATTACCAGCTTCGTTTCCAGTGTCACCTCCTTTCTTGACCATCTTTATGTTTCCTTGATATACTCCAACTGCGCGTGTCTTGGACTCAACGTGGAGTTAGTATGTAAACAAATAAATCTTACAATATCGACCAAACATGTATATCTATGGGTCAACCCCTCTGTCTCTAAGAGCAAATAAAATACGAAACTGCCTGAATTGTTTGAATGGATGCCATTTGACTCAGATTTTTAAGTAATATTTACCTACTTGAAAGATTGTGTTACCACCTGTTATATGTGGCTTGCGAGCTGCACTAGAAATGGGCTAGTTTGATTGGCAAAATACTTTCCTGTAGTTCAAGTGATTACCTTGCTATTTACAACTACGCCGAGGGTGGTGAGTTCGATTCTCATAAGGGTCAAAAGTATGAGCGATCATTTAGTGATTTTCGCTAAAATTTCGATTTACCTGTAAGACACCTACCTACCTCTGCTGCATTTTCCGATGCAGGTTGCCGCTGTAGTCATAAATAGTATATAAAGGGTGGTCTGAATCTTACTTACTTATATTTATATACCAAAAAGGTCACATTATCGACCCACGCTGAAACGTCGGGAAATAGAATATATTTCACCTTTAATAAGAAACAATTACGTGTTTGCATCCCGTTACAAATATAGTGTACCTATGTGTACAAAGAGAAAGAGCCCAAATTAGAATAATAAAGCTTACATGCACACTTGTATAATAGGTGTGTTTTGTCACGTTCGTCGGATTGGCAGTATTGACTGAATAATATATCGCAGTCTTAGACCAAGCTGAGCCTTTTATCCTAGAAAAACATATGGCGCCCTTGGGAAATACGCCAAAACAACATTTGTGTTCATAGCGGTGGGAAGTAGGCGGATTTACGTGAAGCGGTAACTTGGTGGGATTATGAGTTGGATGTTGTGTGAATACTGATGCTGCTTCAATTTATTAGATGTAAATGCACCGGTAGTGGGCGATATGGAAGTAGTTTTTTGAAACAATTTATTTTTAATCTCTAACATGCCAAAAACAAATCTACGTGAGACTTATTAGCTGTTTATTATATCTGGTATTATGACAGCGATAGCCTAGGACAGATACTAGCAAACTGCCGTATCAAATAGTTAATTTCAAAATGGCCTGTGCTTCATCAAAGAGTACCATCAACCATTGCTCGACAAGTCCAGCTACCATTGTGCGTCATGATCTTCAACAGTCGTTATGGGAATTCAGTATCCTTAAATAATAGCATAACCTATGATACTGGTCTAAGCCGTCGAATATCACTATCCTTCTTCAATATTCTATCTTATCTGGGTAGACTAGAACGCGGAACACATATGACTAAATAGTTACTTCGCCACTATGCACTCCGTGCAAAATTATATCAAAAAATTTCGAATGAAAAAGAGGTGGGAATGGGATTTATAAAATTATTGATGCATACTTCCTTCCATATACAATGTTTCTTTATGTGTCAGTTGAGTATATGGAATTATATGCAAACTGTACATAACATATTATTACATAGGTTTTATGTTGTGTTAAATAGAACAATGACTAGTTATAATAAAAGTTATTTCACGAGGGTGCACAAATATTTAATAGATTACCTGGTTCAGCGTTGCACCGAAAATATGTACTAGGCGATTTGGTGATATGGAAAAATATTAATATTGTGGACTGTATAAAGGATGGCTGGTAAATCGCCTAGAAGATGGGTGAACGGGCGATCTTATGAGTATAGGATATTATAAGGAGGCACGCCTTACCTTGACAAAATGGCGGCCGCTGGCGTCTTCAAGAGTCGGGCTATAAAACCGATCACTCCACCTGGATCCAGCCCGAAGCTGCACAGATCACTCTACTTCACCCGCGGGCGGTTTAGTTCTCGTTTATAGTATAAAGCGGTAAATATTGCGGTATTGCACACGTTCGGCGCGGCATGGGGCTGCGTAACACGCGACCGATCAGCGTGACGGATTGATCTTCGACAGCATCGCAGCGTCATCGAATTCCGCGACCAATTAGAGCAAGGCGTGCTTTTGGGAATGAAAGGGATAAAAGATCGCTCGTTTTGACACTGCAGTATGCAAAGGAATTTATTAGCTAGTTGTTGACATAATTAACTATCAATAGAAAGATAGATGGCGCTACCATATCCCCCCGGCTCTAAAGGGTTGCCTTTAAAAAAAAATATTGAACTTAGCTATGTTGGATGTACTACCGCATAACCCATCAATAGGCTAAGACAGCGATATGATATTAAAATTAATCTTAATTAACTTTAGCGAAACAATTATAACGAAAACTACAAACTAAATACTTAAACTAAGAGGTAGATCTAACTTCAGGCTAGATCTCACTGAGTTGGAAACGGACAGAGACGTACAACAGGGCGCACGTAGCTCCCCTTCGCGGTTTTCACGGTAACAACGCGGGTTGTACCGTCTTTGGAAGTATGCAGTTTCTCCACGATGGCTAACGGCCATGAAAGCGGCGGAGCATTATCATGTATTATGACGACCAACGTACCCTCCTGTATAGGGGATTCAGGACTGTTCCATTTGGATCTAGCCTGAAGCTGGTGGAGATATTCCGTACGCCAGCGTCGCCAGAACGACTGCACGAGTTTATCCAGCAGAGTATGTCTCTGGAGCAAGCTTGAAGAGTCTGCTTCAGAAGCCGGAAATGACGATAATGGCACTGTGTTCAGAAAATGTGCAGGGCTTAACGCGGATGGTTCTGCAGGGTCACTACTCAATGCCGTGAGCGGACGCGAGTTGATCAGCGCCTCGACTTGTGCAAGGACAGTTAAAAGCTCTTCATAAGAGAGGATCTGTTGACCTATAACTTTAAAGAGATGCGTTTTAATTACTTTGACCATGCTTTCCCAATATCCACCGAAATGTGGTGATGCTGGCGGAATAAACTTCCAGTTAATATGATTTATGGAAAGTTCTTCCTGAAGACGAGTACGATATTCTTCCCTGAGAAACTTATAAAGGTCACGTAAATAAGAGCTTGCGCCCACGAAACAAGTGCCGTTATCCGTATACAAACACTGTATAGGGCCGCGTCGTGAAAGAAATCGTTTAAGGGCTGCCAGGAATGACACCGTGCTTAAATCCGTCGCAACTTCAATGTGCGTAGCGCGCGTCGTTAAGCATGTAAAAATACATAGCCAAACTTTACGGCTTTTAACACTTCGACCACGCACTGGCGTATACTGCAGTGGTCCTGCGTAATCACAACCGGTATGTGTAAACGCTTTATCAACCTGATTGACGCGCTGGCTAGGAAGATCTGCCATGGGAGGGAAAATCTAACGCGGACGAAATTTGAAACAGACGTTACATTTATGTATTCTGTGACGAATTATTTGTCGAGCAGCTAAAACCCAATATTCATGCCTAAGTAAGGACATACATAAGCAACTCTGGACCAGCATGGAGATGCTTCTTGAGATAAAAATCAACAAGAAGAAGACAACAAGAAGTCGACAACATGATCATGACGCAGTAGAATGCAAGGATGCTTGTAGTTATAAGGTTCATCCGAATTTGACAGATGACCACCAACGCTTATGACGCTGTGCTCATCGAGGAACGGCTTGAGTCTAAGAATAGCGAGAGAACAAGATACATTATTTTTCAAATTTTGAATGTCGTTACTAAAATTAACAGCCTGTACAGCTCGTAGTAACTTATATTCTGAAAATTCAAGGTCAGTACTTGAAACAAAAGTCCCATTAGGCACTTGCCTAGGCACTTGCCTAGGCACTTGCCAAAGAAACCTATAGACATAAACGATGGCGCGGAGTAACTTAGACCACGATGACATGCGTAGTGCGAGTGCATAAATCGGAGATTTAGCAACTTCAACAATCACGGGATGAGAAACAGACTTCCGTTCGGGTACATCCTCGTCCTCTGCACTGTGGTCAAAGGATGGCATGGGCCACTCCGACGGATCATGGGAAATCCAAGAAGGTCCACGATGCCACAATGGATGATGCAGAAGATTAAGTGGAGTAACACCACGAGACAGGCAATCAGCGGGGTTCTCAATACCCGCGACGTGATTGAAACAAGTAGCAGGAACAAGTTCAATTAATTTACTAACGCGGTTGGCGACAAAAGTCTGCCAGCGGTGAGGAGAAGAATAAATCCAAGCGAGCACTATTTTGGAGTCAGAAAACGCGTATATTTTATTGATAGGGTAGTGGGGCAAAACTGTGTCTTGAACCTTGCGGAGCAACTGAGACAACAGAAGGGCCGCGCACAACTCCAGTCTCGCAACCGAAATGGTTTTAATAGGCGAGACCTTGGACTTGGCACAAACTAACTGCACCGAGTAGTTAGAACCAATGCGGACTTGCAGATATACGACTCCGCCGTAAGCACGATCGCTGGCGTCAGTGAAACCTATTAAGTTGATGGTACATCCATCTACCAACCCAAGATGACGCGGAATAGTAATTTGATTGAGCGCGGTAAGCTCAATACAAAACTGACTCCAAGCGGCGACAATATGGTCTGGGGGTGTTTCATCCCATTCACACTTTGATAACCAAAGTTCTTTGATCAAGAGCTTGGCGTACAAAATTGTGGGAGCCACAAAACCCATTATGTCCCATTGTCGAGCCACTGTGGACAGCATAGTGCGTTTGGTGCACTTATCATCTGGCGGTGAGACGTCAAACCGAAAACTATCACAGGATTTGTCCCAGCGTAAACCGAGAACTTTATGCGGTACAGACTTCTCAAACTCAATGTCTGGAGAAGCTTTATGAGAATCAGGTATGCGTGCGAGAACCTCCTTAGAATTGCTTGTCCATTTGACAAGATCAAACTGGCCTCGCTTGAAAAGCTGAATAAGCTCTTCACAAAGCGAAATTGCTAGCGGAACGGATATGATACTACAGGCGATGTCATCCATATATAAAGCGGAAGTAGCAACAGCTGCTGCGGCGGGAAAGTGATCGCCTTCATCAGCGATCAACTGGCGATCAACTCGTAACGCGTGATATGGGCTAGACTTGAGTCCAAAACAAACACGATTGAACTGATAAAGGATAAAGGTTCCTTATTGTCAAAACGATAAAAATCCGTTGAAATCTACGGTCAGATTCGCGAACGCCGATACTGAGAAACAATTGGCGGCAATCAGCTGACAGAGCGATTTGGAAAAGACGAAACTTTATTATGATGTTAAATAAATCACCCTGTAGATTAGGGCCGGCATGCAAAATGTCATTAATCGACTGACCCGATGTAGTCCTACAACTAGCATCTAAGACCACACGAAGTTTAGTAGAGATTTTATCTTCGCGAACTACGCCGTGATGCGGGATATAATATGAGGCAAGAGAATTGCCCTCGTTGTTTACAACTACACTTAAAAAACCTTTATTTAGGTAGTCACAAATGACGTCATTATAGGCGCCGCGTAACTTAAGTGATGCATCAAGTTTACGTTCTAAACAATGGAAACGTCTAAGCGCAGCAGCGTACGAGTCGCTTAACGAATAAGGGTCACCATAGAATGGCAACGCCACAACGTATCTGCCACTGTCGTCACGAACAGTGGTAGCGCGGAAATGTTGTTCACACTCGAGATCCTTACGGCTCATCGAGGGCGGTGCGGTAATCTCTTCCAGCTCCCAAAATCGCTTAAGAAGAGAATCAATAGTATTTTCTTGAAGAACAGAACAACAACAAGACGTAATATAATGAGAAGTATGTAACGTAGGTACGGTACCCATAATAATATACCCAAATACCGTCTCAATAGCGGGTGGTAAATTATGTTGATCACTACGTACAACTTTACGTAGTAACAAGTGCGGAAATATTGAAGCTCCGATCATAACATCAATGTCTGCCGGATTCGCAAATTCTGCCTCTGCTAGCGGCAATGTCTCGAGATGTGTGAGTAGCGATACGTCTAAATTAGCGTTCGGCAATGTGTCTGTAATACGCTCCACGATAAGCGAAGAAATGTTAAAATTAATATCCCTATCAAAACGCGAATGTATTTTAATATCTACGGAACCCTTGCAATGTTTTTCTGACCCCCGATCCCCTTGACTACTAATTTAGTAGGTATTTTTAAAGTTATCCCACAGTCCGAGGCGTTTGAAACAATCAGAAATAATAAAGTTACTCTGATGCGCTATCGAGTAAACAACGAACTATGTGCGGTGCGTTATTAATATCATAAACGATAACTTGCGCTGTGTTGCTAATAGAACCGTTTTGGACGCCGTACACTGCGGTTTAGCATCGCGCTGAGCATGACAAGCGCGCGAGGGTTGTCCGCGTGTGTGTGCCGCCAGCGCAATGGACGTCGTACACAACGATACTTCGCACTGAGACGCGGAGGGGGAAGCTACCGTGGCACAGGCGGCCTGCACCTGCGACGTAGGCGGGCTAGAAATCGAGTCAAGGTTACCGGATTGACTCGACAACGGATAACTTTTATCAAAATGTAATCATGAGTGATGTCGTTGATTACATGAACGACACTTCGTCTTACTAGGACAAGCACTCGTTTTATGTTTTATACTTAAACAATTAACGCAAGCTTTTTTTTCTTTTACACATTTGAAACGGGCAGTCGGATTTAAATTATTAAAAGCGGGAAATTTATAGAAATGGTCGTGTACTATATTACTACACAGACACTTCTGTGAATTATTATTATTAGATTCCGAGCATGCTACGTAAGATTGCGGATTAGGGACCGAGTTATTATTGCTATTTCCCGATTTATTCGACTTTCGTTTGCTATTATTATTATTAGACGAGCTAGATGAACTAGACTGCGTATTATGAAATATTCGACACTGATCTTTGATGAAAGAAATAAAACTATCTAGTGTAGGTATTTTATGATTACGTTCCGTCATCTCGAAAGCACGAATTGTTTCAGTGTCAAACTTTTTTAAAGCGAGATGAAGAAACATAAAGTCGGAAAGATCTTTTAATTTTAAGTTTTTAAGGGAACTAACTGCGGTAACAAGATTGTCTATAAACAGCTGGAAATTCGAAACAGACGCGGCACCGGACAATTTAAGATTTAAAGTTTGATCAAAGTAAGTAGACACTAGAACACGAGTATCTTGATACCTATCAAGTAGTGACTGGAATATGACCTGATAGTTCTCAGCACTGGGTGTGACACCTGCAAATACGGACTGGGCCTTCGGTGACACTTTACCTATTAAATAGCATCTGTCAGAAAACCATTATCGTGCACTGTAGACTTAAAACGCGCATAGAATAACGGCCAATTTTGTATATCGCCATTAAATGACATAAGCTCAATTGGCGGTAATCTCGGCGCTCGAACCACTGGTCCGGCAGAAACGGGCTGTGTGGAACATCTACCCTCCAATTGTGATTGTATGCGCTTGATGATACAATAAAGATCTTCGAATGAGGTGTACGCCTGATAATTCCGCTGTTCATCAGGATTAATAGAAAGCAATCTTGCGTTATAATCGTCTAACAACTTATGAAAATCTGTTCGAATACTATCTACTGTCATACAATAACTAAGAAATGATTCCCTATTAATATCGGAAGTAGCGGCAGTTTTTGAGCGCTCGTAAATGTTTTGAATACGCTCAAATAAAATATTACGTTTAGCTTCCAAGATTGTCAGCTCTTTTTCTTCCGACATGCATGGCTTCTTTTGTTGCGCCATGATTACGTAGGTATAAGCTAATGAGACCGAATCAAAATAAGAATACCTAAAGTACCTATTATTTTACCTAAGTAGGTGTTTATGCGGTAGTTATTCGTAAGTAGGCAACAACTTTAAGGCGGTGGAATTAAAAGGTGCTTGAAATATGGAATTTACAAGACAACTATGATAGTTCCAGTATTAATAATTGAGTAGATATATCAGATTAGTAGGTAGCTACATAAAAGTATATTACCTACGGAAGCGTGCGGAAGTAACCACGTAATGGGTATGTAAATGGACTAGGAGTATAGCTAGGTGCTATAACTACCTAGGTAGGTACTTCTAGAAGATACCTACGCGAGATAAACGAGAGGTTACGTATAAACGCAAATGAATCCGGCTTCGTACGGACCAAAAAAATGGTTCGGCGTTGCGCCGAAAATATGTACTAGGCGATTTGGTGATATGGAAAAATATTAATATTGTGGACTGTATAAAGGATGGCTGGTAAATCGCCTAGAAGATGGGTGAACGGGCGATCTTATGAGTATTGGATATTATAAGGAGGCACGCCTTACCTTGACATTACCTTACAATATAAAAGAATCTAAATCGTTACAAATATTTAAAAAACAAATAAAACAACACATTATAAACACAAATTCATATTAATACTAACATCATAATAGTTTTGTGTTAGTAAGTACCTATATATTCTAAATACGCTGAGGTACGTTCTTGCCTTGCCACTTCTAGTAAATTAACATCTTTGCGAAACCGGCCGGGCCGTATGTTCTGTCGGTTTATGTGCAACTACCTGCTTGTTCTTAACAATATTTTATTAAATAAAACTTACTGTCTTGTTTTCGGTGATCTTTATGTTAATCTAAAATGAAATAAAAATTAAATTATGGTGTAACTAATGATGGTGAAAGTGATAAAAGGAGATTGTATGTTAATATTGATAACTAGTCTTGTTTTGTATACCTACGTGCGTTAACAACCTATGTGTAATGTGTGTTTCTCATGTAAGTGAATATTTTATTCTTATCGGAAATAAAGAATCTTTAAACCGTATTTCAAAATAAGTAATGCTTTGCTAGATTAAGTTATTGAAGGATACTGACTGGCTGACATACACGCGCCACCGAAATTCATCATCCTCCTAGCATTATCCCAGTTTCAAGATGGGTTCCACTTACTAGTGTAATGAAACTAATGCACTTGATGAACTTCTTTAATATTGTACACTCAGCAATAATCAATAATACAGCGACACTCGGACACAGTACACTTTATTCGACTACTCGGTAACGAGCTCACCAGCAGATTAACACCTATTCTAATCCCCACCTCTCGTCTAACCGTCAATCTCCCCACCACCACCGAACGAATGACTGGATCATTTGAACGAATGGCTTGTGTGTCAATTGAGTAACTATTAAATAACTTATTTCTAAATAAAATATAATCAATAAATTAACATAAATATAATTGACTGTATAATAACGGTAATTACATTATCCTTAAAACTAGGTACAGCAGTAGGAGCATAATAATTGATCTAATAAATGGTCAATTACGTAATGAACTAAGATGAAATCACAACACTAGTCTCACACAGGATTTGGCTGAATATTCGCTTATCCACAGAGCGACTGTCTGTCTGACCTTCGCAACCCAAAGGGATAGCGATATTCCATGGTTTCGACTAGTGTCAGTTTATTTAGGGGTACTCACGCTCTATAATTACTGTCAAAGATCATGACAGCCGGGACCGACGGCTTAGCGTGCTCTCCGAGCCACGGGACAAGCTTTAATTAACAATTCAATACGCACATAACGCCGAAAACTCAGTGGTGCGCGCCGTGGATTCGAACCGATACTCTCTGCATGGCAGTCTGTTGGTCTCCACTAGGCTATTTCTGATAATAATAAGCTTTAATATAGCAGTATAAGTGATTACAGGTATTAATATGGTATCAATTAATACGTCATGGTATCACACATAATGATTGTAAATGAGACGATTCCATGTAATATAATATAAGGTATTATAATACCACGATAATTGCTGCAAAATGAGGAAAATTGTTGTGAAATAATAAAACTATTAATAGCTATCAATAAATGCTAAAATACCTAAATGGATTTTAATTAATAATAATATCTCATAATAACCCATGATATTAGTTATTATGTTTTGCTTTTTCTTTTCCTTGATATATTATTTTTAGGGTTCCGTAGAAAACTTCAAGGAACGCTTAGAGTTTCGCCATGTTCGTCCGTCCGTCTGTTCGTCCGCAGCTTTACGCAAAAAGCTTTAAGCACTAGAGAGCTCAAATTTGGCATAGTTGTATATAGTTACCACACGGGCAAAACAGAAGGACAAAATGTTGAAAAAAATAATGCTTTTGATAGCCCATACACCTAAGTTATCAAAAGCATTTATTATATTTTTTTTTATTTATAGACTCACGCCTGTATCCCCTAAGGGGCTGGCAGAGGCGTAATATTACACCGACATATTGGCAA
The DNA here is from genome assembly GCA_944739405.2 of Euclidia mi. Lineage (NCBI taxonomy): Eukaryota > Metazoa > Arthropoda > Insecta > Lepidoptera > Erebidae > Euclidia > Euclidia mi. The sequence continues at coordinate 10,672,049 of OX123206.2, read as the reverse complement.
GAATATTTTGGTCCCACGTAATAGGGGAGCCTATTGCCGTTATCAGGCACATCACCAGACTCCGTGCTGCTACTGAGAATTCGGATAAACACAGTAACACTTTTGCCCGACACGGGAATCGAACCCGGGACGATCGAATGCCTTAGGCATTTTCTACCAGTCTACCTTAGAGTGGTGCAGAGATTAATGGTAGGTGTATTTTAAAAAGCGGAGTTTGACTTAAACATACAGGGTGTAAAAAGACCCTTAACGAAAACTGAAATCCCAGGTTGTACCAATCACTAAGAAATTTTTTTACTTCGTCACCATACCTGGGAAATTACTGGTTCAGGAGGTGTTGAGGCTCAAAGTTAGTATAGAGTTTTTCTAATTAGGTGCAAAATCGATGCATTTACCCCGCCAATATGTTCTATAGATGCACCCATGGATAAGTAGGTATTTCAAGAATTGGACGCGCGAGCTTTTAATTAAGGTTTAAAAAATGTGAAATCTTAAAATAATCGTTTTCCAGGTATTATTTTTGGTTAGTATGGCTTGGAATGATGTCAACAACGACTAGACTTCGGCTTGGTGATGGGTGTTGTGATAACCTGTATATTTAATAGATATTGTGACGTCGCTATGACGTCGCGCTCACACCTCCCACTCATCTCGGACGCTGCACCGGGCCTCGCGCCTGCTATAAATACGGAGGCGCTGGGAGCGCGGGTCCCTTTGGCTGCATTCGACTGGACACCGGCCCGAGAAGCTAAGTACATCTCTGCAACACTGACCGACGCCGGAAGTGGACCCTCAACAGACTCCTTACCATCGCCGAATCACGCGACCCTGATTCTATCTCTTTAACTAGCATTTTTTATTATTTTTTTCATTTGCTAAACGATGTGTTTGATTCTTTGATGAATTAAATTGATTTTTTAATTGTAACATTTAACCACGTTTCTCATGTAACCACACCCTAAGTAGGGACAACGTTACAACATGATGGACGCGCATACATTAAACAAAATTGAATCATAATAATAATACATAGAATATAGAAATGCATACACATACTAAATTAGGTACACATACATATACTTACATACACATACATATTATACATACATATATAAATAAATATGTACCTAAAATATATTTAAATATTATGATACTTAAATATCACTTGCAATTTGTTCCATAATTTGATGGATCTGATTACAGCCTCGAGCCTCTGTGGAGATCGTTCGTAAATACACATTACATTTGTTTACATACCTAAGAAGATAATAATGTGTGCATCATTATATGGATTTCCATTTAGACTTCAATCACAACAGCTAGAGACCTATTTTATTATTAACTATTTTAATGACTAGTAATCATTCTTTAATCTGCCATACTTTATTTTGGGTAAACGCAGCGATTTTTTTTTTTATAGTATAACTCGGCAAACGAGCAGACGGATTGCCTGATGGTAAGCAATTACCGCCGCCCATGGACACAAGCAACACCACAGGAGTCACGAGTGCGTTGCCGCCCCTTGGGGTTGGGAAAAGGGATAGGATAAGGAGTGGGATGAGGGAGAAGGAATAGGGGATAGGGCCTCCGGCCCTCTCACTCACCGAACGAAACGCAACAGTTTAGGTTCTGCTACTTTACGTCGATTTTCTGTGAGAGGGTAGTACCTCCCCGGTCGAGCCTGCCCATTCAAATCTGCAAGGCTCTACTACCTCTAGTAAAATTACAGAAAAACAACTACGAACAATATAATAACTATTGTGTTTTGTTTCATGTTGATGTTTCTTACTCTTTCACGTAAACGTATTTTGATAAAACTTTGCGGTAGCATAACTAAAAATCAGAACAACGCACGGACCTTTGGCGCAATAACTGTCATCACGTGGATGAAGCCGCGGAAAAAGCTAGAGTTTAATACTGATTGGACTGCAAGCGTGGCGTATTGGCTTATGCAGTTACCTCCACTGCTTATCACTTTAAGTGTTGTGGGTATGTTTTTTGTCTTCAAAGTGGAAAACCTAAGGACGGGGTCGGGACGGGCTATCTTGCCCCTCTTGGGCAGCAGACAGAGTGTGTCTCCCTTGCAGGCGTGCGAGGCTCGTTCGGTTGTTCGTGCGAAGGCCCACGAAAACTACCGCTGCGATCGTCGCATTACGACGGTATCCTTCGACGCGACTCCACCTGGGAGTTCAACGGTTGATTCTCGATTACGTTTCAAATGTATTCTTAGGTAATTTAAAAGCGAACTAAATCATTAGAGAAGAGTCTCACGAACCCTCTCCGCCAATCATAACTCGGTTACACTATACGGCCGAGTGGCGGTGCCGAGACGGTTCGCAAAGAGTTTCCACCGCGTCACCGAAAGAAAAAGGAATCTAATTCATCCGCATAAATTTTCTCATAATAAGGTAAAACAGTAGTAAAATCGTAATAAAATAATATCCTTGGTTTAAAAACAATGTCCATGATCATTTGCTAAAACAGGAGTTAATTTAATATGGGTTGCACATAAAGTGTTAAATAATAATTTGCATCAAAATGTTTTATTTATTTATTAAAGTTTTTGCACTATAAAAATCATGTACATAGGCGGACTTAATGCCGATGGCATTCTCTAACAGTCAACCTAGGGTGATGCAGAGAAGTCAGTTAGTAGGTGAGTTCCGAATTTTTGTAGTAACAAATATAGTTTATTCAATTAAAATATTTCGTTACAGTATATAAATAAAATATATAAATGTATGTATGTAGGTGTATATATAATATATATAATTAGATAAACACTTAAATAATTTATATAAATAAGTGTAAAAATACATAAATAAAATGTCTCAAAGTGTTGAAGATATTGCAAATTGACCCAAAAATAGCTCACGAACTTTTGCCTTAAATGAAATCCGATTTTTACTCATCCTGATCTCAGGAGGAAGCGAATTCCAGAGGTGAACAGACTGAACAAAAAAGGAGGTGTTCACGAAGCTGATTGAATGGGAAGGACATAGAAGAAGTCGATATTATTAGCGGAGCGAAGATCTTTGTTGTGGTTTGAGCGCAAGTACTTTAGATGGGAAGATAAATAAGTGGGAGGCGTAGGACTGTCAAGGAAAGAGAATAGAGTAGAGAGAGCACGCAAGCTACGGCCTTGACGAATGGGTAGCCACTCGAGTTCGGTACGGTAAGTAGACACATGGTCATACTTGCGAAGATTGTAAATGAATCGAATGCAGTTATTGAGAAGTCGGTCTAGTTTGTTGAGAAGATCTGCATTCATGTCATAGTAGCACACATCACCATAGTCTATAATAGGCAAAATCAAGGTCTGTACCAGCATTACCTTAGTAGGGTATGGCAGGAAATTCTTCAGGCGATATAAGGCGCGCAGGGATCCTGAGACTTTCTGACAAACGCTGGTCACGTGAACTTGCCAGCTGAGATTGCTATCAGCGTGTAAACCTAGATTCTTGACAACTGGGCTAAATTCTATGACCAACTGGTCGTATATTATTGAGGGCATAGCTGTCATGTCAAGTTTTTGGATCATATGTCGACTCCCCACAATAATGGCCTGGCATTTAGTCGGATTTACTTTGACGCCGAAATTATCTGAACAATTTTTCAGTGCGATGAGATCAAGGTTTATTAGATTGATAGCATCAGCTACGTCATCTACTCCTGCTTGGCTGCTATACTTTGTATTTGCAAGCATCGGTACTACTGTATGTTCTGTGTGCTCGTGACATTTGAAACAGCATCTCTTGGCACTGACATAAACCGTGAGTTCACGACTACTTACCGTGACCGGCTTGTATCGTTATATTATAATCACACTATTCGATATCTACGACGTGTGACTGAAAGGTGTGGTCGTATCTAAAGGCGTTACAAACACAATACATGACTCCTTAGCTCTATTTTCTGTAGGATGGAATATGTGGTACGTGGTCACCACGGACTATGTCATCATCATCATCATCAGCCCTATATATATATATATATATATTATTATACTATCCCACTGCTGAGCACGGGCCTCTTCTCACTATGAGAAGGTTAAGGCCATAGTCCACCACGCTGACCAAGTGCGAGTTAGCCGACTTTACATACAATTCTGATTCGAACTTCACAGAGTATGTTAGGAATTATTCCAAGATATTTAAAAGAGTGTGCAATACAGCTAAGGCATTATTCGTTAGGAACAAAATTAAACAATCCTCGAATAAAATTAAGACAACCTGGCGAGTTATTAATGAAGCAACAGGTAAGACAACACTAAGAGGTAATAGTTGTAGTTCATTTGATAGTGACAAATTAATTCATAATGACAAAGAATTTGCACACACATTTAATCAATTATTTGCTAGCATACCGATTGCTATTACTAGAGAATTAAAATCATCAGCTATAGTTGCAGAAAACCTATTAGAATCCAGTGTAGGAAAATGTGACGTATTATTTAAGTTCCATTGTTGCAATTTTACCGACGTTATAAGTACTTTTCAATCTCTAGAGTCTAAGAATACAGGTGATCTCTGGGGCATTTCTGTTAAGGTTCTGAAAAGAATAATTGATGTAGTAGCTTGTATAATCAACTTATTTAATAAGTGTATTGAATCAGGTGTTTTCCCGATCTTATGAAACATAGTAGGATAATAATTTTCAAATCCGGCAGTAAGACTGATCCTAGTAATTATAGACCAATATTGATACTACCTGCCTATAGTAGGATTTTTGAAAATATTATACTCAAGCAACTACTTAGACATTTTAGCCTAAACAGCCTCCTTCATAGTGAGCAATATGGTTTTACCACTCGGTACTCTACCACTACCATGGTCACTCGACAACAGATACAGGAGTAGCATTCGTTAAATACATATTCAGTGCATGGGAGAATGCCCAAAATGCTATTGGTGTGTTTTGCGACCTTCGAAAGCATTCGAATGTGTCTGCCATGAAAAGCTCTTATGCAAACTTAGACATCACGGCGTACGGACTAAAGGATTGGATGTCGTTAAGTCGTACTTAAGTGACAGAATCCAATGTGTTGAAATAAACGGCTCAAAATGCTGTGGCTTACCTGTTGATTTAGGAGTGCTGCAAGGCAGCATCCTAGGGCATTTCCTGTTTTTTGTTTACATAAACGATTTACTTTTTTACTTGAAAAACATTTATGACGTTGTACTGTTTGCTGACAATACTTTTTCGATATTCCAAGAAGATAGAAATAAGGAACATTTTAACGAAATAAACAGTGAGCTCATTCAAGTAACTAAATGGTTTAATGTAAACAATCTCTGAACGCCAAAAAACAAAATGTATTAAGTTTGCTCTGCCTAATGTCAGAAAACTTGGTCCTAGTATAGTTCTAAATGATCGAAACATCTGAATCTACATTATTTATAGAAATAACACTTGATTCGAAATTGCAGTGCATTTACATATCTCTCAGGGAAAGCTCTTAGCTCAGCTGCTTATGCCATTAAGAAGGTTCGTAGGTTGACTGATGTCGATACGGCTAGATTGGTTTATTTTAGCTATTTTCATAGTATTATGTCATATAACATACTATTATGGGGTAGGGCTGCAGACATCGAAAATATTTTATATTGCAAAAACGGGCACTTAGGGCCATTTACCAGTTAAAGACAAGAGTCTCACTCAAACAAAAATTTAAAAAAATTGGTATTATTACTGTAGCATAACGTTATGCATGTACGACTACATAACTAATATTTTTTTACAAAATGAATAGTGACATACACAGTATTAATACTAGGAATAGGCACAAATTATGTGTACCGTATTTCCGTTTACACAAAACGCATAGCTCTTTTATTGGGCCTTAGTATAAGCATGTATAATAAAATACCATCTAACATTTAAGACTTGCCGTTAAGGTCTTTTCAGACAATAGTTAAAAATAATCTTATACTAAATTCATAAAGGCATATTATAGTTAAATGAGTATCTTGACGACAAGTACGCTTGGAAATAAATATTCTTTTTTATTAGGCAAAATTTTTGTTTATTAGTTCAATAAGCAGTTTCATAATGTAGTTAATTACCGTATTCTCTTTTTTACTACATTTGCATTCTTGTTCTACTCTTTTTATTATAATTTTTCGGATTTGTAAGGTGTGGTTAACTCGTGGTCATTAACTGCTAACTAATAGATTATAAATTGCTGCAGGTTTATATACCATTACTTTCCGGGACATACTGTTCCACCATAGGTGTGAACAGTCATGTTTGCGAGTTGCCTACATTAAAAGCTGTAAGTGGATGCTCCTGTTTCACCATATTTACTTTGGGAGGTTTAGCAAATGAACATAATTTATTGCTTGAGTATGACATCAATAACTAGGTATTAAATTTTGCATTTGTAGATAACTCATAATGTGAAACAGTTGCAGCTCCTTACAAAGATAACATGTAAAACCATTATACTGGCAGTTAAAAAGAGTGGCCCCGAGTTTTATTGCAAGTTCTTTCTCGTGGTTCTACCTATTGCATTGCGAATGTGGCAGTAAATGTAACTGTACAATCATCTAGTAATTAACTTTAATTTTTGACGTTCATAAGCGTCATTTTGTGGCCTAAATGAATAAATGATTTTGACTTTGACTTTCACATGTCTTTCGAGAACATTATGGAGAACTCTCAGACATGCAGGTTTCTTCACGATGTTTTCCTTCACTCTTTACCAAATAGTATCTCGGCTATTTGCTTCATGTATTTTAATTTTTTGCCTCTTCCTACACCCACGGCATAACAAGGGGTACCCGTCCTCTTGATAAAATAAAATAATGAGAATGTTTCGTCGGATTATAAACAAAAAATGAGCGATAATCTTTAGAATATTGCTCATTTCTTGTTTGACTTTAGTCAATGGTAGTCAGGAGCAAAGAAAATAAAAAGTCAAAATATATGAATTAATTTTTATTTGTACATATTGTTAGACATAAAAGTAAAATCACAGCTTTGTACAACGTATGAATCTAAAATTCTTACCAAAACTTACATTTTAATTAATAACTAAATTAAATAATAATATTATAAAAATCCTACCAGTAGGTATCTAAATTTCGTTAGCAGCTCAGTTTTTCGTTTCGAGTAGTCTTCGAAGACTGTACGAGGCAATGTCATAAATTATATTATAGCAACTATAGTCTAGTATAGGATTGGATTTATAGGCTTTAACCTACGGCGCGCACTTCTCGAAAGCTTGTGCCCATTAAATTGTTAATTATTGCTTCGTTCGTACTTCGGATAGCACTTTGAGCCGCTCCTCCAAACTAACTTGAAGAGACGTTTGACAATATTTGTTTGAGGAGTCAGTCCGCTTGAATAAACTGACTCAGGTCGTAGCTATCGAAAATGGCTTTCACTTTAAGTTGCAGAGGTCAGACACCAATCGCTCTGAGGAAAATTTCTGACTGTGTTCAGACCAGAAAGCGGACTACAAGTTCCAAGGCAAAAGACTTGGATTCAACCGGTATAATGTTAGGACAACGAAACAAACAAATAATCAATGACTACGAAATTTCAGCATTCATCAATAATTTAAAAAGTACTGGTGAATTTATGCGCATAAGTAAAGTAGATTTTGTTTATTGCTCCTTTGTTCTCCTTGAAAACTTCTAGGCTAGGCTCGCCTCTATTACGAGGGACCTAAAATTCATAACATGGTGAAACCTGGCTGTAATACTACATCTGTGTCTACTCCTCGGCAATACAGGCGTGTGTCTATGAATCCATGATAAAACTTGATAGCGAAGTAAATAAATTGTCTAATTTATTTTACCAAATTTCTAAATAGTTTTAGGTGACAACGTGACGTCTCAACAAGAACATGCGTTATTCAGAGGTGTCCGTACAGTGGGATCTCAATTAACTCGGACAATTGTCCTAGTTGCTGGACCCATTTTATTTTAATACTTGAGGATCCCCGAATCCAGCCAGCACATTATTTTACCCAATCCTTAAAGAATTTGGGGTATTCCCTTCTTAATGCACCCTTACGATTCCTAAGGAACATACATGCCAAATTCCAGCTTCTTACGTCAAGTCGTTTTGGCTGTTCGTTTTCTGTCAGTCAGCCAGTAACGCAACAACTTTATATATACAGATTTTACTGCCACCAACTGGAACCAACAAAATTAATTAATAAAATCTATTTTGTAGCCTTAAAGCAAACTTGCTTTATAAAACACACTTCCCTTACATAAAATACACTCATAAAATGTTCAACTTGCATGCTATACAAGGCAAGCTAGTTGTCATCTCGGCAGATGGTATTATCATGTAAATATGTAGTAAGATGCTTGAATAAATTCATGGGTATTTTCCCTTACCCTATGGTAATTCAAAGATATGTGTATACCCATAGTTTTATGGTAAAATAAACGGTTTCTCTGAGTAGCTGAGAAAATAAATTTAAGGGGATAAAGTACAACAAGGACTTTATAAGACCTTGGAATTGTCTATTTTGGAAGCTTAGACAGTTAGACAGTGACATGTTTTGAAAAGTTATTTTTTCTTTTGGAATCTAATTTAAATATCGCATATAAATTAAACCAATAGAAGAATGTAAGATTATGTAAGAATAGATAATAGAATACTCTAGCTTGGCCACCAGAATGTAGAACTTTTCAAAGAAGCCATTTTTTTGTAAAAAGCAAAAGAATATTTAAGACACATTATGAAAAATGTAAAATATACAACTTTTGTTTTGTTTAAACTAACCTTTAAATTAAAGATAACTTTTAATAATCTTCAACGAGCTTTTCTACTACACAAATCTAGCTATGTAAATTCTACTTTAAAAAATACGTCAAAGACTTACCTACGTTGCCTTCAGGGCGTAGGGATAACTCTATACTCATTGTATATACGTAGATACGCGACATCAAATTAGACCCCCCTACCGTTTGTTCGACAGAATCGCGAGTATTTAAATAACAATGCCATCGCTGCGCTGCTGAGATAGAACGAAGCAACCGGTTGTCCCAGTTGCATTCCTCTACAAAAAAAAAAAAACATTTTTCTTCGCGGTTTTGCTAACAAGACTGTCTTTACATTATAATGATGCATAAGTTAAAGGAATACGAAAGACGTAGATGTTTTATATTTGATAGACCGTATCATATTCTTATTTAAAAATATATATTCGCTTTAACTTCAATTTGACTTATAATGGTTCTGGCATTTGGATAGATGATTTTTCTAATGAGATGATTTAATAATGGGTTCAGATAAATTAATAAAATAATCTTATAACGATACCCGATGACCAGTCCTTTTTTATTTTCATGTGAGTGTGTGGTCAACTATCGTGTCGGAGTTTATGGACCATCCGCAGCCTAATTCCGATATAACCTAACGATTCTTTTCCTGAGACAAATGCTGAAACCAACAGTGTAACATATCCTCCAAAACACGGTGGCACTCTGATGTAAGGGACACAACAAGTGTTCACCCATCCAGTGGTGATCTGTATAAACATTGCTTAACCCTACCGATCTGTTGTCGAACGGTAAGTCCAGTCCGGCACTTACTGCATTCTCTTATGGTATTCTGAAGCGAAATCTCATAAAAATTTGCATGGTCGGATGCGAATTGAACTTTCAAAGCAAGACAATTACTTTTCGAATTAATAACAAGGTTTTTTTTATAATAGGTAATAATAATGATTCTTTATTGCAGACACAGAGATCCATAGATTCAATTCAAATTTATAAACACGACATTAATACCTATCACTACCTACCGAACCTTATCACCTATATTTATGGCATGACTTACTAAAACTATGTACCCAACTAGTAGTGTTCTTAAAGAATAATTACATAATTATGTATTATAAAATCAAGTTCCCCGGTCGGGTCGGTCTTTTTATACGAACGCGATATACATTCGGTTGTTTTTGAGGTTATCGTTTTAATACAGAAAGACAGAAGTCCCCTAACCGTCCGCTAGGGGACTTAATTTTACAATGCTACAGATTATTGACTTGCTTCCCTGTAATGTCTTGTTTAAAACAAGCTGTGCTATTGAGTAGCATTTTATTTAGCATCGCACACTTTTCTCATCTAATTGTATTATGTGGAGCTTATGGGACTTACATACATGCATGCCTATTGCTAGCTTTATATTTTTTACACCCGTTCATAACATAAATATAATAACTTCTTCGATAACTACCTATTGAAGGTCAGTTTCACCTCTCTCTTCTAATTTACTATAGCAGTAGCTACCAACAACTAATATCATCAATAATTATTATTCAATCGTGGTGCCACTGACCCTAACATTATCATTAGCCTTATATATATACTGTCCCACTACTGCACTCCCCTATGCACGGGCCTCTTCTCGCTATGAGAAGGGTAAGGCCATAGTCCACCACTCTGGCCAAGTGCGGGTTGACAGACACATGTCTTTCGAAAACATTATGGAGTTCTCTCAGACATGCAGGTTTTCTCATGATGTTTTCCTTCACCGATACCCTAACATTTGAGATAAATATCCTACTTCTTATTAAACTACTTAAGTACTTATACTCAAAATAAAATATTATCCTAAGTGAGCAAATAGAGCCATGATCCTGATACTTTAATACAATAGAAACTCACAATTAGATCCACTTGACTACAAAGACTCAGTGCAATAACCCTTTTGATTGAATCGCTTTCAAACGTTCGTCGATCAGGACAATGGGCACGATGGGTATTACAATCCTTAAACGAAGACAATCCTGTATTATTTATACTCTAAGTATGTAAGTGAGGTATGTGAACCTAGGACAATAATACTAGAATATTTGTTTGTATTGTTTGAAGGTTAAACCCTGGATAAATAGGCAAAAATTCATGGCTTTTGTATGAACTCGTGTTCATCTTCCGTGTCCTGGCTAGAAAATAACTACGCCAGACGTACTTTATAAATATAATTTATTGTCTAATTGTGTCTGAAAATAAAAAAATGGCTTGTTTTCTTTGACACAATTTTACTTGATTCATCAACTAGAAAAAATATTACTAGATCCCTAAACAGATAAAACTTCCTATGCGTAATTGCTACATTATGTCAATGTTTCCGGTATCCAATTTTGAAACCACACACATTGAAAACTAAAGCAAATATAACATCATTTTAATTCAACCATACTATGAATGTAACCTTTTCAATTATATCCGCTAAACACATATAGTCTAAGATCCGTAGAAGAGCGACCTTCACCGATCTGTTTATTGGATGAAAAGTATTTTATATCAAATTTTGCATGTTAAAAAATATATCGCGAATGGGTTGGTAAAAATATCCGGTACAGGCAAAAAAAAATGTCAACCCTTTTTCCTCACAGGTTTTTCGTAGGCAACCCAATATTGTCGTGTTATTTTAATATAAGATTTGTCTATTAAAATAATTGATAAATATAACTATTATCAACTTAATAGTCGAAGTGTTTATACCTGGCAACCCTACCAAATACGCCAAGAAAAATTGACAACCCTATGTTAACACACCCTTTAGGGTTCATACATTTGGTTACTACTAAATTTATTCATTAAACGCGGAAATGCAATGTTAAATGAAAAGTCAAATATTTCTTTTTTCTACTTTTCCTAGTCTGGACCGGATTTTTTTTGCTAACCCATTCGCGATAAATATTTTGACATGCAAAATTTGATATAAAATACTTTCATCCAATAACCAGATCGGTGAAGGTCGTTCTTCTACGGATCTTGGACTAAAGTATCAAAATATTGAATGTCAATTTAGCGTAATACATATTTCTTATATATAGAATAAATTAACTTTTTGAAAATTCAAGTCTTATAATTTAATTCAATGTTTTTAATATTTTCGTTTTTATAACTATTTCTTATTGCCGCCATTGCTATTCTTTGACTTCTAGTCTTAAATATTGAAATTCCAGTTAAAGTCAAACTGCTATGGATAATCAGCCAATCTGACTTTGAAACTACATTATCAAACAACAAAATCATCGTCATCATTAATTCTCTTAATAACTGACGTATAAATTTCATTCTCTGCTTTCAAACCATCTTTGCCTTTAAAATAAGGAAATTCATTACTTGTAGCTAGATAGTATATCCCTGGTCTATTAAATTTAGCTTCTACACCTAAATAGTTAGTCTGTGAACCATTGAAGCATTTAGCAAATCTTGCTTCTTGTACAGAATCACATTTTACAGCTATAAACTTCTTTGGATGTTCTAAAGCTTGCCACCAGTAAATAATTGCTCTAATATGACTACAAAGTACTAGACAAGGCACGTAAGGAATATCACTTGGCTGGAATTCTCCTCCATTAGCATAAATATCTACATGACCTAAGGTTTCAGCTATGCCAAAACCATCTATATTAGTATGAATTACGTCAACTTTTTCAGCGTCTGTTTTCCACAGTTTGTGTTCAGGAGCAAGGGCCCTATAACAGGGCCCTGCGGGATCCAATCCGGTAAGCCTACTAGGTTTCTTCCCTGTCGCTTGGTAGAAGTATTTGGCCGCATATGCTGCTTCGTGCGCTCCTAGGCTGGCACCAACCAGCTCAAGGTTTTCTGGATCCAGTCCAAGTTCTGTTAACTTGACCAGAAATTCACCCATCTTTTTTCCGATGAATCTGACTAGCCGCACTGATCTAGAAAGAACGAAAATATGTTAGTTACAGTAATAACATGTTGGCAGCGATAGCCTAGCGGAGATTAACTGTTCCTAAGAAGATTTTGACCCACGATGCCTAGCAGAAGGTTTTCGAAGCTAAGTGCATTTTGTTGGTAATATTCGCTTGCTAAGTATCTGAGAGGTTTTACTAATGTTTGCCATAATTTAAAATGCCATAATTTCATATGCCGTACTGGTATTTGCCATAATTTCATTAGAAATAACGCTTCAGTTGTCATAATCGTGAAATAACATAAAATGACTTTCACTAATTCCATTGGTCATAATCGATCAAGTGTCATAATTATTTAAATCCATAAATGTATTTGCTATAATTTTCGTTTTCAATAATCTAAGAAGAAAATAGAGACTAAACTGAAGTTGAACAACTTCAGTTTATTAAACTAGTGTGATGAATGTGGACTAAGTTGACGGAGCCATGCTTCGCAGGGCTTCTATTTTTGGGTTAAGGGTCAAAAGACAACCCTAACTTAACCTAACCTATCCGAGTCTGATTGCACTGAGGCGGGGTGTTATCGATAATTAATTCAACTTCAGTTTATTAAACTAGTGTGAAGAATGTGGACTAAGTTGACGGAGCCCTGCTTCGCAGGGCTCCTATTTTTGAGTTAAGGGTCAAAAGAGAACCCTAACCTAACCTATCCGAGTCGGATTGCACTGAGTCGGGGTGTTAACGATAATTCATTCAACTTCAGTTTATTAAACTAGTGTGAAGAATGTGGACTAAGTTGACGGAGCCCTGCTTCGCAGGGCTCCTATTCTTGGGTTAAGGGTCAAAAGATAACCCTAACCTAACCTAACCTATCCGAATCGGATTGCACTGAGTCGGGGTGTTAACAATAATTAATGCAACTTCAGTTTATTAAACTAGTGTGAAGAATGTGGACTAAGTTGACGGAGCCCTGCTTCGTAGGGCTCCTATTTTTTGGGTAAAGGGTCAAAAGAGAACCCTAACCTAACCTAACCCATCCGAGTCGGATTGCACTGAGTCGGGGTGTTAACGATAATTAATTTCGACCTAACAATATTATGTATTATTTTCATAATTTTATTATATAAAATTTTGATTATGTCAAGAGTCGATTATGAGATGTGTTACTTATGGAAACTAATTATTATGATAGGTATATGTTGTTATAGAAAGTCATTTTATGGCAAATAAAAGTTATCACTGTTGAGTTGTTAAGGCAAACGTTATTAGTATAAATGATAATAGTGCAAGTAAATATTATGATCGGGGATGATTATGGCAAACAATATTAGTGCAAATGAATTTATGGAAAACGAGAGAATACCATCTGAGAGTTCTCTTCAATGTTTTCGCAAGACATAAAGTGTGAAGTTTGTCAAAACGCTTGGGACAGCGTGTTGGATTATTTGCTTAACAGTTCTCATAATAACAAGAGACCTGTGGCCAGCAGTAGGACAAAATATAAACACGGCCAATGTTATATTCGTATTTATTTGTATTAATATTAGGGATATTATTATAAAATATTATTACATAGCCACAAATTTGAATATCATATTTAAATATTTGATTTTAAATTTAAGATACTGTCACTGAATTAAATATTGATTAAATCATTTCTACGTTATGTTCTAATATTAGAAGGCAAAATTTTCTTAGTTAAATATGTTCAAAGTGCAGCTTCGATATATTCTCACTGGCATAGATGGTACTCTCCACAGTAGAATAACTGAAGCATGGAAGGAACGATATTTTTAAGAACAAATTGAATATAGCTACACTCTTCACTCATATGATAAATTAGAGTTGCCAGAAGAAGATGGCACTAAGATTCTCAGTTAGGGCTAAAGACAATTTGAACACAAATATCGTAACTTTTTAATTAAATAGTGACTGAGCAAATCCGCTATCGATATCGATTAAAGTTTCAATATAGGTTCAAAATCAAACGGACTAGTAAAGTATATTATTTATATATTATACATTTTAAATTCCGTAACTTTGTGTCCACAGCAGTCAGAACGCTAGTTGATGGACAGTCTTTAAATAATTATTACACAAACTTGTATTTTTAAACTGAACTTATATATTTTTATTTCAAATGGATACTCAGTAGCACATAATCTTTCGAGGCATTATTTTCTAATTTTCATGGTATTTTTCTTTACGCATCAACAGCCTTTTCCAGTCCACTGATCTTAAACCTTCCGTGGTGGAGGTTTGGCCTACTATTATACCACACTAGCCAGACGTATTCGTATAGGGTTTTATTTCGAGATTTCCTTCTCTTGTGTTTCTCTTAGTCGCCTCAAACGACACCCTCGGCATAAATGTTTATTTATACTTATTTATAGTTAGTTTTTCAGCTGTAATGATAGCAGTAAGTGGGATTAATAAATATTAAATAAATAAATCATCACCCCCAAATAACATATTTTTATTAGAGAAAGCAAATAATTAAGAAAAAAGCAAAACCCATAGCTTAAGCATTATGATAACTGAGAATGGCATATCCAAATTAATTCTTTACAAGGATAGTACATAGTCGACATGGATTTTATCAAGCAAAAAACATAAAAATTAACTTAAAATAGATAAATCAGACAAAACCTTGAATAGTGCCCAAAGGTTTGTTATTAACAATAATCACTTTATTGAAATTTTCTCATTACATAGTGTAGGTAATACAAATATATGTGTAAAAAATGTATGTGCGGCATCGGACACTTTTCGATCATACATGTGACACACAGAATATTTAGAAAATGTGTAATTTGGCCAAATTACACATTTTTGCTAGAGAAAGTAAACAATGAAGAATAAGGCAAAACGCATGCTCAGGCATTATGATAACTGTAAATGTCATTATTATCCAACTCGACACATTATAAGAAAAGGCATGGTCGACATGGATTATTGTATCAAAACACATAAAATTAAAGTTAAAATAAATAATTTATTGAAAATCTTCAATAGTCCCCAAAAGTTTGTTATTAACAATAATCACTTTTTATTGACATTTTCTCATTACATAGTGTAGGTAATACAAATCTATGTGTAAAAAATGTATGTGCGGGATCGGACACTTTTCGATCATACATGTGACACACAGAATATTAAGAGAGAGAAAAATTGTGGCTAGACTAGCCCTTCGATTTTATCTTGGGATCGGCACATTATTAGTCCACTAGTCGAACAAGAACAACCAAGTTTTGGTCTCTGGGTAGATGACATTTAACAAAATTTCTTTCAAATGAAGATTCCCTTATTTTGATGCATAACCACTCAGTACAGGACTACTACTATGAAAGCAGACAGTTCTTATCAAAAGTTCAAATTACTGTCCTTTGAATATTACTGTCTTTGTAAAGAAAGATCAGATTTTTTCTATAGGTGCATTAATTTTTTTTGTAATATGATGGATTCTAACAAGCTTCGTAATTCACTACTGTTGCTGATAGTTTAATTATTAGCAAGTAATTATTTAAACACTCACACTGATATGTTTAGAAGGGAGGAGCCATCTGTCATTACTATAAAAACATTCCGCAGTAAAATGCTTGGAACAAATTCTATGGTGCTTTCTAGGCACCCAATTTTCTACACGACATACTGCAGCAATCCACTTATTTTATAAATCTTTATCACGTGCACATAGAATCTAAAAAATAACGAGGTAAAAATATACGGTAGATAGACATATCGATAAGATTTTTTACAACACTTGAAAAGTCGATATAAATATTATACGGCTAAATTCAAAATCATGATAGAATTGTCATAAAAGAAAAAACACTAGGGTTATATAATTTGATGGCATAAATTGTCTAAATTGTATCTTACACGTCAGTTGACTGTGTTCAATTTAGGAGTACTAGGACTACCTCTATGTTTATTATCCAATCTCTTTGGTACTCTCGTAAATAAACCAGAGAGGTTGGACGTTTAGACTAGAGAGAACATGCTCGCCATATTTCCTTATACCGAACGTGCAACATGTAATGTCAGTTGGTCTTAGTTGGTTAATCATAACGTCAAATTACGCGTCTCATTTAAAGAGGCATAGACTCCTTACAGACTCATATCTTTGACTGTATTGTCTAAATAGCCGTGCTGTCAAATCCCATTATTAAGGAGTGATGGGATTTGACAGTGAAAGGAGATATCGATGTTTTTTGAGTGAGGGATACATACGGAAACAAACTATCGGACATGAATGTAAAACTGAATCGTACCCGCAAGCTTCGGCGTGGCAGTCGGTTGTACTCACGCCAACTGGGTTGTCAAAGTAGTTCACTGCTGTCCTAATATTTACATAAAGGCGAATAATTTGTGCTGGCGGATCACAAATCGGATTACCTACAACTCTAAAAAAATCGAGCAGTGTCCAACGTAAGCGATAGCATGTAACGTGATATGATGCGACGCACACAAATTGCCAAAGCCTGCCGCATTAGCCAATCTGGTATAATTCGTACAATACATAATCTAAGTGACAGTTTCATAGCATCGCATCGCAACGCATCGCTCATTAGTTTATGAATACTTTTTGTCAATAGATTTTATGGCTAAAACGAACAATTAAACACGTGAAATTTTTTAGTACTGTCTGTCTGGCAAGACTTTGCAAAGCACTGTCCGGCGTCGACAGCAAAAACTACAATTTCAATATTTTTGTTGTTTACTTCTACGGCTTAAATATATCGACACATACTAAAGTTAGATATTTGACCAAAAATATTTATCGATAAATCATCGCTGTTACGAACAACACTCGATTTCCTAACTCTATGTTTTGTCTACTGTTTGGCTACCACGACGCTGCTATAAGAGCGTGCTGCTAAACCTATCGACAGCTCATTCTATCATACTGCATGTGCCATTAGAAAGAAGATATCAATCATAGCAACCGCTGTTGTTATTCAGTGTTACTTCTATGACTTAAGGTTATATTTCTTTGAAATAAACTGTCATTTGCATGTCATCGTGACTAGGTCAAAAATTTAACAAAGTGTCAAACTATGTCAACTTCGATCTATACGTGTCAAGCTAGACTATAATCACATAAACCCTTCAAACCCCGGGCGATTCCATGTAGCAGAATATGAATTGTGGGTCAATTCAAAACAAATCACATTTCGTTTAAAATACAGTGTCGTTTTCTGTCAAAATACGGCCTAATTAGATGTGTTATTTGGTTTAAATGTCACTGCTTCAGTATAGAATGAGATGCAAATTATTAATTACACGTGACATGGTTTAACTTCATTTAAAATAATATTTTGAAAGCATATTAAAATGCTTAACTGCATAATTTTACACACGACCAGCAAGTTCGCTATGCCTTGTGGATATTTTATTTACATAAGCTTATCATTTGAGTTTTAACTTGCTTTTGCTTTAATGAAACTCACGAAGTGCACTGTCGGTTCAGATTTACTATGAATATCTTGATCCTTACTAAATTTACCTGTCAGTTGCGGGTGGCGGTCAAACGGTAGTCGTTCAATAGAAAGCACAAATGTTCTGTCAAATCTTGTTATACTAGAGAGCTCCGAACTTCAAAGTGAAAGTTTTGAGTGCAATTCGGCGCGACTGGTGACTGAAACTGCACGGTTACTGAAGTGGTTCATGTAGACGCTTCGCCTTTTAGCACTGCACCACGTATTGGTTCGATTCCCACACGAGAAAAGACTTTGTGTAAATCACAAAATTTTCACAAATGGCAGCCAGCCATGTTCTAGGTGCTATTTGTGTTCGTTGATTGAATGTTTGCAAAGTCCTTAGCGTCATAATATGATATTTCACTAGTGTGTAAGATAACTTATGTAATCTAATCTTAATATATAAAAGCCTTGCGTTACTGACTGACTGACAGACACGCTACAGCCGAAACTATTGGGCGCAGGAAGCTGAAATTTGGCATGTATGTTCCTTGGGGATTGTAGGGGTGCACTAAAAAGGGATTTCCCGAAATTCCCACGGGATCGGCCAAAACGGGTAAATTAAAAAAAAATGCAGGCGTAGCTGCTGGCGTCCTCTAGTACTAATATATAAAGCTGCAGAGTTTGTTTGTTTGTTTGGTTGAACGCGCAATCTCAGGAAACACTGGTCCGATTTGAAAAAATCTTTCAGTGTTAGATAGCCCATTTATCGAGGCAGGCTATAGGCTATATAACATCACGCTATAAGTCACGGGAGCGAAGCATTAGCCTTAAATAAAGCGGATGTAACCGCGGGTCTAATCTATGAAAATATAAAACTGGAATAAAGTCTCCTTGGATGATAATGGATATCTCGCATAAAACTATATTTATCGAGAGGGATGCTACTGCTATTAATAATAGTATATTTTGTACTTGGCAGGCCAGTAGTTATGAACACTGACTTCTAAATTAGAGATCGTAGGTTCGATTCTCATTCAAGACGAATCGACGTGTGATGAGCGTGATAATTTTATTTGATGTCTAGGTGTAAGTTCCCTTTATTATGTATGTACTCAAGAATATATAAATAAGTATGTATATTATAATAACGGCGGTAGCCCAGTGGTGTAGGTGCGTAGTGGACTGCAGAGACGATGGTCTCGGGTTCAATCATTTGCAACATGAGTCACTTATCATACTTATAAACATTGCTTCTGACATCATACAAATATAAGACAAAATTTGACTCAAACTACAGCGCCTTTGAGCGCTACGGCGCTACCGAGCGCCACAGTGATACAGAACACAACAGAACAGCGCTATAATGCGCCACAGTGCTACAGGACGCCACAGAGCAAGGGAGCGTCAAAGCGCGCAACTATGCTTCAGCGCGCCACAATGCCACACAACGCTAGAGCACTAAAGAGTGCCATAGAGCACCACGGTGCTACACAGCGCTAGACATTAGAGAGCGCCACAGCGTGCCACTACGCTGCGGAGTGTCACGGCGCTAGAGAGCGCCACTGTGCTATACTGTACTACAGCACTAGAGAGCGCCACTGTGCTATACTGTGCTACAGCACTAGAGAGCGCCATTGCGCTACAGAGCGCCACACCGGTACAGAGCCCACACCGGTAGAGAGTGCCACATCGCAACTGAGCGTCTCACCGCAACAGACCGCCACACCGCTACAGAGCGTCATAGGGCGCCACTATGCTACAGAGTGCTACAGCGCTAAATGGCGCCACTGTGCTACAGAGCGCTACAGAGTGCTATAGCGTGCCACTATGCTACAGAGTGCCACAGCGCTAGAGAACGCCACTGTGCTACAGAGCGCTACAGAGCGCCATAGCGCGCCACTATGCCACAGAGTGCCACAGCGCTAAAGAGCGCCACTGTGCTACAGAGCGCTACAGAGCGCCATTGCGCGCCACTATGCTACAGAGTGGCACAGCGCTAAATGGCGCCACTGTGCTACAGAGCGCCATAGTGCGCCACTATGCTACAGAGTGCCACAGCGCTAAAGAGTGCCACTGTGCTACAGAGCGCTACAGAGCGCCATAGCGCTCCCCTATGCTACAGAGTGCCACAGCGCTAAAGAACACCACTGTGCTACAGAGCGCTATGGAGCTACAGAGCGCTATAGCGCTACATTGCGCTGCAATGAGCCACTGTGCTACAGCACTAGAGAACACCTCAGCTCTAGAGAGTGCCATGCGCTACAGAGCGCCAGTGCCCTACAAAGCACCACTGTGCTACTGAGTACCATTATACTACAGATAGCTTTGATAGTTATTGTTCCGAGTTGTAGCTCTTTAGGTATAACGTCAGTAGAAAATAACAAAGTTTGGTTTATATCATGCTTATTTGCAAAAAAAGCTGTTTATTTACACCAAAACACATAGGTAAACCAAAACTGAAATCTAAGAGTGCTTAGCAGCTAAACGAAGGCTAAAGAGAACACGCTATTTAAGGGAAACAGATTTTATCAACCAAGCATTTTGACAGATTTTGGTGCACACTATAAAAAATTCGAATACAATGTATGTATTTCAAGTAAAAAATCAGCAGTTATTCGCATATCAAAACTTAATAAGATTTTTTTGTATTTTATCATCTGCTCCAATCTATTTTTGAGGTATTCTCAGTGAACGAAATTGATATTTGTAACAATAACATATCGGCTTACATCTCTCACCCTACTTTCCACATGAGCGATCTAAAACTCAATTTGTCACAATAATACGCAATAACAGCCAATAATACAACATCTGCGCAAGCAGATCATAAGCTTGGTATACACTAGTGATGGGACATATGGATAGCCGAGATTGAGTATATTGGTGTTTGTGATAACATAAGTAGCTGTGGGTGGAATAATTGATTGTTAACAGATTTTATAATGCATTTTAATTAACCGTTTTATTTTAAAGGCTACCCCATACAAGGAATAAAGCCTGCGCCGCGGGGGATTTTATAAAAATTAAATCAACGGACACAAATAATACTCAGAATCGAACTTATTCATAGACATGCACATAATACAATATATTTTATGCATAGCTCTTAGCCGCGGGTCCTCTACAAAATGCTGAAAGACATAACTAGAATAAGAATCGGAATTATCGTCCATCACTCTGACACAAGCCGAATGCATTTATGATTAGGTATAAAAGGAAACCAATTATTTCGTAAAATTACTATAGTGTGCAAAATACTAAATATCGCTAGTTTACAGATAGTCATCCAAAGTCTCAATCTCTCTACTCTGTCGAATCCTTCTGCTAGTAATTGGAATGTTTATGTATATCATTAATCGTACAACTAAATTAAAATTTCGATTCCCGCTATACTCGACATTGCTTACACAGAAACTAAAAAAGGAACTTTGATATCATTATTACAGCAAAAATGTCCCATCGAGCATTGAAACAATCAATTTCAGCGGGCCTCAACGTAAAATCAACTTCGTACATCGATATTGCCATAAGCGCTAACTAGGGTCAGTAATATCGACTGATTAAAACTCTAACAGCATACAAAACAATGCCAAATCAATACATAAAAAATAGCTTTTAAAACTCGCATACCCAACCAAAAACTCGTATAAAAAACCGGCCTAGTGCGTGTCGGGCCACGCGCAATGTAGGGTTCCGTAGTTGCCCATAATGACTTGCTGCAAAGGGTATTAACGTACTTACAACAAATCCGACTGTTTATTTTGCTGAAAAAATATTTTAATAACACTATTATAAGAACCTAAGCTTTGTTTAGAAAAATACTAGGTATGTATCCAGTTATGTATTGTAAACATAAAATGTGGTTTCCAAGATATACTACTACTATACATACGTAGTGCCGTAGTACATTACATTACATACCAAAGTACCATCTTTAAGATTAAGCCAGCGCGCCCAATGTAAACTCACAGAAATAGGTATTTATAAGTTAACCGACGATTACTCGTAAACTAGTGATAGCTACTTAGCCGTGATAGTTTTCCTTTTAAATTCGTTATATGTACTACATTTGTGATTTTTTTCACCTTTCCCAAATTAATAGTTTAGCCGGCAGAGGGGGGGACACTTGAGTCTAACAATTTATTTCACTTCAAAGCTTGATATTTGACAAACCAATCACTTGATCGAAAAATAATTTGAGCAAACTAATAATATTTTTTTAAAACCTATCCAATGATACCCCACATGATGGGGTACTCAACCAAAAAAAAATTCAACCCCACTATATATGTAGGGGAGATACCCTTAAAAAAAATATTTTCCTAAATTTTATTCTACAGTTTTGTTGCAATATCTTATGTCTATATTCATGTCAAATATCAGCTTTCTAGCACCAGGCGTCTTTGAACTAGGCTGCGGACGGACAGACGGACGGACATGACGAAACTATAATGGTTCCTTGTGGACTACGGAACCCTAAAAATTGACCAAACAATAATAATACCTCCGTTTATTCTCGAGCGTAAACAATAGGTGGCTCTCCAGGTGGATTACCGATTTAACTCATAAGCCAGCGGAATGTCTGGGTATTCACCACTGCTTAAGATACATCTGTTGTGATAGGAAACGGCGGCTAGCTAAATGGTAGCTAGAACATGTATAATGTTCTGATTGCTCGGTTGGTGTAATTAATTAAAAAGTCCGTCAATTGAATTGTGTAAGTTAACTATAACTGTTTTTACTGAGAATCTGTTGCTTTCAGATTGCTATAGGTGTCCTTCTTCTAGAGTTATCCTAGTTACCCGGAGTCCACTTACTAGTCTAACCGGATTTAACTGAATATTAGCTTTTCCACAGAGCGAGACTGCCTGCCTGACATCCGCAACCCAAAGGGATAGCTATATTCCATGGTATAGACTAGTGTCAGTTTAATCATAGGTAGGTACTGACTCCTATAATGGCTGTCAAAGATCTTCATGACAGCCGGGACCGACGGCTCAACGTACCCTCCGAGTCACAGGGCAAGCGTCGGTGAATTATCCAAGCGTTGCCTAGCTTTGCCGATCTAACACAAACGGCAATACAAGCCAAACCAGCCATTTATTTAAGTTGTTATATAAATATATCTATAAACACCGATGTTTGGACCTCATTACACTGCATATAATTTTATAGGGGCATTATCGTAAGTCACCCAATACTTTAAACTTCAAGTGGTCGAAATTAACCTTCTCATTAGTCGTAAATCTGACCTTTAGTCGAAAGATTAAAAACCCATACAACTTAAGAACTTAATGGATCTTAAGATATCTTACTTGGACCAAAGTTAAATCGTCCTAGTTTTTAAGCATAGTACCCTATATCTACTTAATTTGATCTCTCTATCTCCAAACTTGGGCTTAATTTATCGTCTGGGATCCGAACCTTCTGGCAATCAATTTTGAGGATACACTCGGAATTCGTACAAGGATGAAGTGGGAGATAAGGCGATAGACACATGTGCGATTGTCGCGAGATAAGGCTATCTATGACAGCAGCGACAAATCGCTCGTGTGGATTAAGGATTGTAGGCTATTTTGAGAAGGGTAAGGCTGGAAGATATTTTTGATATAGTAACTTGTTTATTGTGTATATGAAATAATAACGGAAAGATTTCTACAAGATTTTGAAGTGAATTATAGGGAAAATGTCTTAGAAGATATTTCTTTCGTATAAAAGAATAAAATGCTAAATTAATGTTTTTTTGAAAATAAACAGTTAATTATCATGTATTGTGTTCTATTATCATTATTCATGAATATTAAAAATTAATAATAAGAAACCATAGTTAGTAACATTGGGAACTAATTTATCATAATACTCGTAGGTATTTTTTCTAGATGAGGATCATTTCAAAAATAGTAATTTTTTAGATTGGATTAGATTTGAAAGTTGGAGCAATTTTATTGTAAACCACTGACCCGTCCCGGATTGTTGTTGAAACACAGAGAGATGCAGTAGGTTTTTTATTATAATACTAGCTTTTGCCCGCTGCTTTGCACGCGCAAATTTCGTTCAGATAAAATGTTTTGTACAAACTCCCCTACACTCCTCAATGAACATACATGCTAAATTTCACTTACTTGCGTTCAGTAGTTTTGGCTGTAGCATGTCTGTCAGTCAGTCAGTCAGTAACGTAAGGAATATATACAGATTATAGTGATTCCATTGAAAAATAAAGGGTTTTACACAAACTCTGACTTCCTGTTCGCTAACGTCGTTTGCTGATCCAATAAACAAAGTATGAAGTTAATTTCTTGAATATTACAATAGTTTCATACAAATTCTGACTCCGCTTTTCATCCACGTAGGGTAAGAATTTCCAAAAAGATTTTCTTAGCGTTCATAAACTTCATGTTAGGAACAAAATGTGAAGTAATCCATTTAAAAAATAAAAAAAATTATACAAACTCTGACAAGCTGTTATACCCCTTTCGGGGAGGAATTGCCAAAATCTTCTCTTAGTGCGCCCCTACACACCTCAAGAAACATACATGCCAAATTTTACCTAGTTACGCTCAGTTGTTTCGGTTGTAGCGTGTCTGTCAGACACTCAGTAACGCAAGGATTTTATAATTATACAAATGGTTTCACTCGCGAACTCTATTGTTCATCATTTCATAAAAAAATCACTTTTAATTTCAAAATAATGCTGTGATTGAGAGCCGTTACGTCAATATTAGTATACGGAAACCAACCTTTTTTCCGGGCTAGTCGTCAAAGATATTAAACGTAGATAATAGATAAAGGTCACTATGGCCCAATAAATCCTCTAGCCCACTGACGATAGTTCTTCTAAACGCGTAAAAATGTTATACGGATTGACACTAAATGTCTAAAATTGTCTTTAATCGCTCTTATCTATCGTTTTCAGAAAGTTTCACGCCTATTAAGCCTTTTAGATAAATTAGACACCTACTATTATTTTAAGTGCAGCGTATAATTTTTTTTTCTTCTTGATGTATGTATGTATATTAATTGATGAAGAAGATTAACATGGGCTATATAAATTATCGTGATAAACGACTCCCACGCGGGCGGTGCCGATTTCACATGTATTTCGAGGTCATTATGAACAACCTGGTTGCCTCGCAATTAGCAAACACTAATTTAAAAAATATAGCAGCTTTAAAACATGGGCTTCCATATAAACTTACACTAGTCTAGTTTTTACCCTACGCAATATTTTTAGTATGTAGTATTGTAATATGTAGATATATGTAAACTATGCTGTTTGGATTCATTCACGTTTTATTTCGTATATTTGTTTTTTTTTTAAGTTATAAGTTCATTGACTTATGCCGACTGGATGGAATCCCTGCATTAAAATACATAGCAAAAAAAGATATAATATTTTTATTTCACGTCTCCCGTTACACTATTGAATACTTCTGTTTATAATATTAGGAACACTTACTTTGGGTAAATATAGGTGAGGAATGCCAGGGTTTCTGAGATGAAGACGTTGTAGCCTCTCTTAGAGTACGATGTACCGATGGCTTGTGCGAACGGGAAGGAAGAGCTGTCCATGAAACCAACCGCGTAGAACACTGTCTTCTTGTTCTTCAGATCTGAAAAGAGAATAGTACCTAATTCAGCCAATATGTCTCAAAGTTAGTCGCTTTGCATAATAATATTTAACGGGCCTTAGTTTTGCAGTAACAATCATTATCATATTTATGTTAATATCGCAACAAACTGATTTTTATGAGCCCAAATAAAAAGTTAGTATACTGAAAATCGAAAATAATCAAAGGAGGCACATAAATTAAGTACCGAGAATCACACTAATCGGACTAGAATTCTTGGTAAAATTGGTGTACCTACATACTTAAAAATACCTAACTATACCGAGCGAACTTTTCCTATTTTCAGGCGGTTAAAAATAACTTGTCCTGGCTGTCTTATATGTATATTTTCACTGATCCTAAACTATTGAAGCTAGAAACATGAAACAACAGGCCAGCCCATAATGTCCAACTCACGTGAAAACTTCGCTAGCCCCATACAGAAACTGTCATTACCTCCTTATAGTTCAATATTTATCGACTAGATGTCGTTAGATGTACATTCTCCACAGGCAAAAGATGTAAAAGACATTTCTTATTCCAACATCAGCTTTCGTTACCCTTTCAGAAATCCGTCACACCAGAAGCGAACATAAGCCATAGGGTTATTATGAAAAGTCGGCTGTACATGTATTCGGGAGCTACTTTGCAAACTTGTATCGCGGCATGAGTAATATAATTATGAGGGTAGACGTCCGTCGATCGTTGTCACACACTCTGCACTATTGAATTGTATTGTAGCGGGTAAAGAGGCCGCCAAGTACAAACTGATTTTATGTGAGATAATCTTTTTACTTCAAACTCAAATGAAACATAGAGTGAAGCCAAGAAAAAAGGAAGATCTTTAGTAAATCCATGTGGTTGTGCATACATGCATCGTAAAGAGGACTCTATTTCCCACGGTCAATTCACCCTCCATAAGTATATAATGTGTTATTTAGGTAAGCAGTATCGGGTAAGATTTGGTAGGAGGACTGGAAAGGAGGGTAAATTGCCAAAGACACCTATTTTAAATGTTTAGACAAAGTAAAGATTAATTTCATTTCAATATTTTTTATTACTGCTTCTCGTAGGCAGGCTGAGGTATTAATAATGACTATGCGTTTCGTGTAAATAGAGTAATTTTATAAGCCGAACATTCCAAAGGCTTGGTAGTAAAGAACAAACCCTCTCCATGAACTACTTATTTAAATCCATTGCAACTAAATATGCTAACAAAGAGATAATGCAGAGCAATAATTTACTTAGAAAACGAACACCAAATCCGTTAAAATGCAGACGATCAATTGCAGCTATAAAGATTTTCAATAATTTATAACCCGAATCGAGAGTAGCTAATCTTCTGAAAAGAAACGGTCTAAGCAAAAAAGAAACATGGTGGCCTCTTACACACCATTATATCTCCATGATTTTATTCGGAGAGGACTTACGGAAGATAAATTGCAAGGGGCGTTATAGTGGCCCAGATTAGTTGTATTAAAGATAAATAGCTACTTATTTTATCCCTCTTTAACCTTCCACGATGAGTGGGACGGTAATCTGTCTATTACTCATGGCAGTCTTATTGTTATTTGTTTTGTAAATTACTTTCTGTGTTATGACTTGTATGAGTATTGTCGTACATGAAGGAGACACTGTTATTGTAGAATTATTTACCTTATAACTACTGAAAATCGAAGCCTGGTGTTCGCCTGGTATATGCCGCATTAGGTTTTGACTACACAATTATCTTACGTACTTCTTTAACTTTTCTCTATATATGTTTTTTTTGTTTTTACTGTTATCGTTGGTATTATAACTGCATTTTTATTTTAAATTTTATCAAACTTTTGTTTTATAAACTCTTTCTTATATTTTGTCAGTATTATTTATAAATACATACATACATAGACTCACGCCTGCTTCCCGGAAGGGGTAGGCAGAGGCATATTAAACGCCCACTTTTCACCAGTGTTTTGATCCCACGTAATAGGTGGCGAGCCTATTGCCGCTTAGCGGGATATTTTGTTTGCCAGAGCCTCGTCCTTTGATCGGTAGGTGCACCACTTGCAGGTGAGGTTGGCTTGGGACCCTAAGTTCTTGGTGGGAACGATATGCACCCCATTATTTATAAATTGTGAACCTAAATGTGTATGTCAAACAAAATATGCTTTCCTTTTTTTCTTATTTGTAAATATAAAGTAGAGATAGTCCAGTGGGGAGGCCAAAAAACTACTACGCAATGGTTATTCTTTTTCAAATCTACGCGTAGCATTGACTTTTCTAAGTTAAGCACGAATTAAATTTTAAATTATCGCTTATTAAACGGTGAACGAAAACATCTTGGGCAAACCGATGCTCAGAAATCTATATAATGTTCTCAAAAGATATAATGATTCACTTGCCAGCGTGGTGGACTATGGTCTATTCCTTCCGTGAGAAACAGTCCCTTATTCTGCTCCTATTATAAATGTAAATGTGTATTATCAACCTGTTTAAAGCTATGTTATAATTATCTTCCTTACTTACCTAAGCGAAAGAGAACAAAAGTTATGTCTTAGGATTAAAATTGCTTCAATATTCCGTTGCTGAAACATTTGACAGGTTAGCTCGTATATTTTCATCAAAAACATGACGTACATTTTTTACGAAACCAGCATTCATTGTGTGACATTCTGGCTAACTTCAAATGTCGGCACACGAGTTATAAATTGTTCTGTACTGTTTTAAAATAAAAAGATAAATTAAATGCGTGAAGCTTAAGAAATTGTGGTGCGCGTCGTGAATTCGAACCCGATAATGGTGCTGAGCATATTCCATTGTGCTTTGGGCAGCATGGTAATCTGTTGGTATTTCCACTAGGCTATCGCTGCGTCAGGCTGATAGAAAATATACGTATAGTTCAGTTGTTTTCGTTAAAAAATTAAGTCATCTTATTATATGTTTTATACTTCAATTAGTATCGCTAACAAGGAACAATAAATAATTAGCAATTAAGAACAGAATTCCAATGGACTTTACTACAAGTAGTTCTTTCATTTGCACAGATATAAAAATGGACGATGTCTTACACACGTAATATAGTAATTAATAAACAATCATAATTACTTAAAGAAACATTAACTTTGATCGCAATATTAAACCAGAGAAACAAGTTCACATGAATATTATGTATGTAGTTTCTCAGATCTGTCATTGTAATGCATTGAATGCTATTAATGCAGTGTATCCACATAAGGCAGTCTGATGAACAACGCACAGTTGGGTGAAGAAACCAATGGGTGCAAGTGGCCAAAATTGGACATGTATGTTCCTTGGGGAGCGTTGTAATGCACTAACGGCCATTTTCAATATTCGATCCATACATGGATTTTGAGAATCGAGATTCGTGTTTGACATATTTTGTATGGAGCTTATGTCAAAAACGAATCTAAAATCTACAGATCTATCTATATTTATATAGTTCGAATATTGAATTCCGTAGTAAGAGTTTCCCGATATTCCAATGAGATCAGGAAAAACGGTTAAGAACTACCTTTTAAAAAAGCGGCGATAGCCCAGTGGTGTACGTAACGGACTGCCGAGACGATGGTCTAGGGTTCGATCCCCAGTTACCCCGGGCACACACCTCTGACGTTTCAAGGTTATGTGTGTATTAAAAATGTTAATTATCGCTCGCTTAACAATATGCCCGGTAGATGGCAATAGGCTCGCGCCCTATTACATTGGGATTGAAACATAACTGGTGAAGTGTGGGTGTGTAATACACCTCTGCCTACCCCTTCGGGGATAAAAGGCGTGAAGTTATGTTATGTTATGTATATGCTTTTAAATAAAGGCAGCAAAAACCTAGCGGGTAGAACAACCGACTATTATGAAGAGCTGATGGTCTCGACCTCACCATCAACAACCCTCAGCGCGCACAGACTTTGCGAAGAAATTCTTCATTATTGATGTTTCGGAAAATTCGTGATCAAATCTACGTTGTCGAAACTCCCTATCATGTTTTTGAAAGACATGTGAAATCTAACAAGCTGCTCTTCGAAGTTGCGTGCGTATTTAATAATTAATTACTAGAAGATACCACTACACCCGCACATTTTATTTTCGAAAAATCCTCTCCTAATGCATCCCATCCAAGGAACATACATGCCTAATTGCAGCTTCTGCGCCCAACAGTTTTTGCTACATGTTGTCTGTCAGCCAGTCAATATCGCAA
Source organism: Euclidia mi (assembly GCA_944739405.2). Lineage (NCBI taxonomy): Eukaryota > Metazoa > Arthropoda > Insecta > Lepidoptera > Erebidae > Euclidia > Euclidia mi. The sequence goes on along the minus strand of OX123206.2, from coordinate 10,642,175 downwards.
GAATTTTATAAATTTTACAGATCACTTCCTAACGGTTTAGGGAAATAACATAACATAACATAACTTCACGCCTTTTATCCCCGAAGGGCTAGGCAAAGGTGTATTACACACCCACACTTCGCCAGTTATGTTTCGGTCCCAATGTAATAGTGGGCGAGCCTATTGCTATCTACCGGGCACATTGTTAAACGAGCGATAATTAACATTTTTAATACACACATAACCGTGAAAAGTCAGAGGTGTGTGTCTGAGGTAACTAGTGATCGAACCCGAGACCATCGTCTCGGCAGTCCGATACGTACACCACTGGGCTATCGCCGCTAGTGGTTTAGGGAAATATCGTGACCCAACCTGCAGCTCTGAGGATTCACCACAATGACTTCGAATGACATGTGAAGTCTACCGTTCCGCACTAGACCAGCGCTGTAGACTACGGCTTGAACCTTCTCATAGTGCCCAGCAGTGTGGCACTTTATATACAGGGCTGATGTTGATGAAATAATTGGAGTGATACAACAACATGTCTCTCACATAAAATTATTAGTACGAGAGCCATAATCACTTTAATTACTACGAACAGTGTTGACGTACATCTTTCTGTTAAATTACTGTTATTATTTCCAAGGGCTATGGCGCCGCGGTAAGTTCATTTTTTAATTGCGTAGTTTAATTTAATGGTAGCTAGTAGCAGCTTGTGTTAATTGTGTCATTGTTGCGAGTCATGCATAGTTTAATGTCGGTATGATCTGGATACTGTAGTGGTTTAAAGGACCGTACCGTTTGACACTAATAATATTTTATTTTTAACCAGTTGTTTTTTAGCTGTCTTTATTTAGAGGCTTGCGTGATCATAATAAGACCTTGTAAAATACCCCCCTATAATGATTTATTACCAAAAACTTGTACAATGAATACGCAGTGTCCGTTGGCCCCACACTAGGCAAGCCTCTCCTGTGGGAACCAACAACAATTACAGATTAGCTTATTTTGTTGCTCGGACAGATTTATACTAAACATTGCAGCCGCTTGCCATCTCAACATTTTTAAGTGCTTACTCAGCATCGACAAATTTCAACTAATTTATTGACAGGCGCGCTCAATAAATTAGTTTTTGTTCGATTGTTAATAACGTGAGAGGAGTGGTGTTTGATTTTTCTGCAACCTAATGAATGACTCATTCCAATGGTACGAAACAAATTACGTTTGAATGAAATGTTTATTTTAGGCGAGCGGCCATAACGTAAACAATGTCTTCTTTACCGACTTACTCGACACTTTTGTTTATCATAATAAAAGTATTAGCTGAAAATTGCTTGTTTTTGTTTTTTCATATACCTGGTGATATTATCTACTTTACTTGCTTATAAATTATTTAGATGTAAGCATTTGAAAAAAAATATATATTTCGCTGACTTTGCATTCCGCGCGTGGGGCGTAATTATGGATTAAAAACATCATAGTAAACAAATTATGTAATTATATATGACACTTTTAAGTTTTAATTGTAAATTAAATTATTAATTATGAAGTTACATCAAAAAAATTAATAAATATAGTGTATTACTTTAATTCTAGACAAAAAATTATCGTAAAAACGGCATTTTGTTTTTATTTTATGTAAAAAAGTTTAAATACATATGTATGTATATAAGGTTACATTTATGCGTTGTATAACTTTTTTATTATAAGTATATAACTAAACCTTTGATAAAATATATAATACTCACTAGCTGACCCGGCAAACGTTGTTTTGCCATTTTTTTTTTTTGAAAAATAGATGTTGGCCGATTCTCATAGATACCGGATAAGCACAAAAAATTTCATCAAAATCGGTCAAGCCGTTTCGGAGGAGTATGGGAATGAAAACTGTGACACGAGAATTTTATATATAAGATATTATTTATGAGATTAGTTATCGCAAATTTTGGCGGGAACTTCAGTTTTTTTTTGGGGGAAAAGTAAACACCTGTGCAGATTCCAATAAAAATAATTCTTATCAGAATTGGTTTTTATACTTGGAAATCTAGTTGGAAAGAAAGTTATCTAGCTTTGAATCTGATATATAACATAAAACGGTATTTAAAAAAAGAAAAATATGAAATTTGGCGCCAATAAAAAAAATCTTTGTTTTTTTTTGTTTAATATTAAAATGTTTCTTTACATTAAATTTATTTCCTCTAAAACTAAATTAAATAACCCTTCTAACTGTGTATACTACTTATATACCTCCCATAATAAAAAACGACGAGAAAAAGGAATATGTCAGAAATATAAAATCGCGCTCAAAAATGGCGGGAAAAAAATCTAATTTTCACTTTATACTGCCCTTGCGTGGGCTTCAACCATATTATATGGTTTTAATTTATATCATTGGAAAGCTCATTTAATTACGCGTCTATTGATATGCAACATACCGCAATCGGTTAAGTTATCCGAGTTCCAAAAACAGATAAGTGCGCAGCGGAAAAGCGTGGGAAAAATTACAGTTTACGCGCACATCTGTTTGTCCAAAAAAGGGACAATAGTCACTTTGCGCGGTCAAGCAGCTAACTTAACTATGTTAGTAATATATTTAATAATATTTGATGTATAAAAATATATAGTATAATGTGTAGTATAGTATAACTAGAGGACGCCAGCAGCTACGCCTGCAATTTTTTTAAACTTACCCGTTTTGGCCGATCCTGTGGTAATTTCGGGAAATCCCTTCTTAGTGCACCCAGTACACCCCTCTACAGTCCCCAAGGAACATACATGCCAAATTTCAGCTGCCTGCGCCCAATAGTTTCGGCTGTAGCGTGTCTGTCAGTCAGTAAGTAACGCAAGGATTTTATATATTAAGATGGTATTGAGTATGTGTATATCTATACTCTAACCAATATGAACTACAGACTACCACCTAACCTAGCATCAACAATATTATTAACTAATGGCTGTATTAGAAAGAAAACAGCTATTGCTTGTGGATTTGACCGCCCTTACAGTAAATTTTATTTTAGCTCCTTTTAGAAATGAGATATAAAAAGTTCTACTAGGTATACCTACTATCCAAGCATGTTTTAACTCCAGTAGTTTAGACTCTGCAATTATATTTGTCACTCGAGGCTTAAAGTATGTTTGGAAATCTGCTGATTTCGAGACATTTTGCCACGCAAAAATTGGGCTTATCTGACATGTTTTGTACTGCGTGTACTCTCCTAATATGCGTCACAATAGCATTGTGTGTGAGTCAATAGGAGACTGAGTTACTATACCATGTCAGACAGGTTAGTATAGGTAGCAACGGCTAGTGAATACATAGGTTTTATCTAGTGTATGCTAACCAATAGTCTTGTCCTTAGCTATCGCCTTAGGTGCTATCTCCACCGGCATCTGCTTTCTGCTGACGACACCGGCGCTGTTCATCCGATGTATCGTAATCTGCAGCTCTTGCATCATGCGGGCGCTGATCGACGCGTTCTTGAGAACACCTGGGCCTGAGGACAAATATTTATTTTAATATGAAATAAAATGGAAATACATTTAACACTAGAGTACACGCGTGGGCTACATATGTAGCCCAGGGTGTAATATTGTCATAAACTGGCTGAACTAGGTATGCCACAGCGCAATCGTCTAGTGTATTCCTCGATTGGTAGTCCACGCTGCTACTAGTAGAATGCCTATTATATCGGCATAAGGACGTGCGCAAAAATCGTTCTAGAAATTCAATGGGCTACACCTGTGGCCCGCGCGTGCGTTGAAGGAAAATAAAAGCCTAGTGCACAAGTGGTAAATATTGTAATATTTTGGATTATTATGCCGTATTAACGGTCGATCAGTAACATGACAGGTATAAACGGTCTCATAATAATATTATAAATGAATAATCTACAAATAAAAGTGATCTGACGTCAATACTTCTAAAAAGTGGAATTCTATCTAGCAAGATTGTGTCCCAATTGAGCGTCGTATTTCCCAGAAAAATATAGGAACCAAGAGTTATCAAACTGAATGGCAGGCTACTACAGGATTAAAAGAACATCCCTAACAACAAAATATGCCTATTTGGGGAGGAGTTTGTTGGTATTTATTCTGCAGCATACGCAAGCAATGCAGCAAATGTATGAGGTGCACTCATAGTGAACATCAGGAAGGTGTGTGTCCTAATTGCTCGCCAAAAGAACAGTCTATTGCGGATTATTTAATTAAGTGGTTAATACCATTGCTAGGGATAAACTTAAAGGTAAATATTACGTTCCTAAATGAAAATAAGACAATGGCATTTCAAGCCTGCTAAATATTGATGATTTTTTAAGTAGTTTTAGTTTATGTTTGATATTATAATTAAGAAAACAAGTTTTGATTAATTATATGTTCTATTCTGATTATAATAAAGATATATATAAATTAAACAATGAGTTTCATTAATTTGTTTACTTCTTCATACAATTAATTGATCTTTTGACAAATGGGCTACACCTGTAGCCCGCGCGTGCGCTCAAGGAGTAATAATGGGTGCGTGCACTCTAGTGTTAAATTACTTATTATTAAAAGAACCGCGATAAATGAAGAAAGATTTAAAAACAGACAACTACACTGCCACTCAGGGCACTGAGTGGCAGTGTAGTTGTCTTTTTTAAATTTATTCATTTAGGCCACAGTGTGACGCTTATGAACGTCAAAATTTTAAGTTAATTACTAGATGATTCTACATTTACATTTACTGCCACGTTCGCAATGCAGTAGGTAGAACCACTAGAAAGAACGGCCAATAAAACTCATGGCCACTCTTTCTGATGTTGGGGATGTGCGGATGGGGGAACTTTTAAGGGGAGTCCACTCCCGATAGCGACTTTCTAAGATGTTCCTAACAGCTCAGAGCAACGGTTTAAAATACTCTCCAAAACACGGGACAAGAACCGACCTCCTTACTATAATACTATGTATATGCATATAAATAGAGAGACTTTGAAAGTAGTTACGTATTTTTCAAAAATATTACTAGACTTCGCCCTCGGCTCCGACCACGTGGCATTCGGTTATCGCGGTAAAAAAATGATTTTGTATCTCTCCAGCTTCCTCACTATCACCGCACAATATGAAACCAAAATATCGCTCCATTACCACGTGAAAGAAGGACAAACTAACATGCAACAATGCACTTTCGCATTTCTAATATTAGTAATTGTATGACTTTATAACGTAGGCATGAATGTTCATGTTGCATATTAATATATTGGTTCAAACCCGTTGTGCATTGACCGATCTTGCATCCATAGCCAGTGCTTGTGCACGACCGAAATTTAATCTCATGCATCGATGGAAACATGCGTCGCGGGACTTGCCCGGCGTAGTGTTCAATCATAACTTTTTTGTTTATTGTACCAGCCGAGAAATTGTTGATATAAAAATCATACCGAGGTCACGGGCAAAATGTATTAAGCGACATCCTGGCCGATATTGAGTTATATACATATTCGGAATCGCCGGATTTTTCTGCGTCGTTTGCACTCGGTTTCGTGCTGATCTGAGCACTTTTTTGGCGCTTAAAACAATAGTAAATTTAGGCGCAGTTCGGAATAGCTTTTATTGAAGCGACAACATTTTTTTACAATTTAAGAAAAAATGGACTTCATACAGGCGAAATATTTAGTTTTTTTGACTTGAGCTATTTTCTCCTGCATAAGTTTGGTAAGATAAGGTGTTTGAATCGTCTTGCCTGTGCCTAAAATATATACATACCGTCGCTTAAAGCATTTTGCTTACACTTGAAATTCATACTTGATGTCGCTTAAAACATTTAGCCTGCTGCTGAAATCCATACCTTATGTCGCTTAAACCATTTACCTTGCGTCTGATATTAATACACACAGGCGCTTAAATCATTTTTATATTTAATAAAAAATCTTTATACTCGGCGGTTATATCCTTCTTCTTGAACTGAATTAATAAAGACTCGTCTCATCAGACATATTGTATTCTAAGTGGTGGAAGTTAAAACGTTTTTACTCTACTGGAATTAGGAAATCTATATTCGTTAAGATAGTCAAAATTTTGTATAAATACTATATCCGTTGTCGGGTAAGACATATCGTTTCGGCGCCAGAGTCTTTGATTTACGTCACTGTGAGTAACGCGCGTGCCCCCGCGGTGCTTCAGTCACCGTGAACCGTGAACGAGTATGGACATGTTATGTGTTACACTTTCATTTGGATTTGCTTTGGGGAGAAACAGAAAGAAAGAGAGGTGGTAACGAAATAGCGACAATACTAAATAAATATATATATATATATATATATATATATATATATATATATATATATATATATATATATATATATATATATATATATATATATATATATACCTGTGTATATATATACCTGTGATAAAAGAGGCACTATTAAAAGTTTAATTTTGTATTCGGACTCATGCCCAGGCCAAAATAAAAACAAATTAGTACTCGCTTCAGTCCATAATGCACTGTTAGTTTCAAAGAATTTGAAAACAATTCAAATGAACTATTTACTGCCCGGACATACAGAAATGACCGTGGATAGTATCCATTCGACAATTGAACAGTATTTTCGTAATACGACAGTTTGGGCTCCATCACAATGGTTAACTATATGCCAGAGAGCTAGAAGGGAGCCGGGGCCTTATAATGTGGAAGCACTTACACACGAAGACTTTAAAAACTACGAGGATTTTGCAGAAAAATATTTTAAGGGTAATCTTGTTGGTAAAATAAGCAAGATACGAGTAGCAAGATTTTAAAAAATCGACCCCTAATATTATGACTGTAAAATACAGTATGCAAAATAATGCTCAAGAAGAATCCATAACAATTTTTTCGAGACCAAAGCCGCTGAATGGCAAATATAAGTCGCCTTTACCTATAACCAAAACCAAATACGATGATCTCAAGAAACTATGCAAATCTGGTGTAATTCCTGAAATATTTCATCATGAATACAAGAATTTTCCGTACAATAATGGTAAAGACGTATTGATAGATACTGACGTAGAAGATGAGACAGAAGAATGAAAATAGAAGTGGTTTGTGTTTTTAATATTAGTACCTGATTATTTTTAATGAAGAGAGGAAAATCAAAAGTTGTATGTGTGTGATATGTTATTTAAAGACGTATTGATAGATACTGACATAGAAGATGAGACAGAAGAATGAAAATAGAAGTAGTTTTCGGTTTTAATATTAGTACCTAATTATTTTTAATGAAGAGAGGAAAATCAAAAGTTGTATGTGTGTGATAATTATGTTAGTTTTTCTCAATTAGAATTGATGTTATTGTTACCAAATTTTTATTATTATTTTTAGAAAAGCCTTTTTTTGTTGTTATCACCAGCTTGTTAGCTGAATATTTTTCAAATAGCGAAAAATGTGAATCCTTGTGCCACTATTATAATAAAAACGATCACTTGTCTGATTTTAAACACGTATTTGTTTTATTTTAAAATTTCTCTAGATTTTTCATTTGTAGGAAATAAACAATAGTCCAAATTAATGTTGATCTAACCGCCAATCCTAATTATACATACAAATTAATTGTTATTTCAAACAATTTACTTTTAAAGTAAAGTGCTACATAAATCATTTTAATCTGCAACTACTTTAAGATATTTCAATTGCTTAAACCGATTAGCCTGATTTTATTTTAGTATTCCAATGGTTGTTCATATATTTAGCCTTACACAAAATAATACCAGAGTGTCGCTTAAATCGGTTTTTCCTATACCCGTATTGTGAAGTTTATGGCACTTATATTATTTAACCTGTTTCTAAATAAAAGTAAACTGGGGTAATATGGTATCAAGCGACTTTTATTTCTATTAATAGTAGCTTAAAAGAAATGAAAACAATACTCAATTATGAAGCTTTTGTCATGGAAATCAACTTCGGTCACTTTTTCGTTAATAACCTTATACGATACGATTTTTTTTCCTAAAATTGAAACTTTAAAACGCTCTCCTGTAAAGTTTAAAAAATGTCGCTTAATACATTTTGCCCGTGAACCCTCGATTATTATTACAATGTTTCGAATCGAAGGTAGAATTCAGCTTGTTTTGGGTTTCATGGAGGAAACTTTTTAGTTTTGTCATGCTCGTCTTTGGTATGTCTCGGTATCTGTACTATTCTGGTATTAATAGGTAGAAATTTGGCAAATCTGTGATCACACCTATAGAACGATTGATCGATTCAATCGATAGGGGACAACGATAGGGTCCACAAATTATCAGTTTTAAATCTATGTGTTCTATCTGTCATTTGTTTACTTGTTTGTAAAGTACCTACATTCTCCTAGCGTTATCCAGTTGCAACCTGGGGCTCGCTTCCGCTTACTAGTCTAATAAGATTTGACTGAAAGTTAAGTTTTCTATCTGACCGCCGCAAGTGCCGCATTCCAAAGGGATATTCTATGGTTGAGACTAGTGTTAATTTATTAAGAGGTTCTGCCTCCCTATAACAACTGTCAAATATCTTCACGGCAGCTGGGACCGACTGCTTAACGTGCTTTCCAAGGCACGGGGCAAGCGATAATTAACAATTTAATGAGCACAAAACTCTGAAAAGTCAGTGGTGCGCGCTTGTATTTCAACCCGATATCCTCTACAAAGTTGTATGTTGGTAACACCACTAGGGTATCGCTATATTTGCCGTTACCAAGGTACCTTATGATAAAGTAGTTATTCCAAAAAAGCATGTGTTTAAAAGATAAATAATAAACAAAACTCCTTTTAAGGCAGTTGGTCGTTACAGCTTTTAATATGAATCGATCAATACCCAATAATTTTCACATATTTGCCGTGGAAATTAAATTTCCTTCACTAATTACATTAAATAAACAATAAGAACTAAATATCTAGAATGAAAGGAAATCTGCGATGATGTTATTCTAAATGTTGCAAGAGAAATTCTCATAAAGACATATTATTATATTATACTAATATATAAAGCTGAAGAGTTTGTTTGTTTGGTTGAACGCACTAATCTCAGGAACTACTGGTCCGATTTGAAAAATTCTTCCAGTGTTAGATAGTCCATTTATCGAGGAAGGCTATAGGCTGTATAATATGGCGCTATGAGTGACGGGAGCGGAGCAGTAGCCTTAAATAACGCGGGCATCCTCTAGTAGTAAATATTCTTAAAGTTTCTGATATCAAACGAAAGCATAATTATCTAGCATAGGTAGTCAGAGGATCCTTCCTTTAATTTGAAGAATGTCATATTTATCTTTAGTTTTTTTTTATCAGCTGCATAAGTATAAACAAGTTCCTTAAATCAACTACTATGCATGAAAATTATTGTTGCATACTTCCTTCTATATACAATGTTTCTTTATGTGTCAGTTAAGTATAGGCTGACTAATCCTTACACCACAATGGTTACCTTAAATTCCCCCCCGCTACATACACCTATTCCAAACGGCCCTTCTCAGGGCCAAAGCTCTCAAAATCAAGCCACACATGTCCAGAACTGCAGTAGTCTGTTCCAGCCTGCTCTAGTCGTTATCTCAATTAATATCGAGGGATTTTCGCAAAGTAAATCACAAATCTTGGCTGATTTATGCTCCAGCACAAAATGCGACTTCCTATGCATACAGGAGACTCACAGGGACTCGATACACTCAAGACCTCAAGTCCCAGGAATGACACTCGTGGCTGAAATTCCCCACCCGAAGTATGGGAGTGCAGTGTTTGCAATACCATCTCTTACAGTTCAATCGGCTTCATGCATCCAAGAAAACGATATTGAGATAATTACAATAGAAACCGGAAATTGCACAGTATCATCGGTATATAAACCACCGAATAAACCATTTAAATTCTCCAAGACACCTAATTATGATAATCATCCCATCAAGATTGTAGTAGGTGATTTCAATAGCCACAGTACTACCTGGGGCTACGCAATAACCGACGTAAATGGAGACGCTGTAGAAGAATGGGCAGACGGTGAAAACCTGACACTAATCCACGATGCCAAGCTTACCCCATCTTTTAACAGCAGAAGATGGCTGAGAGGGTATAACCCAGACCTTATATTTGCCAGCGATAATATAAGCTCTCTCTGCGTCAAAAATGTCTGCGCCCCCATTCCAAATACGCAACATAGACCGATCGCATGCATGGTTCATGCCACTGTTAAGCCTGTCAATGTCCCATTTCGTCGCCGCTTTAACTTTTCAAAAGCCGATTGGCAAGCGTACTCGGAACAAATAGACTCGGAGGTAGCTGAAATTGATCCCACACCAATTAACTACGAAAAGTTTGTAGAAATTGTTTGGAACTCCTCTCGAAGAAATATCCCACGAGGTTGCCGAAGGCACTATGTTCCAGGCCTAAACAATGAATCTGCAAAGTTGCTCGCACGCTACCATACACTGTATGAAAAAGACCCATTTTCTGAGGAGACTCTAAATACCGGGGAATGACTAATGCGCTTGCTAGCTGTAAGCCGGCGGGAATCCTGGATGAAACTTGTATCAAGTGTTGACATGACGCACAATAGCAAGAAGGCCTGGTCCACTGTCAAAAAGCTCACTGGCGAGTCTCCAGCTGCGTCCAATCCTGGCCAAGTAACAGCAAACCAAGTTGCCCACCAACTACTACAAAACGGCAAACCTACACATAAAGTACAAAGGTCCAATCTTAATTTAAGCAATGTTATTAACACCTGCGATACCATTAGTAAGCCGTTTGTCCTCCCAGAAATCATCTCCAGCATTAAGAGCTTGCAACCTGGTAAGGCTACGGGTATGGATGATATAACGACGGAACAAATAAAACACCTGGGTCCAATAGCTGTATCATGGCTCTTAGCTATGTTCAACTGCTGTCTGAAGGAATTGAAAATCCCAAAAATATGGAGGCGAGCAAAAGTAATTGCTCTTCTAAAGCCAGGCAAAAGCCCTTCAGACCCAAAAAGTTACCGTCCCATATCGTTGCTATGCCACACTTTTAAGCTCTTTGAGCGAATGCTTTTAGATCGCCTCACACCAGTCTTAGAAAAGGTTTTAATATCAGAGCAGGCTGGATTCCGACCAGGCAAATCTTGCACTAGCCAAACACTGAACCTAGTCCAGTACATCGAAGATGGATTCGAAACCCACAAAATTACTGGTGTTGTCTTTGTTGACCTAACAACTGCATACGACACAGTCAACATCAAAAACCTGTTGTCAAAAGTTCTCGACGCAACAAAAGACAAAGGGTTCGTTGATATCCTGAGAGAGGTGTTACATAACCGGCGATTCCAAGTGCACCTAAATGGAGAGAAGAGCCGATGGCGGAGGCATAAAAATGGACTCCCACAAGGTAGTGTTCTGGCTCCATCCCTGTTTAATATATACACGAACGACCAACCAACAACACCACGCACTAAAAGTTTCCTGTACGCAGATGACCTCGCACTAGCAGCCCAAGCATCGAACTTTGAAGAAGCAGAAAAATCTCTTGGGGAAGGATTGGACGCGCTCGACAAGTACTACGTAAAAAACGCCTTACGGCCTAATCCTTCAAAAACACAGTCTTGCGCGTTCCATTTACGTAACCGGGATGCGAAGCGAGGACTTTCACTATCATGGCGAGGCGTTAACATAGAGCACTGCTCTCGTCCACGCTACCTGGGTGTCACCCTGGACAGAGCGCCCACATACAAGGCCCACTGCTTTAACACCAAGCAAAAGGTATGTGCAAGGAATAACATGCTGCGACGCCTTACTTCAACAGCCTGGGGAGCGGCCCCGCATGTTCTCCGAACCACAGGGCTCTCACTGTCATATTCCACGGGCGAATACGCGTGCCCAGTGTGGCACCGATCCACCCATGCAAGGGAAGTGGATGTAGCCCTGAATGAGACATGCCGAATAATAACGGGCTGTTTGAAACCCACTCCGCTCAATATGCTATACCCTCTAGCAGGGATCGCTCCACCAAATGTGCGGCGGGAAATAGCCTGTGCAGTGGAGAAACATAGGCAGGAAACAGATGTGCGCCACTCACTGCATGACTACAAGATGCCTCGCGCCCGCCTTAAAAGCCGAAAAAGCTTCCTAAGAACGACTTCTGCCACAAATAACTCCCCAAAGTTGGCGAGAGAGCAACTGTGGGCCTCTAAATACCCGGCCCCTCCAGACTTCCCTGAAACAAAAGAAAGCCTGCCCCCTGGTCATAACTTGCAGTGGTCGACCTGGAAATCACTTAATCGTTTGCGAACTCAGGTCGGGCGCTGTAGGGAAAACATGGCAAGATGGGGATTCATAGAACACTCACAGATCCACTGCGACTGCGGAGCTTCATCACAATCCATGGCGCATTTGCTCTCATGCCCTCTTTGCCCATCTACCTGCAGTAAACAGGATCTTAAAGTGGCCTCAGACAATGCCGTTACCGTAGCCAAATTTTGGGAACAGAAAATCTGAACCAATGACACGATGAAGAAGTTAAGTATATGGCATTATATGCAAACTGTGAGTAACATATTATTACATAGGTTTTATGTTGTGTTAAATAGAACAATAGGTTGTTAGAATTAAAGCTATCTTAATATATAAAATCCTTGCGTTACTTACTGACTGACAGACACGCTACAGCCGAAACTATTGGGCACAGGAAGCTGAAATTTGGCATGTATGTTCCTTGGAGACAGTAGGGGTGCACCAAGAAGGGATTTCCCGAAATTCCCACAGGATCGGCCAAAACGGGTAAATTAAAAAAATTGCAGGCTTAGCTGCTGACGTCCTCTAGTTTTATAATAAATATTGCTTTGTTAGATTAAGTTATTGCAGGATACTGACTGACATACAACGCGCAACGAAACTCATCATCCTCCTAGCGTTATCCCACTTTCAATCTGGGGTTCGCTTACTAGTCTCACCGGATTTGGCTGAATATTCGCTTTTCCACAGAGTGACTGCCTGTCTGACCTCTGCAACCCAAAGGGATAGCGATATTCCATAGTTTAGACTAATGTCAGTTAATTTAGGTATACTCGTTTCATAATTACTGTCAAAGATCATGACAGCCGGGACCGACGGCTTAGCGTGCTCTCAGAGGCACGGGACAAGCGATAATTAACAATTCAATACGCACATAACGCCGAAAAGTCAGTTATGCGCGCTGTGGATTCGAACCCACAGTCTTCATACTGTGCCGATACCCTCTGCGTGACAGTCTGTTGGTATTTCCACTAGATTATTCCTGATAATAATAAGCTTTAATATAGCAGTTTAAATGAGTATAGGTATTAATATGGTATCAATTAATACGTCATTGTATCACACATAATGATTGTAAATGATACGATTCCATATAATATAATATAAGGTATCATAATATCACGATAATTGCTGCAAAATGAGGAAAATTGTTGTGAATAATAATAAAACATATCAAGGTAAATGCTGAAATATATGGATTTTAATTTATGATGATATCTCATAATAACCCATGCTATTAGTTATTGTGTTCTGCTTTTTCTTTTCCTTGATGTAATTTTTTTAGGGTTCCGTAGTAAACTACAAGAGATCCTTAGAGTTTCGCTATATTCATCCGTATGTCCGTCAAATTTTTCATAATTATGCATTGTCACCACATAAGCAAAACAGAAAGACGGACTTATATAAAAAAATACATTTACTTACTGATGTATGTAAATGTATTTTTTATGTATGTTTATGGGAGCATACACCTAAATTAGACAACGATTTATTTTTATTATGCAAAACATTGCACAGGGTATTTATATATAGGTATTTTACAAACATAACCCTTGGATTTAGAGAAAACCATGAAAATGCATGAATCAAACGCTAATATAGGTATTTTACTGTAACCACTGGCTTCTAAGAACCTGGTTTATTCGTTTATCATTAGGCAAGTCCTCAAGCTCAGCAGTGGATAACCTTCTTATGCCTGATAGATACATATGTTTCTTCAATAATGTAGTGTTTGTATCTATGCAATAAATATAATACATTGTATCATTTACACTAGTTAAGGAAGTAGCGTCACTTACGTACCTGTCACTACTAGTATATCTGTTTAGTCTGTGGCTGTCTCTGTCACTACGGACAGTCAGTCGGTAGTTAGATACGGTGCGGGTTGGACGTGCTCTTGCGCTTCGGATCTGTGTGTAGTCATGAGCCAGTGTTACATCGATTCGTGTAGTGGTTATATTTATTGTGATAGCAAATACTACAAATAAGAAGTTGTTTCTAATGGTACTGATACATTTGAGCATTCGGCTGTAATGAGCATTTTTGTGAATATTACAAAACAGGAAAACAAACGAGTGTTTGTTTTACCGAGCGTTCCTACGAACGTTCTGGTGAGCATTCTAGCGAATTGACAGTAAATTTGCTTTGTCGTTTTTCTGATAAGAGAATTTACTAGGAAGATCGAGAAAATGTTCGTAGCAATGTTCGGCTTTATTCGGTGTTGAGTTCGACAAAACAAAAAACGGCGAATGCTCGCTGTTATGTTAGAATCCTCAGGTGTATCAGCACCTATACCCCACTAAATACCTATCACTTGCAATTTTATCTATAACTAGATGAGCCCGCAGTTACTTTAGGCTACTGCTCCGCTCTCGTGGCTCATAGCCTAATATTATTTGGCCTATAGCCTTCCCCGATAACTAGGCTATCTAACACTGAAAGATTTTATCAAATCGGAGCAGTAGTTCCTGAGATTAGCGCGTTCAAGCAAACAAAGAAACGCTTCAGCTTTATAATATTACTAGAGGATGCCCGCGGTTACACCCGCGTAATTTAAGGCTACTGCTCCGCCCCCGTCGCTCATAGCGCGATGTTATATAGCCTTCCTCGATAAATGGGCTATCTAACACTGAAAGAATTTTTCGAATCGGACCAGTAGTTTCAGAGATTAGCGCGTTCAACCAAACAAACAAACAAACTTTTCAGATTTATATATTAAGTATAAGATTTGATGGATCGGATTTGTTTACATACCTAGGAAGATAATAAGATGGGCATCATTATATGGATTTCCATTTGCACTTCAATCACAAGAGCTAGAGACCTACAGTTATAGAACTATTTTAATGAGAAGCAATCATTTTTTATCTGCTTTACATCACTTTGAGTAAACGCAGTAAAGTTACAGAAGAACAACTGCGTAACTACAATCATGTACCTATGTATGTTAAATACTGTTAAGAAAGATGTTAAACAAGTTGGTATATTATTTTAGGCACTGCGTTTAAAATTGGCTGTGCGTTGCCTGTTAGTCAGTAAAATTAGAATTGTACGAGTACATAATAATATATTGAATACTAGCTGACCCGGCAAACGTTGTTTTGCAATTTTTTTTTGTATTTTTGAAAAATAGATGTTTGCCGATTCTCATAGATACCGGATAAGCACAAAAAATTTCATCAAAATCGGTCAAGCCGTTTCGGAGGAGTATGGGAACGAAAACTGTGACACGAGAATTTTATATATTAGATTGAGCGATAACATGTAAATGTTTATTATTTTCCAAAAACGAGTAAATATGTTAACAACGGTACTACTGTATTTTCTGTGTGCTAGTGACATTTGAAACAGCATCTCTTGGCACTGACATAGAACGTGAGTTCACGACTACTTACCGTGACCGGCTTGTATCGTTATATAATCACACTATTCGATATCTACGACGTGTGACTGAAAGGTGTGGTCGTATCTAAAGGCTGTTGGATATACATGTATCTATTATTATTGATGAATTGAGACTGTCATTGAAGGGTCGTTGGTCTGGATAGTCACCTTGCTGTGATTACACTAGAGTTTTTCTGATCGATCCCTTTCCAATGTGCCACCACATACAATGTTCCATTTGCAACCTTGCAACGCTAGTAATCGTACTCTAGATAACGTATACCAAGCAAATTTAAATGCCATCCACGTTGCCGACTACTAGATCAAAATAGGCACTTGTCTTACACACCTAAATATTTTGTTTTTTTTTTATACCTATTTATTTTCATTCTTTTAAATAAAATATGTGATAATTGCCTACCTACTGCGCACTTAGGGTCAGTTCACACCAAAACGCGACGCGACGATGCTTGAAGAGGACAGTGGTTTTGTGCTGCGCAGCGCGACGCCGCGCCGCGAGATGCATCGCGCAAATGTGTATGTTTTATTGTTGTAAATAAAGTATATTTTGAGTTGCTCTATTAAAATGTGCGCGCATCGTCGCGTCGCGTCGCATTTTGGTGTGAACTGACCCTAATGGAGCTGTCAATTCGCACACCATTAAATTAACTACGCGCGAAACGACGACATAAAAAAGGTCAATTCGCACGAGATGCGAGATGAATTTGTATGAATCATCTAGTAAATGGTTGGGAAGCGGTTGAATGTGGGCGGCTCGAAATCGGTCTGTGTGAAGAACCTTGGGGGAGGCCTATGTCCAGCGGTGGACGTCTGTAGGCTGACATGATGATGATCCAGTAAACCAACCAGAGGCATTTTTGTGTTGCCAACAATCTACTGAATACTGTTGCTACTAACATACATGAGTACATACATACACGAAGGTGCACCTGTTTCCCGAAGAGGTAGACAGAGACTACGGATGGCTCTTTGCTAAGATCCTGGCATAAATTTCTTGCCTGATTAAAATATTTAAATTTTTTCATGCATGAAAATAATGAGTGTCAATGTAGCAGTTAAAGGCAACCTGTCTTTTTAGGGCTGCGTACCTCGAAATGAAAAAACGGAACCCTTATAGGATCTTTGTTGTCCATCCGTCTGTCAAGACCCTTTTCCTCAGAAACGCGTGGAGGTATTATCAAACTGAACTTTACATCAAATAGTCAAGTCTACTGTCTCTTGAAGCTGTGAAAAAATCAAACTTCTAAGTCAACGCAATCAAAAGACACAGCCATTTATGCTCCAAATTGAAGCAAATTTTCGAAACTCGCAAGGGAATCAAAACCTACAGGGTACTTCTTCAGGGTATTTCCCGTGAAATCAGAATCTTGAAATTTGGTACAAACCAACGTCTTATAGCACAGATAAAGGAAAGATGGCGAAAACCGTTATTTTTTAGTTAAATCATATTATTATAATAAAAAAAATATTTTTAAAGTTACTAGCCCTTAACTGAACGCGTAGAGGTATTAAATTGAATTTCATACCAAATACTCAAGTCTGTAATATCTTTACCTAAGCTGTAACAAAATTAAACTTCTAAGCCAACGCAATCAAAAGATACAGATGTTTATGCCGCAAATTCTCGCAAATTTTCGAAACTCACACGGGAATCAAAACCAAGAGGTACTTTCCGTGAACTTAGAATCTTGAAAGTTGGTACGAGGCAACTTCTTATAGCACAGATTAAGGAAAAATTTCCAAAAATGTTAAATTTTAGTTACATCATATAATTGAAATATTTTTAATAATTTAAAGTTACAACCCCTTTATGAACCCGTGGAGGTTTAAAATTGAAATTCATATCAAATGCTCCAGTCAAAACTTAAGGGTACTTCCAGTCGATCTAGAATCTTGAAATTCGGCATAAAGCGACGTTTTATAGCATACATACATACATAGACTCAACATCTTTGCAACGATCCTGACATTTTTCTTTTGCTTCATTTACTCCCATCAGATTCCTCATGCATGCTCTTCTGTTCAGGGTAGTTCTCACCTGTCCTGTTTTTAGGATGTCTCCAATCTGGTCAGAGAACGTCCGCCTAGGTCTTCCCCTTCGTCCTGTCCCTTCCACAAGCACATAGGAAAAATTTCGAAAACCTTAAATTTTTTGTTATATCATATATTTTTTTAAATAATTATACCTAAAGGTTTGTACGGAACCCTCGGTGCGCGAGTCTGACTCACACTTAACCGGTTTATTTGGGATGTATCCAATCTGGTCAGAAGACCTACATCTAGGTCATCCTTTTCTACTTGCTTCATTCACATTTGTCTTATGTGTATCATGGCCACTTCTCTTTTTTAATGCTGTCTATGAGAAACCTGGTTATCATCTGGTTTAGATAACTGGAACCGGTTGAATGCGGGCGGCTCCAGATCGGTCTCTATATACTACATAGGTCGGTGATCTACACACAGCTGTTCCTAGTCTGGGTAATCCTTGAGCTGACTATACATCATCATCATCATCATCATCATCATCTTATAATTATCCCAGCTGTATCCACGAATCCAACTTGTATGAGTCCGGGGTCCGCTTTCTGGTCTAACTAAATCTGATAGGCTAACCATGCATCTTACTTGAATTTCCAAAAGCGATGTGATGCGACTGTCGGTTCAGTTACCTGTCGGTTCAGTTACATCATAACCTTCCAACAACTACAACACTAGGTAAATACATTGTAGGAAGTGTTGATTCCAACAATAATTATATGTTTTATTTTATAATTTTATTGCAGTGCAAGAGTTGTATTTTAAATAATAATAAATAATAACGTGCTAACTGCAAACGTAGACAATTATTCCCAAGCCACACATAATGACAAAACACAAAAACACATAATGCTATAGAATAAGCTATAATTACAGATAGAATAATTATTATCTACATTTCCGCTTTGTCTATAAATCACTTTAAATATAAATGTATGTCATCCTCTCAGCGTCAATACAGTTGCAACCCAAAGTCCGCTTACTAGTTCAACCAGATTTGACTGAATATGAGCTTTGCCAGAGAGCAACTGCCTTTTGACCTCCGCAACCCAAAGGAATAGCTATATACCGTGGTTTAGACTTGTCTTAGTTTATTCAGAGGACTTGACGTAGAATAACTACTGACAAAGATCTTCATGACACGCCGGGTGCTACTGAGAATTCGGAAAACTTTGTAACACTTTTTGCCTGACCAGGGAATCGAACCCGGGACCTCCCCCGATTAGCAAACAGAAACGCTATTCTCTGAACCATGGAGGCAGTGATAATACGCCCATAATTTAGAAAAGTCGAACCCTCTGAAATAAAGAAAGAAAGAAACTTTTATTGCTGCAAGCATCACAACACTCACGTAACAAAACAAACAAAAAACAGATTAAAAGCATGTGTAGGTATATAAGCCAGATAAAAATAAAATAATAACAAAAATGATAATAAAAGGACTAAGAATACACAAAAGCAAAGCACACATAATAAACATTACAATATTCAAAAATGAGCAGCAGCAATCAGGTGTTCAGTTCAGCATATGTCGGACTTGAAGCCCGACGCTGGTTTTCAACTGAACCCTGCAGTGAACCCACGAAAGTCACACCCAGTTGCATTGTACCACATAACCCTTAGATACTAATAATATATATAATCTATAATAATAAGAATCAATATATCTCTGCATGCAACTATTGGTATTTACACTAAGGCCATCGCTTTTTTTTAATGCCTTATTTTGCTTCTTTCTTTTGACTTTCAGAACAAGTATTGAAATTCAAAACAAAGAAGTTGCTCAAAATATCGACGCATAAAGAGGAATTCATACCTTAAACTAGTTAAGCTTGTTAGTTAGCGCAATTAAAACCCGCTAAATCAACTTGTTTGATTACTAAAAACCTAGTTTAAACCGGTTATCGCCCTACTACCATAGTTTATATAACTTAATCTCGTTTTAATGTTCAATGATTACCAACCAATGGGTCAGGGTTAAGCTGCGACATTCCGTCATCTAGAATGGATTATCGCGATCATAGTTGTATTCATTGAACTTATTGGCAAGCTTTAGTACTAATAGGTACCCAATATGGTTAGAAATCGAGGTAATTGCATAGGATATATTATAGGATTTTTTTTATTGTAGCCTATTAAAAACGACTCCATGCCATCTGATCTAAAGCAGTCATGGAGACCTAACTAAAGTCATCATGCCAATAAAATATTCATAACAATGGCATTATGGCCCCTACTTTGATGGCCTAGACAAAAGCTTTTCACACCCCTCTTAAAGGAACGAAGAAGGGATTGATCGGTTATGATTGGAGCAGGTGAAAAAGCTACAGAACGAATATTAATGGAACTTTGCAGTGATATAGGCTATACTCAGAATAATACATACTTTTTTATTTATTTTATTTATAGGCTCACGCCTGTATCCCCGAAGGGGTAGGCAGAGGTGTAATATTACACCCACATTTCGCCATGATTTTTTTAGGTCCCACGTAATAGGGGCCGAGCCTATTACCGTACCGTGCACATTACCAGACTCCGAGCTGCTACTGAGAATTTCCTAACGGAAAAACCCAATAAAATTTTGGCCGACCCGGGAATCGAACCCGAGACCTCCCAATCCCACGTGCACATTTATGCCGCGAGACCAACGAGGCAGGCAATAATACATACATACATACATAGACTCACGCCTTTCCTGGAGGGACTACGGAACGCCATTTGTAACGATCCTGACATATCTCTCTTACTTTCATTCACTCTCATCAAATTTCACTCTCATGCATGCTCTTCGGTTAAGGGTACTTCTAACCTGTCCTTCAGAATAATACATACTGCCCCTTATGACGCGATTGCCATCAACCACGCGGATGGCGGGGGCCACGGGAGCGGAATCTAGTCATAGGTAAATTTTACCCAGACACAGAAAATATCATCGTGCTCCTCACACAACTGAACTTTGTCCTGGTGAGGACAAAACTGCAATCTTAGTCACTAATCAGTAGAGACCGGATAATATGCATTTGCATATTTGCATATGCATTTGCATATTTAAGCCATTTCCAGCCCTAAAAGCATATTTTTCCTACAATCTAGTGATGATGAATATTATCGCTATAATTTACAGTATTTTGTAGCTTTATTAATAGGACGGCGGAAGTTTTGCCAGAAAATATAAGCGCTAACATAGCACCCAAGTTCAAATTCTGCCCAGTTACCTCAGTAGATGTGGAGCGATAATTTTTGACGTATAAAAATATTTTAATTAATCGAAGACATAATCTTACCAATACATTTAGAACAATACTTGATTGTTAATGTTTACAAAAATAGTAAATAATGTAACATGTTACTGTATTGATTATCTTCTATCAATGGATAGTTTACTAAATGTATGTTGATTTTGTAATGAAAAATCTAAAACTTAATAGTTTTTTTATTTTATTAAAAAGGAATAAATTATAAAGATACATAATTAATAAAGTAAGACTTAAAACAAGTATTTACTAACAATAAACTTAAATCTAAAAGAATAATATTTTCAAAACAAAAAAAATTGTCATTTAATGTTGCATATTCTGTCAGTTTTCGTGCATATTTCAAGCATTTTTCATGCATATTTGCATGCATATTTGCATGCATATTTTAAGCTTTTTATGTTGCATATAATCCGGTCTCTACTAATCAGTAAAGCAACAGGTCATTGCGTAAATCGTCATCATATCAGCCTTAAAACGTCCACAACTGGACATAAGTACCAAGGCTCACCTTTATGACTGATCGTTAGCCGCACGCATCCATCTTGTAGATATTTCTGATGAAATTGTATGACTTTCATATTCGACCTTAGATTTGCTATCTTGGTCAAGCAAAGCGTCATTGAGGTTTTCTGATTAGAAATTCTTGATAAAATTACGACTTTTAAGAAATTGAATGATTTATTTACCTGTATTGTCATATTACATAGAGCTAAACCTAGAATAAGCTGTGTCACTGTCCACTCCTTCGAGTAACTACGAGAAAAAATTGCACTTTTTTAAATTAAGGCTATGAAATGTTAATTAGGTCTTAAAGCGACAGGGTGAATGTATATTTTATTTAAACGAACCTCTTAAAAGTTGCATATTTTTCTAAGTATACAAAACATATAGCAACCATGTTTAGAACCCTAGAAAAATAAATAAAATAAGATATCATATTGTTATACTCATAAATTCCTTATTCATTCTGTCTGATCCTTAACAGAGACGTAGCTATACTTGAGAAGCTAAGAATCTCATACAAAAACATCGTCTACACAGACACCGTTATACACACAAAACAAAAATACATACACACACATAAATATACAGAAGGTACCTTAACTCAAACATCTCAAGAATCCAAGGAGTAAATATCATAAGGAAATAATTTACATAATTTTCCGTTCGTTCAAACACCCCCGAGTAACGTGTAAATGTTCTTCAAACAATTTCTGTTTGTTTGTTAGCTCGTTACTCTAAAATCCCTGATCTAATTTTGATGTTATTTCGTCTCAAAATTTTAATATCGTTAGCACATGATTTTGCTTCGGATTTTAATATTTGATATGTAATATGGATTTTTACTTATTTGAGAGTAGGTACTTCATTACTTGTGTTTGTATTTGAAATGAAGACATAGATTCGATTCCTGAGTCAGGCAAAGCTATCTGTAGATGTCTGTATGGTCAACAAAAAATATCTACATGTTGAATGGAACCTGTAAGTTTTTTCACTGATCGGTGATTTAGCCTTTTGTCCACTTTTTGTACTTGGCACTGCACACTTTTGGCACTACATACCGTCTTAGTCACTGTATTAATTTAATCAAATAATTGAAATTGTCTACTTACTTTAAAAGTTGGAAA
Source organism: Euclidia mi (assembly GCA_944739405.2). Lineage (NCBI taxonomy): Eukaryota > Metazoa > Arthropoda > Insecta > Lepidoptera > Erebidae > Euclidia > Euclidia mi. The sequence continues at coordinate 10,619,627 of OX123206.2, read as the reverse complement.
AGCTACTGATTTTGGAGCCTTGAAAAACCGGGCATCAACTAGGAAGTTTGACATTCATCCACTCATTCATAAACTTCACGTATTACATAATATTTGTAGTACTGTAAATAGTTCTTTAAGGGTATTTGAAGTTTACTTACAATCTGGTATGAGTCCTGCCGGGTATCCATAGTCGGAGCGAGGCGCGTAAGTGCCGGCTCGCACTTGACCAATGACAGAGAATGCTATTGCCACCGCTACCGCGATGCTAAACGTGTTTGACATGGTTCTGCAACAAAAAATAAGATATTAATAAATACATACATACATAGACTCACGCCTGTTTCCCCGAAGGGGTAGGCAGAGGCATATTAAACGCCCACTTTTCGCCAGTGTTTTGATCCCACGTAATAGGTGGCGAGACTATTGCCGCTTATCGGGATATTTTCTTTGCCAGAGCCTCGTCCGTTGATCGGCAGGTGCACCACTTGCAGGTGAGGTTGGCTTGGGACCCTAAGTTCTTGGTGGGAACACTGGGAACCCTATGCACCTATATTAATAAATAAGTAGAAATTATAGCTTTAAAGATCTCTCCAAGAAGAAGTCTGTATACTGGGTTCAACCAATTTGCTTACTCTGACAGACACCATTGAAAATATTTTTATTGCTATTCTTGGGGCTAGAAATAATATTATTAGCTTTCGCCTCACAAAGTATTGCTATATAAGCGTCTGATAATAGTATAACATCGTCTTATATAATATTTGAAATGCTGCATGAATGGTCTTTGAGAATCGTACGGTTGTACTAAAAAGGAATTTATCGAAATTACCACGGGATCGTCGTGAAAAGGTAAAATTAGAATAAAATGTGATGTGAGCTTCTGGTATCCTCTGCAGTCCAGCCTTTTCAGCTGCAGCCTTTTTTTTTGTTGACTACGGTGGAAACTCTCTTTACGAGCCATCTAAACTCGACGCCAACCCGGCTAGTGTGTGATCGACCGGGCTTGGGACTGGCGGAGGAGGTATGTGGAGGCTCTCCCCTAAAGGCGTTTGGGGCATACTCACTAAAACCACCGCGGTGTCTCTACGGGTCCCGTGTAGTGGCGGGGTCACGCGATTCGCGGATAGCATACTTTACCGTGACCCCACCCGGGATTGGCCTGCAGTTGGTGGTGGCGAGCACCGTCTCGTTATGACTTGGGAGGCGGCGCGGACACTACGTCGCCTCGTTGCCTTTTGGCGGACGGGGAGCAGCCCTAACGCTCGCCGTCCGCAGGCACTAAAATGGCCGCAAAGGATAGGGAGGAAGGCAACCTGACAACACCGCATCTCCTCTTCCTCTGCGGCCCACCGCGAAGCAACAAATGGTGAGCCCCCATTGGTCGCGGGAGATAGGGCGCGCGGCAACGCAACACCGATACGCCTCTCCTCCCGCGACTGCGCCCGACTGCGAGGGACAGAAAGAACTGTCCCCCACACCCACACCTTTGGACGCATCCTGCGCAGGCCTCCATCAAGCCCACGCGGAGCGTCCACTCCCGGGATTCTCGCTTAGCTTCACCGTGGGTGCCCTAACCACGGATACTGAGTCCTCCCACCACGACAAGGTGGAGACCCACGGGGGGGATATCTTTCCATGCCTGGGTAAATTCTCTCTCTCGGATTTTTTTTAAAGAGAGCGTAAATATTTTTTATATGAGTTCATCTTATTCATCATAAATACCTCATCGACGCTCTTTGATAATTGTAGAAACCTACGTAATAAACCAGGATAAACTGGCGAACAGCGCTGTTTATGACGTATAAATGTTTGTTAATCAAAACATTTCAACAAGTTTCATACGCAATAAAGCCACTCAGAGCAATTCAAACTAATTAATTATACTCGGTTTTGAATAGAAAGGTGGATAAAGTTTAGCAATATTGCTGCAGACAGGTCCATATTATAATTAAGTATAATAAAGTACTCTATTTGTTTGATACTAGCAGTCGCCCGCGGCTTCGCCCGCCCTAAACATTCAACTCTTATAAACGCCTTCAAGGGAGAACTGTTAAGGCGAGGTTGCAGTACTTTTTAAGATTTTTGAACGTCTGAAAGTCCCATGAACTATGATATTTTTAATGAATAAAAATTAAAGTATAAAAGTTGAACATATCTTCTAGTAAATCGTAAAGATAGAAACACGATTTGGAATGATTGGTTCGATAAAAAAAAATGTCAAACATGGCACTAAATCACAATTTTAAACGTGTACTGCTTAGAGATTCCATAATAAATTTATATGAAAGTATTATCAATAGAAACAGCTCTTTATTTTAAAATAAATGGTAAAAACAGATTTCGTAATTTCGTTATCATTTTTCTCCAAGAAAAAAAATAGTCAAAATGTTGGCATTATATCGCTCGCCGGCCGTTCATCAGTGCCTGTCTAGGCGTGATTGAGGGCGGACGTACGTCGTTGCTCCGCAAAATCCCCCTCCACCCCCGCATGTACGTTTTCGCAAAAGTACAAAGTAATTCGTATTCCAAACTCAATCGTTCAAACCATAGACATACAAGTAAGAAACCGTAGACAGGTTACTGACAAGGTAACATGACGGAGCTTACGAGTGGCACGCATCGCGAAAAGCGTACGCACACTAATATAAATATGTCAAAACGACACACTAAGAATTAGATAAGAAGTGTAAGTGAGATAGCACATCTAATCGCAAGCGCGAAATAGAGATAAACATATACTCTCTGGACCGAAGCGCATTGTGACATCATGCTGACCGTTTCACAAACAATAATTTGACTCAGATGCGACATGATCACTTTGTCTGTCTTGAGTAAATTCAATTCGCCTCAAAGTAAATTTGATTAATTCATTTAAGGTAGGGAAATAAAAAGTCGATGTGATTTATTTATTAACATTTATTAAAAAAGTACATTTCATTCAATGGAAACCTAAAACAGTACGTTAATATAAAAACTGTGCGCTGTGCGGACCCACCGTAGCCCTGGCAATACCCCTGGGGGTATGGTGGGTCTTTTAAAGCTTAACCGTACTCCTGGCTGAAATGCTCGTAGTGTTATACCAACGTGCTACGTGGACATTAAACTGAACAGTGTTATCTCTCGTATGATAATGACTTACTACTTACGTTTTTGTATTTTTAGACAAGCGAAGACAAGCGCTAGTACGATCATATAGTGCAACAAGGAGATAAATTAGAGAATAAAACGTTTAGGTATTACTGCTAATAGTTATGATGCTTTGTATATTATAGGTATAATCTGTGGTACTGTTGAAGACCCATCATCATCATCATCCTTGCGCTGTCGAATCATTCCCACTAGTTCTATTGAACAGTTCTATGATAGAACTAGTGATACTTTTTTCCCACTAGTTCCATTAGCACAACTTGATGAGAAGAATAGAACTAATGGGAAACAGTTATAGGAAATTTACCACTAGTTCTATGTATGTTTTACAAGGGTAGTGTCACAACATCGCGCTCACAAATCCGAATAAATATGTATTTATAAAAATGTGTTAAACGAATGAAGGTCTACAAAACAATTGAACGTCTACAAAACAAATGAACGCCTACAAAACAAATGAACGTCTACAAAACAAATGACTACCAAAAAGTGATCAGCTATCGATAGTGATTGCAAAAAACAGGTGCATGCGATTTTCGACCTTATTGACAATTCATGACAAACTTTTTTTTTTGTTTTTTTCTCGCTTTCTGGCAATATTAGGGTAATAAAATTATAAATTCTGACTAATGTCAATTAGGTTGAAAATCGCATGCACCTGTTTTCTGCAATCACTATCGATAGCTGATCATTTTCTGTAAGTCATTTGTTTTGTAGACGTTCATTTGTTTTGTAGGCGTTCATTTGTTTTGTAGACGTTAATTTGTTTTACACATTAAACAAATAAACGTCTACAAAACATATTTATTCGGATATATGAGCGCGATGTCGTGACATTACGGATCATTCCCAGTAGTTCTATTGAATACCCTTGTAAAAACATACATATAACTAGACTGGGACATTTCCTATTACTTATCTCATTAGTTCTGTTCTCCTCATCAAGTTGTGCTAATAGAATTAGAACAGTTCTATCATAGAATTGTTCAATACTACTACTATACTGGGAATGATCCCACAAAATAGTAGAACTTGAAATTAACGAACTGAAATTAATAAACTAATTACACAACAATATTATCTGGGAGTACGGTTAAGCTTTGAAAGACCCACCATACCCCCAGGGGTACTGCCAGGGGTACGGTGGATCGGCAGCGAAAACTGTGCAGTACAATCTACTTAGTTGTTTAATACTAAAAGGAGAAAAACAAGAACAAGTGAATGGACTTTGATCATCCTTCAATGTTTGTAACTTACGTATGATTTTTATTTCTATAATAATAATATATTGTGTTGATTCAGCCTCAAATCACTTTTATTACTTGACAAAAACACACATCAGTGTTTTATTATTACAAATGTCCCATCTTGATACTTTATTTTTTAGTCTTTAAACACGCACAATACTGCTTCTCTTTTACACTCGCTAAATGCCAATTTTTTATTCACTCTATTATTTGTGATACTGAATTTATTATAAATTGAAAATAAAACGTTGTAATATTGTAATACTCATGAATGAGAAGTGATTCCATAACTTTTAGTCATTTTCTTACTATAGTTTAACTACTTTAGCAAAATCTCATTACACACGACGGCATTTTCAAATGTAACGTACACACACGCGAGTAAAAGAGCGAGCGCTTCCGACCGCAGCGCGTACGCGACTAAAGCCAAATGAGACATTTAGAAAAAAAAAGTTTGTCATGAATTTGTCAGTTTTTAATGTGCCACTTTTGAAGTTCGCATAACTCATCTACAGTTTTTTTACGGTGCGCTGTGGCACACGCACACACGAAACCCTCCCCCCGCTCACTCGCTGACGCCACCGCCGTGTTTTTGTTTTTGCGGGGGGTGAGGTCGAGCTACGCGCTGTACTGCAACCTCGCCTTAAGGCAGCGATAGCCTAGTGAAGTTATTAACAGACTACCATACAAATGACGATCGGTTTCGAAGCCACGGCGCGCACCACTGACATTTCGGAGTAAGGTGCGTATTTAATTGTTAATAAAGAAAAAGAAAAAAAAAAATACTGCCTCCGTGGTCCAGTGGATAGCGTATGCGACTGCTGATCGGAGGTCCTGGGTTCGATTTCCGGGTCGTGCAAAAGTGTTACTGGGTTTTTCCGGATTCTCAGTAGCAGCACGGAGTCTGGTGGTGTGCCCGGTAACGGCAATAGGCTCGCCTCCTATTACATGGGACCAAAAATTCATGACGGAATGTGGGTGTAATATTACACTTCTCCCTACTCCTTCGGGGATAAAAGGTATTCTAAAGTGATATTTATAACAACATGTGTCAATATTTTTTTCAGAAACTTGTTATACTCCTAGAAAATCCAAAAAATCTAGTGGCTAGTATACTGACCACTGACCGTTCTGCATCATTTACTATCCCCATCTAATGTAGCCTGTAAACAGGACACTCATAAAAATCTATTTTTGGTGAAAATAACGCAGTAACATATTTGTGTAGGAAATACATCAGTCTTTAATCAGCCTCAACAGCATAACATAATTAGCATAATATTTTTAACAAAATTAAAGTATTTCTATTTCTTAGCCTAAAAATAAACACAAAAATAAAAATGTCAATGTCAAAAAATTGAAATTATCGCATACCCCATGCCTCGCAGAGCACGTTAAGCCGTCGGTCCCTGCTGTCACGGAATCAAATCTTTGACAGTCGTTACGGAGTCAGATCCCCTGAGTAAAGTGACACTAGTCTAAGCCATGGGACATCGGTATCCCTTTGGGTTGCAGAGGTCACACAGGCAGTGTTTCTGTGAAAAAGCTAATATTCAGCCAATTCCGGTTAGACTAGTAAATGCATCCCGGATTGCAACTGAGATAACGCTAGGAGAATGGATGTTATTTTGGAACAATTATTTTTGCGAGGAGAGATAGTTAGGAGTCTGGAGAATGACATAGGCTACTCTTTAACATTATAAATCGCCGACAGACCCACTGCCAAAGTCTTGTATGATAAAAATTGGATTGGACGTTTTTAAAATAAGTAAATAAACAAATCAACATGCCATTAGTAAATTTTTATGCGGATGTTTTTTTTTATTATTTTTAAATAATAATATTCTAGCACATACACACATCACCATCTAGTCCTAAGCTACGCTTGTTTTATGAGTACTAGATAATGGATAAACATACATATATACTTTTTTATGTAAATACATACATATTATACATAGAAACACCTAGACCAAGACAAACATGTTCATGCACACAAATGTTTGACTTGAGAGGGAATCGAACCCGCGACCATCGGCGTAGCAGTCGCTTACACTACCGCTGCGCCAACCGGTGGTTTGAAGGCAGTTTAATTATCTAGCTGAGTCGTGACGAGTGACCAGTAAACCACGGCTACGTTAACCTTGTCAAGACATCATGTAACCAAAGGTCATGAATGCGCGATCACATAATCTTAAGTGTTATTAATAATAACAGTAATATTATTAATATTTACATGAACATTGAATATTTAATTGATGTGTCATCTGGTTTTAAGGTCACGTACTTTGACGAGACCTTTTTGTAAAGACTATCTTCTGCCCACGGCATCATTCGTGAGGGTGCCAGTTATCATAACTATTGGTAGATCATCTGCTATTCTCATGTATAAGCTTAAGTACAGCAAAATTTCATCATAATCCGTTAAGTAGTTTTTGCGTTAAAGAGTAATATATATTCATCCATTTAGGATAGTTTATTAAGTTAAACGTTTTCAAAAGAAGCAAGATATTATTTTGAAGAAAATAAATGTAAGGTCATAGTTTCTGTGTCATAAAAACAATAAACAAAAAAACGGACCTAACCTGAACGGAACAAACGTTGAACAAGTAGATATTATTGAATCATACAATAATTACCACGTGTTATCCTTAACCTTACACGTGGCAAAGTTAATGCGCATCCAAATGCAAATTTGAATAAACGCAGTTCAAAAAGTAATATGCAATTGACCTTTCACCTGATCAAAGCCAGCAAGAATTAAGGAATCTTTTTGGATTTAAAAGTTAGATTATAAATCTACTTCATAGGATTTCTTCTATGAAGTAGATTTATCATCTAGTACGAAAGTACTTATTAATAAGTAATGGTATCTGATGAACCGAATCTCGATAATTTGTATCGAAATTCTGTATAAAACGCGTTAACTTCGTCAGCACAATTCGAAATCTTTCATGTTTCCGTAGTTCTTCTGTCATCCGATAGATGTCACAAATTTTCTCCATAAACGCAGACTCCGCGTAATGTATATTTAATATTATTATATCTAGTAAACTTAGGATTAGCCGGGTAATCCTTTTTTAGGTTAGTGTGCTTATAAGCTATATTAATATTATAAACGTGGATGTATTTCTAAGTCCTACTTTCACTTCGTACTTAGGGTTTGTATGTTGGAGACAGTAGGCTGGTGAGTAGCATAGGAATTTACCTTGATAACCGCTACACACGCGGGTAGAGTCACAGGCGAAGTCTTAATACTACGCAATACCCGGGTGGTGGGCGACGACCGTCGCCTATGAACACAAGTAACACCAGAGGAGTAACATACCCATTGCCACCTTTTAGTATGGGAAAAGGAATTCGTAGAGGGTTAGGATAAGGAAGAAGGAAAATGGCATAGGCCTCCGGTACTCTCACGAAACGCTACAGTATAGATACTGTTACATTTCGTTGATACTCTGTGAGAGGGTAGTCCTTCCTCGGTCGATCCGGCCATTTATGCTGAGCAAGGCTCTACTACCTACCATAACGCGTAATATATACACATGTAGCATTCAATTATGAGGCAGCGATAGCCTAGTGGAGATAACAACGGACTGCCATGCAGGGGGTATCGGGTTCGAATCCACGGAGCACACCAATGACTTTTCGAAGTTAAGTGTGTTTCAAATTGTTAATTATCGCTTGCCCCGTGCCTCGTAGAGCACGTTTAAGCCGTCGGTCCCGACTGTCATGAAGATCTTTGACAGTCGTTCAGGGAGTCAGTACCCTCAAATAAACTGATACTGGTCTAAACCATTGAATATCGCTGTCCCTTTGGGTTGTGGAGGGCAGACGGCAGTAGCTCTGTGGGAAAGTTGATATTCTGTCATATCTGGTTAGACCAGTAAGCGGACCTCGGGCTACAAGGCGTGACAGTCTTGGATAAAACCAGGATAACGCTGGGGCGATGACGATGAAGCATTCAATTAGTGCATTGCCATAGGGATGTTATAACGAGGGCTGTTTATTACTTACTTTGTAATTAATAGAACCACGATACGCTCTAGTAAGCCATTCGTTTTATTTTAGCGCAGTTCGCCGTGACACGGTGTAATCGAGCCGCCATATTACATAATGTTGGTCTATGATTATACGTAGTACCTATAGACTATAGAGTGCAAGTATACGCCGTAGAGTGCTAAGGTTATAGTGTACATTTTGACATTGAACTTGTTAGGTAGTTAGAGTGAGTTATCACGCAAATGTAAAGGTCTTTAAAATATAAACTTATCTGCAATTTGCTGATTTAAGTGCTTTTTAGAGCTCCGTGCCCAAAGGGTAAAAGGCCGCCCATTGTGCATATAAATATTAATCTCTATCTCTCTTGTCTCTGTAAAATTACAGTAATTTTACAGAGACAAGAGAGATATATATGTATTGTGTACAATAAAGCATTATCTATCTATCTAAAAGGGAACATTAATACTCTTTCCGTTGTCCGTCCCTCTGTCTGTTTGTCTGTCACCAGGCTGTATCCCATGAACCGTGATAGTTAGACAGTTGAAGTTTGGAAAAATTATGTACTTGTATTTGTTGCCGCTATAAAAGCTTTAGTATTGGCTGTTATAGCGAAAAATACAGAACGAAACGAATTGGGTTTGCCATAAGACAATATTTTTTTCTTTTTGCCGTTTTTATAGATAACTAGAGGAAGCCTGCAGCTACGCACGCAATTTTTTTTTAAATTTAACCGATCCCTACCGATCCCCTGAGAATTTCGGGAGCTCCCTTCTTAGTGCACCCTTACGGACCTCCAAGGATATAGGTACATGCCAAATTAACCTTTTTGCGCCCAATCCTTTTGGCTGTGGCCTGTCTGTCAGTCAGTCAGTAACGCATGAATTTTATATTTACAGAAGATGGAATATGCACGCTTCTTAAAGGTACCAATGTCGACCTGGTTTAGATACAATGCAGATAGATTGTTCCACAGTTTAGTCGTACGAGGCAAAAACGTCACTTATCAAGGTGGTGAGGGTTATTTTTTATGTAATAATAGGCGACAAACGAGCAGACGGATCGCCTGATGGTAAGCAATTACCGCCGCCCATGGACACAAGCAACACCACAGGAGTCACAAGTGCGTTGCCGCCCCTTGGGTTTGGGAAAAGGGATAGGATAAAGAGTGGGATAAGGGAGAAGGAATAGGGGATAGGGCCTCCGGCACTCTCACTCACCGAACGAAACGCAACAGTTTAGGTACTGTTACTTTACGTCGATTTTCTGTGAGAGGGTAGTACTTCCCCGGTCGAGCCGGCCCATTCATGCTGAAATTTAGCAAGGCTCTTCTACCAGCCTTGACTAGTTCCTAATGCAGATATCATCTAGAACAAAATCTACAATAATCGTTTATGATAGCCGCAAAGCAAATCTACACTATCATCATGATAAATCAGATCAAATACCCTGTCAAAATAACATGCGTTTAAATCAATTTTAATAGGACATGACGTGCTTTGTGTGTTGGACGGACAAGGTTTCTTTCAAATAAAAAATTTGAAGGTTTTGGTTAAAATCACTCTCATCATAAGAGTTCTAGCGCTATCCCGATTACATCCGAGAGTTTCAACTTGTAGCCGAGGATTCGCTTTTTTGCTATAATTGTTCTCCTTTGCACGCTCTTTGGCATCTCTGGTAGTAATTTGGTTGGCACTCAAGTCACTTCTCACGGCGTCAAGCCAGTATTTGCTGAGCCTACCTCGTTTACCGGGGCCTAGCGGTGGTGGCGTGGCAAGACAATTGTTTCCCACATAACATGCCGTTTGTCGTAAAACGTAGCCCTGCTACTTCCTATACACGCTATTGTTAATTAATATTCAAGCCTGCAGCCAAAGTCAAACTAATCAATAAAGTAAATTTACTAGGTGAACGCACGATAGACCTTGTTTAAAGACTATTGACCTTTCTACCACTTGAACCGTTGTGGATGCATTTGGACATGAATTTGTGCCGCATTTTTATCGACGGCAAAGATATGTTAGAATTTTTCACCTAGGTATATTAGAATTATTTTGCTTTTATTTATTACGTAGTTTCAAAATATTTTTGTGCTTATATCAGCGATGTACGAATTAGTGTATTACTTGATAATAAGCGGTAATATTAGTGACGTCAAAGTCAAAGTCAAAGTTAAAATCTTATTCATCTAGGCCACAAAGTGACGCTTAAGAAAGTCAAAATTTAAGTTAGGTAATTACTTAATGATTCTACTTTTATATTTACTGCCACGTTCGCAATGCAATAGGTAGAACCACGAGAAAGAAAGATGATGTGACTGAGTTCTACACTTGCCTTAGTAAAAGTACGTCCAATTTTTCTATGTGGATATGAGGATGGAAATCCTCAAATTCACAAGCGAAGCCCGTTAATAGTATAGTTCTGTAATGTTTTAAACACATACATCAGCTCAAACACAACATAGGTATAAGTTTGCAAATACTTCTTTAACCACCGGTTTCAATATTCTACCTATTTTCTTTATATAGCTCACGCCTGTACCCCCGAAGGGGTAGGCAGAGGTGTAAATATTACACCCACATTTCGCCCTGAATTTTTAGGTCCTACGTAATAGGGGGCGAGCCTATTGCCGTAACCGGGCACATCACCAGACTCCGGGCTGCTACTGAGTATTCGGAAAAACCCAGTAACACTTTTGCCCGACCCGGGAATCGAACCCGGGACCTCCGATCAGCAGTCGCATACGCTATCCACTGGACCACGGAGGCAGTCAATATTCTATCTATCCATGGATTTGGAGATTCGAGATACGTGTTTAACTTATGTCAAAACGAATCCAAAATCTCAAAAAAATGAATCAATCAAAATATTGATTTCAATGATTAACCAGTTACATCATTTTGCAGAGTTGAACTCGTTTTAAAACTAACCGTGTCTGGTCCACCTTGGTACGAACCCTTGAAATATGAATGTTTTAAATAAATTATTTAGGTATAAGGTACAGCAAGTAGTATCTAGGTGGGCGCATTTAAACTAGTAACCAGTAACACTAGGGCCCGTCATAGGCGAAGCGCAGCGCAGCGCGTTTTTCTCTGTCAAACTATTATCGACATTGTACTATTTAAAATAAGGTCCAAAATCAATTAACAAACAATACAACACGCACAAACCCAAACAACTTATATGTGATAGTAGATTTTCGACTATTTGAAAATGAGAACAATGTCTTTAATAGTTTGTCAGTGAAAAATGCTCAATATGTGCACCGGCTAGGTAAGCATGAATGATTTAATTTATAATAGTTTAACATTAAAAGTATCATTCCATTCCAGAATGTTCGAAATTTTTAAATGGAAAACTAGAGGTACGACTACAGTTCTTCACAATCCCAATTTCGGGAAATCCCTTCTTAGTGCACCCCTACGGCACCCGAGTAACATACATAATTATGCCAAATTTCAACTTTTTGTGCCCGACAGTTGTCGCTGTGCGTTGTCTGTCGGTCAGTCAGGAACGCAAGAATTTTATATAGGTATTATATATACGTCTTATATAAATATAGCAGAAATCGTGGTTGCTATTTTTTCCCATAATGGCACTGATACACTTGAGGATTCATCTAATACATAGAATTCGCGCTACAACGGCGGTTAAACTCAATATATTTACTTCACTTTGACTTATGATTTTAAGCTAGGGAAGAATCTTTGTAGTTTGTCACTTAAAACTTAGTGACAAACTACAAAGATTCTTCTAGACTAGTGATGGGCTTACTCAGAATAAATATCGATAATGTTTACAATAAATCCTCAGATTTGGTTTACTCAGAATTAATTTCAATAGAATGTTGGTAAACGCTAGATATCGATAAATACATTTGAACGTAGGAACAGATACTTGAGTGATTTATTAAATCTGTTCAAATAAAAATCTGCATTTTATTATTTAGACACGTAATTTCTTTATGTATCTTACTCTTACTCTAGAAATAATTCATAAGTGAAACTGAAGTAAATATATTGGGTAAAACTGCTGTTGGAGTGCGGTTTCTACATACACATACATACATAGACTCACGCCTGTCTCTCCCGGAGGGGTAGGCAGAGACTACGGAACGCCATTTGCAACGATCCCGACATACATATCTCTCTTGCTTCATTCTCTCCCATCAGATTCCTCGTGCATGCTCTTCTGTTCAGGGTACTTCTAACCTATCCTGTTTTTAGGATGTCTCCAATCTGGTCAGAGAACGTCCGCCAAGTTCTTCCCCTTCGTCTTGTCCCATTCACACTTGCCTTGTATATCTGCTTGGTCAATCTTTCGTCATCCATCCTCTCTACGTGCCCAAACCATCTTAGCATACCTTTCTCGATGCTTGTCAGTACATCTTCTTTTACCCCACAACACTCTCTTATCACACAATTCTTTACTCTGTCAGTCAAAGAAACACCACACATAGTTCTCAGTGCTCTCATTTCCACAGCATTTATTCTACTTTCATGACTCTTCTGCCATACCCAACTATCACTACAATACATAAGAGTAGGTACTAACACCCCTCTATGCACAGCCAGACGTGCCTTTTTGGACACGTTTTGGCTATTCATAAACGCCTTCAGAACTCCATTCACTCTATTACCTGCAGTAACTCTTCTTTCAATATATTATACATTTTTACCATCTCTTGTAAACAGCGTACCTAAATATACAAGCTCATTCACTTGCTCCACTCGTTGTCCATCGATGATTACATTACAAGCCGTAATGCATTCCTTCTTTTCAAAAACCATAACTTTCGTTTTACTTTCATTCCTTTCCTCTCTAACGCACTATGCATGATTGTTACCATCTCCTGCAACTCCTCCGCTGAAGACGCAAGTATAACCTAATCATCAGCATAAAGGAGGCATTTGACAAGTAACTCATTCATCCTTAATGCACAATCACTATGTTTCAAATCTTGCAAACAGCTGTCCATGAAGAGGTTGAACAGCAACGGCAACGCTACACATCCTTGTCTAACACCTGTGTTGATGGTAAACCAGTCAGTGTATGTCCCGCTTATCCTCACACAAGCTCTACAATCCTCATAAAGGGATTTCAGAGCTCGAATGAAGCTGCTGTTCACCACATACATCGACAGTACCGACCACATTTCATTTCTCACCACTTTACCGTAAGCCTTTTCCAAACCCACGAAGGCGCAGTAGACATTTTGACCTTTGGCCAAAAATTTCTCGGCTATGCATCGCAAGGAAAAGACTTGATCCGTACCTACATCCCATAACCTTTCGGAATCCCGCTTGTACATGCCATATTTTCTTGTCGGTTACTTTCATAACTCTTTCAATCAGTACCTTTGCATACATTTCTATATTTTTCTATATATTCTACGGATTAGAGTGTTCGCTACAATGATCGTGAAAATGTTCGGTTTGAGAAAACAGAAAACGGCAAATGCTCGCTGTTCTGTTACAAGTGAATGCTCAGATGTATCAGCGCCATAAGATTAAGGTCCTAATAAACTCTTTAGTTACTGTTATATGCCAATCCTTTGATCCGATTTCGATGTTTGGATAGTTTGTGACGTTCTAATAAATAATAAATATTACAGATGCTCGATACACCTAAGAATAGGAAGGATAATAATATATGTTAAAACTGTAGTGTCCTCGTTTATTATGTGACGATTATTATATTATGATGAATTGTTGAATAGTTAATGTAATTTGAATTTATTTTTAGGGTCGTTCTTGACTGTGGCGTACAATTATCATAATTCTGACACTATTCTGGCATAGATGAAAAGAAATGAATCTGCATTATGCAATACTGCCAGCTACTGCTCAGCATTAAAAACATTAAAATAAAAGGCAAAGAACAGATATATTATAGTACAACAATATTTGTATGTATGTAAATATATAACATACTTAGCTGGATGAATCGCTTAATGTCTGAATGATGATTCGCGAAATGAATTATCGAGTATGGTGGGTTCGATCCAAGTATAGTTGTCCAAGTCCCTAGTGTTCTCTATGTCTGTAGCCAACTACTTTAACAGGTCGTACTGCAGTGAACGTTCGTACACTTATAAAAATACGAAGACCGAATAAAAAATTTAAGAATAGTTTAGAATATGAAAATTATATTTATTTTGTAATTGCACGTATTACAAAGCGTATTTCATTAAACTATTATTTATATTAATCTAAATCAAGTTACAGAGCAGTGGATAAAACCTTTAAAACAATATAAAAATATTGTCACTAAAATTTATGTTTATCTATTGATGTTCAAAGCAGAATATAATCAATGCTTGCATATCTTTTATCTCGTAAAGGTCAATGTGAGCGTTTGTTATGAGGGTCAAGGTGATGACGAAAGAATACGAGAAACGTCAATACATGTGTACGGGAAATAATAGATTGGAGCTGTTGGTCTAGTGGTTAGTGACCCTTAGTGCTGAGCCGTAGGTTGTGGGTTCGATTCTCAACCAGGATTGAACACGATTAAAGGTAAACTAATTATTTTTGAGGCAGCGATAGCTGAGTGGAGAGACCGACAGACTGCTACGCAGAGGGTCTCGGGTTCGAATCCACGGCACGCACCAATGACTTTTCTGAGTTAAGTGCGTATTAAATTGTTAATTATCGCTTGCTAAACTGTTAAGGAAAACATAATGAAGAAACCTGCATGTCTGAGAGTTCTCCATAATGTTCTCGAGAGACATGCGAAGTCTGCCAACCCGCACTTGGCCAGCGTGGTGGACTATGGCCTTACCCTTCTCATAGTGAGAAGAGGCCCGTGCCCAGCAGTGGGACAATATAAAGGGCTGAGGGATGATGAATTATTGCTGAAAAGCTTATATTCTGTCATATCTGGTTAGAACTAGCACAAATAGTATAATACTATTAATACAAGTGGATCTTGGACTCCAAGATCTTTGGATCTTGGCTGCAACCAGAATAAAGCTAGGACGATGATGAATATCTCAAAATACTATTACTAACATCACTCGGACTGCCGTTCTTCTTTTAATGAGAAGACCACCACACCTTATTCCACCATCTAATTAATATGCGTTTTTAATTCTTTTTTTAAACTACTTTATCTAGATATACCATGCTTATCAATAACTCTTTAAACCTAGTGGTAGCATTTTATATATTGCATATGAATGACTGTTTGTCCTTCTATCACGAAACAACGGAAAAAAAAGAAAGAAAGGAAAAGAAATCCTTATTTTGCCACAAATAGAACACACCAAAAATATTAACCAGAATAAACATCAAAGAGAAAAAAAAGGACAAAATACGACATAATAAAAAGAAAAACATAAAATAAAAACACAAGGAACAAAATCTATGACTAAATTATTCTATTCAAATATAACACGGAGTATGACTTATGCGTGTGAAAAATATTTCAGGCTACGAAAATAACATAGGCCACAGCTTTTTACTTCGAAAACCGACTTCCAAGCGGGTGGAGCTGCGGGAAATGTCTAGTCTTTACTTATTATAAAATGAAGTCACCATTCCTTTTTGCCCGTCTGTATGAACGGGATAAACTCAAAAACAACCGAAGTTAAAAGTCAAATTATTTATTTGTGAACATAGGTAATACAAGGTATTATAACATAATAAAAAGATGGTTCTTCTATGTTTTGCTTTAGAAAGCATACAAATATTAACATCTTGAATATATATAAAGTCATAAATGAAATAACAATTGTCAAAATATATGAATTAATTATTAAAATAGAAATAAATCGGAGACAATAATAAATTGAGAATTGTTATATTGTAATGCATTTGTCATTTAAAAATTCTGTGACTGTGAAATAAGCTTTTTTAATTAAAATATTATATAACGCCTTTTTAAACATCTCAAATTCGGTCATTTTTAGTAGAGGCGTTGGTAAATGATTATAAATTTGATCACACCGAACATTTGTATGGCTTACATCAGTGTTTCCCAAACATTTTTCTGCCATGGCCTGGTAATTTTCACATTGCCCCTTCGTGACCCATTGAATACTTTTAAACTTAAACTGGTTCCATTATGGTTAAATAATACACATTGTTTTTATGAATACAAGGTACATATACTATTTTGGTATCGCCTATTTAGTCACTAAACTATACGTCGATCGCTACTATTCGATAGTAGGTATCATTTTTAAAACAAGGCGGGAATGTTGCGACCCGGTATTTTATTTTGATAGCCCGGTACCGGGTCGCGACCCGGCAAATGGGAAACGCTGGCTTACACCATTAGATAGTGTGAGTCCTGAGGAAGGTTTGGGTGTACAATTCACGCGGGCGAAGCCGCGGCAAAAATCTAGTATTGAATGAACTCGCAAACATAATCATTTTTTTACTGCCTTCGTGGTCCAGTGGATAGCGTATGCGACTGCTGATCGGAGGTCCCGGGTCCAGGGTCGGGCATAAGTGTTACTGAGTTTTTACAAATTCTCAGTAACAGCACGAAGTCTGGTTATGTGACCGGTAACGGCAATAGGCTCGCCCCCTATTACGTGGGATCTAAAAATTCATGGCGGAATGTGGGTGTAATATTACACCTCTACCTACCCCTTCGGGGGTACAGGCTTGACTCTGTAAGTAAGTAAGTAAGTAACATAATCACTTGCGCTCAATACCGTACCCTTCAGCAGCATACTGGCTGCATTGCAGATAAGCGCATTTTGGCAGAACTTAGTTGGGACCATTGTGAAACCGTACTAACCGAACTGTAACGTATCCCAGAATTTACCATTTGTGATGCGTTAACTGTTTTCAAACACGGTGAAACAGCAGTTTACCTTAATAGGGGATATAAGTGACCACTTGTGATGATTAACTAATGGCGTTGGTTATCTGATATCTGTAATTGGTGCCGTATTGATAAATTGATATTTCTGTTCAAATATAACACGGTAATACAGGGTATAAGAGTTTGTTTGTTTGGTTGAACGCGGTAATCTCAGGAACTACTGGTTCGATTTGAAAAATTCTTTCAGTGTTAGATAGCCTATTTATCAAAGAAGGTTATTGGCTATATAACATCACGCTATGAGCGACGGGAGCAGAACAGTAGCCTTAAATAACGCGGATGTAACCGCGGGCATCTTCTAGTGTATCAATAAAAACAGTTGTGATCACATTTGTTCCGTGTGTTACTAAGATTTTCTGTTCAACACCTAAAGATCACAAGCTTAAAATACTTAACAAAATTATGTTCACATTTATACTCAAACTTTACGCATAAAATAGTTTAATAATCAAATTAATCATGTGAAAATACAAAATACAGGTCTAATTATTTGAACATAAATGTGAAGTAAATCATATTCGCCCTGACGCTTCGACATGGTATACACCAGTCATACGAAACAATTCGGTGGTAAAAATAACTAAGACTTCTTCTTGAACAAAATAAATGTTAATTATTTATCACTGCACAGTAACGATCGAAGACAAAAAAGAAAAAAAGTCTACGAGAAGACAAAACACGATACGAAATGTTTGAATTCAAAAAAGGCACAGGCAAATATTATAAACATGATACGGCCAGTATTCATATAAACAGCCAGTATTAAAATTTACTCCAATTGAAACGTCGAGGCAAAATGACACCCAGTGACTACGACTGAAATAATTGTCCATAATATTCCACTATATAAAGGTCATTGGGCACCTTAGTATGGAAACTATACCCATGGCGGACACAAAAAAATATAGCAGAGTGTCTTCATGTATGGCTCTCATTTACTATGGCATTAGTCGCATTAATGTGAGCTATGGGAATCTCAAAAAAATCAAGTGTTATCTATGTATATATCCATACTCTTTATTTCTGAAACGACTGATCCGATTTGAAAAAATATTTTTGTGTGTGATAATATTCTAATGGCGCTCTAACTTACTGTCATTTATTTTATCAGCTGACAGTATGTGGCTGTAATTCACCTTACCTTCAAAAATATACAAACTTATTCAGTATTTTTATAAAAGAAAAGCCAAGTACCTCATATATTCAGAACCTCTGTATTTACTTTCTTCTAGCACTAACACATCACATTATAATACACGTAACGGTTTGTCAAACCAAAAATACAACACAACCAAACACTATACTGGCGCACGTCACAACAAAATCCATACTAACCACGCATCAATATTAATGTGAGATTATTTTACATATTGATATTCAAGATCAAAACATACTGTGCAAAATAGAGCCAAGTCTCTGAGAATAAAGTTAAGATTTTATATTTTTGCCGTCGATTTTATAAACTTTCTATTTGCTAAATGTCAGTTTCAGAAATCGATTCGTTTTGACGTTAAATATAAAAAATAAAGGCTCAAAATGTATACATTTTGAGCCTTTATTTTTTTAAGAAAGCTGTGTAGTTTTTTTCATAAAGTTTGCACACAAACTTTGCTGGTGCTGCACACAAACACCCACAGGTGATGTGGGCCTATTTGTTCTGGACCTAGTGAAAATTTTGTATTTATTACATTTAATACTACATGAGACTTGGCTTCACTATTTGGTCATCGAAATTACCACACATTTAATCTGTGATAATCTGAAGATTGACCCCTCAGACTTTTCACAATATTTCTTTCATAGACCTTTGGAAACACTACTTTAATTATAATTTTTGGCTTTATTGAGAAATTCTTAAAACATTTATAGCGCATAGTTACGACGCAGTTAAAAATGATTAAATTTAAACTTGGTATATACATATGTAAGAAGCAGCGATAGCTGAGTGGAGAGACCGACAGACTGCTACGCAGTGGGTCTCGGGTTCGAATCCACGGCACGCACCTATGACTTTTCGGAGTTAAGTGCGTATTAAATTGTTAATTGTCGCTTGCTTATCGGTGAAGGAAAACATCGTGAGGAAACCTGCATGTCTAAGAGTTCTCCATAATGTTCTCGAAAGACATGTGAAGACTGCCAACCCGCACTTGGCCAGCGTGGTGGACTATGGCCTTACCCTTCTCATAGTGAGAAGAGGCCCGTGCCCAGGCCGTGGGCCAGTATAAAGGGCTGATGATGATGATGATACATATGTCACCAGAAAATAACAAGAACCGCAAATTTATACATTTTGTAGGAAATTTATAAACTTTCGTAGGATTCTAAACGAGAGATAAATTGTATTATTTTACGCACACGTTTTCGTGAATTGATAAACTTACCGAACTCACGCGTAAAATAATAAGTAAGCAATAACCAAACGTTATGTGCGCTCTGATTGGTTGAATAAGTCACGTGTTTCTTCTCCTTCCTCTCCGCCGCCATTGTTACGATACATCAACATAACGAAAATACCGGAACTTAAGCGATGTTTATGAGGGTAGGTTGAAGGAGCCCTGCTCTGCAGGGCTCCTATTTTTGTGTTCAGGGTCACAAGAAAACTGGTCAGCATCAGTTCAACTTTTTTGTTTATGTTATATTCATTACGAAAATCACGATTTATTTATCGATAAATTTTCAAAAATGTGGTCTTAAAATAATACAATTTATCTCCCGTTTAGAATCCCACGAAAGTTTATAAATTTCCTAGGAAATTTGTAAACTTGCGGCTCTTGTTATCTTCTGGTGACATATATACAAAACTGTTTTCATTTACTATAACAATAATTTATGTTTAAAGCACTATCTTGGGATTTTAAAATATAGAGTTTCTCATTTCTATTAAATAAGTTGGTGCTTACACAAAGTTGCTTGGGCAAAAATTTGGCCGGTCCTCTGCCATACACTCAAATATCGACGAACAGTTTTAGTTTTATGTACAAATAACTAACATTGCATAAAACCGCCAAATTGTATGATCGGATGTATCATAATATTTCCAAATAAGGAGACTAACTTACTGACTCCTCTTGTCAAAATGTATAAATTTTATACATTGCTTTAAACTAGCAAAAATCTTTTCCAGTAACTGCTTAACAAATATTTACTTAATTTAATTCAAAGTTCACTGTGTGGTGACGGACTAAGACTAAGTAATTTTACTCGCCTATTTCATTCAGTAAGTGTCGTAAGAGGTCGCCTCTTTCTAAGGAAAATAAATAAAACTGAACATGAAGCAAATAGTATATCAGGTAAAAGACGGCAAACTTGACACCGAACTCTTCCTCACTCCACCTGGCCAGCGTGGTATAATAGTAGATCAAGTTTTCCTATCGACTCACAATTCAAATGTGACGCAGATTACGTCCAGCAGTGGACCGCGAAAGTTCTTATGATGAGATAATCGGACAATGGCATTCAGAAACCGTTTAGCATTAGTCTGCGTTGCATACTTAAAATATTAAAAGAAATTTCGAATGACTCACATGCATAAGGAATTGGGGAATTACCAAATACTGATGCGTCGAAGTATGTATTAGTATACAAAATGATTAAGTATCTGATCATCAGCACAGATTAAACTACGCAAATGACGTCACTGTTTAGATTAGTGATGTAACGAATATTCGCATTTGCATTCGCATTCGTGGATATTCGCATAATTTTGCATATCCGCATTCGCATTCGCGAAATTACTGCGAATGTTTTGCGAATATTGATTACATCACTAAATAAATAAGACTTGAGGGTCCAGCGATTCCGTTGGTAAAACATTCAGTGATGTACCGTTTGCTGGGGGACAGGAACGGTGAAAAGTTGTTGGTCGAAACATTATGTTGGTTAAACATCCACAGACGTAAAGTTCTGTTGGCGAAATGTTCATGGTTGAAAAGTTCATGGTTTAAAGATTATGTAGATCAGTGGTTCATGAGCCAATCGAATATTGGTAAATCGTTTTACACTCCCTGGCTGGAGCGCGCGTGTAGCCCCGAGATAACCTAACCTGTATGTGTGCCAACGGATAATATATTATCGCCGCCTAGGACATGGATCCCGGAATTCCGAGATTTCGTAATTCCGGAATTTCGGATGTTTTTTTCCGATATTATAATATCGGAATTGAGAGCCCAAATATCGTTATTCCGGTATTCATTAATAATACAAAGTGACTTTTCTAGATAACATTTTTTTGAGAACGTGGCCAATAATACACAGTGTTAGGTCACCATGCCTTCCCCAGCTCTCCCCCTTGAGTGTTTCCTATGTCCCCGACATTTTGCTGATTCCGTGAACGACCCGAGACCATAGTTGACAATGAAAAATTAAATGTAATCATGAAAGCAGACCCAATGCTAACCACATCAGAGTTAGCTTCAGTGTTAACGATTTATGAAACAATTCTTATTCTTTTAAACTAAATTAGAAAGTAAACAATTGCAGAAATAATAAAGCGAATTACACTGACCAATATAAAGGGAATACTGAAATCTATCGTTTCTTGTGATGAAAAAATGGGTCCGGTCTGACAATAGGAATCGCTTATCAAAGCGCTTGAACCAAGGTGAACCGACCAACTCCTGCACTAGGAAAGTTCATTCAGAAAAAGTACTGTTTGTTGTCTGTGGAAACAGTGCTGGTAACATGCACTTCAGCTTCCCAGGATCTGGACAGCATATTACAGTAGCAAATTTCACTGTCAACAATTGCAAACAATGATGAAAAGGTGCCTGTTAAACAACCGAAACCGGCCAATCATAATCATATCTTTATTCGTTAGAGTCTACTGCTGTTTGAGGACAACGAACACTTAGATAACATAGGTACTTTGCGAAAGACGGTCGCTAAATTAGATATCTCTAATTTAGCGACCGTCTTTCTTTCAATCTTTATCTCAGCTATCGCTGAGATAAAGATTCCGACACCCTCGATACTCCCTGGACTAGAGCATGTCACTTGCTCTAATAGATTATCACTATTTTGGAAATTGAACAAGTTCATAGGAATAAAATCGATTTCAAAGTTTTTATTGATTCTTGCCCCCACGATTTTTCAATAATTGAATCAATCACCTACCCATAAAACGAGGAACTTGTATAAACTGTCACTTTATTCCCAAATGTTATTTTAAAGTTTAGTAATATTTGTTTTTATTTTAACCGTTACTGTCCCACTGCTAAGCAAAGGTCTCCCCCACACTCTTCCATAACTGCTGGTCTTTGGCTTTATTTTGCCAGTCTGCTAGCAAAATATCAAGCCATGCCGCTATCGTTTTTTCGGCTAGCTCCTGTATCGCCTTCAGGGCTCTATTGTGTGGTGATGTATGTACACTTTTCGAAATGCATCCTACAGACATATCCCACCGAATCCTATTTTAACTTCGCTGCTTTGACGCCCACTTCGATTATGCCCGTCTTTTTAGTGTATATCGGTGTTTTGAATTTTATCGGTCTGTCTTACACGGTACAACTAACACGCTACTTTACTTTACGTTGGCAAACCATGAGCTAGGAATATTGAGAATCGGTCTGGTTTTAATATTTTAATGTTAGGTACATTTTAGATTGCCTGATTTTATAACAATGTTTAATTGTACTATTATTCTTCGGAACTTTTTACTACTTAGGCTTGAATGATCATGGCTTGTTAATTAATAAAAACTGTAAAAAATGTTGAGCTGTTCAAATTCAATGGTAAAATCTTTCTATAGACTGATGAAAATATATAATATACTTGAAAAATATATGTAACTTGCTTAATTTTGGCATTTTACACGTTTATTTTATATTAGAAATTTAAATCTTTCTGGAACATGACGACTCCGGAACCAGTTCCGGAATTCCGGAATTGACACTCCAATGTCGTAACTCAGTTCCGGAATTCAATATCTTCCGATATTACAAGCCCTATCGCCGCCCGGTAAGGGAGAGAGCCCCATTGGCGCTAAATAACTCCATCTGGCAACACTGAGCGTAATTGTTTTGTTTGTTTTTCGTGTGAGTGTGTGGAGTTTTCAGATCGCCCGAGACCTCCGACATGCCCTAACGATTCTTATCCTGAGACAAGAACCGGTACCGAAAGCTTTACATGCCCTCCGAAGCACGGTAGTGCTCAGATGTAAATGCCACACGTGGCCTATACCATCACCCATCCAAATGGTGTCCTGTGCAAGCGTTGCCTAACTTCGACGATCTCTTACAAACGTCAAACCAAGTCTCGCTATGAACACTGAGCGGAATGACACTTCATTTGGATGCGTTCGTATCAACTCGGGTATTCTCGGAACAAGAAACAAACTGAACGTACTTCTTTCGAACGGGACTGCCACCGAAGTCACCAAGCCATAGATAAACGACGCCAGTTTTTAACAAAAACTGAATATTCTCATTCGCATTCGCGAATGTTGGCAGCAGATATTCGCATTCGCGTTCGCATCCGCGAATGTCCAAAACAAGACATTCGTTACATCACTGGTTTAGATGTAAACTCTACTGCACGAGGAGATTTAAAGTCAATCCTACACGGGACTACACTTTTTATGACTGACAAGTTATTCTTTATGTCCGTTGAGTGCATGAGTCAAGAGGTCACCGTTATACAGGATATAAGTTTAATAAATAGTGATAAATTGATTTATTGTTAGCAAATAAATTTATTGCAAAATATAGTGTGCTGGAGCACCGGCCGAGTACCTGATGACTGGGCCACAGCGGTAGTTGTGCCTATTTACAAAGGAAAAGGCTCGCAACAAGACTGCAAAAACTATAGAGGCATTAGCCTTCTCAGCATTGTTGGCAAATTGTATGCTAAAGTACTGATTGAAAGAGTTATGAAAGTAACCGACAAGAAAATATGGGATGTACAAGCGGGATTCCGGAAAGGTATGGGGTGTACGGATCAAGTCTTTTCCTTGCGATGCATAGCCGAGAAATTTTTGGCCAAAGGTCGAAAGGTCTACTGCGCATTCGTGGATTTGGAAAAGGCTTATGATAAAGTGGTGAGGAATGAAATGTGGTCAGTACTGTCGACGTATGGGGTGGACAGCAGCCTCATTCGAGCTCTGAAATCCCTTTATGAGGATTCTAGAGCTTGTGTGAGGATAAACGGGACATACACTGACTGGTTTACCATCAACACAGGTGTTAGACAGGGATGTGTAGCGTCGCCGTGGCTGTTCAACCTCTTCATGGACAGTTGTTTGCAAGATTTGAAACATAGTGATTGTGGATTGAGGATGAATGAGTTACTTGTCAAATGCCTCCTTTATGCTCATGATCAAGTTATACTTGCGTCTTCAGCGGAAGAGTTGCAGGAGATGGTAACAATCATGCATGGTGCGTTAGAGAGGAAAGGAATGAAAGTGAATGAAAGTAAAACGAAAGTTATGGTTTTTGAAAAGGAGGAATGCGTTACAGCTTGTAATGTTATGATCGATGGACAGCGAGTGGAGCAAGTGAATGAGTTTGTGTATTTAGGTACGCTGTTTACAAGAGATGGTAAGAATGTAGAAGATATTGAAAGAAGAGTTAATGCAGGTAGTAGAGTGAATGGAGCTCTGAAGGCGTTTATGAATAGCCAAAAAGTGTCCAAAAAGGCACGTTTGGCTGTGCATAGAGGGGTGTTAATACCTACTCTTATGTATGGTAGTGATAGTTGGGTATGGCAGAAGAGTCATGAAAGTAGAATAAATGCTGTAGAAATGAGAGCACTGAAAAGTATGTGTGGTGTCTCTCTGACTGACAGAGTAAAGAATTGTGTGATAAGAGAGTGTTGTGGGGTAAAAGAAGATGTAGTGACAAGCATCGAGAAAGGTATGTTAAGATGGTTTGGGCACGTGGAGAGGATGGATGACGAAAGACTGACCAAGCAGATATATAAGGCAAGTGTGGAAGGGACAGGATGAAGGGGAAGACCTAGGCGGACGTTCTCTGACCAGATTGGAGACATCCTAAAAACAGGACACGTGAGAAGTACCCTGAACAGAAGAGCATGCATAAGGAATCTGATGGGAGTGAATGAAGCAAGAGAGATATGTCAGGATCGTTGCAAATGGCGTTCCGTAGTCTCTGCCTACCCCTCCGGGAAACAGGCGTGAGTCTATGTATGTATGTATATAGTTATTATCGCACTGTTTATATATGCCGTATTTCGAGTGAAAGCTACTCGAAGTAACATTATAGAAAAAATAAAGTAATGAATTTCAAAATGTTTATGCTGCAGCCTGGCTCTATTTCTGGCAACTCGAGCGCAACCAACTAGCTAGACTATACTGGTATGTATGTATAGTAATGGCGCCATATCGGTTAGGGTAGACTAGATTTTATTTGACTGTTCGGAACGCGGCTGACTGCTCTGGTCTGCTTAGATTATCTTTACGTGGCCCTAATCCATTTCAATGGAAACACTTGCCACATTTCACTGCTCTTGCCCGGTCCACTTCACCTAGCTCTACGTTAATGGAAACGCACCTATAACAGAAGGTAAACTCTGATGTTTTTTTTCTGACATTGACATTGTAATTTGAAAGACATGTTGAAAATTCGATTTTGAATTACAATTGGAATTCTAATAACTTTATGTCACTATCGTCTAATTTGACATATACTCGTATAGTCCGTCGTTGACACATATTTTAACACATTGTTCAATTAAAGATCTTGTTGCGATATCATTCAAGTATCAGTTAATTTAAGAAAATACCATTTATGACATAAGTATGACACTAACATTCGAAACGGCATTTTTGAATAATTATAATTACGAGAATTGGCCCTCCGGTATACGATTAAATGACTATGACTGATTTCTCCCAAGACTCTACACGATATGATGTCAAAATGTGAGTTGCCCAAGATATGAATGAAATATGACACACGTATTCTAAAGATATTTAATCTAAGACCTTCAACTAAATCCGTTAACATTTTCTCCTCTATAATTTGAATGACACGACATCTTCAAGGGAGGTCAAGTGGGCCTAACTCAGTAGTTATCAATAATTACGTTTCCGTTTGATAGAAAAGTCAAATAAAAATAATGAAATGTATCTAATGGTGCTGATACACTTAAGCTTTCACCCGTAATGAGCATTCTTGCGAATGTTACAAAACATATAAACAAACGAGTGTGTTTTAGCGAGCATTCTTACAAACGTTCTGGTGAGCATTCTAGCGAATTGACACTAAATTTGTTTCACGTTTTTGCTGATTACAGTGTTCGCTAGAAATATCGTGTAAATGTTTGTAGCAATGTTCGGCTCTGTTTGTTGTTCAGTTCGACAAAACAAAAAACGGCGAATGCTCGCTATTCTGTTACAAGTGAATACTCAGGTGTATCGGCACCATTAAAGGTCAAGTGGGCCTAACTCAATAGTTATCAATAATCACGTGAACTTTTGATAGAAAAGTCAAATAATATAATATAATGTATCCAAGATGCTTAAAGGTCATTGTCGTTGCATAACGGTTTGAAGTTGAATTGTGAATGATTGTATTGTTTACATCATTATCATATTACGAGAGAATGCCCGCAGCTACGGCCGCATTGTTATTTTATTTTCCATGTGGTGACAGGTTAAGAGATCAAAATGTCACTACCCAATTTCATTCTGTGGTTGTCTTAGAGGTGACTTAGGAAAATAAACAAAGCAAATATTATCTTTGTGAAGAGACAACTCGGCAATAAACCCTGAACCAACTTGTCTGGCCAGCTTGGTATGGCGAAAGCCTCCTATTGAATCACAGTGCAACAGTGAAGTAAATTAGGAGAGGCTTAAGTCTAGCAGTGGCCCGGTCGCGGCCTACAGCGGCGGGTGGCAACGGCGAGCGTTTTCGATTTACATGGCGCGTTTACTGTGACGCGGCGCGCGGCCGCCTCAGAGTAAACGCGCCATGTACATCGCCCCTGCAGCGCCGCTCGGCGCTTAGACCGATCTCGTGACCAGGCCCTTAAGGTATACGTTTCTGCCCGACCCCGAGGGAATTTCGGGCAATCCCTTCTTAGTACACGCACGGTCTGCAAAGGATATTTATATACACGGCAAATTTTATCTCTTTGCGCCCCATAATTTTGTCTTCTGTCCGTAACGGCAGAATATTATATCATTATCCTTCTAGCGTTATCCCAGTTTTTTAATCTGGGGTCCGCTTACTAGTCTAACCGGATTTGGCTGAATCATCATCATCATGCCCTCCACACCGTATCCGGTGATGGCGACTCCTAAATGTTCAATTGGTCATTGTGATGGGCTCGCAAAACCGAACTTTGATTTAAAGCCACTCCTCCCCCCATCATCAGCGCTCCATCGCCGTAGGACTTTCACGTGTTAACCGTTAAACATGCAGTAGTCATCTGCGCGTGAATATATTTAAGTGGACGAGCAGTTGCGCCGGTGCAGATCCACTCTCTCATCCTCAGTGTACTGGTGCTGATGGACCGGATAGCCGGTATGACCAGCAGATCACATAGGGTGCAGGCAATTGGCCGCATATCGCTAGATTGTAAGGGTCCAGACATGCGCCCTTTAAGGTACATCGCCATGCACCTTGCCTAATCGCTGCGAGTACCGAATACTTTTGTCTATCGACGTTACTCGCTCTCGGCACCGAAAAGGTCTTTATGTGGCTTGGCTGAATTAGCTTTTCCACGGAGCGACTGCCTATCTGACCTCCGCAACCCGAACGGATAGCGATATTATATAAGCTGATAATTGTGTCAACGATGTGTTATTTTAACTCTGAAGTAACACCACGAATCGAGTGGCTTTAAAGATGCGGTACCCGGCCCATCGCCAACCACGCGCCGTGGAAAGCCACCTTTTCATAAACCTTTCTTCCTTATAATCAGTTACCTGTTAATTAAATGCGCGCATTGAATAAAACAACAAAAGCCATCAGGCATAACTTCGTCATGGTAAATAGGTTGTATCAATTTCAATAACAAACGCATAAAAAAATGTAATACCCATACCCACAATAATAAAATTATTTAAAGTACGTATGGGTGTTTAGGTACCTATTAAAAAATAATTTTGAATTGTTATAACAACAGGCACATTTTACGCTTTGTTTTAATTCAGACAGTAGAGAGCGTAATAGACATTTTTTTTAACGTATTATTTGCAATTGTAGGTACCTATATCCTTATCCTCTTTCCCTAGATTCAAGGCCCCTTACCTTGGATCTAGGATCCACGTGATAGGGGGCGACACATATGCTATCCACACCTACTAGTAGTTACATTTTTATCAACAATCAAGGTAATGAATACCTAATTAACTAGTTTTTGTAAAATTTTAACATGCGTGTGAGAGATATGTAATAATATCTAGGCTTTGGGCTGAAATTACTGATATCCAAGTACTTATACATAATATGTAAGAGGATAGTGGCAACTAAATGACACTGACATGACGTTTGACAGTTAAACTGTCAAACGTGTAAATAAGGTGTACCAATATAAGTCGACAGGCTCGGCTAGCTCGTCCTATTCTCCTTCGACGACGGCTCAGGTACGATATGGTTCTGACTATTTATTTGCCACTGTGTTCCAATATTCTGTGTTGCTTGTTCTTTTGTTTCACCATCTAGGAAACAATGTAAGATTGTGTAATCATTATCTTATTGATATTGTGTTGTGGGTAGTTTGATCGTTTGTGAGATATTATAGATTGTAATATAATACATTATAGAATAATATACTGTGGATCAAGTCGTATCAATGAGATTCATTAGGTATACACCTGTGATAAACATTTAGTAAATTGTATTGATGCTAAATAATGCTTATTATGTTCTGTTGTAAGAAAGACCTTTCTAGTAATATAAAACTACCCACACCATCGATATTTGATATAAATTGGCTGTACCATTGTTTGTTAATTATTGTTATATACAGTTATTGAAAAGAATGATCAAGAGTTTTATTGCCCGTTCTTTCTCTTGGTTCTATGTCTTTGCTTTGCGAACTGGGCTGTAAATGTAAATGTAGAATCACGACGTAATCTAAAGATATATCCTTGTGCCAAACTGAATAAATGAAAGTATGATTTGATAGTTGTCTCTTTTATTTATCAAAACTGTCTCTACACTATAGGAAGCTTCACTGATTCTGACATCAGAAGTGTGATAAATTTGCGCCCACAATACTAATATATCCAATTGCAAGTTCCAGAGTCTCCTCATCGTGATGCCATGATTCTGCCTAAGCCCGTCACTGCACCGTTCAGCTGACGACGGAGAACGATTGCCCTACGATCCAGTAGCAACGTTGCCGAGAGCAAGCCGGTGGATGAGTACCGACTACATATCTTAACGATCTGCAACAGTATGCTGAAGCCAACAGCAACAACCAACTGCAAACGCTGGTAATGTACTTCCACCAAGATTATAGCCATGAATGGTCGAAAAATATGACTGTTGTACCAGGTTATTTTAACATGTTCATCAAAAATGTATCTGAGTATAAAACTATGTAGGTAATGAAGAAAAAGTTACACAAAATATAATATAATAGATTTTTAAAGTAGCCGATATTGTTCTAATCTGTTGGAATTTAAATAGGCAACATTTGTAGTGATTGACCGAGACTCTGTATGAGCATTGGCTGTGTTGTGCTTTGTTGATAACTCTTTCTAGTGTTAGTACTGATTAGCGTAATCGTCCTGCATATTTGAATTCCAAAAGTGCTCTGAAGAATCTTTTCATTACAAGTCGAATATGAAATGATGGTAGGTAGAATACATTTCAGAGATTTCTTCATTAATTTTGTTGACTGTGTATTCATTACATACAGACCAATATTGCGGTGTAGGAATGTGCCTTAGCTCTGTTCCATAAGCTGTTGTTAAATTTTCGCCACAATTACCAAGTTATTCAGTTCATGCTATATAGTTTTATTAAATCGGATCCAAACTATAACGAAAGAAAAAAAAATAAGAATATTTTAATGTTAAGCTCTTGAATGTGTTGCCCTGGAGATAAGAATACGAAACTGTATATTTATCTTCAACATATCTTTGAAATATACTTACTCGTATTTTTAACTGGTTAATAGTTGTTTATGGCACAAACATTTGTGTATAGAATTACAATTAATAATGCACTTTCTATAATTGTGTAGTGAGTAATTGTCATGTACCCAGATAATTTCCACCAGTTTACTTGCAATAGACATACTTATGATTTTGTCACTTTGATTTCTATTGGAAGA
The DNA here is from genome assembly GCA_944739405.2 of Euclidia mi. NCBI lineage: Eukaryota > Metazoa > Arthropoda > Insecta > Lepidoptera > Erebidae > Euclidia > Euclidia mi. The sequence continues at coordinate 10,589,169 of OX123206.2, read as the reverse complement.
ACAAAACCAAATAGCTTCCATTTGTCTCAGAGGCACCACATTTGAATGACATGTTGTAAAGATAACCTATGAGTTTTGTATAACTATTACTACAAGCGAACTTTTGTGTGTAGGTACAGAAATATTCTATATTATATCAAGCGGGTCTGTGCCTAGCTAGATCATATCGATAAAATGATAGTTTCGTTTAGTAACTATTTCCTTTTATTTTTTAAACATACCTCATCCCCCTGAGGCCTGAGGGGTCATATATGCTACGTCTAAATATAAAGCTCAAGGTATTTTTATTAAAAAGTAGTTATTGAAGAATGTTTTTATATTACACAGGATTAAATTGACTTGTTAAAGAAAGTGACATCATTTTGCTTATGCCTGGCACTATTAGATAGCAGTGTATCCAATATTTTCAAGTAGTGTTATTTTGGTTGATAATTTTCTGTTATTTATTACGATAATAGCAGATAAAATAGTTAAAATGAAATGTGTAATAAATGCAGACATCTGTCTAATTAAATGGATCTGAAATAAGCTATTCAACTAAATTGATTCAATTTGAAAATAGTTCCAAATTACATCACTGATTTTTTTTCGAAAACATTCTTATAGTTTATTTATCCATTCTCGGAAATAATACAATAAATTCAATAAATTAATAAAATATGAGACGGTATTTATTTTTATCTGCTTTTATTCATTGAAATTATGTATTTTTATTATGAAGTGCCATGTGTTAAACTGTAAACCTATTTAGACCATAATTATAGTAATAATCAATCTTAGGATTAGCCCTCGGTAATGAACTATCTTATCAATTTAGTATCTCTGGTATAAACACTGCGATATATAAGCTATTTAGAGATATTTTTTATGCAAAGATAATATATGTGTACATGTACTTTGTGTGGTTCAATTGTAGGAGACCATGGCAATAATGATTAAAATGGTATTTAATCATTCTAGGTGCTTGAAGGGTTTTGTTTATTTATTTTAAACAATATCTACTTACATGTTAGCTTACTATTTTTATACCAAACCTCTTACGAATCGTCAAATCTTAATTATAATGAAACGTGTAAACGGAATGAAAATAGCCACAATCACATGATGCAATTGATAAATTAAACTGAAATTGATTAAATTAAATAAGATATTCTGCTTAATATAATAAGTATTTGTATAAGTACATTGATGTTTTTAAGTGTTGCGACCTAAATTAATAAATCTAGGTATGTATATTTGACTTATAGATATTGAAATATTAACCGGCTGGTCCGAATTCTAATTAGTGTCTGGTTTGACTTTCTACACGATTATTTATTATACCGTTTCTTACCAAGAGTACTTTTACTGGCATTGGCGTCTAGTTTAACTTTAGGCAGTTCACTGACTATTGGTAACATAAATAAACTATTAACTAAATTGGTTAATTCTTGATTACTAGTTATTTATTTATACTTTGTACTGTTTGTATCTGCAATACATTCAGGTCAATTCAGTTTATAGCATTCCATATTGTACATTTACGGGTGGTAGACTTACAATTAGGAAACAATTATTATGGAACACTTTTAGGAGAGAGGAGCAGTTTAGTAATATACTTTATTAGTCTATATATTATACCTAGGTACATTTGATATATTATAGTTAAAAGATGTTTTATAGTAACATGCTTTAATAGGGTCTGCTGCATTTATTATTCTAGATTAATAACATTTTAGTGTATTATTAATATAGATATCAATTTTGATTATGATAAGTTACATTTATAGATTTTCCTACAGTATATTTTTGTGGAATATAATAAAGAACTTTGTACTTTTAGATAGCTACGATTTATAGATTAATAACGTTTAGATATTCTTTGATGACATAGTAGCTTTTACAGATAACATTTTTTTAGTTTTCTTACTAAAGTATTTAAGTTAAATTTTAAAATACATATACAAAGAAAATAAAAGGGCGGTCTTACTATAGGTTAGAGGTTCTGATAACCATACACAGCATTACATATAAACTTCTTCTAAACAAGGATCGATTATGTAGGTAGCAGTGATGATATAAAGGTATCTGTAAATATCTCTAATAATGTGATAACATCGATTTATTCATTTATGATCAAATAGTTGACGATGATTGAATTATTATTGATGATTAACTTACCGATGGTTAAGAAGTTGATGATAATGCTGGCAATGATGACCATGTTGATGTGATTTTGATAAAGATTTTGATAATGATTTTGATAAAGATTTTGATAAAGATTTTGATAGTGATTTTGATAGTGATTTTGATAGTGATTTTGATAGTGATTTTGATAGTGATTTTGATAGTGATTTTGATAGTGATTTTGATAGTGATTTTGATAGTGATTTTGATAGTGATTTTGATAGTGATTTTGATAGTGATTTTGATAGTGATTTTGATAGTGATTTTGATAGTGATTTTGATAGTGATTTTGATAGTGATTTTGATAGTGATTTTGATAGTGATTTTGATAGTGATTTTGATAATGATTTTGATAATGATTTTCAATCAAAATGATTTTGATAATCATTTTGATGTTGATGATATTGATAATCATTTTGATGTTGATGATATTGATCATATTGCCTACGAACTGCTGAAGTCTTTCGCCTTGTTCTAGCCTGGACTCATGTGCAGCAGGTGTGGGGCTAGATAGTATCAAGGAGATTGACCGTTGTTACTTGTCTATTTAATGTGAAAGGAAAGGCAATGGCAATGAGTGTATTAGAATGAAAGTATTGTCCTAGTATTACACTACTGTTGTCATACAAGTTGGTACCTGTATACTTGTAAATTAGTGAAATCGAATTTAATTATTTAACTCGGTTGTGAATTTAAATTATTTATTTTATTTCATTTATTGATCAGTCATAAGCAGAATTGCCTATTTTAATTTTTTTATTCTTAAAACCTTTACTTAAATTTTATGCTTCGTAGTGGCTCCTTTTGTACTATATTATTTTTGTCAATTTGTGGATGGATAATGCAGTGGTGTAATATTGTAAAATTAAACTGTACTTCTATGTAACATGTGTATTGTGAATGTTAATGATCCCTTCATAGAATAGTAAATACAATTTGTAACAATGGTATCAAAGCAGTTGACACAGAACTTATTTCTGGACTCGCAAAATGAAACCCTAATTACTGTATATGAGTCCAGTTTATTTTTGTGTAATTGTTTCGTACAAATGGATTGTTGTTGTGATACTATTCTTATAATTGAACTTACTTAGATGACGACGTAAGTCAGTATAGCCGTAGCGGACGTAACGATACTATAGTTTTTAGATGGTTTTAATCAATATGGTAAGAATTAATTGTTACATAATACAGGGCGCCCGTCGGGCGATTGTTTAGAAAAGTGTTATTTAATTTATTGTACTTCGAGGACGAAGTAATTGTCAGTCTGGCCGTGAGAGATATGTAATAATATCTAGGCTTTGGGCTGAAATTACTGATATCCAAGTACTTATACATAATATGTAAGAGGATAGTGGCAACTAAATGACACTGACATGACGTTTGACAGTTAAACTGTCAAACGTGTAAATAAGGTGTACCTATATAAGTCGACAGGCTCGGCTAGCTCGTCCTATTCTCCTTCGACGACGGCTCAGGTACGATATGGTTCTGACTATTTATTTGCCACTGTGTATTCTGTGTTGCTTGTTCTTTTGTTTCACCATCTAGGAAACAATGTAAGATTGTGTAATCATTATCTTATTGATATTGTGTTGTGGGTAGTTTGATCGTTTGTGAGATATTATAGATTGTAATATAATACATTATAGAATAATATACTGTGGATCAAGTCGTATCAATGAGATTCATTAGGTATATACCTGTGATAAACATTTAGTAAATTGTATTGATGCTAAATAATGCTTATTATGTTCTGTTGTAAGAAAGACCTTTCTAGTAATATAAAACTACCCACACCATCGATATTTGATATAAATTGGCTGTACCATTGTTTGTTAATTATTGTTATATACAGTTATTGAAAAGAATGATCAAGAGTTTTATTGCCCGTTCTTTCTCTTGGTTCTATGTCTTTGCTTTGCGAACTGGGCTGTAAATGTAAATGTAGAATCACGACGTAATCTAAAGATATATCCTTGTGCCAAACTGAATAAATGAAAGTATGATTTGATAGTTGTCTCTTTTATTTATCAAAACTGTCTCTACACTATAGGAAGCTTCACTGATTCTGACACGTGCAAGATGTAAAATAAAAACAAAAGGCCATATCAAATATTTGACCATGAACTTCTCTGACTATAAGAAGTTAACTGAACTTCTTACTAAATTTTTTGCCTGTTAGATATAAATCACATACATAATTATCTTAAATAAAATTAGGATTAAACATAATTATCAATAATTTATTATTTAAAGACACGTGAGGATAATGCACCAATGACGTCACGATCTACGCGTTAACACTGCGCCGTGTGTTGTGGGTTCGAAACCCTTATGGGTGCAGGGAAGGGAAGCACACAAATAAAATTTAAGTGAAACACAAACTTTTGTCTGACTGCCTCTGTGGTCCAGTGGATAGCGTATGTGACTCCTGATCGGAGCTCCCGGGTTTGATTCCCGGGTCGGGCAAAATTGTTACTGGGTTTTTCCAAATTCTCAGTAGCAGCACGGAGTCTGGTGATGTTCCCGGTAACGGCAATAGGCTCGCCCCCTATTACGTGGGACCTAAAGATTCGTAGCGAAATGTGTGTATAGTATTACACCTCTGCCTACCCCTTCGGGGATACAGGCGTGAGTCTATAAATAATAAATGAAATAAAAAATAAAAACGTAATTTTGTTTCGATTTTCGGTGTGCTTTGTGTCCGTTACTTGAATGGTTATAAATTCCCCTGCGATACATTTTTAGTGCGGGAATAGTCTTATATGTATAAAAAAAAATCTAACGTTAAGGGCTATCGATAAAATAACTACTCACGATTTTCATTATTTTATTCCCCTCTCCCGGCCTTGTCACAGCTGGTTGCATACAACCTTATCTCATTCGTCATACAATCATCATCATCTTCATCCTCTTAGCGTTAGGTATCCCAGTTTCAATCTGGGGTCCGCTTACTAGTCTAACCGGATTTGGCTGAAAGTTAGCTTTTCCACGGAGCGACTGCCTGTCTGACCTCCGCAACCCAAAGGCATAGCGTTATTCCATGGCCTTGCCACACGGCACAATTTTACCACTGATCAAATTTTCAATCGAATTGGCTTTGCCCGTCTACACGACACAATCAAATCACTGATTTTCATTTCATTTCCCTAGTTATCATTTACTTATCAGGTTATAATATTCAATTTTAATAATTATGTCATTTAACAAATCGTCGATTCGACCATGAACGACCGCAGCTGTGGATCGTCAGGATACCTACCGGTTTGATTACCGAGTAAATAATGTGAGACTGGGTTTTTTTAAATGATTTATTAGTACCGTCGCATAAAAAACTTGTGCTTTATTACTTGTTTTCCTTATACATGCGTAGTAATATGTTGCTACCATAATGGTAACAAAGAAACTGCAATGGTAGTACCATTGCTATTTCTTTGTTCAAAGACTCGTCTTTAAAACCTGATGTAGAAACCATACAAGCTGGTTTTGCTGTCGTCTATGACATCCAATGACAACCTAGCATGTGACATCGAATTGCAACAAAGTAAGTAAATTACCTACATGTTATTGATATATAAACTACTATAACTGAACAAAACATTTATACCGCTAAGCCAATTGAATAGGTAAAGTAATTAATTATTGAATTCCTTGCATTTTGTAAAATTCTTAATTAAGTAATCGCTATTAATAATCATATAACATTTAAGCCTTGAAGTGTCATCTCTTATATTCAGATATCAATGATAGAATTAAATATTTTATAATATAACCAGAGGACGCCAGCAGCTACGCCTGCAGTTTTTGTAAATTTACCCGTTTTGGACGATCCCGTGGGAATTTCGGGTAATCCCTTCTTAGTGTACGGTCCCCAAGCAACGTACATGCCATATTTCAGCTGCCTGCGCCTAATAGTTTCTGCTATAGCGTGTCTGTCAGTCAGTAACGCAAGGATTTTATATATTAAGATTTATAATATGAAACATAATAAATAGGATGCATAGCGTTCCCACCAAGAACTTAGGGTCCCAAGCCAACCTCACCTGCAAGTGGTGCACCTGCCGATCAACGGACGAGGCTCTGGCAAACAAAATGTCCCAATAAACGGCAATAGGCTCGCCACCTATTACGTGGGATCGAAACACTGGCGAAAAGTGGGCGTTTAATATGCCTCTGCCTACCCCTTCGGGGAAACAGGCGTGAGTCTATGTATGTATGTATGTATGTAATAAAAATTACATACAGTCGCCGTACGAGATACTGCACTGATTGATACAATGCACAATGGCGTAAAAGGACTGCCGTTTGACCTCCGTAAACCGAAATAACTCGGTATATTGTATAGACCTGTGTGAAGATATTAATTGAAGGGACTGACTTCTCTAAACGACTATCAAAGATCTTCAGGACAGCAAGGACTGACAGCGTAAGCTGTTTTGTGGCCTGGCCGTGACCTGGACGAAGCCCAGCCCTGCCCCGGCACGATGCTGCCTGAACCATCCTATACCCGTGAGATCGAACGCGAAAACCTTTGCGTAATACTAAAACGACTTGAACAATCAGCCACTGCTGCTGTTAATGTGATAATAATATATTTACACGATGGCCTACAGCGTGTAGATAATAACATAATTTAATAGCTTTTTCTTTTTCAACCTCGGAAGCTATTACACGAAATCATAGCTAAATCACTAGGAAAAATATTCGCACACGATAATAATTACGTTTTGTCGGACTTTAAACTAGTTAGAAAATTCAATTGTGTTTATTCTTAAGGTCTGTGTACTATTTCCGTCACGGTTATCGAAATTAGTAGAACTATTCATTGACGGATTAAGAATATAAAGTGTCGTCACTCCATTTCATTCAATGGGTGACGGAGGAGACGTGAAGCAAATAATATCTTCGCGATGAGACAGAAAACTCGACACCCTCAGATTACTGAACTATCAGATGTAGCGCATTCGTCCATCTCACTATGGTTCGTCTAGAACAAGCTAGCTAGACAAAATTATTTTATTTGATTTTTATGTCTAGATGCGGTTAATAAGCAAAGATATAAGGTTTTTGGTACTTTTTTCAAGGCAGTTTGTCATTTGAGCTGGTATCATGAAAAAAAAACATTTATCGGGCATATGTGTATAATATATTTTTTGAACATTTTATAAAGTGATTTATCCCTCGACGTCGCTATAAAATCTAATAACAGATGCATAAAATATCTAAGAACTAAATCTATTACTCATTATCATCACTATCATCAGATGAATCATCCATTGAATAGTCATGATCGTGAGGGGCAGAACTATGAAAAGTAGAAATCATATTAACATTTTGTTCCTTACAGCTAGGTGGGACAATTAAATCTAATACTTCAGTTGGAAGCGTACCTATTTTCTTCCGAGGAACTTCTCGTAAACCGTTTATTACAGGGTCAGATGTTATCAATAACATATTAAGTAAATCTCTATTCGTAGCCTCCCGTGATCGCTTTCGTGTGTTGTGCTCACGAAATCTTCTGCAGTCCTTATTCCGAGCTTCCTGTGCTTCCTCGGAAAGCTGGCCTATAGGTAGAAGGGACGATCTAATTACTTCGCCACTGTGCAAAAGTATTTTGTGGACAGTAGCGGGCATGTAATACCATGAATAGAGATTTACATAAAGTTGTCTAGTTTCTTGAGCTAAGTTAACGAATTTTTCAATATTTATATCATATCCCGATGATAAAGTGCGAAGTAGTATGCCAAATTTTTGTATTAGTGAAACATCTAACCCTGTAATATCGGCACTAGCCTCGGGATTTCCAAAAAATCTTCGCGCGGTGTTCCCGTCATTAGTGTTACCGAACCCTGGTTTTGGTTTGTCTACAATCAAGCCCATTTCGCTTTTAAATCGTTTTTTAATGTCATTTGAACGTTGTTTCACACTAGCTTTGTCTTCGGCTGTTCTTAACTGCCATTTTTTTATATTTAGTCGATAGCTAATGTGAAGCAAGCATTCAAAGCACCTTATCCAAGCGTGCAACGTAGACAAACCAAAACCAAGATTATCTTTGTCCGCAGCAAACTCTTTTGACAGATCATTCATCATTGTTGGAGTTGCCCCACAAATAAAACATTTTTGTGAGGAAGAAGTTTCGGTCAGAGCATTGCAAACTTTTCCGTCAATCATTGTTAAAAGCATAACATGTGTGACAGATACTTCGGTCTCCATCACCTTGCAGGTTGTCGGCAATAAAGCGTTTATCTCTTCTAAAACCTTATTGGTTTCCGAAATCGTAAAATCTTTCGTTTCCTTAGAAAAGATAAACTTTATTGGCCGACAATACATTGTAGAACAGGGCCGAGGATTCTGCCACACAATATTACCACTTTCATCTTGCAATTGAAGAGGAACGAAAGAAAATACAAATAAAAACTCGTCACTATCGTCACAATTAGTGAATTTTTGTTTGTACATACTATGACCGGAACTTCCATCACAACCCCATTTACTGATTAATGTGAATGACGTGCAAGGTAACAGACTATGAACAACTTCTTGTTGTGCTGAAACTAAACGTTCGGCAGTCTTATCAAGAATTGCCTGAACTTTGATTTCAGCATGCGTTTCATTGACTGTAATTTGTTCACCTGACGGGTAGCAGGCTATTTTAGCCTTTCTAACACTGTACATTGACGGAAACACCTTATGTCCAGCTTTAATACTCCACTTCCGAGTCTGCTTATAGCTATGGCTACTTGATTTACTATCAACGTAGTACGCTAAAGCTTCCTCACTTGTTAAACTCCTGGGGGCACTTTCTTCACTCGTGGTCTTGGTTATTGAAGGATCACTAGTCACATCTTTAATTTGACGTGCTACACTTCTCTGACCCGAGATTCGAGCTGACACTTCAGCGGCGTAAATTAATTCACTAGCACTTCTGGACTGTAATAGATCGTCTACACGTCGTCTCTTCGTTTTGAGACTAGAATGTTCAAAATCTTTAGTAGGTCTTCCGGGTCCCGGTTCTCCAGATGTAGTTGGCAGAGATAAATAAACGGACACATCGAAAGATATGTCAAGACCCTCCAGCCACGTCGAATACTTTTGTAGGAATCGCTCTCGATTTCTTCCACAGCTGCTCCACTTTTCAGCAAATTTCGTTGAATATCTTGAGATTAGTACTTTAATATCTCGCAGAGACTGCTCCGTAACACCATCAAAATTATATCTCAAAGATATAAACCGAAAGAGCTCCTCATTCCGCGTTTCCTTCGGGTGTTTCAGCCATTCTTCGAAAAAATCCATTCTTGAGACGGTAAAAACTGTTGAAAGAAAAAAATAAATAAAAATGAGTTGTGCAAATATATCGCAATGAATTTTTTTACGTATAACTACTAGACACTTATGAGAATCGTATATGATAGGTTCTACGGTGGGGACAAGTGGGGACATGTTATTATTTGACCGATGAATTTGAAAAAATGAGTAAAAAAGTGGGTGAAAATTCAAACATTTCATTTTATAAGACTAAAGAATAAAGTTCCCATGTTGAAAATGAAATAAAATATAACTACTTACCCTTACGTATACAATCCATCACAAAAACACTTTCACAAATTTCTTTTAGTGACATAAACAATGCTATCAAATATGATGTAAAAATGCAAATGAATGCCCTTTAAATAGTCAACATCTTATAAACATACCTTAATGACGCTCTTAATGAGGGTAGTATTGATAATTATGGTAGCGCCATCTACCTTCCTATCTACAACTAATCGCATCAACATGAATCGTTCCACGCTTGTCTAGTGCGAGCGATATCATATTTCCGTCCCTCTCTTTCCCTCTCCCTGGAAGAGGCACTGCCTTGCGCCTGATTTCGTCGCCGCGATCGTGAACGCGACGGACAGTCTCGAACATTCCGCTCGCTAAGAACGCCGTCTCGATACCGCTCCGCGCCGCACCGCTGTATCGCCGTCTCGTTCGTACCGCGCCGCTCCCGTATGTGTTTATCACCGCTTCCACCAAGGAAAACCCGCTCGTGAGTGAAGTGAAAACAAGCAGCTGTATCACGAAACCACCAAAGCTGTATAAGGTAAGTGCCTTCCATCCTTAAAATAGCCTATACCCACTCAATCACCTCCATCTCCTCTTCCCTTATTCCCTCCTAGGCGGCTAAGAACCGCTATCCTCTCTATACAGTCCACTAATCCTTCCCAAGTCGCCTAGAACCTACCCCACGGTTTTGGCAACACGCCATACCATTTTTTTGATCCATACGAGTCGGATTCATTTACGTTTTATACGTTATACCGCTATACCTAGGCAGTTATAGCACCTAGCTATACTCCTAATATATTCACATAACCGTCACATGGTTATTTCCGCCCGCATCAGTAGGTAAACTTTTATGTAGCTACCTACTTATTAAATTATTATTTCTGCAACTATCATAGTTGTCTTATAAATCTCATATTTCAATCAACTTTTATTTCCTCAGCTCTAAAGTGTTGCCTACTTAGGTAAAATAATAGATACATTAGATATTCTTATTTTGTTTCGTTCTCATTAGCTTATACTTACGTAAGCATGTCACTACAAAAGAAGTCACGCGTGTCGGAAGACAAAGAGATGACAATCTTAGAAGCGAAACGCAATATTTTATTTGAGCGCATTCAAAATATCTATGAAAGATCAAAAACCGCATCGATGTCTGACAGCAATAGCGAAGCATTTCTCAGTTATTGTACAACAGTAGATAGTATTCGAACAGATTTTCATAAGTTGTTAGACGATTATAACGCAAGATTACTTTCTATCAATCCTGATGAAAAACCGAACTATCAGGCGTATACCGCATTCGAAGATCTTTATTGTATTATTAAGCGTATACAATCGCAATTGGAGGGTAAATGTTCGGCAGAGCCCGTTGCCCGCAAACCGAGATTACCGCCAATCGAGATTATGTCGTTTGACGGAGATATACGAAATTGGCCGTTATTCTATGCGAGTTTTAAGTCTACAGTGCACGATAATGGTTCTCTGACAGATGCTGACAGGTTGTACTATTTAATAGGTAAACTGTCACCGAAGGCCCAGTCCGTATTTGCAGGTGTCACACCCAGTGCTGAGAATTATCAGGTCATATTTCAGTCACTACTTGACAGATATCAAGACACGCGCGTCCTAGCGTCTACGTACTTTGACCAAGCTTTAAATCTCAAACTGTCCAGCAACGCGTCTGTCTCGAATTTCCAGCTGTTTATTGATAACTTCGTAACCGCGGTTAATTCTCTTAGGAATTTAAAATTAGAAGATCTTTCCGACTTTATGTTGCTTCAACTCGCTTTAAAAAAGTTTGACACTGATACAATTCGCGCATTCGAGATGACGGAACGCAATAATAAAATACCTACACTAGATAGTTTTATTTCGTTCATCAAAGATCAGTGTCGAATATTTCATAATACGCAGTCTGGTTCACCTGGCCCGTCTAACACTAACAACAACAAACAAAGGTTGAATAAATCGCGAAATAGTAATAATAACTCAGTCCCTAATCCACAATCTTACGTAACATGTTCGGAATCTAATAGTAATAATTCACAGAAGTGTCTGTGCAGTAATATAGTGCACGACCATTACTATAAGTGTCCCACCTTTAATGATTTAAATCCAATTGCTCGTTTTAAAAGCGTAAAAGATAACAAAGCTTGCATTAATTGCTTAAGCATAAAACATAAAACGAGTAATTGTTCCAGTATAACGAGATGTCGCTCGTGTAAAAAAAAACATCATACACTGTTACATTTGGATAAAAATAACCGGTTGTCAAGCCGAGCCGCTAACAATGACACACTCGCACCGCAGGTGCAGCAGACCACGGTAGCTGCGCCTTCCGCGTCTGAGGGCGAAGTATCGTTGTGTATGACATCCATTGCGCGGGCGACGCGCACGCGAGGATGGCACTCGCGCATCTATAATGATCCGCGCAGGGCCAAAACGCAGAGTACGGCGTCTAAGACGGTACTGTTAGCGACAGCGCAAGTTATCGTATATGATGTCAATGGGTCGCCGCACATGGTACGTTGTCTGCTAGATAGCGCATCTCAGACCAATCTAATAACATCGGAATGCTTCAAACGCCTCGGATTGTGGAATAACTTTAAAAATACTAACTCAACCGTCAAAGGGATAGGCGGATCAGAAAGGCATTGCAGGGGTTCCGTAGATATTAAAATACATTCGCGTTTTGATAGGAATATTAATTTTAACATTTCTTCGCTTATCGTGGAACGTATCACGGACGCATTGCCGAACGCTAATGTAGACGTAGCATCACTCACTCATCTCGAGTCATTGCCGTTAGCCGACGCGGAGTTTGCGAATCCGGCAGGCATTGATCTTTTGATCGGAGCTTCAATATTTCCGCACTTGCTACTAACTAACATAGTTCGTAGTGAGCGATATGATTTACCGCCCGCTATTGAGACGGTACTTGGGTATGTGATTATGGGTACCGTACCTACGTTACATACTTCTCATTGTATTACGTCTTGTTGTTGTTCTGCTCTTCAAGAGATCAAGGTGGGTGCTAAAACTGTGTGTAAGATAAAGCACTAATTAGCTATGCTATGCTATGCTGCGCTATGCTGCGCCATGCTGCGATATGCTGCGCCATGCTGCGCTATGCTGCGCTATGCTGCGCCATGCTGCGCTTTGCTGCGCCATGCTGCGCTATGCTGCGCCATGCTGCGCTATGCTGCGCTATGCTGCGCTATGCTGCGCCATGCTGCGCCATGCTTCGCCATGCTGCGCCATGCTGCGCCATGCTGCGCCATGCTGCGATATGCTGCGCCATGCTGCGCTATGCTGCGCCAAGCTGCGCCATGCAGCGCTATGCTGCGCCATGCTGCGCTATGCTGCGCTATGCTGCGCCATGCTGCGCTATGCTGCGCCATGCTGCGCTTTGCTGCGCCATGCTGCGCTATGCTGCGCCATGCTGCGCGATGCTGCGCTATGCTGCGCTATGCTGCGCCATGCTGCGCCATGCAGCGCTATGCTGCGCCATGCTGCGCTTTGCTGCGCCATGCTGCGCTATGCTGCGCCATGCTGCGCTATGCTGCGCCATGCTGCGCTTTGCTGCGCCATGCTGCGATATGCTGCGCCATGCTGCGCCAAGCTGCGCCATGCAGCGCTATGCTGCGCCATGCTGCGCTATGCTACGCTATGCTAAGCTACGCTACGCTACACTATACTATACTACACATCCGCTTTGTATATAGATGACATTGCCTGTAATGTCATACCCGCTCCGCTAGAAATTTCGCTTTGTGAAGAGCTTATTCAGCTTTTCTAGCGAGGCCAAACTGATCTTGTCAAATGGACAAGCAACTCTAAGGAGGTTCTCGCACGCATACCAGATTCTCATAAAGCTTCTCCAGACATTAAGTTTGAGAAGTCTGTACCGCATAAGATTCTCGGTTTACGCTGAGACAAATCCTGCGATAGTTTTCGGTTTGACGTCTCACCGCCAGATGATAAGTGCGCCAAACGCACTATGCTGTCCACAGTGGCTGGACTATGGGACATAATGGGTTTTGTGGCTCCCACAATTTTGTACGCCAAGCTCTTGATCAAAGAGCTTTGGCTTTAAAAGTGTGAGTGGGATGAAACACCCCCTGACCATATTGTCGCCGCTTGGGGCCAGTTTGTATTGAGCTTACCGCGCTCAATCAAATACTATTCCGCGTCATCTTGGGTTGGTAGATGGATGTACCGTCAACTTAATAGGTTTCGCTGACGCCAGCGAGCGTGCTTACGGCGGAGTCGTATATCTGCAAGTCCGCATTGGTTCTAACTACTCGTTACAGTTAGTTTGTGCCAAGTCTAAGGTCTCGCCTGTTAAACCCATTTCGGTTGCGAGACTGGAGTTGTGCGCGGCCCTTCTACTGTCTCAGTTGCTCCGCAAGGTTCAAGACACAGTTTTGCCCCACTACCCCATTAATAAAATATACGCATTTTCCGACTCCAAGGTAGTGCTCGCTTGGATTTATTCTTCTCCTCACCGCTGGCAGACTTTGTCGCCAACCGCGTTAGTAAGTTGATTGAACTTGTTCCCGCTACTTGTTTCAATCACGTCGCGGGTTATCGTACTCGTCTTCAGGAAGAACTTTCCATAGGTCATATTGACTGGAAGTTTATTCCACCAGCATCACCACATTTCGGTGGATGTTGGGCAAGCATGGTCAAAGTAAGTAAAACGCATCTCTTCAAAGTTATAGGTCAGCAGATCCTCTCTTACGAAGAGCCTTTAACTGTCCTTGCACAAGTCGAGGCACTGATCAACTCGCGTCCGCTTCCAACTCAGTGAGATCTAGCCTGAGGTTGGACCTACCTCTTAGTTTAAGTATTTAGTTAGTAGTTTTCGCTATTATTGCGTTTGTAGTTTTCGCTAAAGTTAATTTAGATTAATTTATTGTCATATCGCTGTCTTAGCCTATTGATGGGTTATGCGGTAGTACACCCAACGTAGCTAAGTTCAATTCTATTTTCTTTAAAGGCAACCCTTTAGGGCCGGGGGGATATGGTAGCGCCATCTACCTTCCTATCTACAACTAATCGCATCAACATGAATCGTTCCACGCTTGTCTAGTGCGAGCGATATCATATTTCCGTCCCTCTCTTTCCCTCTCCCTGGAAGAGGCACTGCCTTGCGCCTGATTTCGTCGCCGCGATCGTGAACGCGACGGACAGTCTCGAACATTCCGCTCGCTAAGAACGCCGTCTCGATACCGCTCCGCGCCGCACCGCTGTATCGCCGTCTCGTTCGTACCGCGCCGCTCCCGTATGTGTTTATCACCGCTTCCACCAAGGAAAACCCGCTCGTGAGTGAAGTGAAAACAAGCAGCTGTATCACGAAACCACCAAAGCTGTATAAGGTAAGTGCCTTCCATCCTTAAAATAGCCTATACCCACTCAATCACCTCCATCTCCTCTTCCCTTATTCCCTCCTAGGCGGCTAAGAACCGCTATCCTCTCTATACAGTCCACTAATCCTTCCCAAGTCGCCTAGAACCTACCCCACGGTTTTGGCAACACGCCATACCAAATTAATAGGTGTAATCCTCAATGTATAGGGGTAATGAGTTCGTAATAGTAATTAACTTCCAGGAATTTAAGAGTTGTTTTTGTCTAGCTAGCTTGTTCTAGACGAACCATAGTGCATCTAAGCGTGGCACGTTGATAGCTATGTGTGCGTGACCTTTGGCGACTGGCACTGTACGGACACGCGCGGCTATGTGTGTGTAAAGTTGCCAGATTATGAATAATCTCCCAGAATTTTGCATATAGTTATGTAATATTCTTATATTCATTTGCGGTTTTGAAGAATTTACCATGGATTTAATTAATGCTTCTATAAGTACATTTCTTAAATGTAGGTACCGAGTTAAGTTTTAACTACTTCGTAAATCTGTATATATAAAATCCTTGCGTTACTGACTGACTGACAGACAAGCTACAGCCGAAACTACTCGGCGCATGAAGCTGAAATTTAGCATGTATGTTTCTTGGGAACCGTAGCGGTGCACTAAGACGGGATTTCTCGAAATTCCCACGGGATCGGGCAAAACGAGAAATACGAAAAAATGTGCTTGCGAAGCCGCTGGCGTCGACTAGTTGAGAAATAAATAGAATATGTTTTGTGATTCATAGCCTCGATCCAGGAGAAATATATAACACCAACTACATATATTTACGAATACCGATCATGAGGTTCAGATCTTAGATCGGCGAATATGTTGTTTATTTTTTGTTTAGAAATTCTCAGTATGGTATCTGGAAATGTTTGGTTAATTGCAATAGGCTTGCTTGCTATAATTCCTATAATATTAATTAGCTAAAAATGTACACATGTGTAATAAATAATATACCTCTGCTTTTTGGAAATCAGGTGTAAGGATTAGAGAAGATGTTATACATAAATACAATATATATTATACTATAAACGGCGAAAAGGCAAACAGAAGCTATTTATATTATATACGGTAAAAAGGCAAACAGAAACAAAACTTTAAAAATATATAATATTTTAATACTCAAAAGAGTTTTTGCACAGCATTACAAAAATCTCAATAACCTTTATTTTGCACTAATTTCTTATAATATTGTCTTTTAGCGTCAGAGCATCGAACAAGAGTTTCTAATTTTGCAATATAGTTTAGTCTTATCATTAGATACTTTTCTATCAACATTCTTATCAAATTTATTTTGTAATCAGCGCCATAACTTTGATGCTCATCTTCTATATCTTTAAAAATGTTTTCTTTACCAATAAAACATTTTAAAATATTTACTGTGATGTATTTGCTTTCATTTTCTGTTCTTATTAAAACATTTTCTTTTATAATTTTTCTTATAACAGCTTCGGCTGCTGCACAAACTTCATATGTGTCTGCAGAAGGGAAAATCAAACCTCCCTTATCTCTCAAACCGATCAATTTATGAAAGTCTTTTCTTTCTGCAGACACCAAGCACGCTAAACATGGTTCGCATTTTATGGTTTTGATTCGATTTTGATACTTATTCCCTACGCCATAATTATGTATGTACACACGGCGCCAAGTCAAGCTAAACAGTTGCTGTACAATTTTGATACTTATTCCCTACGCCATAAGTATGTATGTACACACGGCGCCAAGTCAAACTAAACAGTTGCTGTACGATTTTGATACTTATTCCTTACGCCATAAGTATGTATTTACACACGGCGCCAAGTCAAGCTAAACAGTTGCTATACGATTTTGATACTTATTCCCTACGCCATAAGAACGGTGCAAAGGTCAAAGTGTAAGCTTGACGAGTAGCAGGGTGTACACGAATATTTGGATCGTTTGGGATCGAACTCAAAACAATATACATATATTATATTATGTAAGGTATATACTAATGGAAATTCTATTACTATATTTATAAGAAAGAAGATAATTACAATATACTTTTATAATACGGTAATGTATTTTTCATTAACATGACAATCATTATCACATAATCAATTGACAAGTGCATTTTCCCTAATTCAGGCAACGGCGTCGACAAAAACTGGCAACACTCACATATTTCTTGCACAAATACGAATTTTATCGAAATTAAATTAGGAAACAGTCAAATTATCAATAGTTACCTGTGAAAAGATATTCCATTTTCCTGTTTTTGTTTTTGGGAACAACTTTTACAGTGTTTAATAACACAAGACGGCATTTTGAGAATTTAAAAGGTGACGTGATCGTGACGCGTGAACTGTACGATGCTTCGTAGCGCACTGAGACGAGTTTGTATTCGCTTTTCAATTTGTATTTGCTTTAGTGGCCGCACGCAACTGTGCCGCGCGTTCCATCTGATACTTAGTTCATCTATGTCGACACCAAACTCATATAAATTCCTTGTAGGGGACGTGATAAGCCAAGTCCTCTTATTGCTTGATAATGCTGAAAATTCGGATATGACAGACAAATTATGTACAGCTGTGTAAAACACGTCCGTGTGGTGACGGATTAAGAATACGGAATTTGTGAATGTCACCACCCCATATCATCCCATGGGTGTCGTAAGAGCCGGCAGAGAGGGCATATTATGCAGAGAACAGCACTGTAAGAGAAGGCAAACTTGATACAAACCCTATACCAACCCGTTTGGCCAGCGTGGTATAGTAGGCCAATTCCTCCTTTCAAAGGAGAGGCCTAGTCAAGCAGTGGACTGTTAAAGACTGATGATGATGATGTGTAATACGAAAGGCTTTTATGATAAGGATGCGAAATTAATATGTAATATGATTCCTCCCAAAGAGTTAGCATCACTATTGTCATTATGGTAGATATCCCATCAACGCGTCCGAAGTCCTTTGCTTCCTTTTTAATTATGCGTACTGCCAAGGAGACTCTTTGCCTCAGTGTACGTTTCCGTACCCGTTTACTTGGAAAGACCAGGTGGTCTTTTCAAGTCATAGGTAAATGGGTACCTTTTGGGCAAGCGTGCTCCACCGTGGACCATATCATCACTGAACATCATGGCCAAAAATGTCGGATTAGTCATCATGTTTTCAAATTACATCAAAGGTTACATAAAAAAATCAAGCAAATCGTCTCAAATGCTTGTTGATATGAACATTAATATATAAGGAACTGTTGGATAATGGAGGTCAAGGATGATTTTCTTTATGTAATTACCTAATTAATTGTCAATAACATTCAACTACGTTAGCAATTAGTTAAATGACGTCATTTTGCTTAATAACTTTTGCTCACGGCTTCGCTCGTAGTTGAATAGTAACATTAGTTATAATATAAGATATAACTTAATGTAGAAGTTTTATTTTTTACAACTCTCAGGGACCAAAGACCGTAGTAGGTATAATATGGTTTTTATTTCAGCTCGATAGCGCCACGCATTCCCGAAATAAAGGGTCTTGAAAGACAGACAAATAACAAAGTAGTTCTGTAAGGGTCACGTCTTTTTTCCTTTTTAGGTAGGAAACTCTCAAAATATTAGTTTCTCATAGGAGTATTTTTTAAAACCTTCTATAGCGACCCTAAAGGGTGATGCTAAAGTGACAAAATGCCAACATGCATTTTGTCAAACAAATCAAACATATTACTAACCAAACCGAGCAGGAAGTAAGCAGTAATAAATATTGAATATCTTAATATATAAAATCCTTGCGTTACTGACTGACTGACAGACACGCTACAGCCGAAACTATTGGGCGCAGGAAGCTGAAATTTGGCATGTATGTTCCTTGGGGATCGTAGGGGTGCACTAAGAAGGGATTTCCCGAAATTCCCACGGGATCGGCCAAAACGGGTAAATTAAAAAAATGCAGGCGTAACTGCTGGCGTCCTCTAGTAATGTTATAAACTTTATTAAAGTACGTAAATAAATTTGTATTTCAGACCTTGGACTTGAAGCGTGATTAGAGATTAACGGACCATTAAACTTTAACAAGTTGTCAAAGTTAAATTTATTAACAACTAGCTTTTACACGTGACTCGGCCTTGTGAAGGTCAATTATCGAATTAAGGAATAGCCCATGTGCTATTCAGATTTATTAGCTACATTTCTGCAAAACACCGATTGCTTCCGTGGTACAGTAGCTAGCGCATACATACGTCTGCTGATTGGGAGGTCCCGGGTTCGATGCCCGGGTCGGGCAAAAGTGTTACTGAGTTTTGACGAATTCTCAGTAATAACTCGGAGTCTGGCAATGTGCCCGGTAACTATAAAATTCATAACATGGTGAAATGTGGGTGGAATCATTCAGCTCTACCTACCCTTTCAGGGAAACAGGCGTGAGTCTCATCATCATCATCAGCCCTTTACTGTATCACTGCTGGGCACAGGCCTCTTCTCACTATGAGAAGGGTAAGGCCATAATCCACCACGCTGGCCAAGTGCGGGTTGGCAGACTTCACATGTCTTTCGAGAACATTATGGAGAAGTCTCAGACATGCAGGTTTCCTCACGATGTTTTCCTTCACCGATTAGCAAGCGATAGTTAATTAACAATTTAATACGCACTTAACTACGAAAAGTCATTGGTGCGTGCCGTGGATTCGAACCTGAGCCCCTTTGCGTAGCAGTCTGTCGGTCTCTCCACTCAGCTATCGCTACTTATAACAAGGCGTGAGTCTATAAAAATAAAAATCTACAACTCTCTACTGCATCATCCCGCTCAGTAGTTTTTGCGTAAAGAGTAACATCCCCACAAGCTTTTGCATTTATAGTAGACAAAAAAATTTACACTCCGCGTCTTTAGTGTTAATTCCGTGATTTTGTACTTGTTGTTAAATTATTCAGCATATTTATAACAACAATAAAATAATGGCCATCGACATCATAAATTGAATGGATCTTTAAATTTCTCAATGTGTACTTTTATTAATACTTATGTGACGATATTTGAAATTAAATGATCTTAAAAAATTAACGTTAAAATATAACCTGCAAAAAAGTTATACACGGTCATCTGATCCCAATTAGACAGAGTAATGCGGTAACCAGATCATTTAATTGATAAACATATCATCATCCTCTTAGCGTTATCCCAGTTACAATCTGGGGTCCGCTTACTAGTCTAACCGGATTTGGCTGAATATTAGCTTTTCCACAGAGCGACTGCCTGTCTAACCGCCGCAACCCGAAGGGATAGCGATATTCCATGGTTTAGACTAGTGTCAGTTTATTTTAGAGGTACTGACGCCCTATAACGACTGTCAAAATATATATGGTGCAAAATGATACATATAAACCATCCTCTTGAATCACTCTATCTTTAAAAAAAACCATTTCAAAATCCGTTGCGTAGTTTTAAAGATTTAAGCATACATAGGGTCAGACAGACAGAAGACAGACTTTGTTTTATACTATGTAGTGAAGAGCCTTTTTTTAGGTTCACTTAACATCCCCTTAGAAAATCTGACACGCTCGATTAATTTTCTTTTTTTTTTGCATTTTAAAATCTTTCGTACGACCACCTCCACTATGCAAACGATCAGATTAACATTCCTCCTTAATTAAAAATGCGTAGGACATGGATGCTATCAATATCAGATGCGCTCGAGTAAATCCCGAAATCCCTTCATGGGCTCCTCTACTATAAAGATTTGCCGTGAATGGGAATCGAAGACCACAATAAAATTAGTAGTTATTTTAAATGAAGTTGTAAACAAGCAAGTGCAGTACCTGCTTACACTGTTAGAATACAAAACACACTTTTTATCACTGGCAATTCAATTTGCATGTTTATGGTAATATGGTGATGGAATAAAAGATATCAAGCATTTGGCATTTACATTCCTTATGAGGCTTGATGTCGAGTAAAAATAAAATAAGTTTATTAAATTACGTTCTTTTTACGATAAGAGACTAAGGGCGTTATCATACCTACTAGCGGTTTGGGAGCGGTTACGGAGCGGAGCGGACGCGCAGCGAATGCGTCGCGAACACGCCGCGGTTGCACAGCGAGGACGTCGCGGACGCGTGGCAAATACGTTACGCTTTTGTCGCATGTTTGTAGCAAATTATCGACGTAAAATACATCCTGTAACAAAATGGATTCCGACGAGGAAACACTGCTGTTGACTTTATTAGTTTTACTCGTTGCGCGACGCTTTTTAGGGTTCCGTACCTAAAAGGTAAAAATCGGGAACCTATTACTAAGCCTCCGCTGTCTGTCTGTCTGTCTGTCCGCCTGTTTGTCTGTCTGTCACCAGGCTGTATCTCATAAACCGTGATAGCTAGAAAGCTGAAATTTTCACAAGTTATGTATTTCGGTTGCCGCTATAACAACAAATACTAAAAATAAAAAAAGGAAAATATTAAGGGGGGTCCCATACAAAAGTTATGTTTTTTTTTCGTATTTTTTTCTCAAAATTACTAACTGTAACAGGTAGACGCTTAAAATTTTCACAGAATATGTAGTTGTATATTACATAACATAACATAACTTCACGCCTTTTATCCCCGACGGGGTAGGCAGAGGTGTATTAAACACCCACACTTCGCCAGTTATGTTTCGATCCCAATGTAATAGGGGGCGAGCCCATTGCCATCTACCGGGCACATTTTTAAGCGAGCGATAATTAACATTTTTAATTTTGAATACACACATAACTTCGAAAAGTCAGAGGTGTTTGCCCGGGGTACCTGGGGATCGAACCCGAGACCATCGTCTCGGCAGTCCGTTACGTACACCACTGGGCTACCGCCGCTTTGTATATTACCTTTCAAAATAAATAATTAAATAAAAAAAGTAAATAATAAAGGGGGGCCCATACAACAAACGTAATTTTTAAGTAATTTGTTACTCGATCTTAATAAACAGGTAGAAACTTAAAAAGTATTTAAGCATACATACAACGAACTTGATTTTCTTTTATAGATGATGGTACGGAACCCTTCGTGCGCGAGTCCGACTCGCACTTGCCCAATTTTTACTCTTTGCGCGTCCGCAACGAATTCGCTGCGCATGCGCAGCGTGTTCGTTGTGACTGTTGTGATCCCGTAACGAATTCGTTGCGCGCCCGCTCCGCTTTGAGAACGTTCGCAATCCGCTAGTATGATAAGGCCCTAACAACGAGCAGATGGATCGCCTGATGGTAAGCGATTACCACCGCCTATAGATACGCAACACCAAAGCAGTCACAAGTGTGTTTTCAGTCTGGATGGGATAGTGAAAAGGAGGAGAACATACATGAGGGGAAGGAAGAGCCCACCCCACCTTTTCCTCCGGCACTCTCATTACATTATCTGTCGAGGAGTCCCCAATTTAACATTATAGGAAATACCTGTGATTGAAGGTTCTGTTATTCCCTTACAATATGAACAAATACTAGGGTAAGAAAAAGTACCATAAATTTATTGGATTTATGTATGTATGTGTGCGTAAAGCGCAAAAGTATAAAAGTTATTGAATTGTATATAGATAAGTAACGGTACTTAGATGTATTTATCGGGTCTATATCACGTATTTATTTGTAATATAGGTGAAATCTATACGTATAAAAAAACAGTAAAAATGTATTTCTGTACATTGAATATATTTACAAAAAAATATACAGGGAGGCTAAGAAACATTAATGGAGCAAGAATACAAAAAAAACTGTCTGTTTGGCTGTTTATCTGTTTATACACGATAATCTCTGATATTATCAGATGGATTTGAATGAAACTTTTTTGTTATATTGCTATTGGGTCTGGTCAACACATAGGCTATAACTTATTTTGGAAAGTGGAACACCTGATGCAGTACCATAACAGCCCAGCGAAAATTGCGGCTTAGCAACAAATATTGCGCCTAATAAGCATTTTCTGTTGTGAGATTAAAATTCGAAGTCCTCGAACATCTGATGTGGAACTCTATGAGCCTATTTACATTATACCATATACAGGCTAGACGTCTTAGCAAAATTTGTTCAGTCTGATGAGCATTTTCTGTTGACTTATAAAAATCGAAGATCTGAAACATTTGATGAGGGACCATAAGAGCCCATCTACACTATACCATATACACACCTGACAGCTTAGCAAAAGTTGTTTAGTCTGATGAGCATTTTCTGTTGAATAACTAATTCTTCGATCCATCAAACACCCGAGGAAGGACATAGGATAGTTTTAATCACGATAACCGACACTCACGCGATCGGCGCCGCGGGCGATGGCTAGTACCTTATATTTCCCCAGACGTTTCGGCATTACCGACGATAAAGTACACACAATAAAAACATAGGTACATACAATCATTAGTAAAAAAATAAAGTTCAAGGGCCTTATTAAAAAACAAGGTCTAAACATAACACCAGGTTTGGGCCTTTATGGACTATTTTTATAAAGACCTTTTGAAGTAGGTTGTTATTTATTTTTATTCCAGATTAGTACCAACGAATTTTAGTGACAATGGTTTTACAAAAATGTGTCTCATTGCACTTATAATAAATTTAACGCAAGTAAGCTTTGTCCGTGTGGTGACGGATTAAGAATACGGAATGTCACCACCCGCTATCATCCCATGGGTGTCGTAAGAGCCGACAGAGGGAGGATATTATGCAGAGAACACACTGTAAGAGAAGGAAAACTTGATACAAACACTACCAACCCGTTTGGCCAGCGTTGTAAAGTAGGCCAATTCCTCCTTTCAAAGGAGAGGCCTAGTCCAGCAGTGGACTGTTAAAGGCTGATGATGATGATGAAGCTTTGTAGTAAACCTCGATTTATATTTTGTCTCTGTTTTGTAATAAGGCGGTAAATAGCTATATGAGGCAGCGATAGCCCGGTAGAAATTAAATTCCACTTTAAGCCGCCCTTGAATAATCATCACCCAGAAATCAAACCAAGGCCACTAACTGGAAGATATATATCTTCTTGTGTATATTGGCGATTTATCTCAATGTTACTGTGTAACATTGAGATATTAACATTGAGTTATAAATCATATTAGAGGTCTGTACCTCTAATATGATTAATAACTAGCGTTTACCCTTGACTTTGATCGTTCTGTTACGCCTTTCTAAGTAATAACCTCTGTTAACTGTTAGGTAACTATGTAGGTATGTTCGACTATTAGATAAAACTGCTGTGTCTGCCGTGGAATTTAATTTTACTCGCTGTTATGGTCGAATTTCGACCAATTTTCTGATCACTCATGTTTTGATAGATACGTAATTTATTTTTCATGTAAGGCTAACTATGTTGCCGGAGTCTTCAGGACCGGGTTAAAAGCCTCCGAAATGGCTTGTTAATTCTTGTCTTAGACTAGAAACAGGACCGATAGCTTTGAGTGACTTATGAAGCGCAGGCCACACCGCCAACTGACGGACGGAGCGGGCGAAGCGGACGACATCGTTTCACCTCTTTTCATACTTGGGTTCACACCGCCAACTAACACCCAAACGATGTCGTCCGCTTCGCCCGCTCCGTCCGTCAGTTGGCGGTGTGGCCTGCGCTTGAAGCACGGTATCTCTCTGATGTAAATGCCACAACACTGGTGACCTGAGCAAGCGTAGCTTAACCTTGCTGATCTGTTTCGAACGGCAAGCCAACTCACACTATGAGCGCTACGTACTATATACGTTAAGTACCTATGTCGAATCTTACAAGTCCTTCACCGGCTAGGATTTTTTAATTATCGGTGGTCGAAATTCAAAATTCAAAAAAGAGGACAGCGACAGCTGATTGGAGAGACCGACAGACTGCTACGCAGAGGCTCTCGGGTTCGAATCCACGGTGCGCACCAATGACTTTTTGAAGTTATGTGCGTAATAAATTGTTAATTCTCGCTTGCTAATCGGTGAAGGAAAATATCGTGAGGAAACCTGCATGTCTGAGAGTTCTCCATAATGTTCTCGAAAGACATGTGAAGTCTGCCAACCCGCACTTAGCCAGCGTGGTGGATTATGGCCTTACCCTTCTCATAGTGAGAAGAGACCCGTGCCCAGTAGTGGGACTGTATAAAGGGCTGATGATGATGATGATGGTCGAAATTCAATTCTCTATTAGCTTTGATTACTTCACGTCAAAACCGATTTCGAGAGATCTGTAAAGTCATATTCGGAAAATGTTAATAGGTTAACATAAGATTTGATATAGATTTCTAAGAATTGATGAGCCGATGGCCATCAAAGATCGCGGATTCGATTCCCACTCAAGTCAAACATTTGTGTGCGCGAACGTGGGCGTTTGTCTTGGTCTGGGTGTTTATATGTATAATATTTAAGTATTTACAAATAAAAAGTTACGTTTATCAATTTTATTATCTTGTACAAGCTCTGCTCAGTTTTGGATTAGATGTTGTTGTACGTGGTTGATTGTTATATTATTCAGTCTCCCGCTCAAAGATTCCCACGTACGTAACGTGAGGAGTGGGAAATTGGGAATAATGAAACACCTGTAGGTATATAAACAGAACACGAACGAACGAAAGAAATCTAAGAAACACAATCACATGCAACTATCAAATATTCAAAAGAAACGACAAAGACACCAGTATAAGTGTATAATCTATGTTCATAGATTATACAAAGACGCCAATCCAAGTAATCTGATCTCAACGCCATCTATGTTAACATATACAAACCGACCGAGATAGAAAATAATATGGACTAATCGACAATTTATTGAAAAAAGGATCTATAGTCATTATTTTTATCATCTTAATATATAAAATCCTTGCGTTACTGACTGACTGACAGACACGCTACAGCCGAAACTACGCGGCGAAAAAAGCTGAAATTTTGCATGTATGTTCCTTGGGGACCGTAGGGGTGCACTAAGAGGGGATTTCCCGAAATACCCACAGGATCGGCCAAAACAGGTAAATTAAAAAAAATGCAGGCGTAGCTGCTGGCGTCCTCTAGTTTAAAATAAAACTAAATGATTATATAACTATTATATAAATATAATAATTTGAAATAAATGAGATAACTTAAGTGGATATTGTAATAAATTTTGACACAGAGACTTTTTGTTTATAAAAGTGCCGAATATTATACTCTATTATGTTTTTAATAACAGAAAGGTACCTGACACATAACTATTGTCTTTTTTTGCAAGATACATTTATTTTGCTACAAAATTATTTGAAAATAGTGACATCTATCGGTCAGAAGGATAACTATAAATATGCTCGGTTCCAGTAATTTATTTATCGAAAATACATAAAAATATACTGACGAAATTAAGAATCGCCTCCTTTTTTTTTTTTTTTTAAGTTGGGTAAATAGCCATAAAACGCTTTAAAGGTACCTATTTAGACTAACTATACTTTTCCCCCCCGTGGGATCTCCACCTTGTCGTGGTGGGGGGGCTCAGTAACCGTGGATTGGTGACCCGCGGTGAAGCTAAGAGGGATCCAGGAGGGGACGCTCCGCGTGGGCTTGACGGAGGCCTGCGCAGGATGCGTCCAAAGGGGCGGGTGCGACGGACAGTTCTTCTGTCCCTCGCAGTCGGGTGCGGTCGCGGGAGGAGAGGCGTGTCGGTGTTGCGTTGCAGCGCGCCCTATCTCCCGCGACCAAATGGGGGCGCACCATCGTTGCGTCGCGGAGGGGCCGCAGAGGAAGAGGAGATGCGGTGTTGCGTTGCCGTCCTCCCTATCCTCTGCGGCCGCTGGGTGTTTTGGCGGCGGAGCCCAACACCTTCATCCGCCACCAAGGGGGTTTGTTCGGGGCCCGCCTGACCATCCGGCGGGCCAATACCCGTCGGGGGGTAGCGAGGAATGCTTCAGCGATACCCGACCCTCCGGCACACGGCCACACGGGTACGGGAGGAACACGGGTTGGTTTTTAGTCAGTAAGAGTCTGACAGTCCCCTTCGTTCTTCCCCCAAGGCGGAGGGACTCCATGAGGATTTTCCAACCCGACACCAAAAAAAAAAAAAAAGACTAACTATACTTTTACTAACAAACTTATAATGATCATAGATGGCACCACATAAGTAACCAGTTTTGGATGATCCCTGTTTTGTTTCGGACTTCGTACAAAGGAGAGGTCAACCTGTACACCGAAAACCACTCAACCGATTGTAATGTAACATATACTATTTTATAGTTTTGAGTATTCTTTGTACATGAGTGTAAGTTTTATTGAAATCAATTTCGCCATTTGTGAGATCTTTAGCAACATAGGGAAAGACAGACAGACATAAATTCAAAAAAATATCAAGTATTGCTTTTTAGCATTTTCCTAGATTTAGCTAATTTTCGGCAAAATATCTTTAATGTACAGACTTTTTCACCTCTTCGGTTTTATTATAGTATAGAAGATTATTTATAGTAAATTACCATATTCACATTACATACTATATTTTCCATTCATTTTTCACACTTTCATTATAACTTTGCGGATTTGTAAAATGTGGGTAACTCGTGGTCATGGGCTAAATAATAGGTTATCCATTACTTTGGTTTCATATACCGTTACTTTCTGCTTCATTCACTTCCACCATAGTTCTGACCATGTTCGCGAGTTGCCTACATTAAAAAAACGTAAGTGGATGCTCTTATTTCACCATATTTACTTTGGGAGGCTTACCAAATGAACATCATTTACTGCTCGAGTATGATATTAATAGTTACTAAAAATTTTACTAGTAGATGTCTTACAATGTGAAACAGTTGCAGCTCCTTACAAAAATAAAATGTACAACCATTATATTTGATTGAAAAGAGTGGCCATGAGTTTATTGCCGTTCTTTCTCGTGGTTCTGCCTATAGCATTGCGAACGTGGCAGTAAATGTAACTGTAGAATCATTAAGTAATTAACTTACATTTTGACGTTCATAAGCGTCACTTTGTGGCCTAGATGAATAAATGATTTTGACTTTGACTTTATTTTTCAGGCAGTGACAGCCTGGCAGAGATACCAACAGACTGTAATGCAGAGTAGGTATATCGGTTTGAAACTCACGGTGCGCGCTGTTGATATTAAAGTGATCTATAGTTATAGTCAATACTATTATTATAAAGCTGAAGACTTTGTTTGTTTGTTTGGTTTAACGCGCTAATCTCTGGAACTCTCTGAATATATTTTATTGAGGAAAGCTATAGGCGATATTACATCACCGTGTAACCGCGGACTCAGCTTGTGTGTATATGTTTCATAAACATAATATAACATAACTTTACGCCTGTTATCCCCGAAGGGGTAGGCAGAGGTGTACACACCCACATTTTGCCAGTTATGTTTAGGTCCGAATGTAATAGAGGGCAAGCCTATTGCCATCTACCGAGCACATTATTAGCGAGCGATAATTAACATTTTTAATACACACATAACTTTGAAAAGTCAGAGATGTGTGCCCGGGGTACCTGGGGATCGAACCCGAGACCATCGTCTCGGCAGTCCGTTACGTACACCACTAGGCTATCGCCGCTTTGTATATGTTACATGTAGGTTGTTAAGTATCGATTGCCCGTACCTCGGAGAATACAGTCTCGTTTGTCATGACGAGCTTTGAAAGTTGTTATGGGGAGTCGGTAACCTCAAATAAACTGATACTCGTCCCATCCAATATCGCTATCCCTTTGGGTTGCAGGCTTCAAAAAAGACATCACAGAGGATGTTTAACATCTAGCGTGTGAAAAATGTCTGTCTAGCTGATCTGCCTATCACCTCGAAAATATTTATTTTTATGTTTTGTCATTATGATGTGTGGTGAAGGATTAAGAGTACGGAATGGCACCACTCCCTAATCATCCCATGAGTGTCGTAAGAACCGACAGAGGGACCATATTATGCAGAGAAGAGCATTGTAAGAGAAAGAAAACCTGAAACAAACCCTATAGCAACCCGTTTGGCCAGCGTGGTATAGTAGGTCAATTCCTCCTTATTAAGGAGAAGCCTAGTCCAGCAGTGGACTGTTAAAGGTTGATGATGAAGATTATGACTCCTAATAACAACGTTTTTATATAACTGAGCATAAAGCGCTATCTTATCATATGTGCTATTTTAAGTAACCAGTTGGAATCATTAGCACTGAGAAAATTGTTTAGAAAAACAGCATTCCTAAAAAGCGAGTAAGAACTGGATACGTTGCTGTTTTCTTTTTTGTTATTTGTTTTTAAGGACGCGTTTACAAAATTAGTAGGTACAAAATCGCGTCACTACAGCGACACGGCGGCAACAGTACGTACTACGTACGGTAACTTGCGGAAATGTAGTTCAACTAAATAACTTTGAGACTTAGAATTTTTTGTGATATGTATCTATGTGTCATCTTTGGCCTGGCTGTGCGAATTACGTACAAATAAGTTTCTTAGTTTTATATACTATACCTAAATGGACATTATTACTTTATTTTTTCCATTATGTTGATTCAGGATATATTTCGGTATTTAGATATATTATACACCGCTATTTTTTAATTAGTACAAAAAATTTAACAGGGCACTAAGTATCTTTAACTGATCATAATTATGTAGTTGAAAAATAAAAACACTAAGTCCCAAAACTGTCTCAAAACTGTCCACAAAAATACGTGATAATTGGTAAATGCAATACTAATACTATGACCGACCCGTGTACTATCAAACCATTGATAAATTAAACCCCCCCCCCCCCCCCGCCCCTCTGCGCCTGCGCCACGCCCCGATGATGCGACAAACTACAGTACTAAATTACTAGCGAAAGTCAGCGTATCTAATTTCGTTGCAAAACTTAATTGTTTGTCTACGTTTGCCCGACGCGATGGCCTATCATATCAGTTCATATCACGGGAGTATGTAGCTATGCTTCGTGCGTACTTTTTGAGTGGAAAAATCGCGAGTGCAGCTGTGTACCCATGGACATCGTATTGTGAGTGTACAAAAGTGACCGGGTCAGTGTCAAACAATTAAAACAGTGCATATTGGATGCTTTTGACAACGGTGGTGGACATTTCGAAGGACAATGGAAATACTTGTAAGTTTAGTAAATAATACGTACTTAAGTAAATAAAAATTTGATGCAGGCGCCTCAAAATCGGTCTGTGTTCTCCACACACCTTGAGGAAGGCCTATGTCCAACAGTGGACGTCTCTAGGCTGACATGATGACGATAAAATAATATGTAAATAGCAGATGATTCTAACTTCATAAATACGCCAAAATTACTATTTTCTTTTAGTCCAGAACATCATCTTTTATTTTGATATTTGTTTGCTTTCTAATTACATACCTCCGTATTTAATTACTTGTTAAACGATAAATTTTACCGGTCCTACGCCCGAAAGAAGTATGAAGGAGAGGGTAGAACTAACAAAATTAAAAAATAACTACCTACATTTATTATTTTTCTTCATTTTATTTTCTATTGCTACCTACATCATAAGTGCGACAGAGAGAATGCGAATGAGCAGGATGGAATATTATCAATGAATTAGTGAATGGATTTTAAAATATGACTATGATTTAAGTGAGATTTTCTACAATAAACAAATGATAATAACTTTGCTCTTTATTGATATTATGAAATTCTTACGTCACATATATGATAATAATATCTTCGCTAATCTGTCCTTAAAGTTTTTGTACTAATTAAAAAATAGCGGTGTATTATTTACTTGCTTGAATTATTAACTGACTTATAATCATTTATTTTCCAAACAAAATCAACTATATATATTACATAAAAAGCAACTTAATTATGTCCTAAAATTGAAATAAGCCTATTTAATATATACAATACGAAAAATAAATTAAAATTAAATTTAGAAGGCGTCATGCAAGTCATCCGCATCGCAGTCAATCGGAAGCGTGCCCAGAAGACTGGCGGCATTGCCTCGTTGTATAGCAATGCTTATCTTTTGTGCTAAATACGTGCCAAAAGATAAGATAATAATAATTAAAAAATAATATAATATAATATAATAGTTAATTTAGATATTATTTTGTTTCTTGCGTTGAAATCTGGTAAGATTATGAGGACTGATGGTATACCATCCCATTCAAGTGTTGCGACTGGAACTCATAAAAGAGTAGACCTAGTTATGCCAGGTTGGGGCTCATATTATTTGTTTTGGTGAGACCCTACCACTGGTACTAGTGAAGTAACCTTCCAAGGTTATTCGATGAGTCTTGCTGGTACTCATATGTGAGTAAAGCTAGGCATGCCGAGTTTGGGCTCACTTTGTTTGTACATAAGAGACCTTACCACTGGAACTTATGAAGTAACCTTCCAGGGTTATTAGATGACACTTGCTGGTACTCATATGTGAGTAGAGCTAGGGATGCCGAGTTTGGGCTCATTTTGTTTGTACATAAGAGACCCTACCACTGGAACTTATGAAGTAACCTTCCAGGGTTATTCAATGACTCTTGCTGGTACTCATGTGTGAGTAGAGCTGGGCATGCCGAGTTTGGGCTCATTTTGTTTGTACATAAGAGACCCTACCACTGGAACTTATGAAGTAACCTTCCAGGGTTATTCGATGACTCTTACTGGTACTCATATGTGAGTAGAGCTAGGCATGCCGAGTTTGGGCTCATTTTGTTTGTACATGAGAGACCCTACCACTGGAACTTATGAAGTAACCTTCCAGGGTTATTCAATGACTCTTACTGGTACTCATGTGTGAGTAGAGCTAGGCATGCCGAGTTTGGGCTCATTTTGTTTGTACATAAGAGACCCTACCACTGCATTTTATAAAGTAACCTTCCAGGGTTATTCAATGACTCTTACTGGTACTCATATGTCAGTACAGCTAGGCATGCCGAGTTTGGGTTCATTTTGTTTGTACATAAGTAACCCTACCACTGGAACTTATGAAGTAACCTTCCAGGGTTATTCGATGACTCTTGCTGGTACTCATATGTGAGTAGAGCTAGGCAGGCCGAGTTTGGGCTCATTTTGTTTGTACATACGAGACGCAACCACTGCAACTTATGAAGTAACCTTCCAGGGTTATTCGATGACTCTTACTGGTACTCATATGTCAGTAGAGCTAGGCATGCCGAGTTTGGGTTCATTTTGTTTGTACATAAGTAACCCTACCACTGGAACTTATGAAGTAACCTTCCAGGGTTATTCGATGACTCTTGCTGGTACTCATATGTGAGTAGAGCTAGGCATGCCGAGTTTGGGCTCATTTTGTTTGTACATGAGAGACCCTACCACTGAAACTTATGAAGTAACCTTCCAGGGTTATTCAATGACTCTTACTGGTACTCATGTGTGAGTAGAGCTAGGCATGCCGAGTTTGGGCTCATTTTGTTTGTACATAAGAGACCCTACCACTGCATTTTATAAAGTAACCTTCCAGGGTTATTCAATGACTCTTACTGGTACTCATATGTCAGAAGAGCTAGGCATGCCAAGTTTGGGTTCATTTTGTTTGTACATAAGTAACCCTACCACTGGAACTTATGAAGTAACCTTCCAGGGTTATTCAATGACTCTTGCTGGTACTCATATGTGAGTAGAGCTAGGCAGGCCGAGTTTGGGCTCATTTTGTTTGTACATACGAGACGCAACCACTGCAACTTATGAAGTAACCTTCCAGGGTTATTCGATGACTATTGCTGGTTCTTATATGTGAGTGAGCAAGAGTCATCGAATAACCCTGGAAGGTTACTTCATAAGTTCCAGTGGTAGGGTTACTTATGTACAAACAAAATGAACCCAAACTGGGCATGCCTAGCTCTACTGACATATGAGTACCAGTAAGAGTCATTGAATAACCCTGGAAGGTTACTTCATAAGTTCCAGTGGTAGGGTCTCTTATGTACAAACAAAATGAGCCCAAACTCGGCATGCCTAGCTCTACTCACATATGAGTACCAGCAAGAGTCATCGAATAACCCTGGAAGGTTACTTTATAAGTTCCAGTGGTAGGGTCACTTATGTACAAACAAAATGAACCCAAACTCGGCATGCCTAGCTGTACTGACATATGAGTACCAGTAAGAGTCATTGAATAACCCTGGAAGGTTACTTTATAAAATGCAGTGGTAGGATCTCTTATGTACAAAAAAAATGAGCCCAAACTCGGCATGCCTAGCTCTACTCACACATGAGTACTAGCAAGAGTCATTGAATAACCCTGGAAGGTTACTTCATAAGTTCCAGTGGTAGGGTCTCTTATGTACAAACAAAATGAGCCCAAACTCGGCATGCCTAGCTCTACTCACATATGAGTACCAGTAAGAGTCATCGAATAACCCTGGAAGGTTACTTAATAAGTTCCAGTGGTAGGGTCTCTTATGTACAAACAAAATGAGCCCAAACTCGGCATGCCTAGCTCTACTCACATATGAGTACTATAAGAGTCATCGAATAACCCTGGAAGGTTACATAAGTTCATAAGTTCCAGTGGTAGGGTCTCTTATGTACAAACAAAATGAGCCCAAACTCGGCATGCGTAGCTTTACTCACATATGAGTACCAGCAAGACTCATCGAATAACCTTGGAAGGTTACTTCACTAGTACCAGTGGTAGGGTCTCACCAAAACAAATAAAATGAGCCCAAACCTGGCATAACTAGGTCTACTCTTTTATGAGTTCCAGTCGCAACACTTGAACGGGATGGTATACCATCAGTCCAGATAATCTTACCAGATTTCAACGCAAGAAACAAAATAATATCTAAATACCGAAATATATCCTGACTCAACATAACGGAGAAAATAAAGTAATAATGTCCATTTATACAAAAGAAATTTACTTGTACGTAATTCGCACAGAATACGAGAAGTATCAAATTGATTTTAGCGAATATTTTGTATTCGTATATTGCTTTTTTCGTCTTCGGGCTGCAGCGACAAGCGACATAGAGTCCACTCCCGACGGCGCTCAAGCGCAGACTGAGATCTCATTGCAGAATTTGGATATATAAATCAAGAAAGTGGCTAAATAAAACGAACCTTATTGCCACACATTAAGACACACGTATGCGAGCAAAATAGAAGAAAAATGTAAGATGATTTTTTGCTTTTTTTGAGTCAATTTACAATATTTTGAAAAAAAAAACAAATTGTTTTTGAGTTGACTATATTTACTACCCTATTCTATCTTTGAAAATCTGAATAAATGTTAAAATAGAGAGAAAATTGTACCCAAAAATAGCAGTATATGCCTATTTTTGATTTAAGAGGCCGTTTCGAATCGATTTTACATTAATATTAATTAAATATTTTTTATTTATTTTCAAATTGATTTATAGATAAAAAAGTAATTAATTTATCGTAATCATTAGTTTTATTAGTTATTATCTAAAATTGTCGGAAAATGTACCGGAAATATGTGGTTTTTTGATACAAGCGTAAACGCGTCCTTAAGGGCTATCGATAAATAACCACACACGATTTTCATTATTTTATTCCCCTCTACCGGCCTTGTCACAGCTGGTTGCATAAATCCTTATCTCATTCGTCATATAATCATCATCATCTTCATCCTCTTAGCGTTAGGTATCCCAGTTTCAATCTGGGGTCCGCTTACTAGTCTAACCAGATTTGGCTGAATATTAGCTTTTCCACGGAGCGACTGCCTGTCTGACCGCCGCAACCCAAAGGCATAGCGTTATTCCATGGTTAAAGGTCTTGCCACACGGCACAATTTTACCACTGATCAAATTTTCAATCGAATTGGCTTTGAAATCAAATCACTGATTTTCATTTCATTTCCCTAGTTATCATTTACTTATCAGGTTATAATATTAAATTTAAATAATTATGACATTTAACAAATCGTCGATCCGACCGTGAATGAACGCAGCTGTGGATCGTTAGAATACCGGTTTGATTATCAAGTAAATAATGTGACACTGGGTTTTTTCAAATGATTTATTAGTACCGTCGCATAAAAATCTTGTGCTTTACTACTTGTTTTACGTATACATGCGTAGTAATATGTTGCTACCATAATGGTAACAAAGAAACTGCAATGGTAGTACTATTGCTATTTCTTTGTTCAAAGACTCGTCTTTAAAACCTGATGTAGAAACCATACAAGCTGGTTTTGCTGTCGTCTATGACATCCAACGGCAACCTAGCATATGACATCGAATTGCAACAAAGTAAGTAAATTACCTACACGTTATTGATATATAAACTACTATAACTGAACAAAACATTTATACCGCTAAGCCAATTGAATAGGTAAAGCAATTAATTATTGAATTCCTTGCATTTTGTAAAATTCTTAATTAAGTAATCGCTATTAATAATCATATAACATTTAAGCCTTGAAGTGTCATCTCTTATATTCAGATATCAATGATAGAATTAAATATTTTATAATATAACTAGAGGACGCCAGCAGCTACGCCTGCAGTTTTTTTTAATTTACCCGTTTTGGACGATCCCGTGGGAATTTCGGGTAATCCCTTCTTAGTGCACCCCTACGGTCCCCAAGCAACATATATGCCAAATTTCAGCTGCCTGCGCCTAATAGTTTCTGCTATAGCGTGTCTGTCTGTATTAAGATATATAATATGAAACATAATAAATAGGGTGCATAGCGTTCCCACCAAGAACTTAGGGTCCCAAGCCAACCTCACCTGCAAATGGTGCACCTGCCGATCAACGGACGAGGCTCTGGCAAACAAAATGTCCCAATAAGCGGCAATAGGCTCGCCACCTATTACGTGGGATCAAAACACTGGCGAAAAGTGGGCGTTTAATATGCCTCTGCCTACCCCTTCGGGGAAACAGGCGTGAGTCTATGTATGTATGTAATAAAAATTACATACAGTCGCCGTACGAGATACTGCACTGATTGATACAATGCACAATGGCGTAAAAGGACTGCCGTTTGACCTCCGTAAACCGAAATAACTCGGTATATTGTATAGACCTATGTGAAGATATTAATTGAAGGGACTGACTTCTCTAAACGACTATCAAAGATCTTTAGGACAGCAAGGACTGACAGCGTAAGCTGTTTTGTGGCCTGGCCGTGACCTGGACGAAGCCCAGCCCTGCCCCGGCACGATGCTGCCTGAACCATCCTATTACCGTGAGATCGAACGCGAAAACCTTTGCGTAATACTAAAATGACTTGAACAATCAGCCACTGCTGCTGTTAATGTGATAATAATATATTTACATGATGGCCTACAGCGTGTAGATAATAACATAATTTAATAGCTTTTTCTTTTTCAACCTCGGAAGCTATTACACGAAATCATAGCTAAATCACTAGGAAAAATATTCGCACACGATAATAATTACGTTTTGTCGGCATTTAAATTAGTTAGAACACTTAAGTTTATTCTTAAGGTCTTTATACTATTTCCGGCACGGTTATCGAAATGAGTAGAACTATTCGTTGACGGATAAAGAATATAACGTTTCGTCATTCCATGGGTGACGGAGGCGACGTGAAGCAAATAATATCTTCGCGATGAGACAGAAAACTCGACACCAAACTTTATATAAATGCCTTGTAGGGGACGTGGTAAGCCAAGTCCTCTTATTGCTTGATAATGCTGTGTGGTGAAAATTTGGAGATGAGAGACAAATTATGTACAGCTGTGTAAAACACGTCCGTGTGGTGACGGATTAAGAATACGGAATGTCACCACCCCATATCATCCCATGGGTGTCGTAAGAGCCGACAGAGAGAGCATATTATGCAGAGAACAGCACTGTAAGAGAAAGCAAACTTGATACAAACCCTATACCAACCCGTTTGGCCAGCGTGGTATAGTAGGCCAATTCCTCCTTTCAAAGGAGAGGCCTAGTCCAGCAGTGGACTGTTAAAGGCTGATGATGATGATGATGATGTGTAATACGAAAGGCTTTTATGATAAGGATCCGAAATTAATATGTAATATGATTCCTCCCAAAGAGTTAGCATCACTATTGTCATTATGGTAGATATCCCATCAACGTGTCCGAAGTGTTTTGCTTCCTTTTTTATTATACGTATTGCCAAGGAGACTCTTTGCCTCAGTGTACGTTTCCGTACCCGTTGACTTCGAAAGAACAGGTGGTCTTTTCAAGTCATAGGTAAATGGGTACCTTTTGGGCAAGCGTGCTCCACCGTGGACCGTATCATCACTGAACATCATGGCCAAAAATATCGGATTAGTCATCATGTTTTCAAATTACATCAAAGTTTACATAAAAAATTCAAGCAAATCGTCACAAATGCTTGTTGATATGAACATTAATATATAAGGAACTGTTGGATAATGGAGGTCAAGGATGATTTTCTTTATGTAATTACCTAATTAATTGTCAATAACATTCAACTACGTTAGCAATTAGTTAAATGACGTCATTTTGCCTAATAACTTTTGCTCACGGCTTCGCATATAGTTGAATAGTAACATTATTTATAATATAAGATACTAGAGGACGCCAGCAGCTACGCCTGCATTTTTTTTAAATTTACCCGTTTTGGCCGATCCCGTGGGAATTTCGGGAAATCCCTTCTTAGTGCACCCCTACGGTCCCCAAGGAACATACATGCCAAATTTCAGCTTCCTGCGCCTAATAGTTTCGGCTGTAGCGTGTCTGTCAGTCAGTCAGTAACGCAAGGATTTTATATATTAAGATAACTTAATACTTATAGAAGTTTTATTTTTTCACAACTCTCAGGGACCATAGACCGTAGTAGGTATAATATGGTTTTTATTTCAGCTCGATATCGCCACGCATTGCCGAAATAAAGGGTCTTGAAAGACAGACAAATAACAAAGTAGTCCAGTAAGGGTCACGTCTTTTTTATTTTTTAGGTAGGAAACTCTCAAAATAATGGTTTCTCATAGGAGTGTTTTTAAAAACCAAGTGTCAAAATACCAACACGCATTTTGTCAAACAAATCAAACATATTACCATAGAGCATAGATATTTATTTATAGAGATGTTTTTCTTATTGCCGCTTTTAAGACAAACTTTCTGCGACCCAAATTGCCGCTTGGCGGCGTAACAGTCGCGTGAGTGTCAGTGCAACAGCTGTCTATTTCTTACGCCAAAGCAATGCTAGACAGATGGCGAAAGACGCTAGCGCCACCAACGGCGCCAATTACGAACTACACTAATGACAACCGTCAATACGCCAACTTTAATCGGCACATGACATCCTTAAGAAATAAGCTTCTTTAATGTAAATCATCTGTATTCATTGAAATTACTAACCAAACCGAGCAGGAAGTAAGCAGTAATAAATATTGAATATACTTACTGTTATAAACTTTATTAAAGTACTTAAATTTTGTATTTCAGACCTTGGACTGGAAGCGTGATTAGAGATTAACGGACCATTAAACTTTAACAAGTTGTCAAAGTTAAATTTATTAACAACTAGCTTTTACACGTGACTCGGCCTTGTGAAGGTCATGTGCTATTCAGATTTATTAGCTACATTTCTGCAAAACACCGATTGCTTCCGTGGTACAGTAGCTAGTGCATACGTACGTCTGCTGATTGGGAGGTCCCGGGTTCGATGCCCGGGTCGGGCAAAAGTGTTACTGAGTTTTGCCGAATTCTCAGTAGTAACTCGGAGTCTGGCAATGTGCCCGGTAACTATAAAATTTATAACATGGTGAAATGTGGGTGGAATAATTCAGCTCTACCTACCCCTTCAGGGAAACAGGCGTGAGTGTATAAAAATAAAAATCTACAAAGCATCATCCCGTTCAGTCGTTTTTGCGTAAAGAGTAACATCCCCACAAGCTTTTGCATTTATAGTAGAATAAAAATTTTCATTCAGTGTTAATTCCGTGATTTTGTACTTGTTTAATTATTCAGCATATTTATAACACCAATAAAATAATGGCCATCGACATCATAAATTGAATGGATGTTTAAATTTCTCAATTTGTACTTTTATTAATATTTATGTGATGGTATTTGAAAATAAATTATCTTAAAAAAATTACGTTAAAATATAACCTACAAAAAGTTATACACGGTCATCTAATCCCAATTAGGCAGAGTAATGTGGTAAATTTGTCATTGCTTTTTCATTATGTCCGAATTGCTGGACGCAATTGGGATAATAGTTTAGCTTTTAATCTCGGGGTCCACTTACTAGACTAACCAAATTGGACAGAATATTAACTTTGCCGTGATTAAAGCCGTGTGGTTGACGGCATAGAATACAAGTGTCACCACCCCCTATCTTCCCGTGGGTGTCGTAAGAGGCGACTAAGGGATAACACGATGCAAATACCATCTTTGCGTAGAGACGGAAAACTCGACATCAAACCCTATACGACTGCCTCGTTGGTCTCGCGGCATAAATGTGTGCGTAGGATCGGGAGGTCCCGGGTTCGATTCCTGGGTCGGGCAGTGTTATTGGGATTTTCTGTCACGAAATTCTCAGTAGCAGCACGGAGTCTGGAAGTGTGCCCGGTACGGCAATAGGCTCGCCCCTTATTACGTGGGACTAAATTATATCTGGCGAAAAGTGGGTGTAGAAATACACCTCTGCCTACCCCTTCGGGGATTAAAGGCGTGACGATATGTATGTATGTATGTATTAACTTTTCTGCAGAGCGATTGCCGTTTGACCTCTGAAACCCAAAGGGATAGCGATATTCCATTCCATGCTTATATCTTCTTACATCGCCCGCAGCTACGTTCGTAGATTTTATTTTAATTTATGTGTGTCTGAACGATATATTGGGAATTTCGGGAACACCAACAAGGGACATAAATGCCGGGTTTCACCTTCTTGTGCCCTGTTGTATTGGCTGCGCGTTGTCTGTCAGTGATTAATTTCACCCGAATACTAATAGTAGGGGGGCAGCGATAGCCTAGTGGAGATACCAACAGACTGCCATGCAGCCCTCTGAGGCACCGCTCTCCGAGGCATGGGACAAGCGATAATTAACAATCATTGGTGCGCGCCGTGGATTCGAACCCGATAAGGGTATCGGGTTCGAATCCAAGGCGCGCACCAATGAATTTTCGGAGTTATGTGCGTATTGAATTGTTAATTATCGCTTGTCCCGTGCCTCGGAGAGCACGTTAAGCCGTCGGTCCCGGTTGTCATGAAGATCTTTGACAATCGTTACAGGGCGTCAGTATCTTCTAAAATAAACTGGCACTACACATGGTTTAGACAACCATGGAATATCGCTATCCCTTCGGGTTGCGGAGGGCAGACAGGCAGTCGCTCCGTGGAAAAGCTAATATTCAGTCAAATCCGGTTAGACTAGTAAGCGGACCCCAGATTGAAACTGGGATAACGCTAAGAGGATGACTAATAGTAGGGGGGCCCACGATGCTAAATTGAGATTTACTCGAGCGTCATTGAGACCTATTGGGTTGCAAAGCTAAGATGATAAAATTATAAAAACGTAAATAATGTATACCTTTTCATCGGTGGAGGTTAGCGGCTATTGATTTTCTAAACTTAAAAAAGCTGTTGCACTAATCCTTCCAGATAATTGTCAGATTATGAGAAAGCACTTCTAGTATGTTAGGATGAAAGCATATATCTCTCAAAATATCAAATTCTTCTTACACGTTCTAATAGTGACCACGAGTTTGCGTCACACCCAAAGCCCGGCTTCGTACGGGTGCAAAATTATAAATATAAACCATCCTCTTGAATCACTCTATTTATTAAAAAAAAACACTTCAAAATCCGTTGCGTAGTTTTAAAGATTTAAACATACATAGGGACAGACAGACAGAAGACAGACTTTGTTTTATACTATGTAGTGAAGAGCCTTTTTTAGGTTCACTTAACATCCTCTTAGAAAATCTGACACGCTCGATTAATTTTCTTTTTTTTTTGCATTTTAAAATCTTTCGTACGACCACCTCCACTATGCAAACGATCAGATTAACATTCCTACTTAATTAAAAATGCGTAGGACATGGATGCTATCAATATCAGATGCGCTCGAGTAAAATCCCTTCATGGGCTCCTCTACTATAAAGATTTGCCGTGAATGGGAATCGAAGACCACAATAAAATAATCATTAAAATAATTAAATAAGTAGTTATTGAAATGAAGTTGTAAACAAGCAAATGCAGTACCTGCTTACACTGTTAGAATACAAAACACACTTTTTATCACTGGCAATTCCATTTGCATTGAATTTTGCATGTTTATGGTAATATGGTGATGGAATAAAAGATATCAAGCATTTGGCATTTACATTCCTTAAGAGGCTTGATGTCGAGTAAAAATATAATAAGTTTATTACATTACGTTCTTTTTACGATAAGAGACTAAGACCCAAGTTCACCGACAATGATATAACGGTCGATTTCAAAAACAACTGTTTAAAGTTAAACATCAAGATAAACAGAGATCGTTTTTTTACTGTTCACCAGTGCCGTTTGGGTGCCGGTTAGAAAACCGGACGTTTTTGAATGAAATGAGTGAGAAATGTAACATTGCCAAATGAAAATGTACCATTACAACATCAAATGACGTTTACTTGTACAACTCTTTTAAACAATCGTACAATATTATAATGCAGTCAAGTTCAGACGTTGTATTTTTCGTTATTTTTATTTTTAGGAGTATCACGACATTTTTTGGCAGGATTAATTTTATGACATTTGTCATTGTTATTGTTTATTGTGTAGAAATGCCATAACCATTTCAAAAGAGGTTTTAAAACGTGAAAAGTTATCGTTGAGCACAAACGATTACTTTCTGATTTCATAAGGAACTTTAAGAAAAAAATGGCTGATAGGAACCGTACCAGCAATTTGAGCCTTAACGAAAGAAATATTTTGGGTGATTATATTCACCATCCATAAAAAAATTAAATACGGACATCCTTTTGTCTTTATATGAAACAAAGAGGTATCATTACAGTAGTACTGTAATTATACCTCTACGGTATGAAACTGTTCTGTTGACAAATAAATTGTAGTAAACAAAATGTCACACTGACAGCGATAACCAACGTTTAAACGCGTTAAACATGGATGCGAGGCTCGGTTAAAATAACCGCCCGATTTAGCATTTTAACTGACTTATAAGGTATGGTGAACATGAAAATTGAACTAAACAGTTGGTTACAAATTTAAACATCTGTTAAAGTGTGGGTGAATACCGGCCTAAGGGCGTTATCATACTAGCGGTTTGGGAGCGGTTACGGAGCGGAGCGGACGCGCAGCGAATGCGTCGCGAACACGCCTCGGCTGCGCAGCAAGGACGTCGCGGACGCGTAGCAAATACGTTACGTTTTTGTCGCATGTTTGTAGCAAATGCAAATAGCAATGCGTACAATACATCCTGTAACAAAATGGATTCCGACGAGGAAACATTGCTGTTGACTTTATTACTTTTACTCGTTGCGCGACGCTTTTTAGGGTTCCGTACCTAAAAGGTAAAAAACGGGACCCTATTACTAAGCCTCCGCTTTCTGTCTGTCTGTCTGTCTGTCTATCTGTCACCAGGCTGTATCTCATAAACTGTGATAGCTAGAAAGCTGAAATTTTCACAAATTATGTATTTCGGTTGCTGCTATAACAACAAATACTAAGAATAAAAAAAGGAAAATATTAAGGGGGGTCCCATACAAAAATCCTGTTTTTTTCGTATTTTCTCTCAAAATTACTAACTGTAACATGTAGACGCTTAAAATTTTCACAGAATATGTAGTTGTATATTACCTTTCAAAATAAATAATTAAATAAAAAAAGTAAATAATTTTTAAGCAATTTTTTTCTCGATCATAATGAACAGGTAAAAACTTAAAAAGTATTTAAGCATACATACAACGAACGTGATTTTCTTTTATAGATGATGGTAGGTACGGAAGCCTTCGTGCGCGAGTTTGACTCGCACTTGTCCAATTTTTACTCTTTGCGCGTCCGCAACGAATTC
This sequence comes from Euclidia mi, assembly GCA_944739405.2. Taxonomy (NCBI): domain Eukaryota; kingdom Metazoa; phylum Arthropoda; class Insecta; order Lepidoptera; family Erebidae; genus Euclidia; species Euclidia mi. Next base: position 10,546,234 of record OX123206.2, on the reverse strand, counting down.
GTTGCGCATGCGCGGCGTGTTCGTTGTGACTGTTGTGAGCCCGTAACGAATTCGTTGCGCGCCCGCTCCGCTTTGAGAACGTTCGCAATCCGCTAGTATGATAAGGCCCTAACAACGAGCAGATGGATCGCCTGATGGTAAGCGATTACCACCGCCCATAGATACGCAACACCAAAGGAGTCACAAGTGTGTTTTCAGTCTGGATGGGATAGTGAAAAGGAGGAGAACATACATGAGGGGAAGGAAGAGCCCACCCCACCTTTTCCTCCGGCACTCTCATTACATTATCTGTCGAGGAGTCTCCAATTTAACATAGGAAATACCTGTGATTGAAGGTTCTGTTATTCCCTTACAATATGAACAAATACTTGGGTAAGAAAAAGTACCATAAATTTATTGGATTTATGTATGTGTGCGTAAAGCGCAAAAGTGTAAAAGTTATTCAATTGCATATAGATAAGTAACGGTACTTAGATGTATTTATCGGGTCTATATCACGTATTTATTTGTAATATAGGTGAAATCTATACGTATAAAAAAACAGTAAAAATGTATTTCTGTACATTGAATATATTTACAAAAAAAATATACAGGGAGGCTAAGAAACATTAATGGAGCATGATTCAAATAAAAATCTGTCTGTTTGGCTGTTTATCTGTTTATACACGCTAATCTCCGATGTTATCGGACGGATTTGAATGAAACTTTTTATTATATGTATTGCTATTAGGTCTGGTCAACACATAGGCTATAACTTATTTTGGAAAGTGGAACACCTGATGCAGTACCATAAAACAGCCCAGTGAAAATTGCGGCTTAGCAACAAATATTACGCCTAATAAGCATTTTCTGTTGTGAGATTAAAATTCAAAGTCCTCAAACATCTGATGTGGAACTATGAGAGCCCACACTATACCATTACAGGCTAGACGTCTAAGCAAAATTTGTTCAGTCTAATGAGCATTTTCTGTTGACTTATAAAAATCGAAGATCTGAAACATTTGATGAGGGACCATAAGAGCCCATCTACACTATACCATATACACACCTGACAGCTTAGCAAAAGTTGTTTAGTCTGATGAGCATTTTCTGTTGAATAACTAATTCTTCGAACAATCAAATACCCGAGGATGGACATAGGATAGTTTTAATCACGATAACCGACACTTACGCGAGCGGAGCCGCTGGCGATAGCTAGTACCTTATATTTCCCCAGACTTATCGGCATAACCGACGATAAAATACACACAATAAAAATATAGGTACATACAATAATTAGTAAAAAATTAAAGTTCAAGGGCCTTATTAAAAAACAAGGTCTAAACATAACACCAGGTTAGGACCTTTATGGACTATTTTTATTAAGGCCTTTTGAAGTAAGTTGTTATTTATTTTTATTCCAGATTAGTACCAACGAATTTTAGTGACAATGGTTTTACAAAAATGTGTCTCATTGCACTTATAATAAATTTAACGCAAGTAAGCTTTGTCCGTGTGGTGACGGATTAAGAATACGGAATGTCACCACCCCATATCATCCCATGGCCCGTGTCGTAAGAGCCGACAGAGGGAGGATATTATGCAGAGAACACCACTGTAAGAGAAGGAAAACTAGATACAAACACTATACCAACCTGTTTGCCCAGCGTGGTATAGTAGGCCAATTCCTCCTTTCAAAGGAGAGACCTAGTCCAGCAGTGGACTGTTAAAGGCTGATGATGATGATGAAGCTTTGTAGTAAACCTCGATTTATATTTTGTCTCTGTTTTGTAATAAGGCGGTAAATAGCTTTATGAGGCAGCGATAGCCCGGTAGAAATTAAAAAAAAAATTAAAAAAGAAAAAAAAAAAACACTTTAAGCCGCCCTTGAAAAATCAACACCCAGAAATCAAACCTAGGCCTCTGGACAACCAAGGCAACTAAACTGGAAGATATATATCTTCTTGTGTATATTGGCGATTTATCTCAATGTTACACATACCTCTAATATGATTAATAACTAGCGTTTACCCTTGACTTTGATCGTTCTGTTACGCCTTTCTAACAAGTAATAACCTCTGTTAACTGTTAGGTAACTATGTAGGTATGTTCGACTATTAGATAAAACTGCTGTGTCTGCCGTGGAATTTAATTTTACTCGCTGTTATGGTCGAATTTCGACCAATTTTCTGATCACTCATGTTTTCATAGATACGTTATGTATTTTTTGTGTGAGTATGTGGCTAACTCTGGTGTCGGAGTTGGGTGACCCCTCGAAGGCATGGCCTTATAATTTTTGTCTTAGACTAGAACCAGGACCGATAGCTTTGCGTGACTTCTGAAGCACGGTAGCTCTCTGATGTAAATGCCACAACAGTGGTGACCTGAGCAAGCTTGCTTAACCTTGCTGATCTGTTACGAATGGCAAGCCTAGTCACACTATAAGCGCTACGTACTCATCATTGTCTTGCCCTGGGCCCAATTTATTTGTGGTCGGCGCAGTATGTCCTTCGCTTCCATACTTCTCTTTCATATCCATCCTCACACAGTCCATCCATCTTTTCCTTGGCCGCATAACAGGCCAATGGACTCCCTTTTACCTTTTCATCAATGGGCGCAACTTTCATACTACCTCTGATGTAATCCGATTTTGTTTATTCTTGTCGCTCCACACATCCATCGTAACATTCTCATCTCAACAACATGCAATCGTTTCTCATCCATCATCTTTGTAGCCCAACACTCAGCTGCAGGCCTTATAACCGCCTTATACATGCGGCCCTTTAATTTCACAGGCATTTTGTGATCACATATTGTGCCTGAGACCTGTCGCCATTTCATCCATCCTGCGTTAATTCTTTGCCTAACATCCCGATCAATTTCGCCGTCATCTTGCAGGAGTGGACCTAGGTAGCGACAATCGGAGCATACTGATAGAGGTGTACCGCCGAGTGTAACCGGTATAATAGGACTGGAGATGAGCGCTACGTACTATATAAGTTAATCACCTATGTCAAAACTCACAAGTCGTTCACCCGCGTCGCTTTTTAATTATCGGTGGTCATAATTCAAAAAATACGAGCAGCGACAGCTGATTGGAGAGACCGACAGACTGCTACGCAGAGGTTCTCGGGTTCGAATCCACGACGCGCACCAATGACTTTTCGAAGTTATGTGGGTAATAAATTATTGTTAATTCTCGCTTTCTAATCGGTGAAGGAAAACATCGTGAGGAAATCTGCATGTCTGAGAGTTCTCCATAATGTTCTCGAAAGACAAGTGAAGTCTGCCAGCCCGCACTTGGCCAGCGTGGTGGACTATGGCCTTACCCTTCTCATAGTGAGAAGAGGCCCGTGCCCAGTAGTGGGACAGTATAAAGGGCTGATGATGATGATGGTCGAAATTCAATTCTCTATTAGCTTTGACCACTTCTTCTCCACACAAAGTTTCCCTTCACTAAAGCGTCAAAACCGATTTTGAGAGATCTGTAAAGTCATATCCGGAAAATGTTAATAGATTAACATAAGGTTTGATATAGATTTCTAAGTATTGATGAGCCGATGGTGTCGCTGGTACGATTCCCGCTCAAGTCAACCATTTGTGTGCGTGAACATGGACGGTTGTCTTGGTCTGGGTGTTTATATGTATAATATTTAAGTATTTACAAATAAAAAGTTGCGTTTATCAATTTTATTATCTTGTACAAGGTCTGCTCAGTTTGGGATTAGATGTTGTTGTACGTGGTTGATTGTTATATTATTGTCCTAAGTGGTAACCGAGCCCACGACCTCTAGCTTAACAGGCAAGGTCGTTAACCAGACGGACACAAGAGACTACTGTACTTATTTGATTAATTTGCTTAAAAAATTAAAGTTCTAATCTCGCATTATGTACGCTTTAATCGTAATAGCCTTGAATTTGATTACTTACAAGGTGTTTTAATATTTAATAGTTTATATATCTTAAAGGGTCCAAATTCTAGTAGGTACATTTTTCTTTCTCGTGGTTCTACCTATTGCTTTGCGAACGAGGCAGTAAATGTAAATGAAGAAGCATTAAGTAATTAATTTAAAATTGACGTTCATAAGCGTCACCTTGTGACCTAGATGAATAAATGATTTTGACTTTTGACTTTTTGGACATTTGTTCCGTAGAAAAAAAACATCCGAACCAAGTGCACTAGGACTTTTTTACGTTTTGAATATCAACAGAAAGTACAAAAGATATGAAACATTGTATGAAAAATAATATTTTTGATGGACAACTTAGCAGTATACAGTTAAGTACCATCATTACAAATAATACATTAAATTGATATGAAGTATCAAGACCTAGAAATTTGTATAATCAAAATCGTTCCAGCCGTGCTAACATATGTAATAATAAGGCAACAGATTTATTGTACCTAGCATATTTAGAATATGAGAGTTAAATTCACGTAACTATTACTACCAGCCATATTTTTATGTATTACCATATTTTATAGTATAATTATTTATAGTTAATTACCATATTCTCATTTCATACTATATTTTGCATTCATGTTCCACACTTTTAACTTTGCGGATTTGTAAAATGTGGGTAACTCGTGGTCATGGGCTAACTAATAGGTTATCCATTACTTTGGTTTCATATACCGTTACTTTCTGCTACATTCACTTCCACCATAGTTCTGACCATGTTCGCGAGTTGCCTACATTAAAAAGACGTAAGTAGATACTCCTGTTTCACCATATTTACTTTGGGAGTCTTACCAAATGAACATCATTTACTGCTTGAGTATGATATCAATAGTTACTAAAAAAATTACTAGTAGATGTGTTACAATGTGAAACAGTTGCAGCTCCTTACAAAAATAAAATTTGCAACCATTTTATTTGATTGAAAAGAGTGGCCATGAGTTTTATTGCCCGTTCTTTCTCGTGGTTCTGCCTATTGCATTGAAAACGTGGCAGTAATAATCATTAAGTAAATAATTAACTTAAATTTTGACGTTCATAAGCGTAACTTTGTGGCCTAGATGAATAAATGATTTTGATTTTGACTTTATTTTTCAGGCAGCGATAGCCTGGTAGAGATACCAACAGACTATAATGCAGAGTATATCGGTTTGAAACTCACGGTGTACAACAACTCACAATACTATTATTATAAAGCTGAAGTCTTTGTTTGTTTGTTGGTTTGTTTGGTGTAACGCGCTAATCTCCGGAACTACTGGTATGATTTGAATAATTATTTTTGTGACGAATAGCCCATTTATTGAGGAAAGCTATAGGCGATATTACATCACCGTGTAACCGCGGACTCAGCTAGTGTGTATATGTTACATGTAAGTTGTTAAGTATCAAGGGCGTCGCCAAGGGGGGAGCAGAGGGGGTCAGCTGTGCGAGAGACTCAAAAATCCCTACAATTCATACTTTTCTCAGTACTTTCCTCATTTTCCATATCAACTTGATAGGCCATCGGCTGGTCACTTTGCTCCGCCCCTCAGCAGTCGGCTTGTGATGCCCCTGTTAAGTATCGATTGCCTTGTACCGCGGAGATCACAGTCCAGTTTTTCATGACGAGCTTTGAAAGTTGTTATGGTGAGTCGGTATCCTCAAATAAACTGATACTCGTCCCATCCAATATCGCTATCCCTTTGGGTTGCAGGCTTCAAAAAAGACATCACAGAGGATGTTTAATATCTATCGTGTGAAAGATGTCTGTCTAGCTGATCTGCCTATCACCTCGTAAATATTAATTTTTGTTTTGTCATTATGATGTGTGGTGAAGGATTAAGAGCACGGAATGGCACCACCCCCTAACCATCCCATGAGTGTCATAAAAACCGACAGAGGGACCATATTATGCAGAGAAGAGCATTGTAAGAGAAAGAAAACCTGAAACAAACCCTATAGCAACCCGTTTGGCCAGCGTGGTATAGTAGGTCAATTCCTCCTTTTAAAGGAGAAGCCCAGTCCAGCAGTGGACTGTTAAAGCCTGATGATGATGATTATGACTCCTAATAACAACTGCGCATAAAGCGCTATCTCATCATATTATGTTCTATTTTAAGTAGCCAGTCGCAATCATTAGCACTGAGAAAATTATCTAGAAACAGCATTCCTAAAAAGCGAGTAAGAACTGGATACGTTGCTGTTTTCTTTTTTATTATTTATTTTTAAAGGATCAACTTGCAATGCAATAAGAATGTGAAGTTTTATTTAGATACTAGATGCTTGCGAGACTATTTTTTTATTTCGAGGTTGGTAGTAAGAAAAGTGCAGGCCTTTTATATTTTTAGGACCAACTTTATTTGTATTCATTTAACACTGAAGTTTAACTATTACATGTTTTATAAAATAAATAAATTAATTAAATATTTTTAAAACCCCATTAGGGTTACTAAGATCAGATTTCAATCAAAACATAGAGTATTACAGTTTCCTTTACCTAGCGTTTTGGTTTCTTAAGGAAACCGTAGTTATAAAAAAATCAGAAGTATAGTACTTTTAGTAGTTTCATCGCAATTGGTCTCAGCGGATAGACTTCCTTTGCTGGACATAGGCCTCCCCCCAAGGCTCTACATTAAACCACTTTTGAAACATCTGCATTCATGTTTATCATTCATACATAAAGTAAACTAAATATAAGCAGCGATAGCCTAGTGAAGAGACCGACGGACTGCTACGCAGAGGGTCTCGGGTTCGAATCCACGGCGCGCACCAATGAGTTTTCGAAGTTATGTGCGTATTAAATTGTTAATTATCGCTTGTTAAACGGCGAAGGAAAACATCGTGAGGAAACCTGCATGTCTGAGAGTTCTCCATAATGTTCTCGAAAGACATGTGTCTGCCAACCCGCACTTGGCCAGCGTGGTGGACTATGGCCTTACCCTTCTCATAATGAGAAGAGGCCCGTGCCCAGCAGTGGGACAAATTATATACAGGGCCGATGATGAATAAAGTAAACTAAGGAAGAACGCCGCGATTGTAACTTATTTTTTTAGAGAGCGTTAAACCCGAACCGGCTTCTTATTCCGTCTTATCATTTCCACACAAGTTTAGTGTACCCGCAAATTCCGCTAGCATAAATGTAAATAACTAGCTAGCCTGGGTTTCCGTAAAATTTTCTTGCAAAGTCAGCTTCAGTGAGTTTTCAATTTACGATTCACCTTATTTTACGATTTTCGAAGTGCCATATTTAAATATCCGACCTCAGTGGGTGCTGCGTTGTAAGAGGAAGATTCTACGAATTTCAAGCGTTATGATCGTACCTTATTGGAAGTGTTATGATTTTTCTTTTTTTTTTTTTTCTTCTGTCATGATAAAAAATACGTACACACGATTCGCATTGTTATTATGATTAATACTAGTTTGAATTATTACCTATCTAATATTACCTGTATATATAAAATTCTTGCGTTACTGACTGACAGACAAGCTACAGCCAAAACTATTAGACGCAAGAAGCTGAAATTTGACATGTAAGTTCCTTGGGGACAGCAGGTTACTGTTTCGACCTGCACTTAATTTTTCATATAATTGTAAGAATTAAACATGTACATGGCGCGTTTAGTGCCTAAACACACTATGCCGAACTTACGCCACCGAAGTTTGGCATGATTACGCCTGCAATGCTATTTGAATTACTGACGACACACTATACCGAATTTACGTTGCGTTATAGCGTACAGCGTAACTTCGGTCGGGCATAACCGCGTAAGTTCGGCGGCGGCATTTTTTCTAGTAGTAGAGCACACACTATACGCGACCGAAGTTCGGTTCGATTGCTGACGAAGATACTAGTACTAGAGCACACAATACACGCAACAGAAGTTCGGTACGATTGCCGACGAGGATTCTACACAAGGTTGCGCAATGGAATTTCGGCCGCGTAAGTTCGGCACTTATGGTGTCTCATATCAGCCGAATACGTCGGAAGGTAAATTCGGTCGCGGAACTTCGGTCAACTAAGTTCGGCATAGTGTGTTTAGAAACTTACTCTGATACGACATAGGCCGCGGCGCGCGGTCGCGGCGGAGTAAGTACGGCATATACATTGTAATCGATACCGCTGGCGCCCGCCGCTGTAGGGCCGTAACAGCTGATAGTGCGAGTTTGCGTATTCTTATCTACATTGCTGATTTTTTGGAAAATGTATTAATTCTTTTCGACCGCTAAGGGCCTCAGTATCATGTACCTACTGAATCACTGGTATCAGTTTTGCGGTACGCCGTTCCTTACACCTAGTACGTATATGATAATGATCATTACTATTTCGTTTTCTTACTCTTAAACCTACGAAATCTTGTACCGATTTGAAATGAGCCTAACCGGTTATATTAAAGCCGAAAACGTCCCTAAAACATAATGAGCATTAATATTTTTTTTAATTTATCGAGTTTTTATTTTTATACTTTTGGTTCTATTTAACTGGTACTAGATAAAATTTATGTAAAGAGTTTCGGCATGAAATACCAGCCAGTATGCTTCAGATTTGAAACAAAAAACGATACGATATACCCAAATATACGTATAATGTCAATAATAAATAAAATTAAAATGTTAATGACTTATCCTACACTGATATAAAAAAATACCCAGGATGACAAAATTAAGTTTGTTATTAAAGAGGTATATTATGCTTATCTACACAAATTAAAAGCATCAACATTAGAAAAAATAATCAATAAAAACATACCTTTTTTATTAGATAGTCATTATCGTCCAATATTTTGATATTTATTGTCGATGCACAAAAACCAAAACTACACAGTATTAATCGCACTTCAACAAAAACATCACTCAAAAGTAAAAATATATAAAATTAATTGTGCATTCAAAACGTGATAAATAAAAGACACAATATTTTAAAACTAAAATAAAACCATAAAGGCTTTTATTCCAATTTAGTGTTCATATTTTCTGTAAACAATCCAGTGTTTTATTTTTAAATTCAAATTTATTTCGATCGCGTTTTGAAATAAGAACAGATACAATGGCGGGACGTGCGTTGTACGCGACACGCATGCGCTCGACTAGCGTTCCAAGTTTAAGGACAACGGTTAAAAACATTAAGTGAGATAGAATCATTTGGTGCAACTCTAGAATTCATAGTCAAGTTTTTTATGCATAGGTAGTATTATTTTAACTTCCTATAATTTAATGTAGCATAGATGCTTATTTTAATTGCTATATTTGCAATTTTATAATACTGTATACGGTGCAATATTTTTTATTCTTTTTAAGGTTTAAAACTTTAAAATCAAAACCCTTATAGGTTCACTTTGTTGTCTATCTGTCTGTCTACCAAGACCCCTTATTTCGGAAACGTAGAAGATATCGAATTAAAATTGAAACCAGATACATGAGTATCTGGTAAATTAAAACCAGATACATGAGTATCTGGTTTTAAATTTAATTTGATATCTCCATACGGGACTCCCACTTCACTCATATCTACAGTAGACATGAGTCTACAGTCCCGTTAAGAGAAAAGTGAAAATTAAAGTAGGCAATAAAATATTACTACGACCGTTTATGCCGCAAAAAACGCTTCTTTTGGCACTCTTACCGATTGACCTAGGAGAATACAATTTAATAATATTCTACCACAAGTAGTATCGGCAGGTAACATTGTCTTAGTGTACAAATTCAAGCAAAAAAGGCTACTACTTATATTATTTATAAATATTTTTAGATATGACACCTCACTTAACAAGTTTAGTAAGGTATCATACCTAATATGAAAGGTCCCGATATCTATAATTTTAAATATTAAATACGTCTTTTATCTATTAAAACACATACTTTCTTATTTAAGAGCATATAATGTAAAATATAAAAAAGTACCGCCCCACATTATCTTTTAACATGTACGGAACTCTCAGTAGGCGTGTCCGACTCATACTTGCGAATTAATTTATCTAAACAGGTATCTTGGATGTTCCTTATTTCTTATTTAAGTGTTTTGCTCTTTTTAAATTAGTGTTCAAGACAAGTATTTCTGCATGTTCTTTGTTTATTTTATGTTTTCAAGGTCTAATGAAAAAGATAAGAGATATTAGTTATATCAAGATTTAAAAACTGCAAAGAAGTCACTGCACGGTTGGCGTAGTGGTCTAAGCGGCCGCCCCACTGCTTGACACTGCGCCGAGTGTTGTGGGTTCGATTCCCACACGAAACAACACTTTGTGTGATCCATAAATTGTTGTTTCGAGTCTGGGCGTTCATTGTGTCCGTTGGTTGTGTGTTTGTAAAGTTCCCCGCGACACAGGATATAATCCAAGTGCAAAAAAAAAGTCACTGCAAAAAAAGTATGCGCACCGAGTTTTTGCGGTGCAGTGTACAATAATACTTCTGCTGAATAGTTTTAAAAAGTATATTTTTAAATACTATTGTGAGCAATTTGAAAACTCTGCTATGTATAAAATGTACGATACAAACATAATATATGATAGGTGGTCCTTGTGGTGAAGGATTAAGAATACGGAATGTCACCATCCCATATCATCCCATGGGTGTCGTAAGAATCGACAGAGGGAGCATATTATGCAGAGAACACCACTGTAAGAGAAGGAAAACTTGATACAAACCCTATACACACCCATTTGGTCAGCGTGGTATAGTAGGCCAATTCCTCCTTTCAAAGGAGAGGCCTTGTCCAGCAGTGGACTGTTAAAGGCTGATGATGAAGCATTTTAGTCTAATTGTTCAATCATCTTACAGCTTTTCAGAGTTCACTGCTGCACATAGGCCTCTCTCAGTTTACGTCACGATAGCATTGTATATTTTGAATGCACGGTTTGCGTAGTGATTTAAGCGGCCGCCTCGCCGCTTAACACTGCGCCGAGTGTTGTGGGTTCAATTCCCTCACGAGACAACACTTTGTGTGATCCATAAGGCTGGTTTCAGAGTCACGCGTTTGACCGGCGCCGGCCACACGCGCGCGCTTTCAATTACATTAGATTAGTAGTAGCGTTTCATAGTCACGCAGTTCAAACGCGCCGCGTGTGAGACGCGCGCGCCGACCGCGCTGCCGAAGCTTCATACATTGCAATGAGAAACGCGAACTCGTTTCACAGTGGTCCGCGCGCCAAACGCGCTGTTGAGACGCGCTGGCCGACGGCGCGTGCCGCGCGCGTCACTCTGAAACCAGCCTCAATTATTTTTTCGTGACTGCGTGCTCATTGTGTCCGTTGGTTGTATGATTGTAAAGTCCTCCACGACACAGGATTTATACCTAGTGCGGGAGATGTCTTGGAAAAATTCGGTGGATTTGGCCTGGTGTACCACGCTGGCCAGACGGGTGTATATAGGGTTAAATATCGATTCTTCCATGTCATTTGCATCAAAGATACATGCGCGGCGTAGCGTATTTGGAATCTATACCTTCACACAACGCTCTAGAGAGTTCGGGTATACCATAAAAATATGTACCGCCGGTTTGAGGATTTTAAAATATACCCGACTGCAACATTCGTTTTGGGTATACTATAAAATTATGTACCGTCCTGTTAAGGATTTCAAAATATACCCGACCGCAATATTAGTTTGGGGTAGGTAAGCATTGAGGTAACTTATACGCATCGCCATATGTCGCCACTTTTACGAATAAACCGGATTTAAGCCATGTTAATGAGGCTAAGTTGACGGAGCCCTGCTTCGCAGGGCTCCTATTTTTGTGTTCCGGGTCACAAGAAAACCTAACATAACCTATTCAGTTTAACTGATGCCGACCTTCGCGCGTTGCGGTACCTTCACACAACGCTCTATAGAGTTGAGTTCGGGTATACCATAAAAATATGTACCGCCTCGTTGAGGATTTTAAAATATACCCGACTGCAACATTTGTTTTGGGTATACTATAAAATTATGTACCGTCCTGTTAAGGATTTCAAAATATACCCGATGGCAACGCGGTCTCTAACGTCATGAGCGTTGAGTGAAGGTATAGATTCCATATACGCCGCGGCGTAGTTTAGATATCAGAGTGCATTGTACATAGGTATTATTGTAAACAAACATGTATTTTAGGTACTATAAGCCAAGGAAACATTGTATTTATTGTTATATTATATTTTTGGTGCCAATAGAGATATTATATAAATATTAAGCAGCAACAACCTTGTGGAGAAATCGAAAAACTGCTCCACGGAAGGTATCGAGTTCGAATCCACGGCACGCACCAATGACTTTTCGAAGTAAAGTGCATATTATATTGTTAATTATCGTTTGCTAAATGGTGAAGGAAAACATCGTGGGGAAACCTGCATGTCTGAGAGTTTTCCATAATGTTCTCGAAAGGCATGTGAAGTCTGCCAACCCGCTTTTGGCCAGCGTAGTGGACTATGGCCTTGCCCTTCTCATAGTGGGAAGAGACCCGTGTCCAACAGTGGGATGATGATGATGAAAGTTATTTATTATTATTATTTGTTTCTCTGATTTTACGGCTATTCTTTTAACTTTTGATGTTAGACAAACAACACAAAACACACACAGTTTTTGAGCTTAATGCGTCCATACAGACAGACACAGCAACTCGGGGACTTTATTTTATAATATGTTTTTATGGATATAATCTGAACAGGGATATCCAAAATTATTTTATATGATAACCAAAATTATTTTAGAACATCCAAAACTACATTCAGGTAGGACTTCTAAAATAAACTGAGGGTCGTTGCCTTATATCGGACATTTAAAAAAGCAACAAGTAAGGAAACACAAATAATAATATAAATACCTATATGAATATTTTATACTTGTAATACTTTTTGCCAGTGTTGATAGACTACTTGTTATGGAGTTTGAGTCAAGTGGGCGTGGGTTCAATCTGAAGTGGTTTTGGGTTCGATCTTTGTTCACTGCACTGCAACCATGAACTCACTACTAACAGACATTAAGTTCACAATTTGGAAATGAACATGAAGAATGAACACAATTATGAAGATTAGAAGTTATACCTACTAATTGCTAAGGTTAATCAAAATAAAATCCTTAATTTTAACAGTTGGTGACTCTGAGCGCTACGCTGGAAAACGTAGGTTCGATTCCCACACAAGATAAAACTTAGTGTGTTGGGCATTTATCTATAATTTATAATAAAAATTTGATGATTTTCTCCTACTTTCATTTTACTCATTTTTCCAAGATCTTGGATGCCTTGTCCATAAGCAAATCAAATTATAATCATTCCTTTTTAAGAGTAATATTTTACCCATAAGTTTCATTCAATCTAGGTTATAGCATCTGACCACTCTTGTCAATATTATGGTCATAGAGAATGTAAATTTCACAGTAGTATTTTATTAGACTTCAGTTAAGCTTTGGATACTGTAGCTCTAGTGGCGATCGACTGATTTCGTTGTTGCCTATTGCCAAAACTATTCTATCTGGTTAGATAATCGTCCGGCGTACCACAGGGCATCGACCTATGTCCAAAGCCGTTGTATTCTTTTTTATAGTATCTGTTAACATTCTTCGTAAAATGCAATTTAGAAAAAACTAAAGCAATGTTTTTTACCCAACGATCATCAGTGACATTAACATAAGCCATCAAGGCACAGCAATTAAAAATGTGAATACAGCAAAATTTTTTGGTGTTACAATTGACAAACATCTTAATTAGAAAGAGCACACGAAACAACTAAATAGTAAATAGTGTTCCTCGGTGTATGCACTTTCTAAATTAGAACCTGTTTTAAATAACGCAGCATTAGTCACAGCTTATCATGGCATAGTCAGTTCGACGCTAAGATTCGGTATTATTTTTGGAGAAATTCCACAAATAGAGAAGCTATATTTAAAACTAAAATAAAAATGCATAAGAGCTATGTATAGCCTACGAAATATTGAAATTTGCAAACCATATTTTATTAGATATAACATTTTGTCTCTGCCCTCGTTATACATATTTATGAGGTAGCTACCTTCGTCAAGACGAATCCGCACTTGTTCCACAAACTGTCCGATCTTGTTAAGCGAAATCGGCGGGACAATGATAGACTATGCGTAGTAAAATCAAACACAGCATTAATGCATAAAAGTGTATTTTGTATGGCACCTATTTATAATCGAGTTCCAAGAGAAATCAAACAATTAAACACAGCCTTATTTAAATATAATTTAAGGAAATATTTAGTAGCTAAATGTTATTATAGCATAACTGAATATTTGACGAATTCTAATTAAATGTATGATTTCTTATCTAACTTACATATATTATTGTTATTTGTTTATGAGATGCTTTGATAATTATGACTGTTTTTTTTGTTACTAACTGTGTCCCAATTCTATGATTTTTATGTTTAACACTACCTTCTGTTATCTTATTGACATTATGATAAATTATCCTGAAATGTTTTTTTATTATTAATAGTCTTGAAATCTGTTTAATGAGGCCAATACTATTATTATTAAAGCTGTTTAAAATTAGCTGTTTTTAACAGCAAAAACAAAATTAGCTGTTAAAATTTCGTAGGTACTTATGCCAAAAGGCAAAACATGTAGCTCACACTGTAATCACAATTAACATCTCGCATGCAAGTTCAAACAACCTGTAATGTACACTCATGTTTTATGAAATAAATTATCTTTATCTTTCGTCCTTCCACCTATAAGCTGATGATATGCCAATGTAATTTTGAACTTAACCAGAAAACGTACAATCACTAAGTTTACATTGAAAGGTTATAAATTACGCAAAACACATATTTATTTATTTATGCTTTATTGTACACCAAAAATATAACTTAGAAGATCATACAATATAAGCGAAGTACAATGGGCGGCCTTATCGCTTATAGCGATCTCTACCAGGCATCCCTTGGATGGAAATATTATTGGTCGGAAAATAGTGGTAGTTGTAAGTGTAACAGTTATATACACAGTTATCTTTAAACACATACATATATATTCATAAACTATACTCTATATAGCCACATACAGTTACATATAAACATAAATACAAATATTACAAATACATATATACATAAACATACAAAACATATATATAAAGGACATAATTATACACACATAAACTATAGCAATGCCTTAATTATAGAATATTTTAGAGTGGACAGTAAATTATAATGAAAGATAATATTCCTTCACTAAAGATTTAAATTTAGCTACCGTCTTAGCTTGCCTAATGTGCAGCGGTAATTTATTCCACAAGCGAACAGCAGTTACGGTGAAGGAATTGTCATAAAATGCCATGGAATGTACCAGCATTTTAAGCCTCAAATTTTCTGATGACCTCAAATATCTATGTTTGTTTTTTGTTTTTCGTGTGAGTGTGTGGCCAACTCTGGTGTCGGAGTTTTCAGACCGCCCAAAGGCCTCCGACATGGCCTAACGACCCTTATTTTTAAGCAAGAGCCGGGACCGACAGCTTTACGTGCCCTCCGAAGCACGGTAACGCTCAGATGAAAATGCCACACACGGTCACCCATCCAAGTGGCAACCTGTGCAAGCGTTGCTTAACTTTGCCGATCTGTTACGAACGGCAAGCCAAGTCTCGCTATGAGCGCTACAACAACAAATATCTATTATGTGTATCATGAAGGAACTCAAATCTTCCTTTAAGGTAGGAGGGAGTTGAAGGGCACTTGAGCTGTTCGAAATTGTGAAACATGGTCGTATTTGCGCAAGCCAAATACGAATCGTATACATACATTTTGAATTTGCTCAAGTTTGTCTAGCTGGTTTTCGGCGAGGTCTAGACAGCTAACATCTGCATAATCAATAATGGGTACCAGAAGAGACTTAGCGAGGGCAATTTTAGTAGCAGTGGGAAGAAAGTTTCTTAATCGCCTCAGTGAACTAACTGAACCAAACACCTTACGACTCGCTTCTTGTATCTGCGGTCCCCAAGTAAGACTAGAGTCGATAGTGAGACCCAGATTTTTTACTTTGTCTTGTATATGAATAATAGTGCCATCAAAGATTATATGAGAGAGTAGTGACCAGTCAATTTTACTTTTCATTCTAGAGCTACCAATAACAGTGACTTGAGTTTTGGTAGGATTAAGTTTAAGCCCGAAAGACTTGCTTCACTTAGTGATTAGTGCCAAGTCACTGTTAATGATATCTAAAGAATGTGACATCTTCGACAATGTTGACTGCGTGTATATCTGGAGATCATCTGCATAAAGGTGATAAGAGCGACGGTTATTACAGATAGAATTTATGAACATTGAGAAGAGTAAAGGAGACAATACGCCACCCTGGGGCACACCGGCATTTGTATTACACCAAGAAGAAAGTGAGTTCTCGATATGGTATACGTTGTCGGCGGCCACACAGGTAACTACGGAACCAATCAACCACCGTAGGAGATATGTTAAGAGAACAAAGGCGTCCAAGAAGAATATCAAAATCTACCGTATTAAAGACGTTACTAAAATCAAGTAGATATATAATTGTGAACTGTCCGCCTTCCATACCTGATGTCATCCGTAACATTGACCAAGGATGTGATTGTGCTATGACCCGAACGGTAACCGGATTGAAAGGGATTAAGAAGATTATTCTTACAAAGAAAGGAGTTAATTTGGTGGTACACGAAACGTTCGAGGACTTTAGAGAGGAATAGCAGGATAGAAATGGGCCGATAATCGGAATAGCATAAAGGATGAGAAATATTGGGTATAGGAGTAATTTGGGCGTCCTTCCACATCGATGGAAATAAACCACTGGACAAAGAAAAATTGAAGATGTGGTTAATAATGAGTAGGATTGCTTCAAGGACAGGAATGATCATGATACACATACCGCGTCGGGTCATATAAAAAGGTATTTTTATTTGAAGAAATACTTAATTAAGGTATTTTGTATACATATAAGTAGATATACGTACAAGTGTGCCAACCCCCCCTTGAGCAGGGTTGTAGACTATGAGACTATGACTATGCCCTTCTTATAGCGGGAAGTTGGCAAGAGGCCCGTGCCCAGCAGTGGGACAGTATTTATACAGGGCTGCAGCAACACGAAATTTTGAAAGTATTTATTATATTTTTTTTGCAAATCATAATGAATATAGAAGACTTTTGTGGAGTCGGTAGCTTCGTCAAAATTATTAACTTTATAGTTAGGCGGTGTAACCAGAGACGTTCAAGAAGCTAAGTAGGTATATTGTAGGACGAAAAACCACACTTACCTGAAAAGCTATTTTCTGAAAATATATTTAAAGGAGATGTCCCACAATCCATACAAAATTGCCCCACGTCTTATAACAAAGTGACATATCTCAAAAAAAAGATTAAAATTTATAAAAAAATATGGCATACTTCCCAAGTTCATTTTTTTACACCTTCATATGAAAAAAATGCTATGAAAATAGTTCAGGCGCTGTTATGAAAAATTCGTTCGTATGAATATTTATGGACCGATTTAAAAAATTCTTTTTTTGTTTGGAAGACTACCCCCAAGGTAGTCAAATTGCCATAAAGTCAGGTCTCCGGTCTCCAGGATCCTGGAGAAATGAAAGTAAAATCTCAAAAATAAGCTCATTTTTGTACTTTACATTATTAGTTTTTCACTCTCTTTGAAAATTCTTCTTTTGTTTGAAAGGCCCAAAGCAGTCCCACTCCCATAAAGTCAGGTCTCCGGTCTCCAGGATCCCGGAAAAATTAAAGTAATATCTCAAAAATAAGCCAAGGAAGGAATGCCGTGGTTGAATACTGTTGTTCTTGTATACATGTGCTTAGGACAATGGGGGTATGCGCCCATGTTATGACTGTAATATTTTATTTGGAATAGATGCGGACCCAGCCCGAAGAAATGAACCACCCGACAGGTTTGTTGGACCATGTTTTAAGGGATTTAGAAAATGAATAAATCAATGTCGAGAAAAAGCACGTCATTTTCTTAACATTAATTTTCTATGTATCGAAATCGAACTGTGAGTTATGCTCGCCATTTATTGCCTAAGTATATATAATAATCAATATATTTTTTTATTTTTATCCTTAAATTCCCAGTCCACTCATTTTTTAAACTAAATCACTAAAAGCGCCTTTCTTATTGCACATTAAAATACAATTTCAGTATTATTATATAGTATTCAAAGAAATATTTGAATTCTGTATAATAATATAGTATAGTATTCAAACATTGACGACCGGTTGGCGCAGCGGGAGTGTAAGCGACTGCTACGCCGAAGGTCGCGGGTTCGATTCCCGCTCAATTCAAACATGATGGATGTTTGTCTTGGTCTGGGTGTTTCTATGTATAGTATGTATGAATTTACAAAAAAAAAGTATATTATGTATGTTTATCCATTATCTAGTACCCATAACACAAGCTCTGCTTAGCTTGGGACTAGATGGTGATGTGTGTATGTGGTAAAATATTATTATATTATTATTATTATTTAAGCACACGCTTTTATTCTTACGTTTTCATAGTCAGATGAATAAGGAGATAATCCTCAGTTGATCGTTTATTGAACAAAATAAATATAATATATTAAAAACTACCTTAATAGAAAAAAAGAGCTTATTTTTGAGATTTTACTTTCATTTCTCCGGGATCCTGGAGATCAGATACCTGACTTTATGGCAGTGGGACTACCTTGGGGGGACCCTTCGAACCAAAAATGAATTTTAAAATCGGTCCATAAATACTCATACGAACGAATTTTTCATAACAGCGCCTGAACTATTTTCATAGCAATTTTTTCATATGAAGGTGTAAAAAAATGAACTTGGGAAGTATGTCATATTTTTTTATAAATTTTTATCTTTATTTTGAGATATGTCACTTTGTTATGGGACGTGGGGCAATTTTGGGACACCTCCTTTACGTGATTAATACGTGACTGCCATGCCGAAGGTCGCGGGTTCGATTCCCGCTCAAGTCAAACATTTGTGTGCATGAACATCGATGTTTGTCTTGGTCTGGGTGTTTCTATGTATAATATGTATGTGTTTACAAAAAAAAGAATATATGTATGTTTATCTATTATCTAGTACCCATAGTACAAACTCTGCTTTGTTTGGGACTAGATGGTGATGTGTGTATGTGGTAGAATATTATTATTATTTGTTTCTCTTTCAAAAAGGTATTTGTATTAATATTAATAAATTCCATAATTCTTGAAGAAAATTTACTGAGCTACTGGCGTAGTATTAGTGAGCCTCTCTGCCAAGCTAGAGGTTGTGTGTTCGGTTTTCATTCACGACAAATTCTGTTTGAGCTCCATCATTTTTTCCGTGTCTGGATGGACAAATAGTTCAATTTATCATCATCATCGCCCTAGTGTTATCCCGGGTACATCCAAGACTTACACGCCTTGAAGCCCGAGATCTGCTTATTCTGCTTACTAGTCTAACCAGATATGAATGAATATCAACTTTTCCACAGAGCAACTGCCGTTTGACCTCAGCAACCCAAAGGGATAGCGATATTCCATGGTTTAGACCAGTATCAGTTTATTTCAGGGTACTGACTCCCCGTAACGACTGTCAAAGATCTTCATGACAGCCAGGAGCGACGGTTTAACGTGCTTTCCTTGCCTCGGAAGGCAAGGGCAAGCGATAATTAACAACTTAGTACGCACACAACTTCGAAAAGTCAGTGGTGCGCGCCGTGGATTCGAACCCGATACCCTCTGCATGGCAGTCCGTTGGCATCTCCACTAGGCTATCGCTGCCTTTATGGACTGACAACAGATATATTATTTATGTACTTACGTTTATCAGTTGTCTGTTCTCGAAAGAGCAGGTTGTAGATCAGACAACCTTGAATTGTTTCAGAATTAAAATAAAACAACACCTTCTTTTATTTTGAGAGATTAGTATAAGTGCATTCAAGCAAACAAACAAACAAACTCTATAGATTATATAATTATATCCATTGTTTCATTGACATTAAAATCTCTCACGAGGAACAAGGAAGACGCCATTTCTCGATATTAAAAAACGAATACATTGCGGTAGGTAATGTAGATAAAATAAAAACAACCGCTTAATCCATCTGATCGAGATGGACTTGCCAATTTGTATGAAAATAACAACATTTCTTTATAACAATGGCTTCGTGAGGCAGTAACTTAAGTTGAGATTAACCACGTCAACAATTTTCTTTTTGCCTTTTTTATTATTGTCGATAAATTCAGGAAGCTTTTAGTTGTTAAGTTGGTGATGACTGCGAAATACGATTTATAAGTGACTGTATTGTCAGTAGCTGTTGAGATGTAATGTGTTTTCAAAAATCGCTAGTACATATAGCTTTGTCATGCAAATAAACGCTATGGAAAACTATTTATGCTAGCGAAAAGATGATAGTGGTATTTTGGTTAAGTGTTGTTAAGTGTAACGAGTATCTACGTTAAGTGTACTACCTACGGAACCCTTCACGGGCTTTTCCAATTTGCACTTAATTTAATTATTAATTGTATGAAAATCGGACAAAAGGCGCCCACTGTTTTTCACAAAAAGCCATAGAACTTATTTACTTCATCGCTTAAATTGATTTTGCAAATTCTTAAATATTCCTCTTTAGAGAAAAGTAACACAACAATTATAAAAAAGTTAAATCTGCTTTATCAAGAAGTAAGGTTGTCTGCAGCATATGCCAGAAGTCTCGAAAGTTTAAGTCATATTCGCCGACCAGGCAAAGCCACGGTTGCAGCTAGTCTTAAAGACTGATTATCGACTATTATAGCGATGCCTTAAGTAACTGTTCAATTGCTTACTTGAGCACAATAAGTGATACATTTTAATGGAATTCCACATACCAGTTTCTGGTATGCCGTTTTATATAAAGAAAGGATAAACGAGCAAAATACTTTCGCATGTTAAATACAAAATAAGGATAAAGACGCGGATAATAAAGATAGTTTGGTTCTCAATATGTTTTTTTTTTACTTTGTTGTAGGTAGCGTTGAAAGGTCGTGGGTTCAATATCCAGTCGATGCAATTTTCTGGAGGGCTCACTGCTTAGACTGGATCAAGAATAAACATACTTTAGTAAAAATATTTTGTTGGTGATGTCAAGTTGACTAAATATGTTTGCATGCCCGTCATATAGACTAGAGTAAAATCAAGCACTATCTCCAATGCGAAAACAACAGAGTAGGTTCCGCATTGATTTCGTATTGAGATAGTTACAAGCATATTAATATAATTGCTTCATTAGATACAGGAAGTCATTGCTCGGCGCAACTCACCACTCCTGCCTATTTTCGTAATAATCTACGGCTGCCTTCTAACTAGAAAATTATCGTTTTCCGAGAGAATAACTTCTCTCTCACTTTTTCTATTTAGTCTCTAACTCTTGTTTTAAAGATCAACTACCCTAACCAATATGAAAAATACACTTACCTTTTGGTTTCCAATCTTCGACAGTTGAAAAAGCAGGTTTACTAAATATCTAATCAATTGAAATCAGTCTTTGTTTTGAGATAGGTAACAACTTTATATCTTTAAGGCACTGTCTTTTAAACACCAAGTAAAATCCGAGTTTTAATCCACTTGCTTTTTTAAAAAGAACGAAGCCATCGAAATCACACTTGTCTACTTCAAACAATCGCACCGACATTATTGAGATTCGTTCATTTAGTAAGTATTTCTATACACCTACATACGTGTGAAATGTTTAGAATTAACTAATGGCCGCTTTACGAGCTCATTAATTAATTTGTAATTAGTTAATTGTTGCATATTGTTGTGATTAGTTTCAGTGATAGCCCAGTGGAGATACCAACAGACTGCCATGCAGAGGGTATCGGGTTCGAATCCACGGCGCGCACCAATGACTTTTCGGAGGTATGTGCGTTTTGAATTGTTAATTATCGCTTGTCCCGTGCCTCGGAGAGCACGTTAAGCCGTCAGTCCCGGTAGTCTTGAAGATCTTTGACAGTCGTTACAGAGCGTCAGTACCTTCCAAATAAACTGACACTGGTCTAACTAAACCATGGAATATAGCTATCCCTTCAGGTTGCGGAGGTCAGGCAGGCAGTCGCTCTGTGGAAAAGCTAATATTCAGCCACATCCGCAGGCCTATTCAGAATCTCACGACAACTAATCGAATCGTATGTCATCGGTACCGTAATCCAATCTAATGCGCTTTGTCAACGTTATTCAGAATCATTCGACTTCGGATTCGGTTGGATGTTCGATAAGTCAATTTGATTTCGATAACACATTATGGTGCGTTTACTGAGTATGCTTGAATAGAAAAATTTACACACGAAAGTACAAATTATTCAAATATCATTAGCTTTGTAGAGGACTATTTTGATAATCTAGATTAAAATTAAAGCAAATTATATGACATCAACATTATAAAAAAATATTTATATTTATATAAATTAAAAATAAACACAACTATGTACCTATTCATGTCATTGAATGCAACCTATGAACAATACTTACTTCGTAAACACTAACCAATAAATAAAACATAAAATGAGAGAAGAAGTTTTTGTAAAATCGTTTTTCTTGTCTTTGATTCGGAAAGCGTGTAATTTTTAAGTGGTTACTTTATTTAACTATATAACTAATATGGATAAAGTTAAAAGAGATAGAAGTGCAAACTCCTCCATATATGACAGTAACAAAACGTGTTTAGTAAACAAAGTGATGATATGACGTGGAAGAAGACAGAAGCCGCTTGGGGAAAGCATATAAAATGAATGATCGGTCTGGAGGAACATTCAGGTCGACCAAGACTGCAATACGTTAGCAGCTGTATTGTCAGTATCGTACCGGAGGTGGCAAGAAAACAGCACCTCCACTAGATAATGTGGACTTGGAAAGTGTTGTTGACTCTGATGAACTGCCAGCTCAAGAAAGTCAAGGTAAGTTTAATGATTTATACATAATTATATAAAAGAGACCCATACTAGGACACAAACCTTTATTGCAGAACCATATTGCCACCATAATTTAAAGGGGCACAACTAACATTTTGCAAATCAGGAGAAAATCGAGTTTAACATATTTCTTAGTTTTTGTCAAAAATAAATTACAGTATTGTAGTTATTGAAAATGTATGAATGGAAATAGTAACATCTCTACATGAATTCTATAAGACGATTTACTTATTTTTTATATTATAACTGTATTTATTCAATAATCTACATTTTCCCTTTCAACCTAACTTAAAAAATATAGTTAAAACATTAATATTACGTATAAAAGGCATAATTAACCAAATGTGACTTTCCATTCTAACATTTTGCGGGAAAAGAAGTTAAATATTGCAATGAAAAGCCATATTTATGCAATTGTGCCTTTCCATTCTAGCTCATTATGTTAAAATGATTTAAATAGTTAAATAAAGCAGTACAGCTAGAAAACAATACTGCTAATATATGGTCATATCTCACGATATGACCTTTTTCTATAAAAAGTCTTAAACAATCGCGCAGTTGTGCTTTTTAAGCTTATGGTATCTCTGTTAATTTTGTTGCTAAAATACAAAAAAATTAGGCAAATAGACCTTTTTTTCCTGATTCTGAATATGTATATAACTCAATCTTGAAAAAAATGTTACTTGTGCCCTTTTTTGTCAGCACGGCAGCATACTCCAAGAACTTAGGGTCCCAAGCCAATCTAACCTGCAAGATGCATAGGGATTCCACCAAGAACTTAGGGTCCCAAGTGTACAATTTTTCAAATTAATTTCACTTTTGTTTTCTTTGCAGCTAATGTACCAAATGAATCACTACAAGGTATGGGACTTTGAAGAAAATTAATGCGAGAAGGAGGCAGAGTTAAAAGGAGTGGAAGGAAGAGGAACATAATACAAAATAAAAAAATTATATTAAATGAATAAATGTTTATTTTGTTTCTGTCATTGTCATTGACTGCAATGTAATGTAGGACAATGCAGGCAACTATTATAGCTTGCACACAAGTTAATTTTAATGTCACCTGTTGTCTAAGTACAGGTAATCTATTCTTGAAAACAGCAAATGATCTTTCAACTATATTCTCTATTCCAATTATGTGTCTCATTAAGTTTTCTGTGAGGGATGATGGGTTCAGAAAGGGTGTCAAAAGATATTGCTTCACTCATATCCGCTATCACCAAGAAGTAAGCCATCTCTAAATTGACCAGTTCCAAGTCATTGTTTCAAAAGTGAATTATTGAATATTATCTGATCATGCACAGATCCTGGCTATTTTGCTACAATATCCAAGCATTTTAATAGGCTAATGCAAAACCACTTCAACATTAATAAACAAATTTTCCTTTCTGTTTCTATAACGTCACCTGAATCACCTGAAATAATTAAGTTTTACTTTCATTTTAATATTGTAGGTACCTACTAAGCAGGTAGGTATACATATAAGTAAATTAACATGTTGTGTCCTTGTCATGATAATGTTTAGAAATACAATGCACCAGGCGACTATATTGTAACATGGGTACAATCTAGAGCTCCTATGACATTTCATAAAAGCAATCTTGTACTGTAGCTACTTCAGATGTCGGGGAATTATAACTAAGTGTAGTTGAGCAATAGCTGTAGTAACTTTCATAACAATACAGTATGCCATTGGTGGACTGTCACCACATAAATCAGCCGCACTTCTTAATTGGGATGCAGTACCTACTTAGCGAGATACCTAAGCGTAAGTACTAAACTTGTTACTGTGGAAACCATAGATTATACACTTATACTGGTAGTGGAAACTGCTTGATATGATAGGTACCTACCTAAAATAAATATTTATATTAGGTGAACTACAATAATGAAGTACTTCATTATTGTCGTTACAGTTAGGTACTAATGAATCGGTGTAACCTCTTGTTTAGATGTTCAGTAGATTTAATAGGTTGTACCTATTAGTAAAATCACTTGAATATGAAAAAAATACCACTCGTCTTTGCGATTTAGGGCTTATTTTATGTTTTCATCATCACCAGCCTTTAACAGTCCACTGCTGGACTAGGCCTCTCCTTTGAAAGGAGGAATTGGCCTACTTTACCACGCTGGCCAAACGGGTTGGTATTGGGTTTGTATCAAGTTTTCCTTCTTTTACAGTGCTGTTCTCTGCATAATATGCTCCCTCTGTCGGCTCTTATGACACCCATTTTATGTTTTATAAAGCACTTATTTTGATAGGTACCTACACGAAATCTGGCAGAAAAAGAATGTTTCACCCACAGATGAGAGAAGTATCAGATAGAGCGCATTCGTCCAACTAAGTGTGGCACGTTGACAGCTATGTGTGCGTGACCTTTGGCGACTGGCACTGTACGGACACGCGCGTCTATGTGTGTGTAAAGTTGCCAGATTATGAATAATCTCCCAGTATTTTGCATATAGTTATGTAATATTCTATGGATTTTATGGATTTAATTAATGCTTTTATAAATACATTTCTTAAATGTAGGTACCGAGTTAAGTTTTAACTACTTCGTAAATCTGTATATATAAAATCCTTGCGTTACTGACTGACTGACAGACAAGCTACAGCCGAAACTACTCGGCGCATGAAGCTGAAATTTAGCATGTATATTTCTTGGGAACCGTAGGGGTGCACTAAGACGTGATTTCTCGAAATTCCCACGGGATTGGGCAAAAAGAAGCCGCTGGCGTCGATTAGTTGAGAAATAAATAGTATGTATGTACACACGGCACCAAGTCAAGCTAAACAGTTGCTGTACGATTTTGATACTTATTCCCTACGCCATAAGTATGTATGTACACAGGGCACCAAGTCAAGCTAAACAGTTGTTGTACGATTTTGATACTTATTCCCTACGCCATAAGTATGTATGTACACAGGGCGCCAAGTCAAGCTAAACAGTTGCTGTACGATTTTGATACTTATTCCCTACGCCATAAGTATGTATGTACACACGGCGCCAAGTCAAGTTAAACATTTGCTGTACGATTTTGATACTTATTCTTTACGCCATAACAACGGTGCAAAGGTCAAAGTGTATAAGCTTGACGAGTAGCAGGGTGTACACGAATATTTGGATCGTTTGGGGATCGAGCTCAAAACAATATTAAGTATGTAAGGTATATACTAATGGAAATTGAAATTCTATTACTATATTTATGAGAAAGAAGATATATCTACAATATACTTTTATAATACGGTAATGTATTTTTCATTAACATGACAATAATTATCACATAATCAATTGACAAGTGCATTTTCCCTAATTCAGGCAGAACGGCGTCGACAAAAACTGGCAACACTTACATATTTCTTGCACAAATACGAATTTTATCGAAATGAAATTAGGAAACAGTCAAATTATCAATAGTTACCTGTGAAAAGATATTCCATTTTCCTGTTTTTGTTTTTAGGAACAACTTTTACAGTGTTTAAGAACACAAGACGGCATTTTGAGAATTTAATAGTTGAAGTGATCGTGACGCGTGAACAGTGCGATGCTTCGTAGCGCACTGAGACGAGTTTGTATTCGCTTTTCAATTTTGTATTTGCTTTAGTGGCCGCACGCAACTGTGCCGCGCGATCCATCTGATACTTCTCTCATCTGTGGTTTCACCTAGGTCAGTGAAATAATAAAAATCAACACGGAATGTAGGTAAGTAATAGATACTTTCACGAATTCTAGGTAGGTAAGGTATGTTATCGCTCCGTCATAAGATTACAACATCTTCAATCAAGTCAACATTTTTATTGATAAATTATATAGAGTAATCGTAATAAGTTTACTTTATTTGACGAAGCTACTAGCTACACAAAATGACAGTCCATCTATCAAAATGACAACGGTCAACTTTCTCAACTAGAAGTAAACTTGTCAAAAACTTGTAAACACACTAGGTAATTTGGCTTTAAATTTGGCAGATGTCTTGGTAAGTAAGTGTACTTACCTACCTACCTTACCTACATACCTACTTGCTCCTTGTAAGTAAGTAGTGCTACTGGAACGCGAATGTCGTGAAATAAACACATGAAGTTACGGGTGCCTTTCAAACTTTGGTGCCTTTACAATCTTTACATTATGCCTAGTTTACACTCTCGCCTCGCGTCTCGCCTCGTACCTCGCCTCGCAGCTCGCGTGTTATTGCGAGGTAGCGAGTGCCTGTTTACACTCTCGCGATGCGTTCAGTTTGCGTTAAGCCAGCAACCATGGAAGACGTCGAAGTAATAGCCGCATTAGCTCTAGCCTTAACAAGTTTTTACCGATTCTTGACCATCTTAAAAAGAATTTTTTCTTTACTTTGCACAGAACTCTGCTAGCGGTCTGTCTGCACATAACCTCAGAAAATCTTTGCCACGCATCATTTACTTTTTGGGTATTTTTATGCATCTTATTTTTTGGATCCCAAATTATTCGCTCGGCCTGATAGAGTTCCAAGAACTGCAGCGTTTCTCTTTGGAACCAGTCCATTTTTAATTGAAATCGAAGAACACAACCTGCACGGAAGGGCGCCGTAAACAAACTGAAACGAGAGCGCGAGTGTAAACACAACGCTCGCGTCCCTCGCGAGGCCCTTTGACTCGTGCCTAAAAAACCGCCTCCGACGCGAGCGCCACGAGTGGCGAGGCGAGCTACGAGGCGAGCCACGAGCGAGCGTTTACACTCGCGCACCTCGTCGCTCGCCTCGCCGCTCGCGCGAGAGTGTAAACTAGACATTACATGGCGAGTAGCCTACTCGATAGTAGGTAGGTACCTACTTATGGTTGGTGAAATAGGCCCAATTAATTAAAAGTACCTATAGGTATTTGAGCTTAGGTACCTACCTACCTTTATTTCTGCAGGTATGCTAGTACATTTACTGCCCCCACTTAAATAATTTTTAGTGTCCGATATCAAAGTTCGGACTAAGTCCTGGGTATAATAAATATTGGGGTTGATACCGAAAAAGGATAATTTTCTACCACGATACCACTCATTCTAAAATGGCGGGAAATTAAGTACCTATACTTATTTGATTTTCATTCAATTCATTTATAAATATAATTATAGGTAAAAAAAATTAGTTCGAATAACAATCTGATGCTATGTAGCTGTCGATTATGTTTCCACAACAGTTATCGAATTTTGCTGTCAACCTGCGTTATCGAAGCATTCTGAATAGCATTGACTTACGATAAGTATCTAGTTATCGGGCATTATGACGTCACATTAGATTCGATATCTTTGACGTGATTTTAATATTCGAAACGGTTGTTCTGAATAACAAACTGAAGTAATCGTACGATATGAAACCGAATCGTACGATAACTGAGTTATCGTGACATTCTGAATCGACCTGCTTAGACTAGTAAGCGGACCCTGGGTTGAAACTGGGATAACGCTAAGAGAATGATGATTGTTGTGATTAGTTTCAGTGCTATCTCGAAAGCTCTATAAAATCCCTACATTTAAAACAAAGGGCCGCCTCTCGTATTTTGACAGACACCGACACTGAATTTTGAACGAAATGCGAATGCGATATGACTTTGAATTGACTTGCATTTGATAATCTGCTACACATGTCTGATTTGACACATATTGATCGACATTGACACATAATTACTTTGTTCAGTCTAAGAGCTCAGACATAGAGGCGCATTTCTAATGGGCGCTCTGTAGATAACCTTTCTGTGACCCAAATTGCCGCTTGGCGGCGTGGCAGTCGCGCTGTGACAGCTGTCTCTACGAGTGCAAGAGAGACAAACGTTCCTCCTGTGTATTTTAATTACGAGAGCAAGAGAGACGGAGAACTAGGCCAACGACGCCAAATACGAACTACATTGGCGACAGTCGCCATTTGGAATCGGCACAGAAAATCCTTAAGAAATGCGCTTCTATGTAAATCTGTATTCAGTGGTTCAGTTTACGATCTAGTCGCAGTATCATTCAAATATCAGATAATATACCAGAACACCATTTATGACACCGAGACTAGATCGAAACTGGGCCTTTGAATTTTTTTTAATTTGTTGATTACGTATATCATCATCTTCACCTTTGTACTTAAATAATTATCGTCATCGTCCTAGCGATATCCCATTTGTATTCAGATCTCCATTTTGGAGTCTGGAGTCTGCTGACTAGTCCAAACAGAGTTGAAAGAATATCAGCTTTTCTACGGAGCGAGCGCTGGACACTGGCCTCTTTTAAGTATGAGAGGAGGTAAACTATTGTCCAAGCATTGACGAACTTGTTTTTGGCAGACTACGTATATCTTTCTACAACATTATGGAGAACTCATAGACATGAAGTTTTCCTCACGATGTTTTCCTTCACCTTTTTAGCAAGCGATAATGAAATTTTATAGGTACATTGCATTGAAAACCGGTTGTACGCGCCGTGGATTCGAATCCGTGACACTATGTATAGCCGTTAGTTAGTCATTGCACTGTATATCTCTGATTTACCTAAATTGAAATACGTAAATCTTAAACAAATTTATAGTCAGCACCTCATATTACTGACAATAAGTCAAACATGAATATTATAAATAAACAGAGAAATGTTTAGAATAAATATTATTCTCATAACAGTAAGAGACTTATGAGTAAAGGAGGGGTGTTTATTTTTGATGCAGGCAGTAATATATATGTCAATGGATGCAGGTCAACGAACTGATGACAACTGCTAACTGTTCTTTCTGCGTGTTGACGGATAAAGAAAACAAAGTATCACTACCCCATTTCACTCCGCGAGTATTGTAAGAGATATCTAATTAAAATACACGAAGCCAATAGTACGTTTGGCAAGATACTGAAAACTCGTCATCAAACCCTATGCCAAACTATCTGGGCACCGTGGTATGGTAGGCTAACTCGTTCCAGCTCCGGTAGCATAAACCATTCCCGGAGCCCTCTCTCTATTGTGTAGAAGATGGCCACCGAGGCGGCCCACACACCCTGGCCTTCCCCCTAAGAGACTGGCCAGCCTTATAGAAAAAAAAGAAAAGGCTGACTCCTTCTATTGACTCAAGATATTAAAGTGACAAAAATTAGGAAGGGCTAAGTCCAGCAGTGAACTGAGAGAGGCTGACTGATGAATAAAATATTTATTCAATGTATGAATTTATTACAAGTAAAGATAACGATGCATTGAAATAAGATATTTGCGAACTTATCTTAATATATAAAATCCTTGCGTTACTGACTGACTGACAGACACGCTACAGCCGAAGTTATTGGGCGCACGAAGCTGAAATTTGGCATGTATGTTCCTTGGGGACCGTAGGGGCGCACTAAGAAGGGATTTCCCGAAATTCCCACGGAATCGGCCAAAACGAGTAAATTTAAAAAAAATGCAGGCGTAGCTGCTGGCGTCCTCTAGTTGTAAATAATAAAGATAAAATATAGTGTAGAATGATGTAAAATAATATAGGTATCTCAAAGATTAAAGCTTAGCCCTGTCTGTTTTGTCCCATGTCTTCTTCTTTCTCTTTGGTGTGGCAGTGTGGCCATCTCTGGTGTCCGAGGTTTTTATACAGCCTGAAGACCTCCGACATGATCTAACGGTTGCTGTCCTCCGAGAAGGACCGACAGCTTTACATGCCCTCCGAAGCAAGGTAGCGCTCAGATGTAAATGCCAACGCTGTCACTCAACCTAGTCGCCACTTGTGCCTGCGCTGCTACACTTTGCCGACAAATGGCAAACTAAGTCACGCTATAAGCTTTGTGGTTACTCTGACTGCTAGGTATTGAGTTCGATTTCTACTGCTCTACTACTACGTGACGGTATGCACGGGTAGCAGCGGCGATAGCCAGTGGTGTACGTAACGGACTGCCGAGACGATGGTCTCGGTTTCGATACCCTCGGGCACACACCTCTGACTTTTCGACGTTATGTGTGCGTTTATAAAAATGATTATCGCTCGCTTAATGTTGTGCCCGGTAGATGGCAATAGGCTCGCCCTCTATTACATTGGGACCGAAACATAACTGGCGAAGTGTGGATGTGTAATACATCTCTGCCTACCCCTTCGGGGATAAAAGGCGTGAAGTTATGTTGGGTGATTATGATAAGTAGGTAGGTAAGCCCTGCTGATTTCACTCTTCGAATTGATTTATGAAAAGCTTGCCCCAAATAAAGTAGTGGTCACAGTTCTATAATAACATTTATTTTTGTATGAAAATTCTGTCTGTACAATCGGCGTGAAGCCTTTTCATAACTTTAGACACATATAACTTTGGAACACGTCTCATATGGACGTAATTAGACGGGTGTGAACATTATTTAGAGATATTTTTTTAAGACAATTCCTGCATTAGGACCTAATCCTGTCTAAAACGACTTTACAAACATACAACTAACGGACACAATAAACACATAGACAACACTTTGTGTGAGTCATAAATTGTTGTTTCGACAACAATTTATGACTCACACAAAGTGTTGTCTCGTGTGGGAATCGAACCCACAACACTCGACGCAGTGTCAAGCGGTGAGGCGGCCGCTTATACCACTACGCCAACCGTGCATTCAATCAAGATCTAGTGAATATTAACTTCAAGAAAACTATTGGCCATTTAGATTTGAATATCACGTACTGGCGGTATGCTGCTGATTGTGATGCATGACTTCCTAAAAAGATTAGTACTTTTTTTTCTTTTTCAGGTTGATTCACAAGTACCCCAACCTTGCAGTTACGTTGTGGCACCTGCAAAATGTGGTTGCGTACCGTACAACGACATCCATCGTCAATTATATTATTTCGTCGCGTCGACGCAACGTTGTAGTTGCGTTGTGGTTGCAGGCGACTCCTAACAGTAAAAACAATAAGTGCATGATTTCATGAACATTAAAAAATTTGCTTTCTTACCGAAACTTGCTAGTTTTAATACGACTAGCACAGCTAAAATACCAATAAAATGTCTCCAGACCACATTTACTTAAAACTAATATCGAAATTAAGAATGTAGGTACCTATCTTTACGACTCAGGACTAGTAGGGTAAAGCTATAAACTAAAGCTATTGCAAAGCTTTTAAAATTTCGACGTTGTCTATTAAAAAAGTTGCTGATGCGAAATTAAATGAGAAATTTTATAATAAAACTCAGACACGGTAATGGAGGAGATGCGTCAAATGCAATTTTTATGTGATAATACCTGCTTAATATTAAAAGTACGGCTTACTATAAGATTCGTTTTTTTGCCTGTATTGTAACCAATTTTGCTGATATTCTGTCGATAAAGTAATGAGGGTACTAAGTAGTTAATGTTTTGGAAGTAAAGCACTAGCAAAGAGAATATTCATGTGAGCTTCATCCCTTTCCCTCCCCTTCATTCGAAATTTTTTGATATATTTTTTGCACGGAGTGGGTAGTGGTTTAAAAGACTTTGGGCTTGAGCCCGGGTTCCACGTTGTAGTCTAACCAAATATGATAGAATATTAGCTTTATTACACAGATACACAGCGAATACTGCCTGACTTTCGCCTTCTAACGCAAAGGGATAGTGATATTCCATGACTTACACCAGAACCAGAGGTTATACTTATACCTATTTAATTGTAGCGCTCATAGCGAGACTTGGCTTGCCGTTCGTAACAGATCGGCAAAGTTAAGCAACGCTTGCACAGGTCACCACTGGGATGGGTGACCGTGTGTGGCATTTACATCTGAGCGCTACCGTGCTTCGGAGGGCACGTAAAGCTGTCGGTCCCGGTTCTTGTCTAAGTATCGTTAGGCCATGTTGGAGGCCTTCGGGCGGTCTGAAAACTCCGACAACAGAGTTGGCCACACACTCACACGAAAAACAAACAAACATTTAAGGATACTGACTTCCCATAACGACTGTTGAAGATCATGACGCACAATGGTAGCCGGGACTGTCGCGCAATGGTTGAGCGTAGGTACTCTTTGATGAAGCACAGGCCATTTTGAAATTAACTATTTGATACTGCAGTTTGCTGGTATCTATCCTAGGCTATCGCTGTCATAATACCAGATATAATAAACAGCTGTTGTGGTCTTTGTATTTTGGCATCATCATCAGCCCTTTGTACTGTCCCACTGCTGGGCACGCGCCTCTTCTCACTATGAGAAGGATAAGGCCATAGTCCACCACGTTAGCCGAGTGCAGGTTGGCAGACTTCACATGTCTTTCGAGAACATTATGGAGAACTCTCAGATATGCCGGTTTCCTCACGATGTTTTCCTTCACCAATAAGCAAGCGATAATTAACAATTTAATACGCACTTAACTTCGTTAAGTCATTGGTGCGTGCCTTAAAGTCGAACCCGAGACCTTCGTATTATTCCGTCGGTCTCTCCACTCGGCTATTCCTGCATATTACAGCTTAAAAATAAATTGTTCTTCTTCCATAATCGCCAACTACCGGTGTATATTTACATCTAATAAATTGAAGCAGCATCAGTATTCACACAACATTCAACTCATAATCCAACCAAGTTACCGCTTCACGTAAATCCGCCTACTTCCCACCGCTTTGCCCACAAATGTTGTTTTGGCGAATTTCCCAAGGGCGCCATATGTTTTTCTAGGATAAAAGGCTCGGCTTGGTCTAAGACTGTGATATATTATTCAGTTAATACTGCCAATCCGACGAACGTGTCAAAACTTACCTGTTATACAAGTGTGCATGTAAGCTTTATTTATTCCAGTGTTTTATCCAACTGTGGGAACAGAAAGGTGCCTTTTCTTGGTAGGTATGCGACAATGTATTACCTTACGCCCTTCAATAACAAGCAAGGTAATACTTTCAAATATTCGCTACTTTTACACTTATCTACTGTTATTTGTATATGGGGTCCTAATCACGTAATTATTAAAACAGAATGATGTTATACGTTTTCTTTACCCTGGCGTTTTGGTGTAAGTTACATACTTAAGACATAGACCGACTGCCTGTCTGACCCCGCAACGCAAAGGAATGACGATATTCCACGGTCCAGTCTAGTACCAGTTTATTCAGAGGTACAGACGCTCTATAACGGGTCTGAAAGATCTTTATGACAGCTGGTACAGAAGGCTCAACGTGCTCTCCGAGACACGGGGCAAGCGATAGCTAATCATACACATAACTCCGAAAAGTCAGAGGTGCACACCGTGGATTCGAACTCCGTTGGTATCCCAACTACTCTGTTGCTGCTCCCGCAAATCTCAGGCACTACTGCTTCAAATCGAATAATTGTTTTAGCGATGGATAGCTCAGTTATTAAGAAAATCTATAGGTTTAGTAACATCACGCTATGAGTACTAAGTATGTAGTAGTAGCACTCAGTAACGCGGGTAAAACTGCAGTCTTAACTGATCTTCTAAAATAGAGTTTTTCTAGGAACAATTATTACAAATTCTGTTCAAAATCCATTCAAACCCTTCAGGCAGGTTCGTATTTTATTGGCGCTGAGATACAGAGAGGTTAACCAGTGGATATGCATGTTTGGTCTATATTGTAAGAGTTATTTGTTTACATACTAATCCCATGTTGAGACCAAGACACGCGCAGTTGGAGTATACTAAGGACACGCAAAGAGGTATGAGAAAGGAGGTGACAATGCGTTCTCTTTTGTGACACAAAGGTGGTCATTTAAGCTTTCTAAGCATTAGCTATCAGTTGCAGTTAGGGTTGTATTGCTAGCGTAACTTCACAAGTATGTGACTTTTATATTCAACTCCAAGATTTTACAGCTTTCGGACTCAATTTCACACTAATCAATTTTTAAAAGAATATCAGTATATATTCCTTATGCTACTTTAATTACTAACTGATTTATAAAACTGGACATAGCCTGTAGTTCCTTAGATATTCAAGCAGACTTTCCAACTCCTAAGGGTGAGCCTGTTTCATTTCGAAGAAAACACTGTACAAAATTGTTTCTTTCTTGCGGTGCTGTAATAATTATGTCAGGACAAGCCGATTATTTATTGTATGTATATTATGATAATGATGTATTTATTTCTTGTAGTACAGGCGTCGACTTTAAATCAAGTAGACTGAATTCGAACAGTTTTGTTCATCCCTGCAGTGAGACAATCTTAAATGCAGTTAATACCTCCTCCATTGTCTCAGATTCACTGTTCCGTACATACATGCATATACTTAAGTAGCTACGTAAAGGGCACTTGCTCCTCTCCAACCAGTTTTTATCTTTTTGTCTCATGTAACATAGTATCATCCGGTTACTGAACTTTATAAGGCTACTTAGCCTTATATATAATTATTATCATATTCCTTTCGAGTACTTACTCGAAAGGAATTTATATTACATAGCCTGTGTACAGAGTAATAGGGGGCGATGTTGTATTTATTTTATTTATAGAACAATAATGACTGCCTCCGCGGTCCAGTGCATAGCGTATGCAACTGCTGATCGGAGGTCCGGGGTTCGATCCTGGGTCGGGCAAAAGTGTTACTGGGTTTTTTCCGAATTCTTAGTAGCTGCACGGAGTCTGGTGATTTGCCTGGCAACGGCAATCGGCTCGCCCCCTATTTAGGTACTGGGACCTAAAATTCCATGGTAAAATCTGGGTTAATATTACACCTCTGCCTACCCCTTCGGGGATACAGGCGTGAGTCTTTAAATAGAAAATAAATAAATTATAGAACAAAATAGCTTATGTTGGTGTTGGTGGGTGTGCGTTTGACACATTGACGCATGCACTAACGGAAACTTTATTTACCATAGATAATTTATTACTTCCACTAAGCTGTTCCGCCTCGGCAGGCCAGCTCAGGCGGGGTCGCGGAAGTAATGCTAACGCAGTTCCCGTGATCCCGCCATTCAATGGGATCGTATAGAGGAACACCACGGTGGTTTTAGTGAGTAGTCTTCTCGTTGGGGAGTCTCAGAGTCCTCCTGGGCCGGGCATCTAATTCCGGCCTAGAGGATCCCACAAACTGTAGGTTTATACCATGCGTCAAAAAAAAGATAATATAATACGAGCAAAATTGGTCGACTGCACGGTTGGCGTTGTGGTTTAAGCGGTCGCCTCGCCGCTTGTCACTGCGCCGAGTGTGGCGGGTTCGATTCCCACATGACGCATCACTTTGTGTCACCCGCAAGTTGTAGTTTCGAGTCTGAGTGTTCATATTGTCCAATAGTTATATGTCTGTAAAAGTCCCCCGCGACACAGGATTTATACCTAGTGCGGGAGTTATATTAAAAAAAAAGTTAACGCTATAGATAAGTCTACCGTGTAATATGGTATTAAGACAAAAAAATAAACATAATAAACATTACCATGTTTATTTGACACATTAATCTCAATAGCAAAAATACCTAATTCCTTTAACATATTACCGCACCGTTATCTTGTATTATTCATGACAACGGAATCCTTAAAAATGAGAAATATTTACAAACAATGTTCTTATAACGGGACTAAAAATGAGATGCATATTTCTCTTCGCCTATACAAAGTAAGCCTTTATGAATTGCATGACCACGAAAATTAGCACTTCTAAAAATAACTAAATAACGCTCGTAAGTTACGTATGATTTGTATGTTTATTTATGCATATTTTTATGTATTGGTTTGTTCGAAATTGAGTAATGTAAGGAAGGTGCCTGACTTGCGTAAATTAAGTTAACTGCAAAAATATTGTTACGGTTAAAGTGAATAATTTCCAACGAGTTTCGTGAATTCGATTCTCTAAGGACAAATTTAATATAATATATTATGCATGTTGTAAGCAGCGATAGCCTAGTGGAGATACCAACAGACTGCCATGCAGAGGATATCGGGTTCGAATCCACGGCGCGCACCAATGACTTTTCGGAGTTATGTGCGTATTGAATTGTTAATTATAGCTTGTCCCGTGCCTCGGAGAGTACGTTAAGCCGTCGGTCCCGGTTGTTATGAAGATTTTTGACATTCGTTATAGAGCGTCAGTACCTTCTAAATAAACTGACACTGGTCTAAACCATGGAATATCGCTATCCCTTCGGGTTGTGGAGGTCAGACAGGCAGTTGCTCTGTGGAAAAGCTAATATTCGGTTAAATCCGGTTGGACTAGTAAGCGGACCCCAGGTTTGAAACTGGGATAACGCTAGGAGAAGGAGAATGAAATGCATCTTGTAATGCTTGTTCTCTTGGACTATAGTTTCAAAGTTATATGGTATTAACAACTTTTTAACATTCAACTGGCTAGACGTACCTATTTACAACAGTAAAATAAATTTGGCAAAATTTGTATAAACTGAAAAGAGGATTAGTAAACTGAGACTAGGTATATCATGAAATACAGGATGTCACAAGACCCATCACCAAGCCAAGGTCTACTCGTTTGGCACATCATGCCAAGTCACACTACGCGAAAATAATACCTGGGAAACGAAATATTTTTTAAGCTAAAAAAAATAGACACATTTTATTAGCCGCAATGTATAGCGCGCGCTTGCAGAAAAAATTGGCGCGAGAAATGCATCGTACCTACCCGTTCGACCGTGGAATGTCTAATAAAATGGCTCGGGCGAAGATATGACGCGCCATGACTTGATCCGTGTATCCTAAATTGCGCTTTATTTCTATGCACTTGATTAAAAATTTGCATGGAATAGGAAGCCGCCCGCCCGACGCCATTTATGTGTGGCCTACGCCTAAAATTTCAATAGACCCTCCAAACAATAGCGTAAATCCTACGCACTAACGACGCCCCGCCGCTCCATGCGGTCAGTCAGAAGTTACCGTTCGCTTGTTGTGCACGTGTGACTGTTTGATACGCTTAAAAATACTGTTTTTACATATTCAATTTATTGTGATAAAGACAATTTCGTGTTCGTTTCCACTATGAATTGTGCCCAATCAGGTATATACTTTATGTTAAAGTTAATTTCACCGTAAAATCTGGAGGTTTTACATATTTATAGCATAATTAAGAAGTCCCTAAAAAAGTTGAAAAAATAATTCATTTTTAAATTTCACAAGGACTTTTAAAGTATTATTAAGCATTTCTAAGCTAACATTTTAATGGTATTTTGTAGATTAGACTCTATTGGCAAGATAAACGTGAAAATCAGCCACCCCAAATCACCCCGCTATTTTTAATGATTTTTTTCATGAGCCCTTTGAAATATCCGAAAATAAGAAATTTCGGATAATTAATTTATTTTCATTGCAGGCTCTTCTGGAATGAAGATATTGACTAGAAATGATTAACTGAGCATCATGGAATGCTCAAATGCTTCGACTTTCAACGAAAAGTTGGCATTCATGGAGTCTGAATTTCTCAGTCAATACTCTGAACATGACCCAAATATTGCTGAAGTGAAACAAAAATTGTCGTCTATACAACACCAATTTAAGCAGAAATGGTCTGCTGCTCGCAACACAAAAGCAAGATTCCTAGAAAACAATAATGAATGGCTCAACTTGGCTGGTCTCCATCCAAATGGAGAAGGAGAGAGGACGTGCATCACAGAAAACATGAAATTCGGGTTGCTTTTACTGCACGCTCGAATCAGGTTCATCCTTCTTTCTCCATTTAGCCTGTAAATTACCAGTAAGGAAGTGGAATGTTCAGCTGACGGACGAGGAAAAGTAACTGGTGGAAACCCAAAAGAAAAATATTCAAAAGAAATTTCGAGACCAACTGGGTTTACTGGTGGACATAGGAAAGGCCAATTTTGGAAACACCAACGATGGCAATACAAGAAGAATATTTTTCATAATCATCTAAAATCGGTAGAAATAACTGGGATCAACCAAAATTTAAAGATCATACTAGATACCATGTGCTCCGGGTTGAAAATAAACTATCAAAATTTCGAAACTTACTGCAAGGAAACTGCTGAGTTATACGTTTCACTCTATCAGTTTTACCCCAATTCACCGACATTACACGAGACAAGGTGTTGCGGCATAAGCTGTGATAAGGAAGGTGATTTAACCGATCGGGCAACTATCTGAGGAAGCTGCAGAAGCTCGGGACAAGCACATCAGATTGTACAAATTTTCCAGAGTTGACTGCAACGTAGATATGCTCAACAGGTTACTCTTGACATCAGATCCACTACTGACGGGAATGAGGAAGACAAAGGGGAAAAAATAATATTTGTGCTGAAGTCCTTAATTTGTTAGAGAAAAGCAATAGTTTCAATTCTAGTTATTTAAATGATATAATGAAGATGATGAATAAATGTTTTTTTCTATTATTTTCTCTTTTATTTTTCAACATTGAACCTAATACAATAATAAATCAAAAGAAAATTATAATAGGCAAAAAATATTTTTGACCACCTTTTAGGGACAAATACCTGTCTGTGCATCGTGTCAGTGTCAGCGTCAGCTTAGAAGCGCATCAACGCTCGTACGAGTTGCGCGTGTACCAAAAAGGCGCGCTTATACACGCTTACATGCGCTTCCAAAAACGAGCTTATACGCGCGTATAAAACTCTAATCTGAAACCGCCCTAACGGCGGCAGTTTATGATCACGTGGTCGCGCGGCCAAGGGTAATACCCTCCAGCTGATTGATAGTAGCACATACACTGCGTTAAGGGAACTTTAAAGACGTTTTTTTAGGGAAATATTGAAAATTTTGTTTATGTTTATTTAGAAGAAAGTTTACATTTATCATTCAAAAACGATTTTGGAATAATTAGAAAAAATGTCATTTTGAGCCTCAATATCTCCTGACCCAGTAATTTCCCAGGCATGGTGCCGAAGTAAAAAATGTTCATAATGATTGGTACAATATGGGGTTTCAGTTTTCGTTAAGGGTCTTTTTACACCCTGTATAGTTTTCAGTAAGAATCCAAGGTCAGTATGAATCTAAATGTAAACGTGAAACATGCAATTTTAGAACAAAAAACACTTCATGCTCAAGGAGTAGGTAATTTTAATATCAGGATCTTTCTTATAAACAAAGCATAAACCCAATATAAAAAACTAATAGCGACCCACGCTAGCTTTTTAAAAGATATAACCTAAAACGTACGGTGCGATTGATAATGATGTATTTTCGCTGCAAGTGTATAATTTATCTCAAAGATTATATTATTATAAATGAGACAAGTCTGGCACCACCCTTGCAAGGTAATCGTCTTCATACAAAGAAATAAACGAATGACCATCGTATCGCATATGTCATTGCCATTTTACCTTTCAGCGCATTTTTTTAATATAGCATGATTAGTTACTTAACTTATGTAGTAAGTATACTCATAACGATGAAGGCAAAAATATTGAATTACATAATAATGACTGCCTCGTTGGTCTCGCGGCAGAAATGTGCGCGTGGGATGTGAAGGTTTCGGGTTCGATTCTCGGGTCGGGCAAAGTGTTATTGGGTTTTTCTGTTAGGAAATTCACAGTAGCAGCACGGAGTCTGGTAATGGTCCCGGTACGGCAATAGGCTCGTCCCCTGTTACGTGGGATCTAAAAATTCATGGTGAAATGTGGGTGTAATATTACACCGCTGCCTACCCCTTCGGGGATACAGTCTATAAATAAATAAAAATAATAATGGGGAATAATGCATACTGGTTCATTCGAAAAGCAAGACAATGCCTCCGAAGACCACAAGAAAAGTTTTTATATTACACTAGCTAACCCGGCAAACTCCGTACCACCTAACAGTCGATTCTTTTTTTTTTAATTTCTCTCCGTAAGAATCATCCTCGTACTTCAAGGAATATTATAAAAAAAGAATAAGCGAAATCGGTTCAGCTGCTCTCGAGATTTGCGCTTAGCAACGCATTCAGCGATTCATTTTTTTATTCTATAGATAATTATCAATTTGCAACAATTTTGAATTCAAATTTTATCCTTGATAAAAGCGCCACCTATCGGTTCTACAGCTATTAACACTATCGTTGCATCGCTACTACTTAACCTGGTGATTGCTAATTATTGATTATATATAATTATTTTACTAATAGATTTCTGGATAGAAAACGTTAAAGCATAAGTTATTTTCTACAATGAAGCCTTTACGCGGCACAACTTATAAAATGATTGTAGAAAAGTCGACACTACTTGTTTCGTTGGACTTTTCTAGTAAGTTAATCTACTCATTTACCTCAATACAGTTAAACTCAACAATCAAACTCTTACACAACACCAATTACTTACTCAAATTACCTCAGGCCACTGGGAAAACAAACTATCTATATAATAGGTAGGTAATCGACTTTGCACTATCAGAACTTGCTAATGTTCCACTTTATGAAGAAATCAGTTTCAAATTTCGAAAGAAAAGAAAAAGTACTACTGACGTACAAAAGAATAGAGACCGTGGATACTGCACTCTCGGGATGCAGAAAAAGTCAAACTTTCAACGAAACTTTTAAATCGCAGGCTCAAAACTTCACATCGCTCAAATACTTAAACCATTTATTTCTTACTTTATTTCAGCTAGGAAACTTGATACCTTTTTTGTTGAGATAGGTATATGAGTTTGGAAAAGTCGTGCAACTTTACTTCTGGGAAAAGAAGGGTTTCTACTTCTTTTTAAATTTATTGGCAGTTGTCGACCCAGCGGGACTCGTGCAGTAATATTCTTAAGAATCTGTTTTTACTAGGCGTTCACTACACTGATTCGCGATTTCCGGGATCCACAATATTCTGTCCATAAAGCGGGCCAATGAGAAGAAGGCTGTCTTCATGACAAGCTCATCATTTCATACAGAGGCGTATTTATTTTAGATGAATAAAATAGCTGGAGGTAAGCGGGGCCGTGGTCTATAAAATGACTGTTGGTGTTTCATTCCAGATTCAGCGGACAAATAAGTATCGCCGCGCATATATTGGAAGGCTTGAAATCTCATTGCGTTCAGCAAGTTAGAGCACTTATAGACACGCAAGGCTGAAACAGAAAAGTGAAATACGTAATGATATATTATAGCTTCCGTGTGGTGTATACCAATCCATGTGGTGACTGATTGAGAATACGGAATGTCACCACCCCATATCATCCCATGGGTGTCGTAAGAGCCAACAGAGGGAGCGAGAAGGAAAACTTGATACAAACCCTATACCAACCCGTTTAGCCAGCGTGGTATAGTAGGCCAATTCCTCCTTTCAAAGGAGAGGCCTAATCCATCAGTGGACTGTTAAAGGCTGATGATGATGATGATGATGATATTATACCTTCCCCGATAAATGAGCTATCTAACACAAAAATAATTAGTTAAATCTTACAGTAGTTCGTGAGTTTAGCGCGTTCAACCAAACAAAGAAACATTTTTTTTATCCGTGGGCAAAGCCGCAAGCGACAGCTAATTTTATATATACAGAAGAGTATTTTATTTGTATAAAAAACAGGTCACAGTTAAGTATCTAACAAAGATTCTAACCTCATTTGTGTCTTTACGCAGACGTTTTAAGCTTTTGAAAATAATCGGTCATCACCTTTTCCTAGGCAATGATAATTACAGCTGATGTCTATTTTCCTCGTTCTCGGAAATTACAAAACCCGTCTCTTTTAATTAATGCGCTCATGCGTAAACTTTTGTTCCTTATATCATCCTTATACAACAGATATTGTACGTTTCAAAAATATTTTCAAATGTACCTAATGAATTCTTATTCCTGTAGCAATTTCTTATTTTTGTATGAATTTGATCAGGTCGAAACCGAATATTGCGGGACGTATTGTCTTTATAGCATTGTCTGGTAAATTCTTGTGACGGATTGACCTATATTTATGAGGTACTGCCTTATAAAATTCTCAGAAAGTATATAATTATAACTCATAACACGTGATCTCCCGTTTTCGCCATCCAGCCACTACCAGGCACCCATCTCAAGTCGTCAGTCCATCAGGTCATGGACGTACAACACAACGCTTGCCGAGGTCTTTATTCGAAAAGTTGCCTATTCCACTACACATTGGTTCTGTCCGACAGATGATAGATGGTCAGCTCACGAGATCGGGTCTTGTGGCGTACCCTAAAAAAACAAAAACTTGACTACAACAACAATATTTGAGCTCGGGTTTGAAAGAGAGTTAAGTGATCCTTGAAGACTTTTAGGCCCACTCCCTAATACCACCACGATATACCCAACTTCCAGAAGTGGTGGCGTCACACAAACCAACAAAAGTTTGGTTTGACGCTACCAGGTTTCATTTCACAGAAACGGACTCCGTAGAGCTGTACTGTAGAGTTAGGATATCAAACTCAAAAATGACCTACTTTCCCTTCTGATACAAAACATTTTTGCCTCTTATGCAAGCGGCAACTCTTAAGTATTTTTTTTCGTAATTACGAAATTATACAAGACCAATTAAAATACAATTAGGTCAGTTTAAAGAAAAATGGAAAGCTATTTTCGAACTTCTGTGTACGAAGAAAATATAAATTATTATGTAGCTATTGAAAATTTTATACATTTCTACAAAATTTAATAAACTGCGCTTCGTCTGAAAAACGAAATGGAAAGCCATAATTAAAAACGTCAGCTGCAGAAAATTAAAAAATAAATTCGGCTGATTCCTCTGGCGATGAAAACGTTTATCTTTCTATTTCAAAGATTGTTATTTATAATTATGATTACTGTACACAGCCTGAACTTAAAATGTATTAAATCTAGAGAAGTATTTCGATCAAAGATGTTTACACTAATCAACTGTCTCGTCGAAATCCAATTGGTCGAGTAACTTCCGACCGAGAGAACTATTTTAGTATTTTCCATTCGGATTTTTTTTTAATTGTATCTTAATGCATCCTCTGGTTTCCAAGGCACATACATGCAACTTCTTGCGTCCAATAGTTTTCGCTGTGAGTCACAAATGGAAGAATTTTACACCATCCGTCACCGTCTTTTGACACCGTGTATACAGATTAACTTAAAATTATTTTATTAAGATGTATATATATTAAGAAGCGGCGATAGCTCAGTGATGTACGTAACGGACTGCCGAGACGATGGTCTCGGGTTCGATCCCCAGGTACCTCGGGCACACACCTCTGACTTTTCAAACGCTTAATGATGTGCCCGGTAGATGGCAATAGGCTCGCCCCCTATTAGATTGGGACCGAAACATAACTGGCGAAGTGTGGGTGTGTAATACACCTCTGCCTACCCCTTCGGGGGGAAAAGGCATGAAGTTATGTTATGTTGGATATATTTAAATTAATTCTACGTCCAAAGCTCCTGATATTTAAGTACAATATAATATTACTGAAATAAGTACGAGCACGTGTAATGTTTTACTAGCCGGTCTGTGTAAGTTGAATAGAATAACAATGGAAATATACGTGTACGGTCGCCGTTCTATTCACTTAATTACCAACTAGAGGAATTAAGACGACCATAGAATCTGTACGGTTTCGTTTTAACTGAATAATTAATGTTCAAAGAATTATTTTGTACTGATTTGGTGGACTGCCGAATTTAATAAATCGGACATGGTCGACGCATTTTTATTAATATGCAACATGAACATTCATGCCTACGTTCTAAAGTCATACAATTACAAATATTAGAAATGCCAACGTGCATTGTTGCATGTTAGTTTGTCCTTCTTTCACGTGGTAATGGAGCGATATTATGGTATGATATTGTGTGGTGATAGTGAGGAAGCTGGAGAGATACAAAGTCAATTTTTTACCGCGATAACCGACTACCACGTGGTCGGAGCTGGGGGCGAAGTCTAGTAATATATTTGAAAAATACGTAACTACTTTCAAAGTCACCTGATTTATATGCATAAGCATTAAAGTAAGTAGGTCGGTTCTTGTCCCGTGTTTTGGAGAGTAGATAGATAGATAGATAGATAATTCTTTATTGTACACAACAAGTCACATTACAGAGTTAAAAGAGAACAAGAAGAAGTTTACAAATACAATGCATAATGGGCGGCCTTATCGCTAAAAGCGATTTCTTCCAGGCAACCTTTGGATGGAAAGAAATAGATAAGAGAAATAGAATTATAAAATCGTGTAGTAATAAAGTTCCTTGCTAAGTAAAGGTAAACATACGTATATTACGTAAATACAGAAACATACATACATACATACATGCATACAAACATACATAAATACATACATACATAACACATTATAGATAATATAGTCTATAGACTAGCTACTAGATAGGAAATGCTGTTTTAATGCCTTTTTAAATACGCCTATTGACTTTGCTTGCCTAATTT
Organism: Euclidia mi; assembly: GCA_944739405.2. Taxonomy (NCBI): domain Eukaryota; kingdom Metazoa; phylum Arthropoda; class Insecta; order Lepidoptera; family Erebidae; genus Euclidia; species Euclidia mi. Next base: position 10,501,310 of record OX123206.2, on the reverse strand, counting down.
CAAGAGGCAACGCATTCCACAAGCGCACTGCCTGGACAGCAAAGGATTTACTATAATAATTTGTTGAATGCGTTGGCATTTGCAGCCTCAGATTCTCTGATGACCTTAGAAACCTTGCATGTGTGTCATGGAGGCACTTAAAACGTTCTTTGAGATACAAGGGAGTGTTAGGATCGAATAAACATTATACAATAATGTAAGAATATGAGTATTCCTGCGAAAACGAATAGGGAGCCACTTGAGTTTGTTACGAAATTCTGATACGTGATCATATTTGCGAAGACCAAATATGAATCTGATACAAAAGTTTTGGAGACGCTCAAGTTTGTCAAGTTGCTGTTCAGTGAGATCAAGATAGCTGACATCGGCATAATCGAGTACTGGGAGGAGTAAAGAATGAGCAAGCGCAATTTTAGTGGCTGTTGGAAGAAAATTCCGAAGCCTACGTAACGACCCCACTGACGCAAACAACTTACGACTGGTCTCCTGAATTTGATGTCCCCAAGTTAAAGTGCTATCCAGATAAATGCCCAGATTCTTTACATAGTCGGTACATTTTAGAATATTGCCGTCGAATTTAATCTCAGGCAACATTAACCAATTGACCTTCGAGATCATCCTGGGACTGCCGATGAGAACAATCTGCGTTTTTAAAGGATTAACCTTGAGGCCATACTTTTTGCTCCAATCACAAATTTGCTTTAAGTCAGTATTTATAGAAGCAAACGCATCTGCTACTGATTCTAGAGGTGCCTGGGCGTAAATTTGTAAATCATCTACGTAAAGGTGGTACGACGAAATTAACTTATGAGATATTGAATTTATAAAAATTGCGAAAAGTAACGGAGATAGAACGCCACCCTGCGGTACGCCGGCAGTTGTATTACACCATGAAGAGTACGTTTCCTCAACGCGTATACGTTGTCGGCGACCGAAAAGATAACTATGAAACCAGTCAATCACCGTTGGAGATATGTTAATAGAGCGAAGTATGCCAAGTAGGATGTGGAAATCCACGGTATTGAAAGCGTTGCTAAAGTCGAGTAAGGAAAGTAGCGTGAGCTTTCCACTATCCATACCCAGTCGTATCTCATCAGTGATATATACCAATGCCGTGGTAGTAGTGTCCAGGACGAAAGCCGGATTGGTAGGGATTTAAAAGAGCATTTTTAGAAAGGAATGTGCATAGTTGTTTATGAATAAGATGCTCTAGGACTTTGGAAAGGAAGGGTAGAATGGATATAGGACGGTAATCAGAGAAGGAACAGGGTTTTGGCTTTTTAGGGAGAGGAATTATTTGCGCATCCTTCCATGCTGAAGGAAAGATTCCGCTTGTAATTGAGTAATTTAATATATGACAGAGGACAGAAAGGATTTCATCGAGGATAGGAAGGATCATGTTTCGAATGATACAATCACTACCAACAGCATTGGACGAGATTGAGATTATGCTCTTTTTAACATCACAACCGGTAAATTGCTCGTAAACAAAAGATGAATATTTGGGAGTTGGAATACTTGAAAGATCTAGTAAAGTATTAGTTTTAGTAGTCCCATAAAAATTAAACGAAGTAGTGAAATGAACATTGAGTGAATTAATATTGATGTCTTTGGATGTCACGTCAATTCGTGACTTTCCCACTCCCAGACTTTTGAGAAATTTCCAGACTTTAGCTGGGTCTTCTTTTTGGACAGAATTATGGATATGTTGGCGTTGTGCTTTCCTACACACCTTATTGCAGAGATTTCTTACACTAACATATTTATCCAAATTAAACGCAGTTGGTCGTAGCTTATACCTTGCCTTGGCGCAGCTTTTTTGGACATTATTTTTTATATTTCATCAGTAAGCCAAGGTGCCGGTAGGTGTTTCAGCCGGATGGCACGGATTGGTGCGTGTTTGTCATAAAGCTGAATTATTTTAGTCGTAAAAATTTATAGAGTATTTTAAACCGTTGCTCTGAGCTGTTAGGGAACATCTTAGAAAGTCGCTATCGGGAGTCAGTACCTGGACTCCCCTTAAAAGTTGCCCCATCCGCCCATCCCCAACATCAGAAAGAGTGGCCATGACTTTTATTGGCCGTTCTTTCTAGTGGTTCTACCTACTTCATTGCGGACGTGGCAGTAAATGTTAATGTAGAATCATCTTGTAATAAACTTAAATTTTTGACGTTCATAAGCGTCACTTTGTGGCCTAAATGAATAAATTAAAAAAATAACAACTACACTGCCACTTAGGGTACTATCTTTCTTCATTTATCGCTGTTCTATTAAAATAAGTAATTTTATTTTATATTAAAAAAAATATTTTTCCCCAGGGCCTGGTGTTCTCATGAACGCGTCGATCACCGCACGATGCAAGAGCTGCAGATTACGATACATCGGATGAACAGCGCCGGTGTCGTCAGCAGAAAGCAGATGCCGATGGAGACGGCACCTAAGGCGATAGCTAAGGACAAGACTATTGGTTAGTATACACTAGATAAAACCTATGTATCCACCAGCTGTTGCTGCCTATACTAACTTGTCTGACATTGTATAGTAAATTAGTAACTCAGTCTCCTATTGACTCACACACAATGCTATTGTGATTTGGGAATGCGAGATCTCGCGAGTTTAACGAGATTGTACTCGAGTACAAAAAACGTTTTATTCGAAGCGCGGACTGACTCGGACGGAGTTGCAATCTATATATATGAGTGCGGGGAGTCAAAAGGCAAACTTTAACAGTTCGTGAATGTCTGCCTGAGATCTGCGGTTCCAACTAGCTTTAAATCCGAAAGGGCCTTCTCAGCAGCTGGTTATCTGGCCAACAAAAAAGGAAGCCGTTTAGCAAACGATTCTTTGGACATTTTGTGCTTCTGAAAGAGCTACTTTCAAAATAATTCGTAATAATGGCTTGTGATTTGAACTGAACAAATCTTTCATTTGATTGGTATATTTTGTTAAATAATCTGTAATTTATAACAGTCTGACTACCTAATTGGTATATTTTGTTAATTAATCGGTAATATCTAATGGATCTACTAAGTAGATATAGTTTTATTTTATAGATAATAATATCACAATTTAATAGTCAACTCATCATAGATAATATGGTTTAATTTTTTTTGATTCTCGTTAACTTGTTTTGTTTTAAAATAAATGTTATTGTTTGAAATATAATTAGTTTTTATTATAAGTCAAATCGATTAGATCGATTGAGTAACATTTTGTTTAGTCTATTGAAAATTTCTGACAATGGTCACACTGAACTGTCACTTCCGTCCTTCCCTTGAAAAATTACCTTATTGTCGTCTCGTACGTAAAATTATCGCCTTTTGAATTAACGCGAATTGAATTAAATTTAGTAAACCGTCTTGAATGCCGCCTGATCTAGTGCTGGCAACGGTAAATAGTGATAAAAGACATTGTGAACTATTGATTGACATTTGCGAAAATTGTGAATCCGGTATCGACATCCACGTGCCAACGTGTCTTGAAAACGTCGCGTTTGCAGCTTAATAGCTAAGTATAAGATACTTCATTCATTTATTTTGGCCAATATACTTGTATGAATGTGTCTAATTTAGCTCAAGCCTGACATCAGTAAAGATATCAGGTAAGTGAAATATAATATTGATAGTTGTAATTTGGATTTCAATTCATCACTGTGCAACGCTGTGCATTGTGTCTGGTGCCTTGTCTATCGTGGTCAGGTAGATGTATTACATCTTCCACTGCGCACCCAGAAAATACCTGCCTGGCTGCGGTAATTCTAGACATAATTTTGGTGCAGAGCGCTGTTGTATCTTAGCCGTTGATTGTATCTGAACTCAGATTGGTGTTGTATGAGCTATATATCTCACCTTGTAGACAGTATTGTAGTGTTTGTCAGGTCAGTTATTGTCTAAAATACATAATATTTAATTGTATAAGTTGACCTAGATAATTTGAAACACATTGTCACACATAACCTCAATCAGTAATTGTTGATTTGTATTGTTGAAAAATCTAACTTAAATTTGTTGTTGCATTAATAAATCAGTTTGTTTGGATACATAACAGCTGTATGTATCAATAAATTTAGTAAATTTAGTTTATTGAATATATTCATAAACATTATAACAACAAATTTGACCTTGCCACTTGGGCGGGTCACATTAATAAACTTTGTTTTGTTATAATATAGATAATATTGCTAGGTAACACATATTCTGTGCTTACTTACTATTGTATATCTCAAATAACACAGCCAGTCTGTCTGTTGCAAATAATTCATTAATTAATTTGAAGTTCAACTTTTAATTTGTTATAAGTTACAACTTTTGATAACTTTGTGTTTGTTTCAATATATTGAAACTATTAATTTTGTTGGACAGTAGATACCTGTCACTTGCCTGCACTTGCAGTAAACAGGCTAATACTTTGTTGGTTTCAAAGAATTGAGAAAAATTAAGTTTTGATTGTTAATATTACTTAACGCTTGTCCGGGCTCTTTTGAAATTTTGATTATGTCAGCTATCAAGGACTTGCGTGCGGCTGCTGGTGCTATTGCATCAGATTTGCGCTGGTTTGCCTCGGCCAGTGCTTCAGTGAACCGGCCTGATCGCCAGCAGGCCTTACTTCAAAGATACGAGCGGATCGATGATCGCCTGGCAAGTGTGGAACAGCAGTTCCGCACTTTCAGCGCTTGCTGTCTCGAAGTGTCAGTCACTGATTTCACTGCTGACCAGCGAAATAAGGTCAGCGAAGACTATGCCCAGGTCTTAGACCTGTATGATGCTGTCTCCAATACTGCGAGACAACTAGTTGCCGATAGGGAAGGGCAACCCGGCCTGAAGTAGGAGCTTCCTAGGTCAGCACCGGGGCTGGTGAGTAGGCTCCCTACTTTGGACCTCCTCCATTTTGATGGCTGCCTAGGAAGCTACCTGGGCTTCATTAATTTGTTCGACAGCCTGGTCAATGACAGGGCTGACCTTCGGCCAGCACAAAAATTGGCATATTTAATGTCGGTTCTGGATGGGGAGGCTAAGGGCCTCATCCAGCATCTGCCCGTGTCTGACGAGGCGTACCAGACGGCTCGGGACCTAATCACTCGTAGGTACCATAATAAGCGTGGCCTCGCCGACACGCACATCGAGCAGATTTTGGGTTTGCCAACGCTCATCCGGGTCTCTGGGTTGCGCACCCAACTTTTGAACCCGCTTTTGGTGGCCATCAACGCACTTAAGTGCCTTGACCTGCCCGTGGACCAATGGTCCTATCTATTGGTGCACATTGTGCTGAAGAAGCTGCCTGCCGACCTGAGGTCGCGTTTTGAACAGCGCTTTGGTGGGGATAGCGCGACCCATCTGCCCCCCTTCCTGGAGGATGAGTGCCGGGTCTTGGACAACTCCGGTGGTGACACGCCGGCTAAGACGCAGCCGCCCAAGGTCAAGGAGCAGGCTCGCGTTCACACCCGAGCCAATGTTGACCGGCGCCCTCCTCGCTTTGCGGTCACGCAGAGCCCAGCGGAGTGCTCCTACTGCAAGGTCACGGGGCACAGAACGGGCAGTTGTAGGGCATTCTTGGACCTACATGTCGCCTCTCGTAGGCGCATCGCGAATGCCCGCCGCCTTTGCTTCTCTTGTTTGGGGTCCCACTACCAGCGAGACTGCCCAAACTCTCGCCCCTGTCCTCACTGTGGAGGACAGCATTTGGACATTCTCTGTATGAATGCCAGAGAGGTTGGCCGCTTGTCCAACCAGCCGACGCCGCGCACGGGCGGGTGTTTTGAAGGTGGCAGCCGAGGCTCACCGGCGCGTAGCCGAGAGTCGCCTCGCTCAATTGATCGCCACTCGCCCCGCTTGGAGAACCGTAGCGTGCGCACGCCTCCTCTCTCTCGCGCACCTGAATGTGCGACCGCGCAACGTCACCAGCACCATGTCTGCTGCCCCAGGTATTTCCCTCCTTTGGCGGAGCGTCCCCGCCTTGACTCGCGCCCACCTCGTTTTGGGCGGGTGCGTCACTATGACCCCCCACAGATGGCGCGCGGATCGAGTCATCGCGCCTTTGAGGACTTCAAGCCGCACCCTCGTTTTGACTTGCCTGGTCCTGGCCAACGGTCGCCGCCCAGGCAACAATAGGTCATTGACCCCTGCCCTATAACGCCAACCTCCCCCATTGAGACCGTTATCCTACCAACGGTTGCTGTTAGGGTCTGGGGACCCACGGGGACCTCTGTTGTTGTCCGTGCTATATTGGACACAGGTTCACAAGGTTGCATTGTTTCCACTTATTTGGTAGGGCAGGTTAAATTAAATATGGGTTTATTTCCACATTGTATACGGGGCATAGGTGACGTAGCCTCTAATGTTGAAGGGCAAGTTAAGGTTTTGTTTGGCCCTGTTGAATCTTCACACCCGAGGATTAAAACCTAGGCTATTGTGCTGAAGAATATTTTGGGCATGCACCCACAGAAGCAGCTACCTGCTGCTGTGGTGAATTTGACATCGGGATTGGAACTGGCAGACCCCAAATTTGACACACCGGGACAAATCGATTTTTTGATTGGCTCTGATGTCCTCGGTGGAATTTTGATTGGTGGGAAACGGGTCTTGGTGCCAAATGGTTTGACTGCCATCCTGACCATATTTGGATTTGCTTTGATGGGACCTGTACCTAGGGACCCCCCTCCACCTGAACTTGATAATTTGTTGGCTGTAGGTTTTGCTCTCTCTGATGCGGTTCAGAGGTTTTGGGAAATAGAAGAGCCCCCTCAAGCTGCCCGTTTGAATCCAGAACATGAGGAGTGCGAGCTGTTCTTCCAGAACAACACTGGTCGACTCCGTTCTGGTCGGATTATTACGAGGCTACCCTTTCTGTCTGTTCGGCCTCCGCTTGGTGAGTCACTACCTTTAGCCGAAAAGAGATTGTTGGCTATGGAGCGCCGCATGGGTCGTGATCCGGAGCTCAGACAGAAGTACATTGAGTTCATGAGAGAATATGAACAATTGGGACACATTTCTGTGTCAAATTTGGGTTGGCGTTCGGTGGAGCATTACTTTCTCCCGCATCATGCGGTATTGAAGCCATCAACTGGCAAGCTGCGCACAGTGTTTGATGGTTCTGCGCAGACTTTAACAGGCGTATCCTTGAACCAGTGCTTGCATTCTGGTCCCAAGTTGGTCAAGGACCTTTGTGACGTCATCACCAGCTTCCGACGACATCAGGTTGTCTTTGTAGCCGACATAAAAATGATGTTCAGGCAGACTATTATCCACCCTGATGACCGTCGCTTGCAGCTGATCCTTTGGAGAGAGTCTCCTCGTGATCCCATGGTCGTCTACGAGCTCAATACGTACGGGTTGGGGTCGGGCCCCTGCTTGGCAATGCGTTCTCTTTGGGAGCTCGCGGACCGCGAGGGCCTGCGTTTCCCGCGAGCCTCTGCCATCTTGAAGGACGATATTTGCGTCAATGACATTTGCTCGGGCGCCTCCACGGCGGACGGGGCGATCCTCCTGCGGGACAAGTTGATGGGTATTTTGGCCTCCGCTGGTTGTGAGTTGCGCAAATGGATTCCCAACTCGCCGGCGCTTTTGGAGGGCTTGCCGGAGGATCATCGGCAGGATCCGCATTTGTTTGGGATTGTTGACGGCCCCGCCATGGTGGCTGTTCTCGGCGTTCGGTGCGGACCAGTCCGGGACATCTTTGCGTATGGCGTGGACTTGGGGTTGCCGTGTTCTTGGACTGGGCGTCTCGTGTTGTCAGCTGTCGCCGGAGCCTTTGATCCGAACGGTTGGATCTGTCCAGTTATATTTTGGGCAGGGTGCTTCTTGCGGAAGCTTTGGACGGCAGGATTGACCTGGGACGAACCTCTGCACGGCGCTCTTGTTGAGGAGTGGACCTCTTTTGTGTCCTCGCTTCCTGCCGTCAGCGGGATCTCCTTGCCTCATCCCATCCTTCCTCCCGGGAAGTGCGGGGCCACCCTTCACGGATTTTGTGATGCCTCGGAGCGTGGGCACGCGGCCGTGGTGTACTTGCGCACAGTTAGTGCCTCGGGTCGGGTGGGGGTTTCCCTGATCGTGGCGAGGAGCGGGGTTGCACCCCTTCGTACGTCTTTGACCATCCCGAGATTGGAGCTCTCGGGAGCAGCCCTACTTGTGCGTTTGTTGAACCACGTGTCTAACGCTTTGGGTGGGGGCATTTGTATTAATGGGACTTGCGCCTGGACAGAAAGCCAAATTCTTTGTTGGTTTCTAGCCAGTTCTTTGTTGGTTGAAGGCTTCTGTCGACACCTTGGAGGTATTTGTCGCTAATCGCGTTTCCCAAATCCAGAAATTCGAAGTCAAACTTGTTTGGAGACACGTGCCAGGTGGGCTCGACCCCGCTGATTGTGCCTCGCGCGGATGCTTGACGCCTGGTTTGGTAGGTCGTTCGCTGTGGTGGGGTCCGGAATGGTTGAGTCGACCGGAAATTGATTGGCCTCGAACGCCAGTTTTGAATACTTCTAATTTGCCGGGTCTACGAACACTCGCTCTTGAGAAGGTGGAATGCGCCTTCGACCCCGATTTTTTGTTGAGTCGTTACGGCTCCCTCGACGAGTTGTTGGGTGTCACTGCTTGGATAAAGCGTTTTGTTTTTGATTTTAGGCGCCCACAACGGAAGCGACTGACACCGTTTCTCTCACCACAGGAGCGACAGGAGTCTCTCACCTTTTGGGTTCGTTCTGTGCAAGTGGCGCATTTTGGAAGGGAGATTGCTATCCTTGGATCAGGGAGATCGAAATTGTCGGGAGCTGTATCTAAATTGAGCCCCTTTTTGGACGATACGGGTCTCTTGCGCGTTGGAGGGCGTCTCAAGAGCGCCGGCCTCCCTTGCGGGGCTCGTCACCCCCCTTTGTTACCTAAGGACGGTCATTTGGTGCGCTTGTTGGTAACTGACCGTCACCTTAAAAATTCGCATGCTGGTTGTAATGCTTTGTTGGCCATTTTGCAACGCGAATTTTGGATCTTGTCTGCCCGAAGAGTTATTCGGAGTGTAGTCTTTCGCTGCATCCCTTGCTATGGGCTCGAGGCTTCTACCATGCAGCCGTTGGTGGGGGACTTGCCGGCGGATCGCGTAACTGAAAGCAGGACGTTTGTCGGTGTTGGCACGGACTTCGCTGGTCCCTTTTTGGTGAAAACGTCGACGCTTCGAAACAGCAAGACTGTTAAGGCCTACTTGTGCGTTTTTGTTTGTCTTTCCACAAAGGCCGTTCATTTAGAACTGGTCTCCTCGCTTACAACCGAGGCGTTTGTAGCCACATTTGACAGATTTGTATCCCGCAGAGGGCTGTCTTCCTTGATCCGTTCTGACTGCGGCACTTACTTCAAGGGCACGTATAATTATTTGAATGATGTTGTTAATTTTCTTGAAACCAACAAGGCTGATATAGGTGATAGGCTTGCCCGACGTGGGATAAATTGGTTGTTTTTCCCACCAAATTGTCCACACTGGGGTGGTATATTTGCGGCCGCTGTAAAATCGGCCAAAACACATTGCGCAGGACAATCGGTGAATCTGTCCTTACATTTGAGGAACTCGCAACTGTGTTTTGTAAGATTGAGGATGATAAGATTGATTTGCCGTTTTGAACTCTCGGCCATTGTGCCCGATCTCCTCAGATCCGAATGATTTGGAGGCCCTTACGCCGGGCCATTTTTTGATTGGTCGCCCACTTGTCGCCTTGCCTGAGTGCCCCTACATTGATGCGAGACCTGGTCGTCTCTCGCGCTTTGAATTGGTACGCCAGATTACTCAGAGCTTTTGGAAACGCTGGAATTTGGAATATTTGCACATACTCCAGCGAGGCGTTAAGTGGACCGACAAGACGATCCGCCCAGGATTGGTGACCTCGTTTTGATCAAGGAGGCTAGCCTTCCGCCACTCAGATGGCGCAGGGGGCGCATCCTTCGTTTGGTAACTGGGGCTGATGGAGCTCCCCGATTTGCTGAGGTCTTGGTGGACGGTTCGATTCTGAGGAGAGCGGTTGCAGCGTTGTCGCGTCTACCAGCCGATTAGCGGACCGGTGGGCCGGTCCGGGGCGGGTGGATGTTTGAAATAGAATTAGTTTTTATTATAAGTCAAATCGATTAGATCGATTGAGTAACATTTTGTTTAGCCTATTGAAAATTTCTGACAATGGTCACACTGAACTGTCACTTCCGTCTTTCCCTTGAAAAATTACCTCATTGTCGTCTCGTACGTAAAATTATCGCCTTTTGAATTAACGCGAATTGAATTAAATTGAGTAAACCGTCTTGAATGCCGCCTGATCTAGTGCTGGCAACGGTAAATAGTGATAAAAGACATTGTGAACTATTGATTGACATTTGCGAAAATTGTGAATCCGGTATCGACGTCCACGTGCCAACGTGTCTTGAAAACGTCGCGTTTGCAGCTTAATAGCTAAGTATAAGATACTTCATTCATTTATTTTGGCCAATATACTTGTATGAATGTGTCTAATTTAGCTCAAGCCTGACATCAGTAAAGATATCAGGTAAGTGAAATATAATATTGATAGTTGTAATTTGGATTTCAATTCATCACTGTGCAACGCAGTGCATTGTGTCTGGTGCCTTGTCTATCGTGGTCAGGTAGATGTATTACATCTTCCACTGCGCACCCAGAAAATACCTGCCTGGCTGCGGTAATTCTAGACAGTTATAAACAGATTTTTGTTTGATATTAGAAGCGAAGCCTTGTTATTTCTCTCATTTGTTATATGATAGATCCGTCCATTAAAGTGTACTACTTGGAAGTTTATTAAAAATATAGACAGTTACGTCAAACAATGTTTGATGCATAAAAGCCTATTGAAAAAATTGTGAAAATAAATGTTTATCTTATAATACTTAAAATGGTTTTTACTTTCGTCCTAATTTATTCAAATATGGCGATTATTTGCAAAAAATCATACAAAAATGCCAATCTCGTGAGATCTCGCTATCTTGTTATTCATAAACTCGCGAGATCTCGCTTTAGCCCGAATCTCGCGAGATTTGCATTCCCTAATTGTGATGCATATTAGGAGAGTACACACAGCACACAAAACATGTCAGATAAGCCAAATTTTTACATGGCTAAATGTCTCGAAATCAGCAGATTTCCTAACATACTTTCAACCTCTAATGACAAATATTGCAGATTGCAGAATTGCAGAGTCCAAACTACTGGGGTTAAAAGATGCTCGGATAATGGGTTCAGGATTGAATATACCTAGAAGAACATTTTATATCCCATTTCTAAAAAGTGCTAAAATAAATTTGACTGTAGGGTGGGCAAATCCACAAGCAATAGCTGTCTTCTTTTTAACCCTCGATTACTCGCGCGGTTTTTAGCCTCATGAGCAATCGCGGGGTGTTGTAACCACCCCACATACTCAAATTAAATTTTTATTTAATTAATATCAGATAATGAAATTATTCCAGCATTTTATTATTTTGTGTTATATGACGTAACTATGTAAATCAAAACGTAATTTTTATAATAACTTTATTACTGCTTTTACGTAACATTATAATAATCAGCTTTTTAGCCAAAATATTGAGATCTTTCCTCAAAGAACTAAAAAAAATAAACTTCTTAGTTTTTAACATAAATTTTCTTATTGAAAAACATAAACATAAGGATTAATTAACAAAATAAAAAGAAAAACTTATTTTTGTAACAAGAACTGCAAATTAACTGCATGTTTTTTTGACACACTCAGATGATTGACACATGGTATGTTAGCAAAAATTGCAGTGATTCAACGTTTTGATGTCTTAGAGCGTGGATAAACGATAAGGCGCTTCTTTTTTGACGGTGACATTCCTTCGGTGCTTGATCTAGGAGCATTCAACATCCTCTTGAGTACTTTGGGTAATCCTGATTGTGAAGATCTTTTTCAAGATGACCTTGAAGCATGCTCAAACCCAATGATTCCATAAACTCAGGCATTTTCATGTTAGGTTGCGATTGCACCATATTCCAATTGTTGATAACATGGCATTGATACCAGAAGTATCACGAGTAATCACGTTGACGATCCTCAGCTGCAGTCTCTTCTACTTCAGTCTCTTCAACCGATGAAGCATCCTGTTCTGACAAATAATCATGAACAGATCTTGAATAAAATCTTCATCCATGCCAGCATCACTTTCCACACTGCAACATTGTCGTCATCATCTGATATTATTTCTTCAAACAAAGCAGCCAATATCGCATACTAACTCATCTAAAAGCAAAAAGGTTTGAAAAAAAAAATGTTACATGCTAACAAAGCAAGGTAAATAAAAGTTTGTAAAAATAGAAACCATTAAAGATATGCTTAGAAATACACAATTATTTATACTATAGTAAATAACAGCACAATTAAATAATTTACTTTTACAAAACAATTGAAAACACGTACCTTGCTGGGAAAGTAACCTCCGCAAAAGTATAACACGAGCGCTCGCGGGGTGTCGTGACCACCCCACACAAAATTTGACACATCCTCATGCTGCGAGCGCTTGCGCAACTCTCCCCCTATTGCCCCGTGTCGAGGCGTTTATAGGTCACTTAAAGGTACCGTAAAATGGGGTTACTTTCAAATAGCGGGGTAACTTTGATGATTGCTTTTTATGGATGCTTTTTTATTAAAATATCATTTTCTATGGAACGCAGGCATTTGATTTTTTTTTGTTGGCATCTTTGACTGTTCAGTTATCTTTCTTCAATGCGTCGGCGTTGGTATTGATAACGATCCTCGTTTAAAAAAATATGTATATCCTGTACTTGCAAATCCTAGAAATAGTGTGTGGGATAACTTTAATGCTACAAAGGTTGGTATTATTTTTGACGATTTCTTAGTTACTTCAAATGATGAAATGGTATCTTCCGAGTAAAATGAATTGATTGCCTTGGGTAGATGGTGGCCATATTTTGATTTATTATGAGTATTTGTTCCTGGGTTTATTTAAATAGGTGGTACGGGGCAACATTGATATACAATCAAAGTAACCCAAGATTAATTTAAACAAATCTCAATTTAATAATACAGTTTATCAAAGATACCCACTTTTACAGATAAAATGGTGCGAAACTATAAAAAACGCCTTGTACCCCAATTACAGAAACTATACGAAAGAAACACTTGCAGAAGTGTTGCAAAAAGTTACCGATGGAGTTCAGCGATGTAAAAGAGCTATGAGCAAGCAAATTACATTGATGACAATAATTATGTAATGATCTCAATATTTCTTCCACAAGACTGTTGATTGTGTAGTTCCTGATATCGAAACTAAATGTATAAGAAAAGTTGATAATTTTCTCTAATTAAAATTAAAAAAGGCTGATTATTCTAAGTAATAATTTGGTAATTAAACATTTTTGATTTTTCTTTTTTCCAAGGAGTTTTGAGTTTTTTAAAGATTTTAAGTTTTTAAAGATTTTAAACTTTTCTTTAGTATATGATGTTACAGTTTGATTGTTTTTTGTGTCATATATTCGATTATCCTAAAACGATTGTTTTATTTTTCATCCTAGTAAACTGCTTAAAATCTGTTATCAATGTAACCCCTGTAATCAAAGTCACCCCACCGATTTTTGAATTGCTCTAATTTGAAATCTATGTAATCAATATATCTTTTTGTTTTTGCTTTTTACTCCTGTTAAGGGATGCTATGATATTCCGTCATAAAGTCGTGGCCTATCAAAATAACCCCATTGCAAGTATAAAGTTGAATCGACATTTAGTGAATTTTTACGCCAAAACTATAAACGCTATTTTTTTTTATTGTCCTATTATGATAGCAGACCCCAAGTTGGCAATACAGTATTTATTTTGTATTTTTCTAACATAAACTGGCAAAGTTATGATCAATTGAATTTTGAAATTAATCAAAGTATCCCCATTTTACGGTACTGAGATGCGCGGATACGTAACTAGAGAAATTATTATTCATGTTTACGTTCAAAATTGCGTGGGGTGCTGACGGCACCCCGTGCGAGTGATGGCGGGTTAATACGCCGGCCATTAGTATATGTATAATATTGTTGATGCTAGGTTAGGTTAATTTTAATAGCCAATGGTAGTCTGTAGTTCATATTGGTTGGAGTATAGGGGCTACAAGGTCTTATTATGATCAGGCAAGCCTCTAAATAAAGACATCTAAAAAAGAAACAACTAGTTAAAAATAAAATATTATAAGTGTCAAACGGTACGGTCCTTTAAACCACTACAGTATCCAGATCATACCGACACTAAACTATGCAGGACTCGCAACAATTCCCCTCGTAGGATGGAGATCCTGATGATGATGAAGATGGAGATCCACCACGACAAGGTGGAGCACCTTGTCGTGGTGGGGGGGCTCAGTAACCGTGGGTGGCTTTGAACCCCGCGGTGAAGCTAAGAGGGATCCCTGGAGGGGACACTCCACGTGGGCTTGGGTGAAGCCTGCGTAGGATGCGTCCATAGGTGCGTGTGCGGGGGACAGTTCTGTCTGTCCCTCGCAGTCGGGCGCGGTCGCGGGAGGAGAGGCGTGTCGGTGTTGCGTTGCCGCGCGCCCTATCTCCCGCAACCAAATGGGGACGCACCATCGTTGCGTCGCGGTGGGGCCGCAGAGGAACAGGAGATGCGGTGTTGCGTTGCCGTCCTCCCTATCCTCTGCGGTCGCTAGGTGTTTTGGCGGCAGATCCCAACCTTTATCCGCCGCCAAGGGGGTTTCGTTCGGGGCCCGCCTGACCATCTGGCGGGTCAATACCCGTCGGGAGGGAGCGACGAATGCTTCGGCGATACCCTCCGACATACGTGGTACATGAGAAAGTCGAGGTGGTTTTTAGTGGTTAACACCACGTACTTCGGCTCTCATTTCCCCAAGAGTCGGAGATCCGAAGGGATTTTCCACCTCGTAAAACAAAAAAAAAAGGACTGGCAACAATTACACAATTAATACAAGCAGCTACTAGCTACCATTAAATTAAACTATGCAATTAAAAAATGAACTGATCGCGGCGCCGTAGTCCTTGGCCATAATAACTGTAATATATATACAGAAAGATGTACGTCAACACTGTCCACAATAATTAAAGTGATTATGGCTTTCATACTAATGATTTAATGTGAGAGACATGTTGTTGTATCACTCCAATTATTTCTTCATCATCAGTCCTGTATACAATATGTTGATCTGCATTTGCAAAATATTTTAATCTTTATATATAAAATCCTTGCGTTACTGACTGACTGACAGACACGCTACAGCTGAAACTACTGGACGCTGGAAGCTGTAATTTGGCATGTATGTTCCTTGGGAACCTTAGGGGTGCACTAAGAATTAGGGATTAAGTCGAAGAAGAAGGGATTTCCCGAAATTCCCACGGGATCGGCCAAAACGGGCAAATTACAAAAAAATGCAGGCGTAGCTGCTGGCGTCCTCTAGTAATACAATATAGACAGT
Organism: Euclidia mi; assembly: GCA_944739405.2. Taxonomy (NCBI): domain Eukaryota; kingdom Metazoa; phylum Arthropoda; class Insecta; order Lepidoptera; family Erebidae; genus Euclidia; species Euclidia mi. The sequence continues at coordinate 10,485,879 of OX123206.2, read as the reverse complement.
ATTTGTATTCACCTAAAATTATTTCAAACAGTGTGCGATGTTATAAGACCATATTTTTATTCAATGTTACTTGGATAATAAATCAGAATAAACTGTTGACTGGCGCAAAATAACACTGCAAGTTAGGTTTGTGTGCTTGTGTATGTTAGGTACCTGTAATGCGATCTCGCGGCGATCAGCTCAGCGGCGGCGGCGGTCATAACACAGAGCTTGTATTCAGTTATAGTAGTATAAACTTACCTATAACCTTTTCACTCCTAAAAATATTTTGCAAATGCATATCAACACACTGTATATAGTGTCACACTGCTGGGAAATATGAGAACGTTCAAGCCAGTCTACAGCGCTGGAAAAATGCTGAATGGTAGACTTAACAAACCTTTCGAGAATGTTATGGAGAACTTGACCTGCATGTTTCCTCACGACGTTTCCCCAACGTTTAAGAAGATAAAATCAACAATTTGTGGGACCTAAAAATTCATGGCGAAATGTGGGTGTTAAATTTACACCTCTGCCTACCCCTTCGGGGATACAGGCGTGAGTCTATAAATAAATAAAAAATAAGTGCATCCCTACACTCCCCAAGGAACGCACATATCTAATTATTTTAGCTTCTTGCACCCATTGGTCTCTGCTGTGCGTTATCTGGTGGTTATCTGCCAGTCAGTATCGCAAGTATTGTAAATATATTGATACGGAACGAGGAATTCTATTAAAAAGCATTCAATGCATTACAATGGCAGATTTCAGAAATTACATAATATTTATGTGAACTAGTTTATCTGGTTTGGAAACGTGAGTCTGTCAAGTGCAAGTAGCGTTCGGAAACACTACTCTTTTATTATTTTTATTTTAATGGAACTGAAGCATGTATTACTGTAAAACCTATTAATAATATATACGTATATATTTGTATATGTACACTATATACGTATATATTTGTATATATAATTGTGTGTATATACACCGCTATTTTTTAATAAGTACAAAAAATTTAATGGGGCTCTAGGCATCTTTAACTAATCATATATATGTATGTAAAAAATAAAAATACTAAGTTCCAAAACTGTCCCAAAACTGTCCACAAAAATACGTTGTCGTAGTAATTTTACGCGCCACTACTCCATTGATAAATTTGTGCAAACTCGAAGCTCGCCACCCCCTGTCCCTCTGCGCGCGCGCCGCAGTGCTAAATTGAAGGCGATAGCGAGCGGATGTTTTTTCGTGGAAACAATTATTTTTTGTTTACGTTTGCCCAACGGGATGGCTTATTAGTTCACATCACGCGAGTGCAGCTATGCGTTTGTACAGGGAAGTGTTTGGAAGCCAGTGGATCGGTCGAGGCGGGTCGTAGCTTGGCCTCCATGCTCACCACTGTGTACAAAAGTGAGCCGTTGTGAGTGTGAGTGTCGAATAATTTAAACAGTGCATATTGGACGCTTTTGACGCAGTGAAAAGTCAGAGAAGCTTACTTATCTCGTTAAAAAACAATTAAATAAAACGTGCTGTGTATTGACAATAGTGATGGATATTTCGAAGAACAATTGAAATACTTGTAAGTAAATATTACCTACTTAACTAAATAATAATTTGATGCGGGCGGCTCAAAATCGGTCTGTGTGGAGAACCTTGAGGGAGGCCTATGTCCAGCAGTGGACGTCTCTAGGCTGACGTGATGACGATTTAATAGTAATTGTAAAAAGCAGCCGATTCTAACGTCATAAATATGCCAAAATTACTATTTTCTTTTATTACAGAATACTTTCTTTTATTTTGATATGACGTGTTTGCTTTCTAATTACATACCTACCTCCGTATTTAATTACTTGTAAAACGGTAAATTTTGCCGGTCCTAAGACAGGATGATGTATGAAGGAGTGGGTAGAATTTAAAAAAATAAAAAATATCTACCTACACTTATTATTTTGCTTCATTTTATTGTCTACGGCTACCTGCATTATAAGTGCGACGGAAAGAATGCGTAAGAGTAGGACGGAAAGTAAGTACTATCAATGAAGTAGTGAATGGATTGTAAAATATGTCTATGATTTGGGTGAGATTTTCTACAAAAAACAAATGTTTATAACTTTGTTATTTATAGATATTATTATGAAATTCTTACGTCACTTATATGATAATAATGTCTTCGCTAATATGTCCTTAAAGTTTTTGTACTAATTAAAAAATAACGGTGTATATATATTAATTTTTCGTTCTTTTATTTTTGTATAATTAAGTAATTTATATATTTAATAATTATAATTGCATATAGGCCTGCGAGAATACCAGCGTTGTAGTTGTTTAAACTGCGACAATAGCTGACGCAGTTGCCTAATTTTTTCTCCATGTACCGCCTTCTGTTGTAGTCATTAAGAAAATGTATATTATTAATAATAATAAATAAATAAATTTATTTCCAAAATAGTGAAAATACATTTACAATTCAGATCTTATATGTAAATTTAAGGGATAAATACATATTTGCCTGTACTAGGTTAAAAACCTGTGCTGCAGGCGATCAAGTAAAACTATCTTATATGGTAAAACTACATTAAAATAACTAAAACTAAAATAATAATAGTTGTATACAGTTATGTTCTTAGTTCTATTTTAATATTGCAAGTAACTCTTCTGTCTGTTCATATGACATGTCTTGTAAATAATTACAGAGTGCTTTTTTACAGTTATAATAGTTTGAGGTATATAAACTTATGACTCTATTTAATTTGTTATACAAATATGGACCCATGAATGTGTAAAATCTATCTGTAAAAGTAAATTGTGAGGTCGGGTGTGAAATGCAGACTATATCTTGCCGCCTCTTGTTAGTATTGTGTGTATAAGTAAGCATGGCATGTTGTTTCAAAACTGTGCATGATGAAGAGTTGACGAACAGTTAACACATGACTGGATTTGTATAATAGGGTTGTGGGAAATAGAAAAAGCCGACAGTTTGCTACTTTTAAGATCGTTCTTTAGGCAATAAGATTGTTTTCAGAGCGCCACCAAGAAGCTATACAATATTGGATTATAGATTGACATAGGGCCAGATACACTTGTGTGATTAATTTTGAGTCCGCAAATGTCCTTAGTTTTTTAAATACATAAATTAATTACCGGACTCTATTGACTTAGTTTGTTACGGAAGGAAAGTGTTTCATCAATAGTAATCCCGAGATATTTTATGTTGTTAGTACGGAAGATAGAAGGACAGTTACATACAGTGTTCCCAGATGGAGTTGTGCATTCGTGTGCGTATAGGTGAGGTTTAGTAACAATTTGTTTACTCTTGCGCATGACAAAATGAATATATTTAGTTTTTTCCGCATTTAATGTGAGTAAGTTAAGATGCAGCTAGTTGTTTACTACATTAAAGCCTGACTGCGCTTTTTCATAAAGTTCATTGACAGTTGTGGCGGTAAAAACAAGTGCTGTATCGTCAGCGTATGATATTAATTTGCCGTGATCTAACTGAATGTTACACAAGTCGTTAATATAAATTAGGAACGGTGTGGGGCCCAAAATACTTCCTTGGGGCAAACCAAATTTAGTGCTTTTTTGATAATTGCTCGTAATATTATCTATCTTAACACACTGATGCCGATCACTTAAGTAGTCCGCAAACAGTTTAAGCTGCGTTCCTCTTACACCAAGGGTCTCCAATTTGTGTAGAAGTGAAGAAATACATACAGTATCGAATGCTTTGGCTAGGTCAAGAAAGATCCCTAAGGTATAGTTGCCTTTTCCAAGTTCCTGTGTAATATAGTCAGTCAAGCTATGTACGGCGTCAGATGTTGATAACTTTGCTCGGAAGCCGAATTGGGAAGAAGAGAGATAGTGTGTCTTTTCAAGCTAATCGGCTATAAATAATCTTTTCAAGTATTTTCGATACCGAGGGAAGTAATGATATTGGTCTATAATTGATAACCAAGTCCTTGTCTCCAGATTTATAGATCGGAGTAACTACTGCCTTTTTGAGGCATTTAGGAAAGATAATATAGGATAGGCATTTTTTAAAAATGTATGTTAGGGGAGTATAAAAATGTGAATAAAACGTTTAAGGATCTTATTACTTATACTATCCCAACCAACAGCACTGTTGTCCTTTAGTCCTGTGATTATTTGTGCTATTTCTTGTTCGTCAGTGTCCAACAGTACAAAAGATATCGTACTACTACTCGATTTCTGCAACGGTGCAGTCTGGTAGCCAAATTTGTTAGTTTTAATTTCAGCCAAGTTTTTGCCCACGTTAACAAAGTATTCATTGACGTCATTGACAGAAGAAAGCGGTGAGGTGTTTGTTAATAATAAACTCGAATGTGATATATGTTGTTTTGAGATATAAGTGACGTCTTTTATATGTTCCCAGATGAGTTTAGTGTTTTTACCAGCCCTATTAAATTTTTCTTTATCGTAATAAGATTTTATTTTTTTGAGGAGATTATTGCAGAAATGTCTGTATCTCTTGTAAGTTAATTGAAGAATTAAGTTATTAGGGTATTTATTAGTATTTGGTGTAGTTTATCTCTGTTTCTTATGCATCGGATAAGCCTTGGTGTAATCCATGGCTTTATTTTATAGTTTTTCTTATTGACTGTTATTTCTGTTGTGTTATTTATATTTAACATAGCTTGCTGGAATTTTTTTATAACATACCATAGTGACTCATTTGGGTTGGCAGTCTTATAAACGATACTAAAGTCAATATTGCATAAATCACATTCTAGTTTGTTTATGTTTAGCTTAGACTTTGTCCGTGTCAGTGTTAAATTTAAGGTAAGTAGGACAGCATGATGATCAGTGATAGTTGAATTAGTAACAAGCGTATTATATTGGTGATTAGATTTTACAAACATATGATCGATACATGAACCACTATTATGTGTAGGCAGTGTGTGAGCCGGTAGTAGCCTAAGGTATGCGCAGATATTCAGATAGTCTTGGGTACCTGTATCATGATAATCAGATCCAATATTAATATTTATATCGCCTGTTAGTATTACATTTTGGAAAGAGCAAAGCGCCTGAAGTGTAATATTGAGGGAATTTTGGAATACATCTAAATTCCGTTGCGCTGGTTATCTATACATAGCAATAATTGCTGTGTTGGGGCTAGTATTTATATCAATGGTTGGGGCCGATTTTAATCACTAAGCAATTACAATCCTGTAGAGTTGGCTGTTCGATAGTCACTTTTAGCGAGGATTTGGCATAGACAATAATCCCATCATTCTGATTGTGGTTTATTGTTGTGTAATATGTATTGTATCCCTGGATTTCTGGTAAGTTGTTTTGTCGGTTTGATATCGAACACTCCGTCAGCTATTATGTCGCATGCAAAGTCTAGTCTACTTAAGAAAACAATAAAGCTGTCTATATTTTTGGAAATACTGCGAATATTTTGTGTTATTACTGTTAGCGAGTTTTGGTAGCTGGAAATATACTTTCTGCACTCTTCGACCTCCCATGATTGTGCTTGGGGTACAAATATATTATCTAATTCCGTAATTAACTCTACATCCATAACAAAAACTTATAATAAAAGTGCTTACAAACAATTAAGTGTATGGCGCTCTTAGGCGCCAACATAATCTATAGAGTTGATGTACCTGTGTTCGGCTGCTTTTTTAGCTGGACATTCGACATCTCCAGTCTTGTGTTCATGGGGCTTCTTAAAGCGCAGGCATGTTGCACATTTGGGAGATTCTTCTTTCTTCGTGCAGTCCTGGATTGAGTAACCTTCTTCTCCGCAATGCCCACATGTAGATGTCGTAGATTTGCATGTTATAGATGCATGCCTATACTGCTGACACTTGAAACACCTTGTGACGAAAGTGAAGTCTCTCACAGGGCAGGATGTCCAGTTTATATATACTCTGTCCTGCGTAAAAAGGGCTTTACGTATGTTTGCGGGTAGCTCAATGATGTAGTTGCACGTAGCCGCATTTCTCTGGCCTGATTTGTGACTCAGTCTTATAGAGGTCATAAATACTTCTTGTGTCAAAGAAGGAATTTTTTCAGCTATATTTTGCTCGTAAATGCATTTCAAGACCTCATTCTCATCCATGGATATAGGAACTCCTAAAACAATAATGCGGGGCTTGCGCTTCAGTGGTTCATCAACGGTAAGGCCATTTAAAGCAAGCTGAACAGTTTCCTTCACTTTCATTAGGTCTTGTGTGGACTCAGTGCTGATTATCACACCTCCATTTCTTGTTTTGCGAACGCCTCGTACTTTAAGATTCAACTCCTTAGGACTATATTTTGAACCAAGTTTTTGGTTTCGTCACTCGTCTTAGAACTATTGCTGGGATAGATCGCAACGGAACTCAAAATGCTAGGACGAATAAAGTTGTTGGTACCCTTCTTGACCATGTCCGCAAAAGATGTGCTACTCGTATTTTGTTTGGTAGATTGCTGTACTGCTACCTTAAGGTCAGTCAAGCTGTTGCTTAGTGCTTCTTTTTCAGCTAGGGCTTAGAGTAAGAAATGCGTCTGAATTGCCTTTTGCTTTAAGGACTGGTAGTGCACAGACATGTGTGCTGTTTGCTGTGTCACCTTACGGCACAAGGTATTGATTTTGATTTTTTGGTCTGTGTTTAGTTTACCATCAGATGCGATGGAACAGATCTCATTTAGATACTGGTCAATAAGGTCCAACCAATTGTGCATATCGGGTGTCGAAACAACTTCCATCTTTTCACTATGCTCACTCTTGGGCTTCTGAGACGACATCGGTGGTGGAGAGCGCCACGTTTTACTACTCCTGTTAAAGGGGCTGCTATCCACTTTTAGAAACTCATACACGTGTATACAAACACTAATACTTTGTCCGTTTTATTATGACATCACTGTAACTAGAATGTGCATAGTACGTTATATCACAAAAACTAGGTCTCTTTATTTTAATTGTTATTTTAAGTAATTTTGATGAGAACGTCTGTATGCGCCGAATGATGAATTGTCCGTATTTATGCAAAAAGGAACCACGCGACAAATTTCGATTTTTGCTTTTTTTGAAGAATACTAATTTAAAAGTGGTTTATTTTCTTATTCAAAAAAGATCCACATGATTTTTCCCTTGGAAACAAGTTATACAAAAATCAGAAAGGAACCAACAGCAAAAACACACATTATACATATTGTAAAACCGAACCATAGCACCATGGGACTCGTTTCATCAAACAAATAAACCATATAAATTCCATGTAATTTTATACAAAACAGATCCACAGATACTTGGTACCATTATACATTAAAATATTTCTATTTTTTAACAATTATTATAATACACAAAATGGAACCAAATTTCCGTGGTACCGTTATGCGTAAAATAAATTCATATTTTAATAACTAATTTTTTTTTTTGCAAAATGGAACCACAAACATTCGGTTCCACCATGTATAAATAAATATTGTTAACAGCAGAACCACAAGTACGTGATTTTATTGTACTGCGGAAGGCGTAAACTTAAAGTTCGAAATTCTCGCTAGATTACGAGTTTCTACAAAGGCCTGTACGCATCATGGAAGTCTAAAGTCTTGAAACCAGGCAATGAAGATTATAGAGCCCAACTCCCGCGCCAATATACGGAAAATAACCAAGATGTCAACCAAGGTGGGGTAAGAGAAGGTCTCGAGCAACTTAAGAACAACAAGTCTTCATAAGATGACGAAATCATCACAGAGCTCTTAAAAAAGGGAGGGACTGTAGTCCTGAAAGAGCTGGCGAGCCTCTTTAATTCCGTTATCCATCAGGGCCTTACAGCTCAGGCGTGGAGCAGGAGTGCGGTTGTCCTGTTGTTCAAAAAAGGTGACAAAACCTCGCTGAAAACATATAAAGCCATTTTACTCTTCAGCCACCCCTACAAATTGTTCTCGAGAGTGCTAACAAATAGCCTCACCAGAAAACTTGACGATTTCCAGCCACAGGAACTAGACCACATCCATACTGTTTGGCAGAATATACAGAAGACCAATGAGTATAATAAGCCACTGTGTATGGCTTTCATGAACTACGAGAAATCGAAACCTGGGTGGTTCTGGTTGCTCTGCAGCGGTCTCGTACCGATTGGCGCTACATCGAGGCGTTGATATGTTTGTATTATATCGCCACTAAGACCATCAAGCTCCAGCCCCGTCAACGCGATTGCGTCGAGGTGTGAGGCAGGGAGACTTAATATTTTAATCAACTTTTCACCAGCGCACTCAAAGACATCTTTAAGATGCTGGACTGGCCTGAACTGGGCATAAACATTAACGGCGAATACATCTCACACCTTCGGATTGCTGACGATATCATCATCGTTGCGGAGTCCCTGGGAGAGTTGAGCGGGATGCTCCACAGCCTAAACGGAGCCTCTTGACGTGAACTTGTCTCGGCATGAACTGAACAAAACCAAGATTATGTTAGACGAACTCACCATGTCGGGATCGGTTTATGTCCACGGATGGGTGCTTGAAGTTGTTCAAGAGTATGTCTACCATGAGCAATAGCTTGTTATCCAGCTTGGTAGCAATAACTTCGAAAAAGAAATCGACCGTAGTGTCCATTTGGGTTGGGCAACGTTTGGCAAACTACGTCAAGTTTTCTCTTCGCCCCTACCACAATGCCTGAAGACCAATATCTACAACCAATGCGTCCTACCTGTTATGACGTACGGTACCGAGACGTGGACACTCACAGTGGGACTAGTCGCCAAACTTTAAGTCACGCAGCGAGTTATGGAACGGGGTATGCTTGGCGGCTTTTGAAGGATAAAATCCGTAACGAAGTTATCCGACAAAGAACCAGAATTACCGACATAGCTCACAGAATAAGTAAGCTTATGAGGCAGTGGACTGGTCATATCTAAAAGTACTGATGGCCAATAGACCAAGCTTGTCCTAGAGTGCAGACCACGACTCGGTAAGCGTAATGTAGGGCGGCACACGGTTAGGTGGACTGACGACCTGAAATCGAGGCTGGGACGAAATGGATGCGAAAGGCTATGAACCATGTACTGGGGCGCGTGTTGGGAGAGGCCTATGTCCGGCAGTGGATTGCTATAGGCTGCATATCAAAGGTTTATTACGATAATACTTAGTTTCATTTACATATAACGGTAAATCCATGGTTTTACCGATTTACAGGAAACCCATGGGTTGTGGTTCTTTTTTGCATATGAGGAAAGATATTAGTTAGTAAATATTAAAAGGAACCACATGCACATTTTCTTAATTATCTAGAAAAATTAAGAGTATCCAGAGCAAATTTATATACACATACTTAAATGAGTAATTTATCAATACAATAATATAAAATAAATGTAATATTTTACTTAATCTAACAGAGCTGCACATGTTTTTGTAAATCCAATGATATCTCAGAAGTGCGTTTTTGCTGGATGGTTCCTTTTTGCATAAATACGGACAATTGTCTGATATGTACTTATGCTATGTGTTGGAGATGCAAGTAAAATATTTTTGTTTGCTTGTTTTCTTGGTTTAATATTGCGATCAAAGTTAATGTTTCTTTAAGTAATTATGATTGTTTATTATTTACTGTATTACGTGTGTAAGACATCGTCTATTTTTATATCTGTGCAAATGAGAGAACTACGTGAGCAAAGTCCATTGGAATTATGTTCTTAATTGCTAATTATTATCATTCCTTGTCAGAGATACTAATTGAAGTACAATAGACATATAATAAGATGACTTAATACCTAGGTATATGTTTTTTATATTATAATTGTGGTGCGCGTCGTGAATTCCAACCCGATTAAGGTGCTAAGCATATTTCATTGTGCTGAGGGCAGCATGGTAGTCTCTTGGTATCTCCACTAGGCTATCGCTGCTACAATGCTAAAATTCTTCACCATAAAACCAAAAAGAAAATATTGTAAATACAAACATAGCTATAGTAATATTCGTCCAGAAGCACAATATCTTTTCGCTTAATTTCGACAAACAATTCGACAAACTTTCAATGTGTTAAAAATAATTTATTCGATACGCCTACCTAAAGATAAGAGAATCTTTAATATTTTCATTTTTAAGACTTGTCTCGGCAAGCGATGGAATGAATTTCGAATCGGAAATGAATTGGAGTTCCTTTGTCTGAATGAAAACTTACAGCATTCACAATTTTTTAATCGTGCAACTCTCGCATTTGCCAATGAATTTTCTATTGCTAGGTCTTCATGATCATCTCGCAAAAAATGGTCTTCATGATCATTAAATTTATTAACGGACACAAACACAAGCCTAGCTCGAATCCATCGATTACTCCTGCTATTACCACCCACTTATCCGTGACTGGTGGCCGCTGACACAATTTTTTAACATAATGCTGACTGTCCACGTCTGGGGTTTCGTTTGGTCGCCTCTAGAGGACTATGACAAAAACTAACCTATTTTTCCAACAAAAATCTTAGTAATACGACAAGATAAAGATAAAGATGTATTAATTTGTGAAAACATGAGTAAATACAATATACATGGTTGGTGGTAAATTATTTGCATGAGATTCAACATGTTCTACCAAAACAGGTGTACAAATAATTTATTTTTAAACGAAATCAATGTTATTAAATTAAATTTGACTAAATTCATAAATTCATAAAATGTCTGTAGTAAAGATGAACAAAAATATACATAAATTAAATTAATACAGATTGCATTTAGACACAGGAATAAATGGAACAAAAAAAATGATACAGTTGATAAGATTATAAGACAAATTAACAAAATTCAAACAAAAAGAAATAAAAAATTATTATATCAGTAAATGTCAAGATTTTATACATTGTAGGTTGTCATTAAGGAGATCTTCTACATTATAATAACATTTGTCAGACAGAAACCTTTACAGTGTTTTTTTAAAACAGTCAATGTTTAATATTTTAATGTGTTCAGAAATCTTATTATAGATTAAAGGAGCTTTGCACACAAGACTTTTGTGTAGTAATGCTATTTTAGCTGGATGAACGCAAAGTCTACTTCTGTCACGCCGATTAATCCTTCCATTTTGCGATAACCGTGGAAATAAGTGATGGTTAATTCTGACAAATAAGGCTACTTCCATTATGTACAGAGATGGTAGCGTGAGAATTTTGTGTTTAATAAAAAATGGCCTAAAGCTTTCTGTAATTGGTATACCGAACATTGCGCATTTTGAAAACCATATCTTTATTAGTTGAGTTAGCCCAAAAAATGCCTGTTGAATGAATGACTTTTCAATATTATCATTTCTGATTATTGAAAAATTTTAATTAGTATAATTTATTAATGTCAACTAATAATATATTCAGTGCAAAGAAAAGAGTGTATTTTTTTTTAATATAACGTTTTTGTCGCTCGCACTTTTTCGTCCACAAGTGAATGGGGAAACAGCGTGAAAAATCAAAATATAGATCGCGCTTATAACATCTGGATCTCAAACAAAACAGTATTGTCCTGTCACTCACGGCATAGTGTGAAAAATCGAGGCAGTCGGTTAAACTTCACGCATTTCAATTATCTTTTTATTTTAAAACAGTACAGAACGATTTACAACTCGTGTGCTGACATTTGAAGCTAGCCAGAAAGTCACACAATTAATGCTGGTTTCGTAAAAAATTTAGGTCATGTTTTTGATGAAAATATACGAGCTAACCTGTCAAATGTTTCAGCAACGCAATATTGAAGCAATTTTAATCCCAAGACAGGACTTTTGTTCTCTTTCACTTAGGTAAGTAAGGAAGATAAATATGACTTAGCTTTAAACAGGTTGATAACACACATTTACATTTAATAAGAGCAGAATAAGGGACTGTTTCTCACGGAAGGAATAGACCATACTTTACCACGCTGGAAAGAGAAATCATTATATCTTTTGAGAACATTATAGAGATTTCTAAGCATCGGTTTGCTCACGATGTTTTCCTTCATCGTTTTGAAAAAGAATAACCATTCCATAGTAGTTTTTTGGCCTCGCCACTGGACTATCTCTACTTTATATTTACAAATAAGAAAAAAAGGGAAAGCATATTTTGTTCGACATACACATTTATAAATAATACTGACAAAATATATGAAAGAGTTTATAAGACAAAAGTTTTATAAAATTTAAAATAAAAATGCATTAACCAACGATAATATTAAAAACAAAAAACATATGTAGAGAAAAGTTAAAGAAGTACGTAAGATGATTGTGTAGTCATAATAGTACCTAATGCGGCATATACCTTCCCGTGGCTCCCCCCTCCCCGTGGGATCTCCACCTTGTCGTGGTGGGGAGGCACAGTAACCGTGGGTTTGAGGTACACCCACGGTGAAGCTAAGCGGGATCCCGGGAGGGGACGCTTCACGTGGGCTTGGGTGAGGCCTGCGTAGGATGCGTCCCAAGGTGCGGGTGCGGGGGACAGTTTTGTCTGTCCCTCGCAGTCGGGTGCAATCGCGGGAGGAAAGGCGTGTCGGTGTTGCGTTGCCGCGCGCCCTATCTCCCGCGACCGAATGGGGGCGCACCATCGTTGCGTCGCGGTGGGGCCGCATAGGAAGAGGAGATGCGGTGTTGCGTTGCCGTCCTCCCTATCCTCTGCGGCCGCTGGGTGTTATGGCGGCGGTGCCATACACCTTCATCCGCCGCCAAGGGGGTTTCGTTCGGGGCCCGCCTGACCATCTGGCGGGCCAATACCTGTCGGGGGGGTAGCGAGGAATGCTTCGTTGAAACCCTACCCTCCGACACATGGGTACATGTGGAGCACGGGTTGGTTTTTAGTCAGTAAGAATCTGACAGTCCCCTTCGCCCTTTTCCCCCAGGGAGGAGGGACTCCATAAGGATTTTCCAACCCGACACCAAAAAAAAAGGCGAACACCAGGCTCCGATTTTCAGTAGTTATAAGGTAAATAAAGCATAACATAACATATCTTCACGCCTTTTATCCCCGAAGGGGTAGGCAGAGCTGTATTACACACCCACACTTCGCCAGATATGTTTCGGTCCCAATGTAATAGGGGGCGAGCCTATTGCCATCTACCGGCCATCTAAGGTAAATAATTCTAAAATAACAGTGTCTCCTTCATGTACGACAATACTCATACAAGTCATAACACATAAAGTAATTTACCAAACATATAACAATAAGACTGGTATGAGTAATGGACAGATTACCGTCCCACTCATCGTGGAAGGTTAAAGAGGGATAAAATAAGTAGCTATTTTTCTTTAATACAACTAATCCGGGGCACTATAACGCCCCTTGCAATTTATCTTCCGTAAGTCCTCTTAGAATAAAACCATGGAGATATAATGGTGTGTAAGAGGCAACCATGTTTCTTTTTTGCTTAGACCCATTCTTTTCACAGGATTAACTACTCTCGATTCGGGTTATAAATTATTGTAAATCGTTATAGCTGCAATTGATCGTCTTCATTTTCACGGATTTGGTGTTCGTTTTCTAAGTACATTAATGCCCTGTTTAGGTTGTATGGGGTCTTTTTTAGCCTGTTTACGTGCAATAAATTTAAGTAAATAGTGCATGGCGATTTCATTAATTTTTCGATTTGGCTGTGGTAAAAGTATGCAACGCATTATTGTCCATTCTTTTTCAGGTCTCTAGTAATATTTATCTCATCTTTTGTTACATTGGTTCTTTTGTTTTGCTAGAAGAACTTAAATTGCGAGAAATATGCTTTAATTTACATCAATTTTTATACAGGCAATTTTTGCATTATTTTGTTGTCTTAGTTAAGACCCTACTTTTAGCTATGCTCTTAAGTATGCTCCTCCTTTTGATACATGCAGGTTATGCACGTGTATACTGAAAGTATTCCTTTTTGTTGGCTTCACTCTGTTTCATTTGAGTTTGAAGTAAAAACAATATCTCATACAAAAAGCAGTTCGTCTTTACCCGCTACAATACAATTCAATAATGTAGAGTGTGTGACAAAGATCGACGGACGTCTACCCTCATAATTATATTATTCATGTCGCGATACAAATTTGCAGAATTGCTCCCGTATACATGTACAGCCGACTATTCATAATAACCTTTTGGCTTATGTAATGTTCTCTTCTGACGGGACGGATTTCTGAAAGGGTAAAGAAAGCCGATGTTGGAATAAGAAATTACATTTGCATTTTTTGCTTCTAGAGAATATACAACTAGCGATATCTAGTCGATAAATATAGAACTATAAGGACGTAATGAGAGTCCCTGAATCGTGAAAATGAACTTTCGCATAAGTGGAGCATTTGACTACCAGTTACCTGGTGGCGCTGTGGGAGTGTAAGCGACTGCCACGACGTGTCAGATTCCTGCTTAAGCTAAACATTTGTGTGAATCTACATAGATTTTTGTTTTGGGCTGGGCTGGGTTTTTTGTGTGTGTGATATGAATGTACGTCCAAAAAAATATATACTAATATCTTTATGTATGTTTATCCATTGTCTCGTATAAGGTATGCTTAGTTTCAGTCGGTAGAGTAGTAGTATTATTATTTATAAGGCACCGGTATTATAGACTGGCATGTTAGTTTAGTGATAAGTGATTTATTGCTAAGTTTGAGGTCGTATCGTATTTAGTGAAGGTCTTTCTTTTTGTTGGCTTCACTCTGGTTTTCACTTCAAGTGAGTTCGAAGTAAAAAGAATATCTCACACAAAACCAGATCGCACTAGGCGGCCTCTTTACCCGCTACAATACAATTAAATAGTGCGGAGTGTGTGACAACGCTCGACAGACGTCTATCCTCATATATTATTCATGCCACGATATAAGTTTGCCAAATTGCTCTCGAATACATGTACAGCCGACTTTTCATAATAACCTTATGGCTTATGTTTGCTTCTAGTGCGACGAATTTCTGAAAGGGTAAAGAAAGCCGATGTTGGAATAAGAAATGTCTTTTACATCTTTTGCTTATGGAGAATGTACAACTAGCGACATCTAGTCAATAAATATAGAACTATAAGGACGTAATGAGAGTCTCTGAATCGTGCAAATGAACTTTCGCATAAGTCAAGCATCTGACTACCCGTAGTGGGAGTGTAATCAACTGCCACGACGGGTCCGATTCCCGCTCAAGACAAACATTTTTGTGAATCTACATGGATTTTTGTTTTGGGCTGGGCTGGGTTTTTTGTATGTGTGATATGAATGAATGTCCAAAAAATATACTTAAACTAATATGCTTGTGTATGTTTATCCATGGTCTCGTACAAGTTATGCTTAGTTTCGGTCTAGATTCTGATGGTATTGTGCATGTGTGGTAGAGTAGCAGTATTATTTATAATGCATGGACATTACAGACTAGAATGTTAGTCTAGTGATAAGTGATTTATTGCTAAGTTCGAAATCGTATCGTATTTACTGAAGGTCTTTCTTTTTGATAGTTTCACTCTGTTTCAATTGAGTTTGAAGTAAAAAGTATATCTCACACAAAACCAGATCGCACTAGGCGGCCTCTTTACCCGCTACAATACAATTCAATAGTGCGGAGTGTGTAACAACGATCGACAGACGTCAACCCTCATAATTATATTATTCATGCCACGATATAAGTTTGCAAAATTGCTCTCGAATACATGTACAACCGACTTTTCATAATAAACTTATGGCTTATGTTCGCTTCTGGTGTGACGGATTTCTGAAAGGGTAAAGAAAGCCGATGTTGGAATAAGAAATGTCTTTGACATCTTTTGCTTGTGGAGAATGTATAACTAACGACATCTAGTCGATAAATACAGATCTATAAGGAAGTATTGATAGCCTTCTCCTAATGAAGGAAGCCACGTGCTCAGCTTATATAAGGGGTTGATGATGATAAGGGATGTAATGAATCGCGCAACCGAAGTATTCAATATTTATAATGTTCGGTTCTTAAGGAGTGGCCTGTTTTTCCATGTTTCTAGCTTCAGTAGTTATGGTTCTGCGATGAAAAGTTATTTTTAACTCGTCTCTTTGTCTCGGCAAGCGATGGAATGAATTTCGAATCGGAAATGAATTGGAGTTCCTTTGTCTGAATGAAAACTTACAGCATTCACAATTTTTTAATCGTGCAACTCTCGCATTTGCCAATGAATTTTCTATTGCTAGGTCTTCATGATCATCTCGCAAAAAATGGTCTTCATGATCATTAAATTTATTAACGGACACAAACACAAGCCTAGCTCGAATCCATCGATTACTCCTGCTATTACCACCCACTTATCCGTGACTGGTGGCCGCTGACACAATTTTTTAACATAATGCTGACTGTCCACGTCTGGGGTTTCGTTTGGTCGCCTCTAGAGGACTATGACAAAAACTAACCTATTTTTCCAACAAAAATCTTAGTAATACGACAAGATAAAGATAAAGATGTATTAATTTGTGAAAACATGAGTAAATACAATATACATGGTTGGTGGTAAATTATTTGCATGAGATTCAACATGTTCTACCAAAACAGGTGTACAAATAATTTATTTTTAAACGAAATCAATGTTATTAAATTAAATTTGACTAAATTCATAAATTCATAAAATGTCTGTAGTAAAGATGAACAAAAATATACATAAATTAAATTAATACAGATTGCATTTAGACACAGGAATAAATGGAACAAAAAAAATGATACAGTTGATAAGATTATAAGACAAATTAACAAAATTCAAACAAAAAGAAATAAAAAATTATTATATCAGTAAATGTCAAGATTTTATACATTGTAGGTTGTCATTAAGGAGATCTTCTACATTATAATAACATTTGTCAGACAGAAACCTTTACAGTGTTTTTTTAAAACAGTCAATGTTTAATATTTTAATGTGTTCAGAAATCTTATTATAGATTAAAGGAGCTTTGCACACAAGACTTTTGTGTAGTAATGCTATTTTAGCTGGATGAACGCAAAGTCTACTTCTGTCACGCCGATTAATCCTTCCATTTTGCGATAACCGTGGAAATAAGTGATGGTTAATTCTGACAAATAAGGCTACTTCCATTATGTACAGAGATGGTAGCGTGAGAATTTTGTGTTTAATAAAAAATGGCCTAAAGCTTTCTGTAATTGGTATACCGAACATTGCGCATTTTGAAAACCATATCTTTATTAGTTGAGTTAGCCCAAAAAATGCCTGTTGAATGAATGACTTTTCAATATTATCATTTCTGATTATTGAAAAATTTTAATTAGTATAATTTATTAATGTCAACTAATAATATATTCAGTGCAAAGAAAAGAGTGTATTTTTTTTTAATATAACGTTTTTGTCGCTCGCACTTTTTCGTCCACAAGTGAATGGGGAAACAGCGTGAAAAATCAAAATATAGATCGCGCTTATAACATCTGGATCTCAAACAAAACAGTATTGTCCTGTCACTCACGGCATAGTGTGAAAAATCGAGGCAGTCGGTTAAACTTCACGCATTTCAATTATCTTTTTATTTTAAAACAGTACAGAACGATTTACAACTCGTGTGCTGACATTTGAAGCTAGCCAGAAAGTCACACAATTAATGCTGGTTTCGTAAAAAATTTAGGTCATGTTTTTGATGAAAATATACGAGCTAACCTGTCAAATGTTTCAGCAACGCAATATTGAAGCAATTTTAATCCCAAGACAGGACTTTTGTTCTCTTTCACTTAGGTAAGTAAGGAAGATAAATATGACTTAGCTTTAAACAGGTTGATAACACACATTTACATTTAATAAGAGCAGAATAAGGGACTGTTTCTCACGGAAGGAATAGACCATACTTTACCACGCTGGAAAGAGAAATCATTATATCTTTTGAGAACATTATAGAGATTTCTAAGCATCGGTTTGCTCACGATGTTTTCCTTCATCGTTTTGAAAAAGAATAACCATTCCATAGTAGTTTTTTGGCCTCGCCACTGGACTATCTCTACTTTATATTTACAAATAAGAAAAAAAGGGAAAGCATATTTTGTTCGACATACACATTTATAAATAATACTGACAAAATATATGAAAGAGTTTATAAGACAAAAGTTTTATAAAATTTAAAATAAAAATGCATTAACCAACGATAATATTAAAAACAAAAAACATATGTAGAGAAAAGTTAAAGAAGTACGTAAGATGATTGTGTAGTCATAATAGTACCTAATGCGGCATATACCTTCCCGTGGCTCCCCCCTCCCCGTGGGATCTCCACCTTGTCGTGGTGGGGAGGCACAGTAACCGTGGGTTTGAGGTACACCCACGGTGAAGCTAAGCGGGATCCCGGGAGGGGACGCTTCACGTGGGCTTGGGTGAGGCCTGCGTAGGATGCGTCCCAAGGTGCGGGTGCGGGGGACAGTTTTGTCTGTCCCTCGCAGTCGGGTGCAATCGCGGGAGGAAAGGCGTGTCGGTGTTGCGTTGCCGCGCGCCCTATCTCCCGCGACCGAATGGGGGCGCACCATCGTTGCGTCGCGGTGGGGCCGCATAGGAAGAGGAGATGCGGTGTTGCGTTGCCGTCCTCCCTATCCTCTGCGGCCGCTGGGTGTTATGGCGGCGGTGCCATACACCTTCATCCGCCGCCAAGGGGGTTTCGTTCGGGGCCCGCCTGACCATCTGGCGGGCCAATACCTGTCGGGGGGGTAGCGAGGAATGCTTCGTTGAAACCCTACCCTCCGACACATGGGTACATGTGGAGCACGGGTTGGTTTTTAGTCAGTAAGAATCTGACAGTCCCCTTCGCCCTTTTCCCCCAGGGAGGAGGGACTCCATAAGGATTTTCCAACCCGACACCAAAAAAAAAGGCGAACACCAGGCTCCGATTTTCAGTAGTTATAAGGTAAATAAAGCATAACATAACATATCTTCACGCCTTTTATCCCCGAAGGGGTAGGCAGAGCTGTATTACACACCCACACTTCGCCAGATATGTTTCGGTCCCAATGTAATAGGGGGCGAGCCTATTGCCATCTACCGGCCATCTAAGGTAAATAATTCTAAAATAACAGTGTCTCCTTCATGTACGACAATACTCATACAAGTCATAACACATAAAGTAATTTACCAAACATATAACAATAAGACTGGTATGAGTAATGGACAGATTACCGTCCCACTCATCGTGGAAGGTTAAAGAGGGATAAAATAAGTAGCTATTTTTCTTTAATACAACTAATCCGGGGCACTATAACGCCCCTTGCAATTTATCTTCCGTAAGTCCTCTTAGAATAAAACCATGGAGATATAATGGTGTGTAAGAGGCAACCATGTTTCTTTTTTGCTTAGACCCATTCTTTTCACAGGATTAACTACTCTCGATTCGGGTTATAAATTATTGTAAATCGTTATAGCTGCAATTGATCGTCTTCATTTTCACGGATTTGGTGTTCGTTTTCTAAGTACATTAATGCCCTGTTTAGGTTGTATGGGGTCTTTTTTAGCCTGTTTACGTGCAATAAATTTAAGTAAATAGTGCATGGCGATTTCATTAATTTTTCGATTTGGCTGTGGTAAAAGTATGCAACGCATTATTGTCCATTCTTTTTCAGGTCTCTAGTAATATTTATCTCATCTTTTGTTACATTGGTTCTTTTGTTTTGCTAGAAGAACTTAAATTGCGAGAAATATGCTTTAATTTACATCAATTTTTATACAGGCAATTTTTGCATTATTTTGTTGTCTTAGTTAAGACCCTACTTTTAGCTATGCTCTTAAGTATGCTCCTCCTTTTGATACATGCAGGTTATGCACGTGTATACTGAAAGTATTCCTTTTTGTTGGCTTCACTCTGTTTCATTTGAGTTTGAAGTAAAAACAATATCTCATACAAAAAGCAGTTCGTCTTTACCCGCTACAATACAATTCAATAATGTAGAGTGTGTGACAAAGATCGACGGACGTCTACCCTCATAATTATATTATTCATGTCGCGATACAAATTTGCAGAATTGCTCCCGTATACATGTACAGCCGACTATTCATAATAACCTTTTGGCTTATGTAATGTTCTCTTCTGACGGGACGGATTTCTGAAAGGGTAAAGAAAGCCGATGTTGGAATAAGAAATTACATTTGCATTTTTTGCTTCTAGAGAATATACAACTAGCGATATCTAGTCGATAAATATAGAACTATAAGGACGTAATGAGAGTCCCTGAATCGTGAAAATGAACTTTCGCATAAGTGGAGCATTTGACTACCAGTTACCTGGTGGCGCTGTGGGAGTGTAAGCGACTGCCACGACGTGTCAGATTCCTGCTTAAGCTAAACATTTGTGTGAATCTACATAGATTTTTGTTTTGGGCTGGGCTGGGTTTTTTGTGTGTGTGATATGAATGTACGTCCAAAAAAATATATACTAATATCTTTATGTATGTTTATCCATTGTCTCGTATAAGGTATGCTTAGTTTCAGTCGGTAGAGTAGTAGTATTATTATTTATAAGGCACCGGTATTATAGACTGGCATGTTAGTTTAGTGATAAGTGATTTATTGCTAAGTTTGAGGTCGTATCGTATTTAGTGAAGGTCTTTCTTTTTGTTGGCTTCACTCTGGTTTTCACTTCAAGTGAGTTCGAAGTAAAAAGAATATCTCACACAAAACCAGATCGCACTAGGCGGCCTCTTTACCCGCTACAATACAATTAAATAGTGCGGAGTGTGTGACAACGCTCGACAGACGTCTATCCTCATATATTATTCATGCCACGATATAAGTTTGCCAAATTGCTCTCGAATACATGTACAGCCGACTTTTCATAATAACCTTATGGCTTATGTTTGCTTCTAGTGCGACGAATTTCTGAAAGGGTAAAGAAAGCCGATGTTGGAATAAGAAATGTCTTTTACATCTTTTGCTTATGGAGAATGTACAACTAGCGACATCTAGTCAATAAATATAGAACTATAAGGACGTAATGAGAGTCTCTGAATCGTGCAAATGAACTTTCGCATAAGTCAAGCATCTGACTACCCGTAGTGGGAGTGTAATCAACTGCCACGACGGGTCCGATTCCCGCTCAAGACAAACATTTTTGTGAATCTACATGGATTTTTGTTTTGGGCTGGGCTGGGTTTTTTGTATGTGTGATATGAATGAATGTCCAAAAAATATACTTAAACTAATATGCTTGTGTATGTTTATCCATGGTCTCGTACAAGTTATGCTTAGTTTCGGTCTAGATTCTGATGGTATTGTGCATGTGTGGTAGAGTAGCAGTATTATTTATAATGCATGGACATTACAGACTAGAATGTTAGTCTAGTGATAAGTGATTTATTGCTAAGTTCGAAATCGTATCGTATTTACTGAAGGTCTTTCTTTTTGATAGTTTCACTCTGTTTCAATTGAGTTTGAAGTAAAAAGTATATCTCACACAAAACCAGATCGCACTAGGCGGCCTCTTTACCCGCTACAATACAATTCAATAGTGCGGAGTGTGTAACAACGATCGACAGACGTCAACCCTCATAATTATATTATTCATGCCACGATATAAGTTTGCAAAATTGCTCTCGAATACATGTACAACCGACTTTTCATAATAAACTTATGGCTTATGTTCGCTTCTGGTGTGACGGATTTCTGAAAGGGTAAAGAAAGCCGATGTTGGAATAAGAAATGTCTTTGACATCTTTTGCTTGTGGAGAATGTATAACTAACGACATCTAGTCGATAAATACAGATCTATAAGGAAGTATTGATAGCCTTCTCCTAATGAAGGAAGCCACGTGCTCAGCTTATATAAGGGGTTGATGATGATAAGGGATGTAATGAATCGCGCAACCGAAGTATTCAATATTTATAATGTTCGGTTCTTAAGGAGTGGCCTGTTTTTCCATGTTTCTAGCTTCAGTAGTTATGGTTCTGCGATGAAAAGTTATTTTTAAGCAACTGTAAAATGAAAAATGTGTGTTTTTATGCGATATTGTTATTTTTTCGATTGCGTTATACTTACTTGTCGTTAGATCCCATATAATATTCAGTTTGGCTGTGTGTGTTATTATTTTCATAAATAATAATATCGCCATGATGATAATAATGATTAAGCAACAGATAACCCATTTTTCAAATATTTTTTTGATGCAAAACCCAGTACTTGGAAAGTACCTGCACCGCTGACACTGCGCCGAGTATTGTGCGATCCGTAAATTGTTGTTTCGAGTCTGGATGTTCATTGCGTGTGTTGGTTGTATGTTTGTAAAGTCCCCGGTGACGCAGGATTTATTCCTAGTGTGGGAGCTGTTTTAAAAGAGAAAGGATAATAATTCACTATTCTTTTTCCAGATCTGAAGAACAAGAAGACAGTGTTCTACGTGGTTGGTTTCATGGACAGCTCTTCCTTCCCGTTCTCGCAAGCCATCGGCACTTCGTACCCTAAAAGAGGATACAATGTCTTCATCTCAGAAACTCTGGCGTTCCTCACCTATATTTATCCTAAGTAAGTGTTCTTATCGTTGCACTAAAATGATTAACAGTAAATTCCTTCAATAGTCTAGCGGGAAAAGTCAGATGAAAATATTATACATTGTTTCTTGCAATCTATATTTTTATTCAGAAATTTCCATCCAGTCAGGATATATATGACGATGTACTACAATAAAAAAAACAAATATACAAAATTAAAACGTGAATTAAACCAAACGACCTAATTTACATATAATATCACCGGAAAATAATAAGAACCGTAAATTTATAAATTTCCTAGGAATTTATAAACTTTCGTATGATTCTAGAGAGATAAATTGTATTACTTTACGCAAACATTTTCCTAAATTTATCAATTTGCGACGTCTCGTCGTAAATGTATAAACTGATGGAAATTCATTCGTAAGATTGTACACGGTTCGACCAATCACAGAATAGCTTTTAATTTTACGCTTCTTTAAAATACGGCAAATCACCCACTGCTCTCTGATTGGGTCAGTGATAATGATTGGTCGGTCAGTTCAACTTAATAGGTTATGTTAGATTTTCTTTTGGCCCTGAACACAAAAATAGGAGCCGTCTACTTAGCCTCATTAACATCGCTAAAGTTCCGGTTTATTCGTAAAAGTGGCGAAGAATGGCGGTGGTGAGGAAGAAAATGGAACACGTGACTTATTCAACCAAGCGCACATTGCGTTCGGTTAATGGTCACTTATTATTTTACGAATGAATTCGGTAAGTTTATCAATTTACGAAAATATGGGCGTAAAATAATACAATTTATCTCTCGTTTAGAATCATACGAAAGTTAAAGAAAGAAAATTTATAAATTTACGGTTCTTGTTATTTTACGGTGACATATACTTACAACTAAAATATTGCGCGAATTAAAAACTAGACTTGTGTAAGTTTATATGGAAGCCCTATGTTTTTTAAAACTGCTTTAGTTTTACCTAAGGATGATTTATTATGATATATTTTTTTAAATAATTGTTTACTAGTTGCAGGGCTACCAGGTTCTTCATAATGACCTCGAAATACACGTGAATCGGCTCCGTCCGCGTGGGAGTCGGTTGTCACGATAATATGTAGCCCATGTTAATCTTCTTCTTCACTTGATATACATGCAACAAGAAGCAAAAATATTGTAAACTAGCTGTCGCCCGTGGCTCTGCCCGCGTGGATGTCGGTTATCGCGATAAAAATTACCCTATGAAAAATATTTTTCTCTTTTTTTATCGAGAAATCAAATGCATCTTCCTAATTATTATATGTATTATTTTATCGATTTGTAGCCGAGCGCTAGAAGCACGGCAATCGACATTTAGCTAAGCGCTTAAATGGTTAAAGTGCCACAACAAATATTCCATATCTTCAAATTTTATGAGTCAATAGAAAATGCTCATCAGACTGACCAATTATTGCACAGACATAGTACTTATGTATGTTATAGTCTAGATGGGCACTTGTGGTTTCACATTATCAGTTTCAAAACTTTGAATTTTATGCGTCAACAGTAAATGCTCATCGGACAAAACAACTTTTGTTAAGACGTCAAGTCTGTATATTGTATAGTGTAGATGGGCTCATTGAGTTCCACTTCAGATGTTAGAGATCTTCGAATTTTAATCTCGCAACAGAAAATGCTTATCAGGCGTGATGTTTTTAACCAATCCGCATTTTTTTATGTCTTATAGTTTCACTGGGCTGTTGTGGTTTTGCATCAGGTCTTCCACTTTCCAAAATCAATTATAGCTTATATGTTGCCCAGGCTTAGGTAATAGCAATATAACCAAAAAAGTTTTATTCAGATCCGTCCAGTAACTTCGGAGATTAGCGTCTACAAACAAACATAAATTTATTTTTAAATTCTTGTTTCATTACTGATTCTTATCATAACTGAATATTAAAAAAAAAAATTGTAAATATATTCAATGTATAGAAAGTTTTGTTTTACTCTTCTATTATATGTATTTTTTTGTAAATATATTCAATGTACAGATTTTTTTTAACCTTTTATTTTATGTATATAGATATGGATGATATACGCTGCACTTAAAATAATAGTAGGTATCTTGGGCCCTATATAATTTATCTAGAAGGCTTTATAGGCGTGAAACTTTCGGCGAACGATTGATGATAGCTATTAAAGACAATTTTTGAGATTTAGTGTCAATTCATATAACATTTTTACGCGTTAGGGAGAAATATCGTCTTTGGCCTAGGGGATTTATTGGGCCAAAGTGACATTTGTCTATTATCAACGTTTAATATCTTTGACGAATAGCGCGGCAGAAAAAGGCTGGTTTACGCGTTTACTAATAGTATCGTAACAGCTCTCAATCACAGCATTACTTTAAAATAAAAATGAAATTTGTATGTAATGATGAACAACAGAGTTTGCGAGTGCAACCATCTATATAATTATTAAATCCTGCGTTGCTGAGTATCTGACAGACACGCAGCCGAAACTACAGAGCGCAAGTAGGAGAAATTTGGCATGTAAATATGTGCATTGAGGAGTGTAGGGGAGTTTGTACAAAACATTAATTTTATCTAAGCGAAATTTACGCGTGCAAACAGCGGGCAAAAGCTAGTATTATAATAAATAACCCCACTGCGTCTCTCTGTGTATCAACAACAATCTGGGACGGGTCAGTGGTTTACAATAAAATTGCTCCAACGTTCAAATCTAATCCAATTCATTACTATTTTTAAACGTTCCTCATCTAGAACAAATACGAGTATTATGATAAATTAGTTTCCAATGTTACTAAATATGGTTTCTTATAAAGATTTTTTAATATTCATAAATAATGATAATAGAACACAATACATGATATTTAACTGTATATTTCACAAAAAACATTAATTTAGCATTTTATTATTTTATACTGTACCGAAAGAAATATCTTCTAAGACATGTTCCCCATTATTCACTTAAATCTTGTAGAAATCTCTCCCTTATCATTTCATATACACAATAAACAAGTTACTATATCAAAAATATCTTCCACCCTTACCCTTCTCAAAACAGCCTACAATCCTTAATCCTCACGAGCGATTTGTCGCTGCTGTCATAGATAGCCTTATCTCGCGACAATCGCACATGTGTCTGTCACCTTATCTCCCACTTCATCCTTGTATGAATTCCGAGTGTATCCTCAAAATTTATTGCCAGAAGGTCGCTGGTTCGGAACCCAGACCATAAATTAAGCCCAAGTTCGGAGATACAGAGATCAAATTAAGTAGATATACGGTGCTGTGCTTAAAAACTAGGATGGTTTAACTTTGGTTTAGTTAGATATCTTAAGATCAATTAAGTTCCCAAGTTTTATGGGCTTTTAATCATTCGACTAAAGGACAGAATAACGACTAAGGGAAAGGTCAATTTCGACCACTTGAAGTTTGAAGTATTGCGTGACTTACGTTAATGCCCCTATAAAATTCTATGCAGTGTAGTTATGTCCAAACATCGGTTTGTATAGAGATATTTATATAACGACCTCAATAAATGGCTGGTGTGGCTTGAATTGCTTAAGCTTAGCAACCCTTGGATAGGTCACCATCAAGGTAGATCGCTTGTTCTGGCATTTACCTAAATCATAGCATTACTGTCTACATACGGTAGACACGTGACGCCGTCAGACCCTGTGCTTGTCTCAGAACAAGTATTATCAGGCCATATTGGAGAGCTTCGGCGTCTATAAACTCCGAAATCTGAGTTGGCTGCATGCATACTCACACGGATGCAGAATCTGCTGTTAGTAAGTCGATAAAGTATGCGCTTATGAAGCAAAGCACAAATAAAATATAGTAATGTATACCTACAGCATTCAAAAAGCAATGTTTCTAACTCAAAACTGTTATAGTTAACATTCATAATTAACTTTTAGTTTATTTTACGGACCGTTTAAATTATTAAGCTAACCGCGCAGTCAGCACATGTATAACCATTTAGCTAGCCTCAGCTGCCTATCACAACAGATTATTCTTAAACAGTGGTGAATATCCAAACATTCCGCTGGCTTATGAGTTGAATCTGCAAACCACCTGGAGAGCCACCTATTGTTTACGCTCGAGAACAAACGGAGGTATCAACAGCTTAGCGGCTTTGAGCAATTGCTAGGGATGTGACGAACACGGATATTGTTTGGTCACTTTTATACGGGATTTGGTTGTGTAGTCGATTTTTAAACACGCTTTTTGTATGGCATTTCAGTTGTTGTGTAGGGTGCTGGATCTGTAAACTAGCGATATTTAATATTTTGCACACATGTAATTTTATGAAATATTTGGTTTTCTTTTATAACACTAGAGTACACGCGTCGGCTACATATTTAACCCAGGGTGTAATATTGTCATATATTTGCAGAACTAGGTATGCCACAGCGCAATCGTCTTGTGTATTCCTCTATTGGTTCTCCCCGCTCCTACTAGTAGAGTGCCTATTACCTCGGCTTAAGGAGATGTGCAAAAATTGTCTTGAAAGTTGAGTGGGCTACACCTGTGCCCCGCGCGTGCGTTAAAAGGAAATAAGTTCCTAGTGCATAAGTGGAAAATATTGATACCTTTTTTGTATTATTATGGCGTATTAAGGGTCGGTCAGAAACATGGCAGGTATAAACGGTCTCATAATAATATAACAAATGAATAATCTACAAATGAAAGTGATCTGTCGTCAATATTTCTAAAAAGTGAAATTCTAACTAGCAAGATCGTGTCCCAATTGACCGTCGTATTTCCTTATCAAACTGAAAGGCAGGCTACTACAGGATTAAAAGAACCTCCCCAGCAACAAAATACGCCCATTCGGGGAGAAGTTGGTTGGTATTTATTCTGCAGCACACGCAAGCAATGCAGCAACTATGGCATGTCAAGCCTGCCAAATATTGATGATTTTTAAGTAGTTTTAGTTTATGTTTGATATTATAATTAAGAAAACAAGTTTTGATTAATTGTATGTTCTATTCTGATTATAATAAAGATATTTATAAATTAAACAATGAGTTTCATTAATTTGTTTTCTTCTTCATACAATTATTTGATCTTTTGACAAATGGGCTACACCTGTAGCCCGCGCGTGCTCTTAGGAGTATTAATGAGTGCATGCACTCTAGTGATAATCATAAATGCCATCGGCTTGTGTCAGAGTAATGGATGTTAATAAACGCTTGTCGAATAACGATGTTTCCGATTCTTATTCTAGTTATGTCTTACAGCATTTTGTGAAGGTCCCGCGGCTAAGACCAATACAGAAAATATATATTATGTGCATGACTATGAATAAATTCGACTCAGAGTGTTCTTTGTGCCCGTTGATTGAATGTTTGGAAAAGATTTATTCCCTGTATGGGAGTAGCCTTTAAAATAAAACTGTCTAGAATTACCGTAGGCAGGCAGGGATTTTCAAGGTGCGCAGTGGAAGGTGTAATTCATCTACCTGACCACGATAGACAAGGATCCAGACACATGCACTGCGTTGCACAGCGAATCACAACCAACATTAATAAAATGTTTCAACTCACCTGATATCTTCACTGGTGATATTCTTGAAGTGGACCTATAGGATTAACTCATAATTTTGGCCAAAATAACAAGAGAATCGAATACCAGAGTCCAGTTCAGCGTAGCCCTTCTCCAGGCACCAAACAGGAATTCACACACGTGTTTTACAAAGTTCAATATTTCACAAATGTTCATTAATTTATCACAATGTACCGGTGCCGGTTATAGATCAAAGAAGCGGCATTCACCCGGATTTTTAGGTTTACAACCAAATACAAGATCAAAAACGCGCTCACAAAACGGAGTCTTCCAGAGCGAACAAAAAGCTAGGTTTTTTTTTTCGCTGACCGCGGGAAACGACAAAGAACCAAAATGAGTGAATGACAGTTCAGTGTGACCATAGTCAAAATTTACAATAGACTAAACTAAACGTTGCTAAATCGATATAATCGACTTGACTTATAATAAAAACTAATTCTATTTCAAACATCCACCCGCCCCGGAACGGCCTACCGGTCCGCTAATCGGTTGGTAGACGTGACAATGTTGCAACCGCTCTCCTCAGAATCGAACCGTCCACCAAGACCTCAGCAAATTGGGGAACTCCATCAGCCCCAGTTACCAAACGAAGGATGCGCCCCCTGCGCCATCTGAGTGGCGGAAGGTTAGCCTCCTTGATCAAAACGAGGTCACCAATCTTGGGTGGATCGGTCTTGTCGGTCCACTTAACGCGTTGCTGGAGTATGTGCAAATATTCCAAATTCCAGCGTTTCCAAAAGCTCTGAGTAATCTGGCGTACCAATTCAAAACGCGAGAGACGACCAGGTCTCGTATCAATGTAGGGGTACTCAGGCAAGGCGACAAGTGGGCGACCAATCAAAAAATGGCCCGGCGTAAGGGCCTCCAAATCATTTGGATCTGAGGAGATCGGGCACAATGGCCGAGAGTTCAAAACGGCCTCAATCTTACAAAACACAGTTGCGAGTTCCTCAAATGTAAGGACAGACTCACCGATTGTCCTGCGCAAATTTGTTTTGGCCGATTTTACGGCGGCCTCAAATATACCACCCCAGTGTGGACAATTTGGTGGGGAAAACAACCAATTTATCCCACGTCGGGCAAGCCTATCACCTATATCAGCCTTGTTGGTTTCAAGAAAATTAACAACATCATTCAAATAATTATACGTGCCCTTGAAGTTAGTGCCGCAGTCAGAACGGATCAAGGAAGGCAGCCCTCTGCGGGATACAAATCTGTCAAATGTGGCTACAAACGCCTTGGTCGTAAGCGAGGAGACCAGTTCCAAATGAACGGCCTTTGTGGAGAGGCAAACAAAAACATACAAGTAGGCCTTAACAGTCTTGCTGTTTCGAAGTGTCGATGTTTTCACCAAGAAGGGACCTGCGAAGTCCGTGCCAACACCGTCAAACGTCCTGCTTTCAGTTACGCGATCTGCCGGTAAGTCTCCCATTAAGGGCTGCATGGTAGAAGCCTTGAGCTTATAGCAAGGGATGCAGCGAAAGACTACACTCCGAATAATTCTTCGGGCAGACAAAATCCAAAATTCGCGTTGCAAAATAGCCAACAAAGCATTACAACCAGCATGCGAGTTCTTAAGGTGACGGTCAGTTACCAACAAGCGTACTGTTATAACCCGAGATAGTTCCTTAATAACGCTAGATTAGCATTTCACGTATTCTAGTACATTTCCATTCTATTGTTTCTACTTGGTCAGCATTTTCATTTACTTGTATAATTTATTTCATACTAAAAGTCAGTTAGATTCTGTCCGTCGCGAAAAGCGGTTCGCTCCCGGAACTCGGAAATCGGTACCAGTAGAACTGTATCTGTAAAGTGTTGCCTTGAACAATAAATATCAGTGCAGTTTAAAAATTAGTTTTTTTTTTCAAAAGACAAACAGGGACGGCCTCCTAACAATTTTGGTGTTAGAAGTGGGATCTCGTAAATGGTGTCCGTTGATACCTAGAGATCCAAATCCCAGAGACCCTCAGTTTGCGTGATCGACGGTAAGACAGAACCCAAGGTTGTGCCCGCGTCACACTTCAAGGTCGACGGTAAGACTCTGTGTAGCAGCCAGAGCCCGCACCATACTGGTCACCGTAAAACCAAGATTGGTCGACGGTCAGCCTCCACCGCAACGTGAGAGCCCGCACCATCCGGGTAGCAGCAGATCTAACTCACCAACATCATCTTAACGAGTAGAGCACTCGTTATCTCCGAAACACTCCCACCTCGCCCAGCATCATCAGCACGTGGACACCGGCACCGCCCTCACCTGTCGTCGAGCACGCGGTCGCCCTGCCGCGCTATCCGAGCGTGTCAGATCCCGTTCCCACGAGTGATGGTTTATGCAGTGATCGTGTTAATGTGAGTCTTTTAAATTACTTACCATATTTTCACCGTTTCTACTATTTTTCGTCAACGTTACCATTTCCACTGCTTCTACAATTTTCGTGAACTATAATTTTCTACTACGTAACATATTTTTGTGTGTCGTTATTGTGTACCATATTTTTGTGTGTCTATTTTATAGCTATATTTTCTAGCTCTTCACAATTGTCCGATGTCACTTAAAACAGAATCTAAGGGAAAACCTGAAATGGCTGAAAAAATTACACTTTCAGTACTTACCAAATTCATTAAACCTTATAATGGGGACCGGGACTCCCTCCCCGCGTTCCTCACCAACTGTGATAACGCACTGTCGTTATCTACAGCAGATCAACAAAATGTGCTCTGCAAATATATAGTATCGCAACTTGAAGGTAAAGTTCAAGTAGCTTGTAGTCTAAAATCGTTTTCCACATGGGACGAGATAAAGGCATTTTTAAGATCTACATTCGGCGAGAAAAAGCACGCGACTCATTTATTAGTGGATTTGCAAAATTGCAAACAAATTAGTAGCGAAGATGTCACGAAGTACTCTTTGCGTATCGAGCAAATTTTGACCCGAATATTATCCGACATTCACTATAGCTGTAAAGATGAAAAGGAACTACCAGGTAGAATAGCTGCTATGGAAGACTTAGCCTTAAATACATTTATGTTAGGGTTAAATAACTCAATAAGTAATTTTGTTAGGTGTAGGAATCCCTCGACATTGAACGAGGCGGTCCAGCACGCAATCGAAGAGGAAAAGTTATATAATTTATCTAATTCTAAATCTAATCCTAAATTCCAGCGTATTTGCAGTACGTGCAATAAACCTGGGCATAACGCCTCAGAGTGCTATAGGAATAAAAAACCCTCTAGTTCAAATCGTAATAACTATCAAAAATCTTTCCATATTCCTTCAAATAACTATTCTAATACTAACTATCCTAATACTAACTATCCTAATAATATACGCTGTAGTTACTGTAAAAATATAGGTCACACGATAGACCAATGTCGCAAACGCCAGTACAATATGCAACGCCGTGAGAACGCGAACCAGGCGCAACATGATCAACCGCCGCGCGATAACAACGGTCGCGACGTTAAATTCTGCGAAACCGACGAGTCCGGGTTCGATTCCCGCGACGAAAATTTAAACTAAATAAGATTTCGGTGTCGTGTCTCCCGAAATCGACTAGCGTAAAGGACACGAAACCCTTTTATCCTAAATCTTTTACTAAACCTACATCTCAGTTAAATCAACTGAGTCCTACTAAATCATTTACTAAATCTACATCTCAGTCAAAGCAACTGAGTCCTACTAAATCGTTTACTAAATCTACATCTCAGTCAAAGCAACTGAGTCATACTAAATCTTTTACCAAATCTACATCTCAGTTGAATCAACTGAGTCCTACTAAGCCTACATCTCAGGTAAACCTGAGTCATTCTAAATCTTATAACTATACTAACTCTAAGATTACATCTCGAGACGACATCTCGAGTCATCAAAATACTACATCTTATTCTAATTCAATAATGCGAAATCCTACTAATACTTACCAAGA
This sequence comes from Euclidia mi, assembly GCA_944739405.2. Lineage (NCBI taxonomy): Eukaryota > Metazoa > Arthropoda > Insecta > Lepidoptera > Erebidae > Euclidia > Euclidia mi. The sequence goes on along the minus strand of OX123206.2, from coordinate 10,454,072 downwards.
TAATACTTACCAAAATAATACTTACCAAAATGATGCTAACCTGAAGAATAAATTAGACATCCCAATCTCTTACTCTAATTCTATAGCTACTAAATCTTGTGATGTTATTAAATCTACTCCAATTTATGAAACTAGTATAAAAATCAAGAAAATATCCTTGCCATATGTTTATTTAGTTTCTAGTTATTCTAAAGAGCCTTTAAAGATGCTTATCGACACGGGTGCCGCTATTAGCCTCGTGAAGCAGGCAGTACTATGTAAATCACCCGACTTGTCTCGCGAAGTCGTGAAATTAAAAGGAATTAATAGTGTAGAAAGTTGTTCTCAAACATTGGGTACATTTCAAATGGATTTTACTATATCTAATGATCAATTCAGTTAAAAATTTCATATGATCAATGAGCAAGTAAGTCTCGAGTATGACGGCTTACTCGGTAGCGATTTTCTTGGTTAATTTAAAACTAACATTAACTACGATTCTAAATCATTAAATATTTGTGGTCATATCTTACCTATAAACTACATTCAACCAACTTACATTATTCCCGCGCGATCCGAAGCAGTAATTGAATGCGCGATATCTAATTACAATCCTGAACTTTATTCTCATAACGAAGCCCTTGTTCTAGATCATACCGTATGTAGTGGTGTTTATGTCGCAAATTGCATTGTCTCAATCAAGTCGAATAAAAGAATTAATATTACGGTTTTAAACACGACTGACTCTGATGTTGAGATCAAAGATTATTACGCAGAGTTGACACCACTCGAACAAAACAATCTGAACTCTGAATCATGCCTAAATACTTATTCTATTTCTACTTCCAAATCTGATCGTGTTCAAAAGGTTTTAGACCTTATTCGTTGCTCTCATTTAAATTCGGAGGAGCAAAAAGCTTTATTAGAGTGTTGTTCGGAATATACCGATATTTTCCACATGGAAGGCGAGCCCTTATCTTTTACTAATGCCGTTGAGCATTCGATTAACTCTGGTGATACGCCGCCTATCCACGTTAAATCACATCGCTTCCCCGAATGCCACAAGGAGGAAGTCGATTCCCAAATCAGAAAAATGTTAAACCAAAATATTATTCGCCCTTCTATTTCACCATGGAGTGCCCCTGTATGGGTGGTCCCCAAAAAAATGGACCCGTCTGGCAAAAAGAAATGGAGAATCGTAATCGATTACCACCGTCTTAACGACGCGACGGTCTCCGAAAGTTATCCACTGCCTCTGATCACTGACATCTTAGACCAATTGGGTCATTCCAAATAGTACTTTAGACCTATCTAGCGGTTTTCATCAAATTAAAATGAGAGAGAGGATTCACCGTTAACACTAATTCTAGCACTTCCGGGCATTATGAATTTACTAGGATGCCATTTGGCTTGAAAAATGCTCCCACAACATTCCAAAGGCTTATGAACACGCAGTGGCGTAACTATACCGTTCGAGGCCCGTGGCAAATTCATCGGATGGGCCCCGTCCCCCCAATATAAAGAAGTTGAATCAACAATAATAATATTTTTTTATTTTATAATACTTATTTATACACTTTTACTTGTAAGAGTAAAATAACAAATCACTACGTTAAGTAGGTACATACATACAAACTTTATAATTATACTTAGATATTAATTTTCTAATAATTCACATGGGCACATAGAGTAGTCAAAATGATTTGAAAAACAAAAAAGCAATTTGATATACGCAGCCCGAATCATCATATTGTCGTAAGCATACAAGGTGTTCAAAATATAAAATGTTAATTGTTAATATTCCTTCCTTTGGACTTTCTGTTCAGCAAAAGTGGTAATGACATCATCAAAGTCTAAATTTCGGGCCATAGAATTTTCGATGGATAGAATAGCCAAGTTGCTTAACCTGTCTTGTCCCATAGAATTTGTTAAGTAAGTTTTTATCAATTTCAGTTTTGAAAATGATCGCTCGGCACTAGCCGTAGTCACAGGAATGGTGAGAAATAATTGAAATGCAGTGCACACTTCAGGAAAGCTTGAAGATATAAAATGATTTTTTATTATTAATAAGTCAGCAAGTTCGCTTATAGAAGATGATGTTTCTATTTCGTGTCTAAAAAAGGATCGAAAACTGAGAATTTCCTTGGGTAACGAGATGGATATATCTTCTTTATATAGATGGACAAATGCTAAAGCCTTTTCCAATAAATCAGTATTGTTCAAATTTTGCAAAGTGGCAGGTTGCAAGACACTGAAATTAAAAACAATTTCATTCATTCCAAGGAAACGCGATCTCAGTTGATTAATGATGATGTCTAATACACGATAAAATACGTTCACTTTAAACAAGCTTTCAGGATCTTGAAGACGTTCATCCTCGCAAATTACATCAAAATGACGTTTCACTTTTCTCTGACGAATTTTAGGAAATTCAGGGTTTATATACCATTTCACTGCAATACTATTTGCTTCCGTTTTTAAATCTTCATATTCATGTCGATACTTTTCAAGTTGTTCTAGACAGACTTGCAAACGTTTTGAAGCATTTGAAAGATCGATGGCTTTAGACTGAAGTGCTTTAGAAGTCTATAATTTGTAAGACCAACAACATAATAAAATTGTAGTTTTCTATCTTCTTCTTCAAGATAGCTTCATTTCTCTCATCTGATTTGGAATTTAATAAAATAGTTTTTGTAAGCGCTTTCTGAACATCAACAAACCGAACTTTTAAAGCAAACATGGCATCAAAGCGTCCTGCCCATCTAGTTGGATTCATTGTTTTTAATGTTACTGAATTTGATTATATTCTCCTTTATTGTCAGATATAAAACTAGATAATATATTCCATCGTTTAATACTTTGGCCAAAAAAATTATAAATTTGTTGCACAGTTTAAATAATGTTTGTATTTCTATGACCTCTTTTATTGCATCATTTACCACCAAATTTAAATTATGAGCAGCACAATGGACATAAACCGCATTTGGCTCTATATCTCTTTTGAGTTTTTGAACTCCTCCGTAAGTGCCTTTCATGGTATTAGCTCTATCGTAACCTTGTCCACGGCACTTATTGAGAGAAATACTTTTGTAATTTATGGATTTTATTATCTGCTTGGACATTACTACGGCAGTTTGATCCTTAACCTCATGAAATCCTAAAAATGACTCTTTAATTACGAGAGTCTTTGGAGTTCCATTTTCATCTTTCTCGATTACACAGTAACGGTAAAGTTCACACAATTGATCTGTTTTGGAAATATCTTGAGTAGTATCAAATAAAATGGAATAAAATGGTGTGGTTACTATTTCATTTACCAGAGCATTTTCCACTTTTGAACCAGAACAGCAATGAGCTCATTTTGTATTTTTGGACTTAAGTATTTAATCTGGCCCTTAGGTTTGCTTAGCAACTCGTGTAAAATAGGATCGTGTTTGACTAATAGCTCAACAATACTCAAAAAAATCCCTTTTGGACCTGAATCGTTGCCATATACCGTTTCTCTATGGCCACAAAAAGCTAAATTACAAGTAGAAAGTGTTAGAGTAACATCAAGCAGTCTAGTGAGTACCTGGTGCCAAAAAGTTTTTGTCTCTCTTGATAATGGACTCTTGCTCTTCATCTAGTGTTCCATGTAACTGCCACTGTCGATGTACAAAGCATGAATGTAAATGTTCCTTCGATGTTTCATGTCTTTCTATGGCTTCCACAATATGTTTCCAATCATCATAGCCTTCCATCCAAATATTTTGTATATTTTTAGATGACCTATTTGTGAATAACCAACATGGTTCACAATATGCTTTTTGAAGCAAAAGGGAATAGCACAGCCACGTACGTTCTAACTTTACACCAGATTTAGAAATACTGTAATAATATCTATCCAAGAAAAATCTTTTGTTACTATCACTTAAAAAGGGGCCTTTTAGTTTACAGGGTCCGTTTTCGATCATAAACCGTTTTACTTGATCATAGAGTTCTTTGAAGTTACTTTTATCAGTAAGGTACGATAAAGATTTAAATTTTTCTATATCCAAAAATAATTCGTTTGAAGATTTGCTCGTACCGGGTTGTGGTTGCTCTGAATCTAAATATTCACAGTTATCGGGCTCTGCAATATTGCCACTTATGACGACATCATTTTCTGCCCTTCTGACGCGCATTACATTTGATTCTTCTTCTATACTATCTTGATTCTTAAAGTACTGACTTATTTTAGGTAACTTTTTATTTTGTTCTTCAGACTCCTTCTTTCGCTTTCGTTTTTCGCTTCCACTCTGATACTTTCTATAACAACATCGTAAAAAGTTTGTAATAATACTATAGTTTTTATTAAATGAAAAATCTGATTGCTAAGAAATGCCAAAAAAGCGGCCGTATAAATGTATGTAACGAAAGACCACCAATTTGTTCAATGCTTAATTCAAGCGTGGCATTTTATAATTACTTATTGAAAGAAGGATGAACATAGGTAAATAGTTTTGGTGGTTACGAAATGTCAAAATAATGATTTGTGTTTTTCAAATGGGCGATGAGAATCATCAGATAACTGCCTAATTTTAAATATATATTAATATAATTTTAAATATATTAATTTTGTCATCTGTGATTTCAAGCTTTAGTTACTACCGATACCTACCGATGATGTAAAATGTTAATGATTATTTTTATACGTAGATTAAAAATTAAAATAATTGTTATCTTATAAATTATTTTAAATATTAGAATAAAATTCTTACCGAGTACACATTGTCCGTGTGGTGACGGATTAAGAATACGGAATGTCACCACCCCATATCATCCCATGGGTGTCGTAAGAGCCGACAGAGGGAACATTTTATGCAGAGAACAGCAATGTAAGAGAAGGAAAACTTGATACAAACCCTATACCAACCCGTTTGGCCAGCGTGGTATAGTAGGCCAATTCCTCCTTTCAAAGGAGAGGCCTAGTCCAGCAGTGGACTGTTAAAGGCTGATGATGTATGTACACATTGTCAACCTATTTTCACAATTGACTAGTTAAATATATCCTCGCTTGCAACAAACACCCAATTCTTACAACAATAAACTTGTTAACTGCTTGAGTGCTTGCGTAGTAATAGAATAGTGGAGTCTTTCTTATATACAAACTTGAATCGGGGATGCCCCGTGAGCATCAAATTGGCAGGACGCGTAGGTAAATATACGCAATTTTTAAGCGCTGTTGACCGAAACTTACAGCGGGAATTCCCCGAACATCTGCAGTAATACCAATACGCGTGGCGAGCATTTTATTATCTATCGGATACGTTCTAAAACTGGGTTACACCTTTTTTTTTACAAGTGCTTTGAATTTTTTATACATTTTTTTACTTGTGTATGCAACTGAGTAGGTAACAAAAATAAATCAAAGACAATTTTTTTTTACTAAACATGTGCCTACTATAATAAATGTTGGGAGTTGGGATTCTCCTGTGACCGGGGGCCCCTTTCGGCTGGGGGCCCGTGGCATTTCGCCGACTTGCCACCCTGTAGTTACGCCACTGTGAACACGGCTCTTTCAGGACTTCAAGGTCTCCACGCTTACGTTTACTTGGATGACTGTATTATTTATTCGCAAAACTTGCTTGACCATATTAAAAAGCTTAAATTAGTTTTTGACAGAATGCGAAAATTTAATCTTAAATGACAGCCAGATAAGTGCGAGTTTTTACGTCGCGAGGTTGCTTATCTTGGCCACATTATCACCGACAAAGGTGTATCTCCGAATTAATTCAAACGCAGATGCGTTATCTCGACATCCAGTAAATGTCATTGACTCAAATCGTCTTAATAATTCTACCTACGAAAAATATTTTAAGAACCAATTTACAAATAAGTTACCTACCTCTAATACTATTATCGAAGAGTGTAGTCAGGCTCTACATTTATCTAAAATAAAATCAATCGCTTGTCCAGTCTCTTTAGACTTTGATAACTCTATGCCTCACTGCGAAGAAATACTATCGCAGCTCGAGAATTCTGCTGAAATGCTTAATACGGAATGCGAGCCGTTTACAGTACATAAAGTTATTAATAAACACAAGACATATTATTTTCTATATTCTAAAGTACATCATTATGAAGAAACAAAATACAAAGATATTTACAATTTATTAATTAAATTAAGAGATATGCTCTTATTAGATAACATAACTGATCTTGCTATATCTGATTTTACAGATCCTTTTTCTAAAATTGTATATACTAAATTATATAACATGATATCTTACGTTTTTCATAACACAAATATTAAAGTACATATCTATAAAAATCAATTAATTTACCCAACTCCTGCCGAGGTCCCTACAATTTTGAAGGAAAATCATGACTCTACTATTGCTGGTCATCCAGGTGCGCGCCGCATGTACAATCGAATCAAGGCCGCATATTACTGGAAAGGCATGCGTGCCGATATTGAACGGTATGTCAAACAGTGTAAGTTGTGCCAAATAAATAAGCCATTAAGGCATTCAAATAAAGCTCCTATGGAAATAACTTCTACATCTACTAAACCATTTGAACGTTTAGCTCTAGACATTGTTGGTCCATTACCCGATGCTGGTTTCCAAACTTTTAAGTACATCTTAACTCTACAAGATGACTTAACTAAATTTTCAAGTGCTTATCCTATGGTTACCGCTACAAGTGAAGAGATAGCTCGAAATCTCGTACACTTTATGTCGTTGTTTGGGTTCCCTAAAACTATTTTAACAGACCTTAGTACATGCTTTACTTCAGATCTATTTAAACAACTTACCGAAATCCTTAAGATAAAATTTCTTTTTACTACTCCTTACCATCCGCAAACGAATGGTGCATTAGAAAGGTCACATGCTACTCTTAAGGAGTACTTAAAGTCCTTCGTTAGTGACAATCAAAATGATTGGCATTGTTACCTATTTACTGCTATATTAGCCTACAATACTACCCCTCACTGTACAACTGAATTTACCCCTTACGAACTTTTATATGGTTACAAACCTACCATTCCTAATTCTTTATATGATACATCTAATAGTTCTACCTATAATGAATATATTCGCGCACTGCAATATCGAATGCGGCTTAGTCGAGAGAAAGCTATACAAAATATTATAAATAGTAAAGAACGGTCAAAGCAATACTATGATTCTAAATCACGCGATGTTACTTATAAAACCGGCGATATGGTGTATCTTAAACATCATCACAGGCTAACAAAAGCACTATCCCCTGTTTGGAAAGGCCCTTACAAGATAATTAAAGTACATAATAAACATAACGTAACGTTACAGGTGGGCCGCAAGCATATCAAATATCATACAAATGAAATCAAACCCGCTGTATCTTGAACTATCTTATTTTCAGAGCCTTGTGCTACGGCTGCCACGCCGAATCGAAGATAACTCCGATAACTCATAGTCCCGGCATCTACCTCGAAACTGTCACTTATATTAGTTTTATAATGACTACTGGAATGTCGTAACTCATATTGATATTGTATCACTAGAACCCTACTTAACTAATATCGAATCATTATTACGTAAAACTCAAAATATCTGCAGTAAGATACAATCACAAGATATTATGCAATGTAAGGATTATTTTAGCCCTATTAAAATACTAATTCAGTCTAACCTTCTTAAAGTACAAGCGTTATCTCATTTAACTATAAATCAAACACCGACCAAGGTCAAGAGGTCCTTAGAATTCGGTGGTGAAATTTTAAAATTCTTTTTCGGTACATTAGATGCTGACGACGCCAGAAAATACGACGCCGCCATCGAATCTTGCCAAAAGAGTGAGTCCGAACTATATCGGCTCATGAAAGATAATATACATATCGTTAAGTCTACAATAAATAATTTTAATTCTACTATATATAAACTAAATCAAAACGAGATTAAGTTAAACTCTCAAATAGATGTTATGAACGAGATCTTATCTCAAGTTACTAAGACAGATAACTTGTTATACAATATTTCGCGTGTAAATAGTTTATTAAATATAATAGAAAGCTCTTTGCTTACTATTTCTAATCTTTTAGATACTACTTTAAACTCTATTTTATTTTCTAAGGTAAACATTCTACACCCTATTATTATAAGTCCTATTAGCCTTTACGATGAACTACGCAAACAAAGTGGTCATATTAATAAGAGGCTAGATTTCCCAGTACAATTAAATATTAATAATATTCACTCTATTATAGATGTTTCGCAATTAAGCTCTTATCACTATAATAATAAAATCGTTTTTGTGTTGCGAATTCCACTAATAAGTGACGACAAGTTCGTTATCTATAAGAATATGTATACCTTTACCAACTCCCCATAACGGATCTAATATCAAAACATTCGCGCTCATTCAACCTTCCAATGCCTACACTGCTTTAAGTGACGATAGAATGCACTATACTATGTTTGATGACTTTGATAAGTGTAAAGTTATTAATAACCAATATTCTATTTGTGAAATGCAAACAATATATTCATGTATTCTAAATCCTAATTGTGAATCTAGATTACTAACGGAAGTGACCTTGTCACTACCCACTGAGTGTAACGCTAAATTATTATTTGGCGATATTGATATTTGGCAAAAGTTGCGAAATAATGAATGGATTTTTGTCCAATCCAATATTATTAAATTAACTATAAAATGTGATGAAGATATTGTCGATTATTCTACTTCGTCGTTACTGCATAAGTCGTTAATATTATATAAATTTACAATGTTGGTTATCTTAAATAATAATAAGGTAAAGTATAGACAGTTATCTAAAGCTGAAATTGTCTAATGTTATTTTGTCTACGAATTTAATATACTTACTTCATATTGTACTATTGATATTTTCTATATCTTAAAACTATATTTTACTATAATTTTAATGTAAACCGATTTCCAAGCTTCCAATCGATTTCCATATTTTTATTTTCTTTAATTTCGCTTCATCTTAAAATTGATAAAGCTTCATCTTAAGGGGTGAGATGTTATAACCCGAGATAGTTCCTTAATAACGCTAGATTAGCATTTCACGTATTCTAGTACATTTCCATTCTATTGTTTCTACTTGGTCAGCATTTTCATTTACTTGTATAATTTATTTCATACTAAAAGTCAGTTAGATTCTGTCCGTCGCGAAAAGCGGTTCGCTCCCGGAACTCGGAAATCGGTACCAGTAGAATTGTATCTGTAAAGTGTTGCATTGAACAATAAATATCAGTGCAGTTTAAAAATTAGTTTTTTTTTTAAAAGACAAACAGGGACGGCCTCCTAACAGTACCAAATGACCGTCCTTGGGTAACAACAGGGGGTGACGTGCTCCGTAAGGGAGGTTGGCGTTCTTGAGACGCCCTCCAACGCGCAAGAGACCCGTATCGTCCAAAAAGGGGTTCAACTTAGATACAGCGCCCGATAATTTCAATTTCCCTGACTTGAGGATAGCAATCTCCTTCTCAAAGTGCGCCAATTTCACAGAACGAACCCAAAAGGTGAGGGACTCCTGTCGTTCCTGTGGTGAGAGAAACAATGTCAGTCGTTTCTGTTGTGGGTGCCTAAAATTAAAAACAAAACGCTATATTCAAGCAGTGACATCTAACAACTTGTCGAGGGAGCTGTAACGATTCAACAAAAAATCCGGGTCGAAGGCGCATTCCACCTTTTCAAGAGCGAGTGTTCGTAGACCCGGCAAATTAGAAGTATTCAAAACTGGCGTTCGAGGCCAATCAGTTTCTGGTCAACTCAACAATTCCGGACCCCACCACAGCGAATGACCTATCAAACTAGGCGTCAAGCATCCGCGCGAGGCACAATCAGCGGGGTTGAGCTCACCTGGCACGTGTCTCCAAACAAGTTTGACTTCGGATTTCTGGATTTGGGAAACACGATTAGCGACAAATACCTCCAAGGTGTGGACAGAAGCCTTCAACCAACAAAGAACAATTTGGCTGTCTGTCCAGGCGTAGGTCCCATTAATACAAATGCTTTTACCCAAAGTATTAGACACGTGGTTCAATAAGCGTACAAGTAGTGCTGCTCCCGAGAGCTCCAATTTCGGAATGGTCAAAGATGTCCGAAGGGGTGCTACCTTGCTCTTCGCCATGATTAGGGAAACTCTCACCTGACCTGAGGCACTGACTGTGCGCAAGTACACCACGGCCGCGTGACCACGTTCCGAGGCGTCACAAAACCCGTGAAGGGTGGCCTTGTACTTCCCGGGAGGAAGGATGGGACGAGGCAAGGAGATCTCGCTGACAGCAGGAAGTGAGGATACAAAAGAGGTCCATTCCTCAACAAGAGTGCCGTGTAGAGGTTCGTCCCAGGTCAAACCTGCTGTCCAAAGTTTCTGCAAGAAGCATTTTGCCCAAAATATAATTGGACAGATCCAACCGTTCGGATCAAAGGTTCTGGCGACAGTAGACAATACGAGACGTTTAGTCCAAGAACACGGCAATTTCAAGTCTACGTTATATGTAAAGATGTCTTGGACTGGTCTGTACTGAACGCCGAGAACAGCCATCAAGGCGGGGTTGTCAACAATCTCAAATAGATGTGGATCCTGCTGACGATCCACTGGCAAGCCTTCCAAAAGCGCTGGTGAGTTGGAAATCCATTTACGCAACTCATAACCAGCGGAGGCCAAAATACCTATCAATTCGTCCCGCAGGAGGATCGCCTCGTCCGCTGTGGAGGCGCCCGAGCAAATGTCATCGACGTAAATATCGTCCTTCAAGATGGCAGAGGCTCGTGGGAAACGTAGGCCCTCGCGGTCTGCGAGCTCCCAAAGAGAACGTATTGCCAAGTAGGGGCTTGACCTTAATCCGTACGTATTAGTGTTGAGCTCGTAGACGACCATGGGATCACGAGAAGACTCTCTCCAAAGGATCAGCTGGAAGCGACGGTCATCAGGGTGGATAATCATCTGCCTATACATCATTTTTATATCAGCCACAAAGACAACCTGATGTCGTCGGAAGCTGGTGATGACGTCACAAAGGTCCTTGACCAACTTGGGACCAGAATGCAAGCACTGGTTCAGGGATACGCCTGTTGAAGTCTGCGCAGAACCATCAAATACTGTGCGCAGCTTGCCAGTCGATGGCTTCAATACCGCATGATGCGGAAGAAAGTAGTGCTCCACCGAACGCCAATCCAAATTTGACACAGACATGTGTCCCAATTGTTCATATTCTCTCATGAACTCAATGTACTTCTGTCTGAGCTCCGGATCACGACCCATGCGACGCTCCATAGCCAACAATCTCTTTTCGGCTAAAGGTCGTGACTCACCAAGCGGAGGCCGAACAGACAGGAAGGGTAGCCTCGTAATAATCCGACCAGAACGGAGTCGACCAGTGTTGTTCTGGAAGAACAGCTCGCACTCCTCATGTTCTGGATTCAAACGGGCAACTTGAGGGGGCTCCTCTACTTCCCAAAACCTCTGAACCGCATCAGAGAGAGCAGAGCCTACAGCCAACAAATTATCAAGTTCAGGTGGAGGGGGGTCCCTAGGTACAGGGCCCATCAAAGCAAATCCAAATATGGTCGGGATGGCAGTCAAACCATTTGGCACCAAGACCCGTTTCCCACCAATCAAACCACCGAGGACATCAGAGCCAATCAACAAGTCGATTTGTCCCGGTGTGTCAAATTTGGGGTCTGCCAGTTTCAATCCCGATGTCAAATTCGCGAGTCAAGGCGGGGACGCTCCGCCAAAGGAGGGGAATACCTGGGGCAGCAGTCATGGTGCTGGTGACGCTGAACAGCACATTCAGGTGCGCGAGAGAGAGGAGGCGTGCGCACGCTACGGTTCTCCAAGCGGGGTGAGCGGCGATCAATTAAGCGAGGCGACTCTCGGCTGTGTGCCGGTGAGCCTCGGCTGCCACACAAAGCGTTGTTCAAAACGCGACCTCAGGTCGGCAAGCAGCTTTTTAAGGAGAATGTGCACCAATAGGTAGAGCCATTGGTCCACGGGCAGGTCAAGGCACTTAAGTGCGTTGATGGCCACCAAAAGCGGGTTCAACAGTTGGGTGCGCAACCCAGAGACCCGGGTGAGCGTCGGCAAACCCAAAATCTGGTCAATATGCGTGTCGGCGAGGCCACGCTTGTTATGGTACCTACGGGTAATTAGGTCCCGAGCCGTCTGGTACGCCTCGTCAGACACGGGCAGATGCTGGATGAGGCCCTTGGCCTCCCCATCCAGAACCGACATCAGATAGGCCAATTTTTGTGCCGGCCGAAGGTCAGCCCTGTCATTGACCAGGCGGTCGAACAAATTAACGAACCCCAGGTAGCTTCCTAGGCAGCCATCAAAATGGGGTAGGTCCAAAGTAGGGAGCCTACTCACCAGCCCCGGTGCTGACCTAGGAAGCTCCTGCTTCAGGCCGGGTTGCCCTTCCCTATCGACAACTAGTTGTCTCGCAGTATTGGAGACCGCATCATACAGGTCTAAGACCTGGGCATAGTCTTCGCTGACCTTATTTCGCTGGTCAGCGGTGAAATCAATGACTGACACTTCGAGACAGCAAGCGCTGAAAGTGCGGAATTGCTGTTCCACACTTGCCAGGCGATCATCGATCCGCTCGTACCTTTGTAGTAAGGCCTGCTGGCGATCAGGCCGGTTCAACAAGGCACTGGCCGAGGCAAACCAGCGCAAATCTGATGCAATAGCACCAGCAGCCGCACGCAAGACCTTGATAGCTGACATAATCAAAATTCAAAAGAGCCCGGACAAGCGTTAAATAAAATTAACAATCAAAACTTAATATTTGTTAATTTTTTTAAACCAACAAAGCATCAGCCTGTTTACTGCTGGTACAAGCAAGTGACAGGTATCTACTGTCCAACAAAATTAATAGTTTCAATATATATTGACACAAACAAAGTCAAAGTTATCAAAAGTTGAAACTTCAAATAAGTTAGTTAAAGTTAAATATTCAAATAAATTAACTAATTACTTGCAACAGACAGACTGGCTGTGTTATTTGAGATATACAATAGTAAGTAAGCACAGAACATGTGTCACCTAACAATATTATCTATATATTATAACAAGGTTTAGCAATGTAAGGTTCAAACTTAATATATCAATATATGCAATAAACTAAATCAATTGATACATATAACTGATATGTATCCAATCAAAGTGACTTATTAATAGTAACAGCAACAAATCTATGCTAGATTTCAACAATTTAAATCAAACAATTACTGATTGAGGTTATGTGTGACAATGTGTTTCAAATTATCTAGGTCAACTTATACGATTAAATATTATGTATTTTAGACAATAACTGACCTGACAAACACTACAAAACTGTCTACAAGGTGATAAGATACAAGCTTATACCAATCTGAGGTTTGTACTCAGTAATGCAACAGCGGCCAAATTTCAACTACAGCTCTGCACCAAAAATTTGTGTCTAGAGTTACCGCAGCCAGGTGGGAAACTGTTGAGAACAGAGTTGCAGTGGAAGCTGTAATACATCCACCTGACCACGATAGACAATTTATCTAAACACTTTCACTGTGGTAGCACAGCGATGAATTATAATCCTAATATTAATAAAATGTCTCAACTCACCTGATATCTTCACTGGTGATATTCTTGAAGTGGACCTATAGGATTAACTCATAATTTTGGCCAAAATAACAAGAGAATCGAATACCAGAGTCCAGTTCAGCGTAGTCCATCTCCAGGCACCAAACAGGAATTCACACACGTGTTTTACAAAGTTCAATATTTCACAAATGTTCATTAATTTATCACAGTGTACCGGTGCCGGTTATAGATCAAAGAAGCGGCATTCACCCGGATTTTTAGGTTTACAACCAAATACAAGATCAAAAACGCGCTCACAAAACGGAGTCTTCCAGAGCGAACAAAAAGCTAGGTTTTTTTTTCGCTGACCGCTGGAAACGACAAAGAACCAAAATGAGTGAATGACAGTTCAGTGTGACCATAGTCAAAATTTACAATAGACTAAACTAAACGTTGCTAAATCGATATAATCGACTTGACTTATAATAAAAACTAATTCTATTTCAAACAAAAACAATTAATTAAAATGCGCTATAAAATCCGTTTACAATCAATTACTCCACCTACAGCCAACATGTTACCACACATACCAATATACCTAATCTCGGATATCCATATTTCCCATCACTAGTGTATACGAAGCTTATGATCTGTTTGCGCAGATGTGGGATTATTGGCTGTTATTGCGTATTATTGTGACAAATTGAGTTTTAGATCGTTCATGTGGAAAGTAGGGTGAGCAGATCTCTGCTCACCCTACTTTCGTAAGTCGATATGTTATTGTTACAAGTATCACTTTGCGTTCGCTAAGACTGCCTAAACTCGATATATATTGGAGTGGAAAGTAAAAATAGGTTAGTAAAAATCTTATTTTTTTTTACAAACCACGCTGTTTTTTTTAATACAATAGGTTTTCCAAATTTATATGATTTATGAAAATATAAATAAATGCTGTTTTTTACATAGGGTTCAGTGATATATACTATATTATAATATGTATCATATTATTTAATATAATATTTGTAGTAAGTACAAAGTACATAGTTCAAGACATTATATGCACCAAAACTGTCAAAGTGCCTAATTAAAATATCTGTTACTTTAACAAGCGTCAATTTTGGACCATTGATTACCTGAAAAGCTACTGTAAAAGTGTACACTGTCAGGTTCTAGTTTTGGTTCTTCGATGAGATCAATTATACGGATTATGAATACAAAGCGTCACCAACCCAATTCCACTTAGATAAAAGCACGAAGAAAAGCAAATAATATCTTCGCGAGGAGCCTGTAAACTCGATCAAACCCTACACTAACCCGTCTGGCCATTGTATCGAGCTACATCCTCCTATTGCGTCACTAACAATGCTTTTGTGACGCAAATTAGGAAAAGCCTGAACCTAGCAGTAGGCTGCGAAAGGTTGTATGACATATACATACATAAATATGGTCACGCCCTTTTCCCGTCGGGGTAGGCAGAGACAAAATAACGCCACTTGCTTCTATCCTTGCAAACCTCGCGCGCTTCCTCTACATTCCTTACTCTGTATGATATACCTACGTAGGCCAAAAAATTCTACCATCTACATTAAGTCGTGTCTGTAATGTAGTGTGAGTATTAATATTGATAGTGATTTATTAGTGTGACTAGATTTCGCCCACAACTCCAGTCGCGTGAGACTATTTTGCGTCCAATGGAATGGAGGGTGGAAATTGCCAAAAAACCTATCTTTGTGCCCCTTTACACTCCCCAAGGAACACATTCGCCTAATTTCAGCTTCTTACGCCCGATAGTTGCGACAGTACGTTGTCTCCCAAGTAGCATTTTTGGGCTGTATAGAGGTTGTCTAATGGTTCACATTTACTCTACAAGCTGTACCAGTTAGCTCTATAAGGACTGTATAGCTTGCTATACAGCTCATATACGATCAGTTTGGGCACAAATTAGACAGCCTTAAGTTTACATGGCTGCACAGTAGCTGTATAATAGCGTTACATCAGCAGTACAAGAGGTAACCGTGAACTCAAAGTTGATTAATGGCGCCATAAAAGACTACTAGTGAGTAATAATGAGTAACAAGTGGGTAATAATGAGTAACAAGTGCCTAATTATAAAGGCTTAATAGTAATAAATGCTTACAAAAACAGAATGAAGTAGCTTTCGAACCACGCGTACCCTAAACTATTGCTATAACAAAGCTAATAATCATAAAGTTATTAAGTAATCGTCGCAGAAACTCTATCTCTATTTGTAAATGAGGATTTTATATTAAAAAGTAGTAATAAGGACCTGTACTTACAAATGCTAACAGTGTTATCCATATGGAAATGTAACTTTACTGTGAAATATATACATATTGACTGTTAAAAACACACGCGCCTCATGAGAAATGCTTTGAATACTTTAAAAACATTTAAAATTGGCAGGGGGAAAAGGTCGGTGTTGTTAGTTTATTATTTTATGGTATCAAATTAGACTAGAAGTCATTTTATTACATTACATTTGTAACATGAAACAAAAAATGTAACAGGAATACACTGTAGTATTTTATAAAACTATCGTTATATGAAATATTTTAGTTAATATTTAGGTTATAATAAAAGAAAATGGTGGACATCTGTGTGAACCATTGTAACACCAAATTACAATTGTGACCTACATGGTGGTTTACATGTGTACCATAATACCAATAATACTGCAGAGTTCTGCATTAACGCTCACGTATGTGGTATAAAAATGTTGTTATCTTCATAAAGGTTCACATGTGTACCACCACCTTCACAATTGTTCACATGTGGTCTATTAAAAGGCCAGCAATATAATATAATACAGGTAGACCGCTAGACAGCAAATGCCATAATACGTGGTCTTTTAAAATGTTCTTAATGAGCCTATAAAATAAAAGCTTAAGAATACCTTTCTAGGTATTAGTGTCGTATTATAATGCTGACAGCCGTAAGAAAAGCTAGTTTTACATGCCTGTATAGCCCTTAAACAGCTTAAAGAGAAGTGATTGCATTTAAAAAGCTTACACATCACACGTGAAGCAAAATAAGAGTTTATAAACGCTTTAAGTCCAGCAGTGAACCGAATGTGAACCCTGAATGAAATGCTACTTGGGCTGTCAGGTAGTCAGTTTTATACATATACCACAACATAGGGTGTTGATTTACATTCGCAAAATATTTTAAGGGGTTAATATACTACTAGAACTGAATACAAATACATGAAAAAGTAAGTCACTAAAAGTAAAAAAAAAAAAACGTTATCATGCACTTTGAAAATTAACTCAGTGTATTGACCGCCGCCGCCACTCAGCTGATAGCCATTGCAGGTGCTTAACACAAATATCTCCACCTTGTCGTGATGGGGTGGCTCAGTAACCGTGGGTTTTGAGGTACACCCACAGTGAAGCTAAGAGGGATCCCTGGAGTGGACGCTCCACGTGGACTTGGGTGAAGCCTGCGTAGTATGCGTCCATAGGTGCGGGTGCGGGGGACAGTTCTGTCTGTCCCTCGCAGTCGGGCGCGGTCGCGGGAGGAGAGGCGTGTCGGTGTTCCGTTGCCGCGCGCCCTATCTCCCGCGACTAAATGGGGGAGCACCATCGTTGCGTCGCGGTGGGGCCGCAGAGGAAGAGGAGATGCGTCGTTGCGTTGCCGTCCTCCCTATCCTCTGCGGCCGCTGGGTGTTTTGGTGGCTTCATCCGCCGCCAAGGGGTTTTGTTCGGGGCCCGCCTGACCATCTGGTGGGCCAATACCCGTCGAGGGGTAGCGAGGAATGCTTCGGTGATACCCTACCCGCCGACACATGGGTACATGAGGAATATATTTAAAAAAAAGGTGCCTAACACACACAAGCCCACGTACCTACAGTGACTGCGCGATACAGTCTTTTTTTGCACGATTTAACAGTTACTGTCTAAGTAACATTTAATGAAAATAGGATTTTAAAACTAATTTTAGGAAACGCTGTTTAAAATTATTTTAGGTGAATAAGTATACTGTCTATATTGTTTTACTAAAATATTTTGCAAATGCAGATCAACACATTTTATATAGATAGACTAGAGGAAACCCGCGGCTACACCCGCGCATTATTTTTTAATGAGCTGTTTATGCCTTCCCGTGGGAACGTCATGAAATTCCTTCTTAGTACACCCCTAAGGACCCCAAGGAATACTCATGCCAAATTTCAAGTTGGTGCGCATAGTAGTTTTGGCTGTGCGTTATCTGTCTGTCACTTAGTAACGCAAGAATTTTATCAATTACTAGAGGAGGCCAGCAGCTACTCCTGCAATTTTTTTTAAATTTACTCGTTTCGGACGATCCGTGGGAATTTCGGGAAATCCCTTCTTAGTGCACCCCTACAGTGGTACAGGTGTAAATATATTTTATAATAATATCCCTATTATTAATACAAATAAATACGAATATAGCATTAGCCTTGTTTATATCCTGTCCTACTGCTGTCCACAGGACTCCTGTTATTATAAAAGCCGTTAAGTAAATAATCCACCACGCTGGCCCAAGCGGTTTGATAAACTTCACACTTCATAACTTTTGAAAACAGGTTAGAGAACTCTCAGACACTTAGCAAGCGAGTATTACCAATAAAATGCACTTAGCTTCGAAAAGCTTCTGGTACGCATCTTGGGTCACAACTTAAAATCTTCTCAGGAACAGTTAATCTCCGCTAGGCTATCGCTGCCAATCGTGATCAGTACGGCTAGTCAGATTCATCGGCAAAAAGATGGGTGAATTTCTGGTCAAGTTAACAGAACTTGGACTGGATCTAGAAAACCTCGAGCTGGTCGGTTCCAGCCTAGGAGCACACGAAGCAGCATATGCGGCCAAATGCTTCTACCAAACGACAGGCAAGAAGCCCAGTAGACTTAACGGATTGGATCCCGCAGGGCCCTTGCTCCTGAACACAAACTGTGGAAAACAGACGCTGAAAAAGTAGACGTAATTCATACTGCTATGGATGGCTTTGGCATAGCTGAAACCTTAGATCATGTAGATATTTATGCTAATGGAGGAGAATTCCAGCCAAGTGATATTCCTTACGTACCTTGTCTAGTACTTTGTAGTCATGTTAGAGCAATTATTTACTGGTGGCAAGCTTTAGAACATCCAAAGAGAAGTTTATAGCTATAAAATGTGATTCTGTACAAGAAGCAAGATTTGCTTGGTGCTTCAATGGTTCTCAGACTAACTATTTAGGTGTAGAAGCTAAATTTAATAGACCAGGGATATACTATCTAGCTACAAGTAATGAGTTTCCTTATTTTAAAGGCAAAGATAGTTTGAAAGCAGAGAATGAAATTTACATGTCAGTTATTAAGAGAATTAATGATGACGATGGTTTTGTTGTTTGATAATGTAGTTTCAAAGTCAGATTGGCTGATTATTCACAGCAGTTTGATTTTAGCTGAAATTTCAATATTGAAGATTAAAAGTCAAAGAATAGCAATGTCGCCAATAAAAAATAGTAATAAAAACGAAAATATTAAAGACATTGAATTAAATTATAAGACTTGAATTTTCAAAACGTTTATTTATTCTATATTTAAGAAATATGTATTACGCTAAATTGATATTAAATATTTTGATACTTGTAAATACTTTATATTTGTGTCTAGCGGATATAATTGAAAATGTTATCTACATTCATATTATGGTTGAATGAAATTATGTTATATTTGCATTAGTGTTCAATGTGTGTGGTTTTAATATTGGATACCGGAAACATTGACATAATGTAGCAATTACGCATGGGAAGTTTTTATCTGTTTAGGGATTTAGTCATATTTTTTCTAGTTGATGAATCAAGTAAAATAGTGTCAAAGAAAACAGGCCATTTTCTTACTTTTCAGTCACAATTAGACAGTAAATTGTATTTATAAAGTATCTCTGGCGTTGTTATTTTCTAGCCAGGACACGGAAGATGAACACGAGTTGATACAAAAGCCACGATTTTTTGAAAATTTATCCAGGGTTGATTCAAACAATATAAACAAATATTCTAGTATTACTGTCCTTGGTTCAAATACCCCACTTAAATACTGAGAGTATAAATAATACAGGATTGTATTCGTTTAAGGATTGTAATACCCATCGTGCCCATTGTCCTGATCGACGAACGTTCGGAAGCGATTCAATCAAGCAGCGATAGCGAAGGGTTATTGCACTGAGTCTTTGTAGTCAAGTGGATCTAATCGGGTGTGTTTCTATTGTATTGAAATATCAGGATCGTGGCTTCTATTTGCTCACTGAGGATAATATTTTATTTTTAGTATAAGTAATTTTATAAAAATGTAGGATATTTTTATGTTTGAGCCGAAGTATGTGCCATTGCATAGTGTCTGCCAACCCCAATGGGAGACAGGCGTGACGATATAGAGATAGATAGATGGATAGGATTTTTTTCTCAAATGTTAGGGTCAGTGGCAGCGAAAGCCTGGTGGAGATACCAACAGACTGCCATGCAGAAGGCTGCATGGCAGTCTGTTGGTATACCCTGGTGTCACGATACCCTTATCAGGTTCAAATCCACGGCGCAGACCAATGACTTTTCGGAGAGCACGAGAGTTATGTGCGTATTAAATTGTAAATAATCGCTTGTCCCGTGCCTCGGAGCACGTTAAGCCGTCGGTCTCGGTTGTCATGCAGATCTTTGACAGTCGTTATAGGGCTGTATAGTCTAAGAGTACCTCTAAATAAAACTGACACTAGTCTAAACCATTGAATATCTCTATCCCTTCGGGTAGCGGTGGTCAAACAGGCAGTCGCTCTGTGGAAAAGCTAATAATCAGCCAAATCTGGTTAGACTAGCAAGCGGCCCCCAGATTAAAACTGGGATAACACTAGGAGGATGAATTTAGAGTCAGTGGCACCACGATTGGATAATTATTGATGATATTAGTCGTTCGCAGCTACTGAGATAGTAAATTTTAAGAGAGTGGTGCTACTGACATGAGGTAGCCAAATGGCATAAACGCTAGACGAATTGAATAGAATACGATCAATGTATGGGATGCGTCGTAAGCTTATGTCAATCCCATACATTGGTTATCGTATTCTATTCTATTCGTAGAGTTGATGACATTCTGCTAGGCCCTCTTGAGGGAGTTATCGAAGAAGTTGTTATATTTATGTTATGAACGGGTGTAAATGTAAATTAAGCTAGCAATAGGCAAGCATGTAAGTCCCATAAGCTCGACACATTTCAATGAGTTCAGAAATGAGTTCGATGCTTTTAACAAGACGTTACAGGGAGGCAAATGAAGTCCCTTGGCCGTCCTGTACAGACAGATACGGCCGGGGGACTTTATTTTATAATATGTATACTTACATAACTATGCCATTTTTATATAAGATGACTCTACTAGTTAGGTACATTGTGTTAGTAGGTAACTCAGGGCATAAATAATATAGGTATAAGGGCTCGGTATTAAAACTAATGTCACTTATTATGTACTTCAGAAACTGTAAGATGACAATGAAAATTCTTCTTTTATGTACATGTCACCGGAATATAACAAAAACCACAAATTTATAAATTGTCTAGGATCCTAAACTAGAGATAAATTGTATTATTTTACGCCCAGATTTTCAGAAATTGATAAACTTACCGAATTCATTCGTAAAATAATAAGTAAGCAATAACCAAACGCCATGTGCGCTCTGATTGATTGAATAAGTCACCTGTTCCATTTCCTTCCTCACCGCCGCCATTCTTCGCCACTTTTACGCATAAACCGAAATTTTAGCGATATTAATTAGGCTAAGTTAACGGAGCTCTGCTTTGCTGTAGTAGGGCTCCTATTTTTGTGTTCAGGGTCACAAGAAAACCTAACATAACCAATTAAGTTGAACTGATGCCGACATTCATTATCACCGACCGATCAATCAGAGAGCAGGGTGTTATTAGCCTTATTTTAAAGAAGCTTAAAATAAAAGCTCTTCTGTGATTGGTCGAACCGTTTAGAATCTTACGAATGGTTATCCGTTAGTTTATAAATTTCGGTGAGATGTCGCAAATTTATAAATTTGCGAAAATGTGGTCGTAAAATAATAGGATTTATCTCTCTGTACGAGCCACGTAATGCGTTGCTCGCACATTCGGCCACTTACACATTTGTGCCGTATTATCAAATAATTTATTACATTAATTGAACTAATCATATTTAAAGTCAGTTCGCGTTCACGTCCCAATATCAATTGACGTACCGCGTCTCACATATCGTTCAAATCTGTAGTCGCGTATCATTAAATCATTAATATCATACCTTTATCAAGCAATATAGTCAGTTAAATTTATTTATGAGTTTTACTGATTTATCTTCCTAATTCTTACTACCCGAGGTGTGCGGACCGTACACCCTTTTTTAAAATTTAATTTCTGACTATAACCTCGTGAGTGACGCAGTGACTTAGTGTATCGCCGTTATCAGATAGCAGTGTTCTGTGGCACTAGTGAGGATCCACCAGCAAGCGGAACTATCATCATTCATCAGGATATCAACAGGTACCACCGGACGAGCTACAAAGAGTTGTTCGGGGTCGTCTAAGATATCAAGTAAGATCTTTCCAATTCAACGCTGTTATCTATTATCATGGCCAGTATAGATGACTTGCTATCTACACAGGAGCAAATTTCAGCTGCGATCGAGAACCTCTATTCTAACTTTAAGAAAGATGGTTCCGATAGGAAAACTCCAGACTATATTAAGCGAAAGTTAGAGACACTAGATAACTACTGGGCTGAATTCCATTCTAATCACAGGAAGCTGAGTCTATCAAGTGATAAGTCTTATCCATATTTTACAAACAATCTGTTTGAGCTTACTGGAAATAGGTATATATATATCAGGGCAGCCGTGCAGAGTTACGAATTATCTACCGAACCAAGAGATCTGAAACCATCTTCTCCTCTTATCATACCACCTACTCCTATCGCAGTATCCGAACCCTCCATACCAGGGTTTTCGACTCAAGCCCGAGGTAGTGACAGCAAAACCGACGAGATGCTACGGAAACAGAGCAGTAACTTTAAAGCATTTGACCACACGATTTCTCTCGCTCATCCTTCAGAAAATTTTCATATATTTGCTTATAATGTGATGAAACATGTTTTTTATAAACAAATAGTATTGTAAGTTTTCCGTAAGGTGGTGGATTAAGAATACAAAGAGACTGCCCCATTTCATTCCTTATCGTAAGTGGAAAGGGAAGGAAAAAGGCTTAAGGAAATTATACTAAGCAAATAGTATCTTTGGGAAGTGACCGGCAACTCGATATTAGAATATTTATTTTATAGACTCACGCCTGTATCCCCGAAGGGGTAGGCAGAGGTGTAATATTACACCCACATTTTGCCATGAATTTACAGGTGCCACGTAATAGGGGGCGAGCCTATTGCCGTTACCGGGCACATCACCTTGCTGCTACCGAGAATTCGGACAAACCCAGTAACACTTACCCGATACTTACCGACTGCCCAGAGGCCCTAGCCAAACGGCATTCACTCTGATATCTACTTTCGATAACGCTTGGTTGCCATGGCAACATAAGGAATTTCTTCTTCGTTGACCACGTGATATAACGAAGTCTTATGTCATTTCCATACATTTTTGCACTTAGCGACTATCGTTAAACGACCTGCTCCTCGATTGTCCTGAGATCGCACAGTACAGGCAGCAGTACCTGTCCAGATACAGCACCCTGAGGGAAGCAGTGCGCCACATCAAGAGTCTGCTGGCCTTCCTCGAAGAGCTGGGGTGGCTCAAATGACGACACCATTCCTACCCGCACGCAAAATACACGCCAAGACGTGGAGGTGCGGAAACAGCCAGTGCCATCAAGTCAAGTCAAGTCAACACTTACCCGACGCGGGAATCGAACCCAGGACCTTCGATCAGCAGTCGCATACGCTATCCACTGGACCACGGAGGCAGTCAACTCGATATAACCTTATCATAAACAATCTGGCCGGCGTGGTATAATGGCCTAATTCCTCTTATTGCCTCATAATATTAGCATTACGCATATTAGGATAGGCCTATGACCAGCAGTGCATTATTATAGTCTGTATGGTGATCATTGTGAGTTTTGTACAAGCTCGCAAGCTGTTCAATGTTAGCAAATGATTTCTATTTAATGACTTTGTAAGTAAGTTTGTTTTCAAGTCATGCAAGGCTGTAGAAATGTCTTCTCATATAGCCGCCGTTAAATCTTTCCCTCATCTAATTCCGAATAGAGAAAAGTATTATAATTATCAACAGCTCTGTACAAAAGCGGAGTTGAGCACAGTAATCTTCTAAGAATGAAAAAGGTACGGCCATAGTCCACCACCCTGGTCAAGAGTCACAGACATTACATTTATTTCAGAAACGATATGGAGGGCTGTCAAACATGCAGCTTTCCTCAAGATGTTCCTGCACTGTTTAGCAAGCGATAATTAATATTTAATACCCACTTAATTTCCAACCCGAGATACTACGTAGCATTCTGTTCCCTTGCATTATATAAAATAATAAGGAAGACATGAGCGCTCCTTTAGCTAGATTACCCTTTTTATATTCACTCAGAGTATAGGACGTGTCGTACCCTTTAAGCACACCTGACCTTCGGCGAAATAACCCATAAACATAGACTACCCACTAAACCTTCACAATTCGAGACAAAACCCACTCTCACATTCATACTACTCCAATCTCTATTCATCCGTATCACTACTTTTCATTCCCAGAAGACAGACATAGAAACACGACAGAGCGAGTGCCCAAATGAAAACATTCAGCATTCATTATGAACAACGGTTTTAATCTATAGCGTCAATGTCAGGGGACCGAACAGGATTGCCCAACAAATTGGATGATTTAAAATGTATTTTGTGTGTCGGTTCTGTAGAAAAATGGCGTTTAATATTTATAAAGTGTCTTGTTCAAGTGCTGCTCTGGAAGTTTCTTTTTATATGAATACTACGTGCTGTAGTCATTTTATGTCCGAGAAGTAAACCTAGGCATTCAACTAACAAGTATCAAATTACTATAGATAATAACGTTATCTAAAAAAATAACGTGTTTTATTTTACGGTGGCAACAAATGTTTTAACTAATATTACACCTTAAAATTAAAATATGGAAAATGGACTTCTAATTTCTGGTTTCGAAGTAACACAACCGCAGCAGTAACACAAAGCAAGCGTAGCGTCAAAATGCGCAAAATATAAAGCAACCCACTCACCACGGTACTCTAACAGAAGACATACAAAATGAATTGGTATGACGTAGGCATGTAATACAACTGCTACAAGTACAGTCACTGTTGACATTGTCCGGTTATTTCGCGGAATGCCCAACGTTTCAGCTCAAAATTATTCACGTGTACTCAGCGTCGACGCTATGAATTATTTTATTACGATACATTTTTATTTTTATTTCCACTTTTTGTTCGTTTTGTTTGTGTTTTTTTCGGTACAGACAGGGCTTAACAAGGCTTTTTTGTCTTGCCTATCTAGGCCTGTTAAACCCTGTTTGATATCGTTACTAAGTTCTAGTAGGGATAGCGAAAATTTTGAGTAAATCAGTTATTCTGTGATATATAATTACTATCCCCTTCAAGCTACTGAAGGAATTGTTGAAGTGCCACTCAGTGTTCCTAGATCATTTTGCGGCAAAGAGCAGTACTGTTAAGAGTTGTATATTTAATTTAGCTGAAGGCACCATCTTACCACTGAATTCTGAACGCTGCAGCAGTTTTTATAAGTTAGGAATAATCTCAAGGAGTCTTTGCCATTCAGTATGGATGCTTTTTCAATTATTTCACTCTCCACTATCTCTCAAAACTAGTTCTCCCTGCGATTTTCAAGCCACTCTAAGGTTGAAACAATGGAAAATAGAACATTGTCTCTAATTCATGTAACTCATAACTTAGCTTCAGCACATGTGGTTAACATATCGTATCGGAATCAGATTGATGTAACCTCGGCTTTCACAGCACAAACAATTAGGGCGAGACCATGCCGCGCCGATGCCTTTATTCGAGCGAATTTTATACTAAGAACTAGCCTTCGCTCGCGGCGCCGCCTGCATGCATTATAGATCTAAGCCATCGTCAATAATTATTTACAGTATAAATTGATGAAAATCAGCAAAAATACTTTCGGTAGTTTTTTAAGGTTATTGCTTTTATAATAAGTATAGATACTGTACTTGAATCGAGGCTGTATTCCGTTCCTGAAACGGTATGTGTACTAACCACTAGCCCATTCCCGTATTCAATAATACCTTTCTCTTTGAAATCTCATTACATCTGACTGACGCGAGCGCCTTCTATGAACCTGATATCATTCGTTGCGACGAGACATGTCTAGATTAAAACATGTCACTGTAATGAATGTAGAACGTTTGTACTTTGTCACGTTGAGCTCTCGTGTTCGCGGGAGATTTCTTCAGGGACTCAAAGGACATTTGTACATTTGTACCAAGTTCATAACACATCAAGTTTAGAAGGTACCTACGTAAAAAGTAAATACGAAAAACGTGTAAAGACATTTTGGTAGGTAAAATCACTTGTCCTTACTGACATATCCTCACAAAACACGAACTACTGAAGCTAAATACTTGTGGACATAGGGTTTCTTTCATGTCATAAGCACAAAAATTGATTCTTTTATCTTTCACAACTAAAGGGGTTTTATAGGAGCTTGAAGGTTTGTTATATAATATAGAAAGCCGTCGCTGTCGTAATACTAAGTGTATGTTTTGCCTTTGTCACTCTAAGCTATATAACTGAGTATAAATTTATATATTTCATACGAGAGTATACGATGACTTATAGACCTACATAGTGGTTGTAGAGAGAAGACTGACTTAATATAAACTACTGTATTCACACCTCACCACATTATACATTGTTCACATTCAATAAATTTTATGCATATTGCCGATGGTAAAGAATTGGTAAACAAGAAGTATTATTAGATAATCTACAACAGTAAACAATTCTAATGTTTTTTGGTCGCAAGAACCGAGCCCAATTTAAACGGATGCCTTGAGTTCCTGTCTGATAATATTTAGGACTTAGACGAAGTAGCCCAGCTTCCAAAGTAAGTATATTTTCGTCACGAGAGCATATAATTTTTGTCAACAAACATTCAGGGCTTCGCAACATTGAATAAAATTAAAAAAGACATTGGCCAATTTTATTTTTGTTAATTATTCATACTACATTGTTTTAATTCAGTTTTCTAATAGTATACTAATGGAAATAAAGAGGAACCCGTAAAGTAACGCCTGATTCAATCAACTCTGCAAGGAGATCTTGACAAAGTTATACAACAAATCCAACCTTAAAATTAAATTTGCCATAACTCACAGTTGTACAATTTAATTTCAAAAGCCGCGGATTTAAATCTGTTACAAATGTTAACATCTGAATGTAAAAACGTTATAAAAATGTTGATTTTCAGATATTATCAAAATGTATTATTCAGTCGTAAAAATTATTTTACAGTTGAAATCTCTGTAGATAAAACAGGTTTCTTCTGGACGTATTACGTATTGAAAAGCAATAGCAATATGTGTTTATATAACTGAATATGAAAATCTTGTGAAGCTTGACAACCTGCACGAAATCAATAATAGGTAATAAAAAAGGCGTGTGGTTTTCATTTGATATGATGACTCCCGCACTAGTAATCCATCCTTTGCCGCGAGGGACTTTACATGTATACAACCAATAGACACAACGTAGGCCCAGACTAGAAACAATAATTCAAGGATCATACAAAGTGTCTCCTATGGGGATTGAACTCGGTCAGGTGTCAAGGGGTGAGGCGTCCACTTAAACCACTATGCCAACCGTGCAGTCAGTAGCCATCTCTTATACTGTCAAGAAGATCGCCTCCGGCAATGGGGGAATTTATAAACTAAGTTGATACTATTATTATTATCAATTTATTTATTCTTATTATAGACTCACGCCTGTATCCCTGCAGGGGTAGGCAGAGGTGTAATATTACACCCACATTTCGCCATGAAATTTTAAGTCCCACGTAAAAGGGGGCGAGCCTATTGCCGTACCGGGCACATTACCAGACTCCGTGCTGCTACTGAGAATATCCTAACGGAAAAAAGTCGGTATACGGGCGAAAGTTTTACGTGACAACGACTTTGAGTGGTAAAATAATTTTAATGTGAATATTCATTCGTATAGTAGGAAGAAGGATGAAAGACGCGTGCCTTTCACTTTTTATGTCTGTCTCTCTCGCTCTTAGGCGGGACGCGTGCCTCTCACTCGCTCTCATTGTGAGCGCATAACGTGAGCGGAGCGTAACGCAGTTTCTTGAAGTGTCACCCGGCAAACCAATTTATAAGACGTTGTCACGTCAAAACCCAATAACACTTTGCTCGACCCGGGAATCGAACCCGAGACCTCCCAATCCCACGCGCACATTTATGCCGCGAGACCAACGAGGCAGTCAATTTATTTATTTATTTATAAAAGACAACTCCCGCATTAGGACTAAATCCTGTGTCGCGGGGGACTTTACAAAGATACAACTAACGGACACAATGAACACCCAGACTCCAAACAACAATTTGTGAATTATACAAAGTGTTACCTCCTGTGGGAATCGAACCCAAAACATTCGGCGCAGTGTCAAGCGGCGAGGCGGCCGCTGAAAACGCTACGCCAACCGTGCAGTCGTATCTGGCCTGCAGTAATGCGTTATCAATAATCATTGATAAGGATAATATAATCATAGAAGAGCAAATGCGGCAATCTCGCTTTTCAGGGCTGTAAATGCGTTCAAAGCACATTAGGCCCACTTGCGTAACGTTTGATTTAAGTCACTCCTTAATTTAAATTTGTTGAACAGAATTAACAGCATAAAATAATTTAACTTAAAAGTATTTAACGTCCTCTTGCACAACGACTACAACGCTTAGATTTAGTTAAACATTTTATGAGGTCGGTACAGTAGTTTCTACGTTTTGTTTCTGAATATGACGGATGGCATGACGACTTTTTGTTACGATTTTAACGATGTTATGCGTATGCTTTAGCATAAAACAAAACGCATTGTCGTCGTCTAGCAACGAAATGAAAATTGACAAATAATAACTAGAAACTTTTGAGCATTAACCCTAGAACCCTACAAGGGGCGCAGGTGCACCCCACACCGATTTATTTTCTAAATGTCTCAATTTATTTAATATCCACGCATTCA
Source organism: Euclidia mi (assembly GCA_944739405.2). Taxonomy (NCBI): domain Eukaryota; kingdom Metazoa; phylum Arthropoda; class Insecta; order Lepidoptera; family Erebidae; genus Euclidia; species Euclidia mi. Next base: position 10,425,312 of record OX123206.2, on the reverse strand, counting down.
CCCGTCGGACTATTTTAGTTTGGTGTTGAGATGTAGTACTTAAGTTATGACGTATATGAAATCTCTATGTATGTAATCTCTATTATAAAATATGTTGCTCTATCCAAATATACTCAGTGTTTATCCAACATTCAGTCGTTTTAGTTATCCCTAATAATCTAGCCTTTGCATGGCGACCGTGACTAAAGGTGTCATGTAGAGCACGCGAATTCAAGACGGGTGTCCTAATAAGGAACGTAGTGCATAAACATTAATGTGCTCGTGCAAGTTTTTAATGATGTTTGAATTCATTATAATTGATTTTGTCCTTGTTGACGCGTGCAGCACCTATAAATTTTGCAAAAAATGGGTAAAACTGAGTCGAAGGAAGTTGTAATTGCTCAGACAGCACAAGGAGGACAGAACCAAGTAACGCTAGAAGATTTGAGATACCATTTATCGGCGACAAATGTACTGATGTTGATTTTTGTCCTGATAGCAGCCTGCGTACTACTCAATTTAGCATTTCGCATATATCGGAAATGCCACTTGCGCTGGGCGCGCCAAGAATTCCAGAATAGCGCAAGTAGAGGATCGTTTTTAAACTTTCGCGATTTGTATACATGATAGAAATTAATTTAGCGGGTCTTAATCGCGTTAACTTGACTTAATTATAAGGTATAAATACGTATTTGTTACCGACGTTTCGCTCGTCTTGCACCGAGCGTGGTCGCGGAGAGACTGATGAGAGCTCAGCGAACAAATAGGTATTTATACCTTATAATTAAGTCAAGTTAACGCGATTAAGACCCGCTAAATTAATTTCTATGATAGAGGATCGTTCTTTCGTAGACGTGTTGCGTACCCAGATATGAAGATAAATGACGCCGACGTGTGATATTCAAATGTAGCCATAATATATAAAATGTGTGTCGTGAAAAGGTCATCGAACTTGTGGTGTGTACAGTGCGGTTTCTACGGCTCTATATAACTTTTATACGTGCATAATACGTTTGTTTCATTTCAGCTGTAATAGTGATAATAAGTACAGGCATAATATGATATATTATATAAGCATTCATTATGCAGTCTTGTAAGTAAACAGTAGAATGTAAGGAATTGTTATCCAGTAAATCAATAAGGTGCGTATTTCTTAACTATACCTAAATAATATAACCAAGGTACTTATGTTCGTTTGTATAGGTAAATTTTACTACTAATTATTTATAAAGGGATTATTATTAAAATAATACTTTATATGGACGAAGAAATTTTACAAAAGTTGTATGAAGAGCTGTTAGAAATAAGAAAATATTTAATAAAAATTGGCCCTTCGCGTAGGACTGGAAATATTTTAGAGAAAAACTGAGTAAGGCTAAGAGTATTATTCAAAAATATAATTCTTGTGTTGATAGTATAAGTAAAAGTATAAATATAAGAGGAGAAATTTGTCTATCTAAGTATTGTAAAAATTTTGATAAACTTTATTCAGAAATAGTTAAGTTGTGCCAGGAAAAACATATTGTAAGAAAAATGGGCAAGTTCAACCTAAAAGTTGCTTTGAATTTATTACCTTCGATGACCGATGAGGTTTGCAATACAAGACAATTTATAGATGGCATTGAGTATTATAGTTCGGTTATTGACGATGACTCACAAAAACAATTACAAAAAAAAACGATTACATTTGTGTTGAAAAGTAGGTTATCGCAGCATGCCAAATTAAAATTTTCTAAAAATTATGAAACTGTCGATGCGCTCTTGAATGACATGAAGCGTGTTTTACTGCCACAAAAATCAGCTAGCGCTTTACAAAAACAACTATTGAACTTTCGACAGAAAGACTTATCTATAGATGATTATGGGAAGAAACTGTCGGAAATGTTTGTCGATCTTACGATTACACAAGCCGGTGGTGATTCGGTAAAATATGACGTTATGACGTATTAAAATCTGTTAATGAAAATCTGGCTATCAAACAATTTTGTGAGGGTCTGCGTAATCGCAGGATTGGCACCATTATTGCAGCTCAGAAATTTGATGACCTCAAGAATGCAATTCAAGCAGCAATCGATGAGGATTGCTTATCATCAAACTCAGCAGGTGAAATGTTCCCTATGAGGCGTGGTCCTATTAATAACAATAAGTTTAATAACAATTCCAGGCAGACAACTTTTTACAACACGCAGAGAGGCTACGGTAAAGGTGCGTATCACAGCGGACCCCGGCCGCACGGCCATGCGGGCCACTGGTTGCAGCCGCACATCGAGGGCAGGCAATGGTGCCAGCAGTGGCAGCAGCCGGCAGCACAAGTGGTACCCAGAGGTAGAGGCTATTACAGAGGTAACTCTAGTAATAATATTACATATAATAACCCGTTCAGGAGAAATATTCGGCTACTGACTGAAGAATCACAACCCTCAGCCAATGAATCGATAAAAAAACAATCTGGTACAATTGAGCAGCGTGAAGAGAGTGAAAATGAGTTTTTTCGAGGCTAAAGCTTATACTGTTTTAGCTAGTGAAAGTAGTTATTGCGTAGAACTTTATATCGATAATTCTAGTATATTATGTAGTTTCTTAGTTGATACGGGCGCTTCCATATCGGCCTTAAAATATGAACAGGTAATGCAGTTGAATGTCCAAATTCATAAAGAAAACATAATCATAAGTGGAATTGGAGGCGAAGTCCGAGCCATTGGATACGTTTATTTACAGTTGTCATTAAATGAACAATGTATTAATCATAAGTTCTATGTTTTTAATTCCTTGCCTTGTAAAGCGCACGGAATTTTAGGCCAAGACTTTTTCGGCAAGTATAGGTCTGTTATTGATTTTAACAATAATATATTACGATTATTATATAATAGAAAAGAAATTATTCTACCGCTTACTATTTTAAAACAATATTTAATGAAGATACCCGCTACGTCAGAATCTATACATTATGTTAAAACAAATCTGACCGAAGATTTCATAGTTTGTGCGAAAGAAATACGATTAGGAATTTTCGTAGCAAGTTCTTTATTGTCACCAGTTAATGGTAGAATACCAATACGCGTTTTAAATTCCACGGATCATGACGTAACCTTATCAGAATTAAATCTCGATACACAAAGTGCATCGCATTACAATATTTGTGCCTTTAATAAGTGTTCGAATAATTCAACGAGCGTCAAGCAGTTATTTTCGAAACTAAATTTAAATCACTTGGATAAAGAAGAAAAGATTATAGAAAATTTATGTGCAAAATATGCGGATGTATTTTATTTGGAAGGCGGCAAATTGTCCACGACAGACATTTATCAACATTCAATAAAGCCAAAAGAAGATGTTAGTCCCATATATTCGAAACCATACAGGTTACCCCATTCATTAAAAAACGAAATTAATAATCAAATAGAAAATATGTTAAAAGAAGGCATTATAGAACCCTGTCAAAGTGAATGGTCAAGTCCTATCTTATTGGTGCCTAAAAAATCAGATAACGAAAAAAAAAAATGGAGATTAGTGATTGACTACAGAAAATTGAATAATAACATACAGAATGATAAGTTTCCACTCCCAAATATTACGGAAATATTAGATTAGTTATCCGGTAGTATATATTTCTCGCATTTAGATTTACATCAAGGGTTTTACAACGTCAGTTTGGCTCCAGTACACTGCATTTTGTTCGGGACAGTTTCAAATGACTCGGATGCCCATGGGACTTAAAATTAGTCCGAGTTCTTTTGCAAGGATGATGACAATGGCCATGACAGGCTTAAATTATGAAAAATGTTTAATATACCAAGATGACCTTGTATGTTTTAGCCGAAATTTAACCACGCATATTAGTAATTTACAGGATATATTTGAGCGCTTACGCAAAGTAAACTTAAAATTAAATCCTCAGAAGTGCAGCTTCTTAGAGAAAGAATTGCTTTATTTAGGACATGTTGTGTCTGCCAAGGGTGTGGTACCAGATACAAACAAAATAAGTGTCGTAAAGAATTATCCCGTACCTACAAATGTTGACGAAGTCTCGCGTTTTGTCGCGTTCGTAAATTATTATCGAAAATTCATTCCAATTTTTTCAGAAAAGGCATATCCATTAAATAACTTATCTAAAAAATGCGTAACATTTAAATGCGACTGCGAGTGTCAAAAGTCATTCGATTTATTGAAACAAAGCATTATATCTCACCCCGTGTTACAGTACCCTAATTTTTCGGAATCCAATCAGTTTATTTTACAAACAGATGCTTCAGGTCACGCTTTAGGCGCAGTTTTGTGTAATAACGATAGTAGACCTGTGGCATACGCTAGTAGAAGTTTGAACAAAGCAGAGAAAATGTACCCGACCATAGAAAAAGAGTTGCTTGCGATTGTTTGGGCAATAAAACATTTTAGGCCTTATTTGTACGGCCGTAAGTTTAAAATTCAAACTGATCATAAGCCTATCTTTATTCAGTATGCGGGATCCCTCAAGTAGATTAATGAAATTTAGGATAATTTTAGAAGAATACGATTTTACAGTAGAATACCTAAAAGGAAAATATAATGCAGCTGCTGATGCACTGTCGCGCATATGCGTAACGTCTGATGATCTAAAGGAAATGAATCGAAATATCAGTATGAATGTAATGACGCGAGGTCAGAGAGCTAAACAAGCACAAGATGCTAGTGTTATTCACGATAGTCAACCGATAACGAATAAGTTGAAAATTGTTGAAGTGCAGAGTAAGCCTAAATATTTGACTGAATTACGTTTTATAAAAAAATGACGAATACAAGCAATATTACAACATGAAATTAATAGAATATCAAAGCAAATGCTTTTCATTTGTACCATCAAAAAATTCTATTTTTATTAATCTGGCTTCTCGATCGCAATTATTGCCAGGCGAATTTGTGAGAGAGCTGAGTAAATTTTGTATAAAAATTGGGATAAGTGAGTTATATTTTATAAAAAACAATAATAATAATATTTTGTATATAAATAAGGTGGTATCAGAAATAAGTAAAATAAATAATTGGTCAGGGCCACGACTCTGTGTTTTAAAAGATGTAGAAAGAGTAAATAATAAGGATGTTCAACGTGTAATAGTGATTGACTTCCACATTTTACCCACCAGCGGTCATGCGGGAATACGGCGAATGATCAGAAATATTAAAAAGTATTATTTTTGGCCAAGTATTGAAGCTGACGTGACAGCTTTTGTTAAAAAATGTGAATGTGTGTCAAAGAGTAAAACATTCATCACACTATACAAAAGAACCTATGATTATAACCACTACATTGCACTCAGCGTTTGATAAAGTTTATTTGGATTTGGTAGGTCCGCTGGAAAGAGATTATAATAACAACGTATACATATTGACTATACAGTGTGAATTGACCAAATATATTGCTAAATAACTTCTAAGCAAACTACGGAGGTAGATAGGAGTTTTGTTCATAACTTTATCCTTAGATACGGCATCCTGAAAGAAATCGCCACCGATAGGGGGACCGAGTTTGTATCGTCCACCATGAATGAGGTAAGTAAACTATTGCAAATAAAACAGTTACAATCAACAGCATATCATCACCAGTCTATTGGAGCATTGGAAAATTCTCATAAGCAGTAAGGTAACTATTTAAGGATACAAACAGAAAAGCACACTGAGTCATGGAGTACTTGGCTTCCGTTCTGGTGTTTTTCCCATAATAAATCTGTTTATAGTGCAACAAAATTTACGCCTTTTGAGCTAGTTTTTGGAAAAAAGTGTATTTTGCCATCAAACTTGAACTCAGGTAAAGTTGATCTGGTATATAACTTTGATAGTTACCCTCTAGAATTGAAATACAGAATCCAAATGTCACAAAAAGAGGCACGAGAAAACTTAATTAATAGTAAAATAATGAGAAAAATTAAATATGATCGTAATATTAACCCAGTATCATATAAGGCCAACGATTTAATATTATTAAAAAATGAGACAGGTGATAAATTCCAAAGTATTTATTCAGGTTCATATATCGTTATTAAGGAAAGTTCACCTTATGTAGAGATTATTAAGAATAATAAAAGTTACTTAGTACATAAGAATAGGACCAAATTGTATACACCAGCTAGTTAACATAACGACAAGCATGACGACTGGTTGGCGCAGCGGTAGTGCAAGCGACTGCTACGCCGAAGGTCGTGGGTTCGATTCCCGCTCAAGTCAAACATTTGTGTGCATGAACATGGATGTTTGTCTTGGGCTGGGTGTTTCTATGTATAATATGTTTACAAAAAAAAAGTATATATATGTATGTTTATCCATTATCTAGTACCCATAGTACAAGCTCTGCTTAGTTTGGGACTAGATGGTGTTGTGTGAATGTGGTAGAATATTATTATTATTATTAGTTCTAATTAATCTGTAAACTAGATTGTTCTTATTTGTAAGAAAACGATATGTAATGTGTATTCTTATTTTTTTAATTTGGGGTAATTACTTATTGCTTAATAGCATTTATATTACACTATGCAATCATATTTAACGTGTATTTATCCATTTTTTTACTGTAGGAACGAAAATAAAATAAATTTACATTTATTTTATTTTTCTTTTGCGGGGGAGGTGAGATGTAGTACTTAAGTTATGACGTTTATGAAATCTCTATGTATGTAATCTCTATTATAAAATATGTTGCTCTATCCAAATATACTCAGTGTTTATCCAACATTCAGTCGTTTTAGTTATCCCTAATAATCTAGCCTTTGCAGTATCAACCTCTTGCGTTACGCCAATAACGTGACGAGAGCCGCGTCATGCGGTTGCCTGTATAAGTGCTGTGGGGTACGCCAATACCCCAGTGTAGTAAAATCGTAAGTTACTTTATTTATTACGATTGATGGATTTGTATGTAATATGTTATTGAATTTGATTGTTTATTAAAACAATACTCTTATATGAATTAAATACTGATATTTTTAGATGTTATGTAGATGAAATTCAATGAAGTCTATTTATTGTGTGTCAGGTGGTTGTCAGAGGTTTGAATGATGAGGTAATTAACTCTATTCTAGACCACGAATGTGGCGACGAAGAAATAGAAGTTGGGATTAGTTGTAGTTCCTGGGTTATGTTCAAGATTTTTGAAACAATTAGGTTTGGAACTGATACATGAACATTTGGAGGACCGGTACCGGATGCAAACTTTGAGGCGGGATATAAGAAGAGTCCATTGCAGCGATCCTCAAAAAACTACGAGATCCTACAAGCGCTGTTCCTTATCGTGCAAAACAAGGACGGTGTGGCTTTTGTCCAACATCCAAAGACGAAAAACCAGGACTATGTGTCAAAGGTGTAAAAATACCTATTTCTTTGGAGCATCAGGTACAAGTTTGTGCAGTGCTCAAACTAAGTTTAACTTTGTGTAATAAGGTTGATTTGTGATCTCAAGTTACTGATTATTTATAATTAAACGTATATATTTTTATTAATTGTTTTTTTATTTTAAGAATTACAGTCATTTTAGTATGGGGTGTTCCAGCACCCCAGTGTAGGAATATCATGTGCGCCAGATAGTGTAGGATTCTAGGGTTAACAATAACACAAGTAGGTACATTGTTATCAGTTATATCATGATGATGATTCATCATCATCATCATGACAGCCTCTTAACCAGATCGTCGGTCCGCCTTGTGGGAGGCCTAACCCTGATGCGTCGTCCGGTCCAGTTATATAATTATAGTTAATTCTCGTCGCTAATGACAAGTTGCCAACGTCAGTGTGACAGTCCTTAAATGAAATTAGCCACTAAACAGCCGATTTTCGGTACTTAATTTTGACAGTTCTTAAATCATATTAGTCGATAAATTTTTCGTTGTGCAAGACGCTAATGGTGTTTAATATTTTTTTTCTCGTTAAATACAGTCATCTTAATTCAATTTAAGAATCGTTGTGCAAGTGGGACAATTTATTTTTAAATGGCTGATTCCGAGACTGTCTGCCTGGTCCAGTGGATATACGTATGCTTCTGCTGATCGATATGATAATATTTTATGGAACTGAAAAATTGATCATATTGTGAAAAGCTACCTGCTATGAAATACTAGAGGAGATGAAAATATAAAGAATATAATATTATTATATAACTTAATCGCTATCACCATACGTAATACCCTCGCAGCCATTAAAAGTTTACTTCCCACTGTCGGCTGTTGTAAGTCGTAAAGCATTCGCCGAGGCGAAAAATGCTCGGCAGCCTAATGAAACGGTAATTTATGGATACGCCGAGAAACCTTTATTAGCTCTGATTTGTTAATCTGTTTGTTTGTTTTTTTGTCTACAGTTCTCGGATGCTAAGTGGCTGTATTGAAAAGGATGCTTGTGGTGCGATTGACTGATTTATAGGTTTCCTTATGGATGTAATCTTGAAATAATTACTTTATTTTTTTATGATTCTTAAACGTAATGTAACGGATAGATGTGTTTTACTATGTTTTAGTCGTAGAGGATAATCTTTTTCTGAAGACGATTTATTTGTAGTTTAGTAGTACGTGACTTTAGGAATAAATCCTTTACCGCGGTCACGGTAATAATATCTAACAGTATTATAACTCCATACAAACGCACAAAACTCTAGTAATACCTACGCGCCTCAAGCTCAGTACCCATTTTACTGTGACTATAGTACCTAACAGCTGCGATCGTGCCGCGGTGACGAACGGACGGTGACGGTTTTTGTAGCAGTGTTCTTTATTTAAATTATAATTATAGCGACGAGTTGTAGACTTATATCGTGCTGTTTGAACACCGTTAGATAAGTTTTAAAGATAAGTTTTTCAAATTCAAGATGTAGGTACCAACTACGTTGCAATGTTTACTCCTTAACTTATGCGTGATAAAGTCAAAATTTGATTAGCTTAATCTATTATTTTATTATGTTGATATTTTTAAAAACATATTGGTATGATTGTAGTAATAATGTATACTAGCAGAACACTTTTATCTGCGTAAGGGACAATGAACTATTTCATTGAAGTCTGTGATTAGTAGTAGGTACCTTAATGGTAATTTCCAAAATGGAAGCGGATATGAATCTGCTTTGTGTAGGTAACTGCTTAGTCTCCTTGGTGTAACCAAATAGGTCATTTCCTAGGTTGCTTACATACCTACATGATTCTTGTTTGAATAAAAAAATGAGTAATATTTACAATCACAAAACCAAAAAAAAACTTCGAGTAGGTAGATGCAGTTAAAATACTTGAGGCCAGCAGCCCTATCGCTTTATTGCGCCCGGCGCGTCTGTAGGCATATAACGTGGGGAGACGGCTGAGTTACAATACTGTTAGATTATATTACCGTGCCGCGGTGGACTACAATGATTCAAACTAATTGTATTACAGACATTGCAATCAGAAGAACAGTCAGCACCAAAACAATGATTTGTGGATCACACAAAGTATTAATTGAACCCACAACACTCGGCGCAGTGCTAAGCAGCAAGGCGTCCTCATAAACTACTCCGCCATACGTGCAGACTTGATCAGATTGAAAAAATATTTGGTACACGTTTTTGATTCTTATAGCAACGATCGCCCTGATGGTTAACGGCTAACCGTAGCTGTCTTACTTGCGTCAAAGTGAAGGCGTGAATTACTGGAATAGAAAAAGAATTGACGCCAAATTGCAACGTTGACAGTGTTTCCATATAGGAATACCGCAAATTTGAAATCCAAATAATAGGTACCCAATCAAAACTGCTAAACCATTAATGAAGGATTAACCAAAAACCAAACAGAAATACGTCATGCAAACTCTTGAATTATTGCGAACGTGAAATAATCTATGCCCGGGATTCAGGGTTGCCTAACAGAAAATCGGAAGACAAAAACAAAATTCGCCTTTACAGTATTTTATATATTCCTTATTTTGTTGGGCGAATAGGCGTAATGAATTTGAATTATATGCTCGATCGAGCTTGGGCCAGAGAACAGAATTATGTGGAAACAATACATCTTTTATGGTATATTAACGGGGTTGCTGCTTTAAGTATTTTTAGTAGAAGTGAGAAGTGAGTTTTAATTACATAGTTTAATTTATTGGGATCAGTTCTGTTTCCTGTGTGTGACTTGTCCTAGTAATATTATTTATATTAGCGTATGCGACTGCTGATCGAAGGTCCCGGGTTCGATTCCTGGGTCGGGCAAAAGTGTTACTGGGTTTTCCCGAATACTCAGTAGCAGCCTGGAGTCTGGTGATGTGCCCGGTAACGGCAATAGGCTCGCCCTCTATTACGTGGGACTTAAAAATTCATGGCAAAATGTGGGTGTAATATTTACACCTCTGCCTACCCCTTCGGGGATAGAGGTGTAAGACTATAAACAAAAAATATATTATTTATCACTAGTTGATACCCGCCGCTTCATCCTCATTATTTTCGGTATTTCGACAACCCGACTAAGTCCTCTATCTTCTAGTGAAAGACCTATTCAGATCAGTTCAGCCATTCCAGAAATTACCCCGGACAAACAGAAAGGCAGGCAGACATACAACAACAAACAGTTAAACATTAAAAAAATATTTATGGCTTATTATCGTATTACTTACTAAAGGAATTTGAAAATATATAGTTATTTTGAAATCACAGACAGACACTTTGATTTTATTTATATGTGTATAAATTAAACTGTAAAACCGCGCGTTAAGCGCATTAAAGCCTTAAGCAGTTTTATAATTCCAGCTAGAATCATCATGTTGTTGTACCAAACAGTACCCAGAATAAAGGAATACGAATAACATGTATTTTTAGGTAAATAAAGTATCCCCCCCCCCGTAGGATCTCCACCTTGTCTTGGTGGAGGGGCTCAGTAACCGTGGATTGGACACCCGCAGTGAAGCTAAGAGAGATTCCAGGAGTGGACGCTCCGCGTGGGCTTAGAGGGGCCTACACAGGATGCGTCCAACGGTGCGGGCTGCGGGTGCGGTGCTCGCAGTCGGGCGCGGTCGCGGGAGGAGAGGTGTGTCGGTTTTGCGTTGCCGCACGCCCTATCTCCCGCGAACAAATGGGGGCGCACCATTCGATGCGTCGCGGTGGGGCCGCAGAAGAAGAGGAGACGCGGTGTTGCGTTGCCGTCCTGCCTATCCTCTGCGGCCGCTGGGTGTTTTGGCGGCGGGGCCCAACACCTTATTCCGCCGCCAAGGGGTTTTGTTCGGGGCCCGCCTGACCACCTGGCGGGCCAATACCCGTCGGGGGGTAGCGACGAATGCTTATGCGATTCCCTACCCCCCGACACACGGGTACATGAGAAAGTCAAGGTGGTTTTTAGTGATTACACCACATACTCCGGCTCTCATTTCCCCAAGAGTCGGAGATCCGAAGGGATTTTCCATCTTGTAAAAAAAAAGTACAAAAAGCTTGCAAAAAAGTACAAAAATAATACTGAGGCGCCGTCGATCGTCACGATAATAGAATGAGACATATCTCGATATTATTGGTGGTATTCCCGTTGCAGACGGTGGATTCGTTTTAATCCCTTGATTTATAATTTTCAAGTGCGAGTCGATTTACTAAAACAGTTTGGCTAACTGGCCCTGATTTCAAAAACTGTTTGTAAATATTTTGACATTCATACTACCTCTATACGTAAAGCGAAGTCCCAATTTTTCCTGTCTGCATGAAAAATCTCAAAAATTATCGTCTGAATTTTTGTGCGGGTTTCACCAATAGATAGTGTGATTCTTGAGGAAGGTTAAGGTGTATAATTAACACGGCCGAAGCCTCGGGCGAAGCCTAGAAATATCATCATCATCAGCCCTTTATACTGTTCCACTGCTGGGCACGGGCCTCTTCTCACTATGAGAATGGTAAGGCCACTACGCTGGCCCAGTGTGGGTTGGCAGACTTTACATGTCTTTCGAGAACATTATGGAGAACTCTCAGACTTGCAGGTTTCCTCAAGATATTTTCCTTCACAAATAAGCAAGCGATAATTATCAATTTAATACGCACTTAACTCCGAAAGGTCATTGGTGCGTGCCGAAGATTCGAACCCGAGACACTCTGCGTAGCAGTCTGTCGGTCTCTCCACTCAGCTATCGCTGCTCTGGTAATATTGTAAATGTAATAGTAATATTGTAAATGCAAAAGTGTGTTTGTTTGTTTTTTGTCTTTCACGACATAATGAAGCGATGTAAAGGTATGTGGTAGCGCCATCTATCTTTCTATTGATAATTAATTATGTCAACACCTAGTTAATAAATTCCTTTGCATACCGCAGTGTCACATACGAGCGATCCTTTTATCCCTTCCCTTCCAAAGGGCACTCCTCGCTGTAATTGGTCGCAAAATTCAACGACGCTGCGAGCGAGTCGAAAATCAACCGTCCCGCTGACTGGCTGCGTCCTAGTGTAGCTCCGCGCCGCGACGAATACATGCAGCACCGCAATATTTTACCGCTATTTTATACTATAAACGAGCACTAAACCGCCCGCGGGTGTAGTGGAGTGATCCGTGCAGCTTCGGGCTGGATCCAGGTGGTCCGACAAGATCAGCTTGTGGCCCGACTCTCGGAAGACGCCGACAAGCCGCCATTTTATCAAGGTAAGGCGTGCTCTGCTCCCATACCTCCGCCTCCTATTCCTTCCTATAACCCACTCTACTGGGCGATTTAACAGCCATCCTTTATACAGTTCACTATATTAATATTTTCCATATCACGAAATCGCCTAGTACATACTTTCGGTGCAAGCCGAAGCAGTATGTGTGGAGAATGATATACAATTTTTAGCGCGATAGCTGTGTCTTTTGCGGACGGAGCTGTGGGGAAAGTAAAGTTTTAAAGATACTGATTATGTACAATCAAACAAGTCGGCGCTGGACCAGTTTGTAAAAAAATCCCTTGGCTCGCTCATAGAGTCGAGACACACTAGAAACTGGTTTTGTATACGAGTATCAATGTGCGTATAACGTAGCACTGGAAGCAACAATGTCTTGCTAAGCGATTTTCGCCCTTATGGTGGTCTAGCGGGAAGTTGTTCGACTGTCTTAGGATTGCCGCGATTTCCCGTTTGTATAGACCAGCAAAGATATTATTATATGTATTTAACACTGATGACGTAGCGCTTATACTGAGACTTAGCTTGTCGTTCGTTATAGGTCAGCTAAGTTAAGGAACGCTTATACAGGTCGCCACTGGTGACTGATAGGTGAAGACGTGTGGCATTTACATCAGAGCACTGTCGTGCTTCGGAGGGAACGTAAAGCTGTCAGCCTCGAATCCTATGTCTGGACAAGAATCGTTAGGCCATGTCGGAGGCTTTCGGGCAGCCTGAAACTTCCGACACCAGAGGTTGCTACACACACTCACACGAAGAAGAAAGAAATACACGGTTTTTTTCTATTAAAAACTTCCGCACTAGGAATAAATCCTGTGTCGCGGGGGACTTTATAAACATACAACCAACGGACACAATGAACACCCAGACTCGAAACAACAATTTATGGATCACACAAAGTGTTGTTCGTGTAGGGATCGAACCCACAACACTACGCGCAGTGTCAAGCGGTGAGGCGGCCGCTTAAACCACTACGCCAACCGTGCAGTCCTGATATTTTTATTTTTTTTTCAAGGTAGTAGAGCCATGCTGATTTCAGCGTAAATGGGCTGGCTCGACCGGGGAAGTACTACCCTCTCAAAGAAAATCGACGTAAACTAACAGTACCTAAACTGTTGCGTTTCGTCCGGTGAGTGAGAGTGCCGGAGGCTCTATCCCCTATTCCTTCTCCCTCATCCTATCCCTTTTTCCAAGCCCAAGGGGGGGGCAACGCACTTGTGACTCCTGTGGTATTGCTTGTGTCCATGGGCGGCGGTAATTGCTTACCATCAGGCAATCCGTTTGATCGTTTGGCGCCTATTACCATAAAATAAAAATACATATGGTATTGCCATTAGGATTCATTCTCATCTATGTTTTTAGTTTTCTTTAGTTCAAAAGATTTTATTCCCTTTTATCGATATTCCTAAATTACCAAGTTCTTTCACTATGTTGACCGATTTATTTTCTCTTTTATTCACATAAATTCTAGTGCACATCCTCTTTTACCTATAATCATGATCCTGTTCTCTCTATCCTCCTTTGAATTGTACGCCTACTATTCTAGTTTGTTTATGCTTAGTTAGAAGCACTACGATTTTTGAAGTACTGAAGGGCTGTTGTTAGAGGCATCCAGATTATAAATTAACCGTGTCAACTGCGAGCGTAAAACCTGCAAATTGGTGGGATTTTATAAAATGCGATATGTTTTTACCTCAATAAAATACCTACCTTTATTATTTATTTTCATCTTTATAGTGGTTTGTAGCTAGATCTTCAATCTAAGTATTAGATCTCAGCTATAAAAAAGGTTTTGTAGTATTTTTCCAAGTCAGCTCCAAGCAAATAACAAGAAAATACACCATTGGTTTCAGAAATAATAATACCAAGTATTGGAGATGATCTCAAAAAACCCAAGACGATGGCAGCGATAACTCGCGAACAACGTAACTTAATATTGTTAGTGGTATTCGCTTTAAGGACTTCGGATTTGCTAACGTAAGTATTATAATGTTATTTTTTTATTTATAAACTCACGCCTGTATCCCGGAAGGGGTAGGCAGAGGTGTAGTATTACACCCACATTTCGCCACGAATTTTAGGTCCCACGTAATAGGGCTGTTGAGGTTTTAGGTGGAAGAATAAGCAAACTCTGTTATTTAACACAAATCATATTATATAATATATTCATAAAACATTACCACGACACAATCTACATGAAGAAAAAGTAACCATAGTTACCAGTCAACATTACTAGTGTGGAGACACGCAGCTAGTGCTGTACATATCTCAACACTCCTCCTAAATGATAACTTGGTTTACAGTTATTATTTAATACACAACTATATATCTAACTTAAATAAACAAACAGTAAACTAACCAACTGAGAATTAGCATAAGAACTTATCAATGCATTTAAAAAACTTGTCTTTGCTCAAACTTTTAGTCATAACATCCGCAAAATTTTCATTGGTGCAAATATGTTCAATGCTGACCACCTTATTGACAACCAAGTCTTTTATGTAATGAACCCGTATATTTTGGCCATTGATATCGCACTTTTGTTGTCAACAAGTAACACGGCATTCACATCACAACATAAGTGTCTACATATGCCTTTTAAATTAACTATTTCCTGTGCCAATGATGCGGCAGCTACGTACTCGCTTTCGGCAGACGATAAAGCTACACATTGTTGCTTTTTTGAAAACCAAGCAATGGCGTTTCGCCCTTGCAGGATAATACCACCGCTAACACTTTTTCTGTCGCTTCTATCTCCAGCCCAATCGGCATCCGAAAATCCGTATAAATGTTTGTCATTTGTCTTTTTAAATAATAATCCCTTTTCCTTTGTTTCTTTCAAATAACGTACTACTCTTTTTCCAGCTTTCCATAATTCTTCATTCGGTTTATCTAAAAATCTGCTCAGATATGATACTGCAAATGTTAAATCCGGTCTTGTTGTTACGGTTAGATAAATTAGACTTCCTATTAGTTCTCGATACGGTACATCTAAAACTTCTGTATTATCCTTTATTTCTATATTGTAATTTCTTTCCATGGGAGTTTTAATTCCGTTACATTCATCCATTTTGAATTTAGTTAATATCTTTTCAATCATTTTTGTTTGTTTCAGTTCTAAAGTATCTTTATTTCTTTTAACTTCCATTCCGAGAAAGTTCTTCATTTCGCCCATATATTTTGCGTTAAACTCCTTCTTAAGTGCTTTAATAGTATCTTCCCCGTTTCCAATTATCAGGATATCGTCCACATAAATCAACATCCAGCAGTCTTCTTTGTAATACAAACAGTAATCATATTCTGATCTTTGGAATCCGTTAGCTTTCGCGAATTCGTCAAGTGTTTCATTCCAACACTTTGATGATTCAACCAACCCATACAATGCTCTCTTTAGTTTTAATGCTGTATTATTATTTTTTATTTCTAATCCTTGGGGTATTTTGATATATACATCAGACTTCAATTTTCCATTCAGGAATGCAGTTGGAATGTCAAGTTGAATAATCTTTAAATCATCTTGTACAGCTTTTGATAAGATCATTCTTATAGTAGAATGTCTAGCAACGGGTGCATAAATGCTGTCGAAAATATCTTCTTTCTTTTGTTGGAAGCCTCTAGCTACCAGTCTTGCCTTTTTTGTTCCAACTTCTTTTTGTTTAAATATCCATTTTGTATCTATGAGCTTTCTTCCATCGGTTATTTCTTGTTCTTCCCATGTTTCTAATCTTTGGAGTGCATCTAATTCTTTTTTAATTGCGGTTTTCCATTTTGGTTCTCTTATAGCTTCTTCGAAAGTTTCTGGTGCATTTGCACTGAGACATAGTTAGTTAGTTGGACAGGTGTTTTCCGCACTTAGCCACTTAATTGGGCCATTGTGCGTTAGCAGTGACGCGGTAGTCGCCTGCTACTCACACCATGCAAGCTCCTTCCAGAAGGCCATGAGTTGACCAGTTTTGCGTATGGCTTCGCTCATGGTTCTGGGGTTGTTCAGGAACTTCGTCCGTTGGTCGCTCACGCTAGTACAATGTAGGATTATATGAGCGGGTGTTTCTTTGGTCCCCATGCAGCCCCTACATAGTGGGCTGTCCGTGACGCCGATGTTGTAGAGATGCTTGTTTAGTGGACAGTGGCCGGTTATTATGCCAGTCAGATGCTTGAGTGTTTTCCTGTTGGAGTGCAACAATTTTTGCGAGAGTCGTTTATCTAATTGGGGAAAGGCATCTTTAGATTGCCTACACTCTTTTAACTCTGCCCACTCTTTTTCGTGTTGTTGTAGGGTTCTCTCGCGTAACCATGTTCTTAGTTGGTTGAACGGTATCGGAACAATTGGTTCGGGTCCTAGATTTGTCGTGTCCGATCCTTTCCTTGCCAGTTGGTCTGCTGCGTCATTGCCCGTGGAGTCACTGTGTCCTCGTATCCACTGGAGCGTGACCCGATTCCTCGCTGCAGTTTTCTGCAGCTCTTGGTGGCACTCCATAATTAGGCCGCTATTAAAGCAGTTGCCATCGAGAGCTTGTAGTACTGAGGCGCTGTCTGTGATGATGCGTATTGACAGGTTGCTCACATTTCTGGCCGCGATCGCCGTCGCCGCCCTTGTTATGCCAACGCATTCAGCTTGGAAGATGGTGTTGAGTTTACCAAGCGATGTTGAGAGATTGATATTCAAGTCATGGGAGAACACTCCGGCACCCGTCCCATACTTTGTTTTTGAGCCGTCTGTGTATACTCTAACTTCGTGTATACCAGAACTATCCTTGTGCTCTTCTTGCAGGTGTATGCGGTATTTTTTGTCAAAGACAAAGGTTTTAGGTATGAGATCACACGTTGCATCTAGCATCGGGATCTCGTTAGTTAACGTTCTTTTCAGGCGTGCGTGGGTTATACGGTCATCTCTCCTCCAGAGCCCGAGTTTATCGAGCCGGATCGCAGCGGCACCTGCTTCTTGCTGGATGATGAGGTGCAGTGGTCGCAAGTCGAGAAGCACCTCCAGTGCCGCCGTTGGAGTTGTTTTCATGCAGCCTGTTGTGGCCAGACAGGCGAGGCGTTGTATGCTCTGCATTTTGCTCTTGACTGTGCTTAGTTGAGTGCGTGGCCACCACACTACTGCACCGTATGTGAGCATGGGGCGTATTATGGCAGTGTAGATCCATAGGGTGATGAATGGTTTTAGACCCCATTTCTTGCCTATTAATCTCCTGCACTGCCAGAAGGTTGTACATGCTTTTGTGGTTTTAGTGGTGATGTGTTTATTCCAGTTGAGCTTGTGGTCGAGTGTTACGCCCAGGTACTTGACTTCACTTGATAAGTTAAGCTCCGTGCCAAAAAGTTTTGGTTTTCTGGTCATACGGGTGTTCCTTTTGTTGGTGAAAAGTACTAGCTCCGTTTTATTTGGGTTAACCGTCAGTTCATGGTGGTTGCACCATTGTTCCATGATCCTGATCGCTGCTTGCATCCGATAATGGATCATGTCTTCTGAGTTTCCTTTGATTAGGATGGTAATATCATCTGCGTAGCCGACCGTGAAGAAGCATTTGTCATTCAGATTTTTCAACAGATCGTCTACCACTATGTTCCAAAGCAGGGGTGATAGGACACCTCCCTGTGGGCAGCCTTTTGCTACTATCCCCCTTGTGGTGGTATTAACCGTGAACTGAATAGCCCTTTGTTTCAGGAGTTGATCAATCCATCCACTGACGGTTTGTTCAACTCCGAACTTGTTAAGGGCCCGGCTAATGCTGTTGAATTTAGTCTTGTCGAAGGCGCCCTCTATGTCAATGAAGGCGCCTAAGATCATTAGTTTGTCAGATAGCGCTGTCTCTATGGTCCCCACTACGGAGTGAAGCGCTGATTCCGTTGATCTACCACTTCTGTAGGCGTGTTAATGCGGGTGTAGTGGTCTGCGTAGCAGTGCGCCTTCCCGCAGGTATCTGTCAGCGAGCCTTTCCAGCGTTTTTAGCAAGAAGGAGGTCAAACTGATAGGTCTAAACGATTTTGCTTGCGTATAATCCGTTTTGCCCGGTTTTGGGAGAAATATGACTTTTACTTCCCTCCACCTTCGTGGTATGTAATTGTGCGCTATAGATGCTTTATATATGCTGAGTAGCTGTAGCACAATCGTTGTGCAGCCCCATTGTAGAAGTGCTGGTGTTATTTCGTCCAGGCCTGCAGATTTGTACGGCTGGAAGCTGTTAATTGCCCATTTCAGCCGGTCCCCGGTAACCATGTTGTTGGCTATCGTCCAGTCTGTCTGGGTCGGTGGTCTGTGTTCTGATTCTTCCCAATCACAGTCTTCGGTCACTGTGCAACCTGGGAAGTGCGTTTCGATTAGTATTTGGCTTATTTCCATGTCTGTGGTTGCGTAGGTGCCATCAGGCTTTCTGATGGAGCCTAGGGTCTTGTTGCTGTCCTGGGATAGGATCTTTTTTACCCTGGCTGCCTCGCATGTGGAATTAATGTTGGTGCAGAAATTTCACCAGGATCCTCCCCTGCGGAATCGTATGCGTTTCTTGTAGTGCGACTGGGCTTCTTTGTATTTGTCCCAGTCCGTGTCTTTCCTTGTGTTTTTGGCCCGGTTGAAGAGTTGTCTCAGATTGCGCCTGAGTTTCTCCAGTTCCGATCCCCACCATAGGATTTTACTACTCGTTTTCGGTAGTGTGGTGGGGCAGGCTTGTTGGTAGCTGCGTTGTATGCATTTTGTTAGTAAATTAGTGTTGTGTTCTATGTGTGTAGTGCTTGTGTTCATGTCGTTGAAATTTGACATGGCTATTTCTTGTTCGAGCAGGGTCTTGTATCTCGCAATGTCGGTATTACGTGGGTCGCGTTTTGGTTGTATGACCCTCTCTTGCACTCGTATGTCATAGCAGATACGTCTGTGGTCGGCAAAGGATGGTTCGGCGGACACATGCCAGTTCGTGACAAGTTCCGCGGCCCCATCCGATGCCAGTGTAATGTCTACTATGGTTTGATATCTGGAGCTAACAAATGTGGGCTCTGAGCCTTTGTTGATTACCGTTAGTGTTGTTGTGTAGATGTATTCAGTTAGGATCTCACCTCGTCTATTTGCCTCGGGGCTCCCCCACAGTGGATGGTGGGCGTTGGCATCTGCCGAGAGTATTATTGGCCAGCCGTGGTCCTCACAGTGCTGCACCAGCTCGGCCAGCTCCTTCGATGGGATCTCCTCATCACCGGGCATGTAGACCGAAGCTAGTACAAGCATCTGATCACTGGGCCCTGTTCGTATTCCCACGGCGGCTGTGAGATCTCTAGAACAAAAGTTAGTCAGCAGCAATGCTGGTATTGTTCGGGGAATGTATATGCATGTTCTCGGCTTAGAAGCCGAGCTCCAGTGCAATATCTTACCTCCGATGTTGTTGAGTCCACATATGGTGTCGCCTCTAATCCACGGCTCCTGGATTAGGGCTATTGTGTGGTGGTTAACCTCCAGCAGCCTGCGTAGGGTAGCCGTTGCAATTTGCTTGTGCTGGAGGTTGGTCTGTACGACTCTAGTCTGACGAAGATCCGAGAACATTGCTGTCCACGGACTCCCCGTCAGACGAGTCGTGCTCGTCGTCAACTGCCGTCACAGCGCTCTTTGTCACTGCGGGCGTTGCACTGAGACATATAACAATGTTAGTTTCATTTATGTTTTCTACATTCGTCTCGTAATCTTTAAGATAAGCAGGAGATTTTATCGTTCTTTTGGGTCTGGTTCTTTCTTCTTCAGTTTGATCATTATTCATTTCTGCATCTTTAAATTCATCTTCCTTTTCTACAATATCTTCCTTTTCTGTATTGATTTCTTCTTCTTTGTCTTGAATATACCTTACTTGTTTCACTTCTTTGTTAATGTCGCTTTCATCAAATTTTACATCTCTGGATAGAACTATCTTATCTTCTTCTGGATCCCATAATCTGTAACCAACAGTTCCATAACCTACCATTCTTGTTTCTTTTGCTCTCTTGGCTAACTTGTCCGGTTTGGGTACTATGGTTGCCCAAGCTTTGGAACCAAATACTTTCAATCTCGATAGGTCGATTTACCAAAAAATATTTCGCTTGGTGTCTTGAAGCATATGGCCCATGATGGCGATCTGTTCAATTGGTAAAATGCACATTGTATCGCTTCGCACCATAAATGTTTTGGCAAATTAGTTTCCGCCAATAGAGTCCTCGTTTTGTCGCATAATGTGCGGTTCATCCGTTCTGATATGCCATTATGTTGTGGCGTGTATGGTAAAGTATATTCTAAACTAATCCCTTTATTTCTGCAAAAAAAATTCAAACTATTACCAGTGTACTCTCCATCATTATCGCATCGAATTCTTTTTTCTTTATTCCCCGTTTCGTTTTCAATTCTTAATACATAGTTCATCAGACGTTCTGTTGCTTCAGATTTGCTCTTCAGAGGATACACTACGCAAAAATGAGAAAAATCGTCAATGATCGTCATAAAATATTTCTCACCATTAGGTCCTTGTTGTCTGATCGGTCCAGCTATGTCTGTGTGAAGCATTTCGGCTATCATTCTCGTTCTAGGCTTTGGGACAGGTGTGAATGGACTTCGGGTGGCTTTACCTTCCATACAGGGACTGCAAATTCTCTCAGATACAGGTAAGTTTAATATATTATTAAGACTTTTTCTATTCAAATGACCTAAACGTTTGTGCCATAGATCTGCTGCATCGCTAACATTACAGATTTCGTACTTACATAATTCGGCTTGTACCTTATACAACTTTCCTTGCACGTTGCCGCATAAAAATGTCTTATAATTAAATATTTTAACATTGTTTTTATAAAAATTTACATTAAAACCTGCCTCGACAATATTTTTCACTGATAGTAAATTGTATGAAACATCTTTTACAATTAGAGAATCAATATTTATCGTATTATTTTGATATTTTATTTTATGTTTACCTCTTTTATAAGTTGTAATACATTGGCCGTTAGCTACGAATATTTTGACATGTTTATCTAAGTACGTAATATCCGTCATATAATTTTCATATTTTTCATTTATTAAATGATCCGTACATCCCGAGTCTACAATTAGTTCTATGCTACCACACTCACCCACATTAGCAATAATATCGCTAACAATGAAACCTATTTCTTCGTCTTCTGCGTCTGCTGCTGAAGCATGTTGATACTTTGCATGTCGTGCACTTGAAAATCCTCTAAATGAGCGTCCACGCGCCCTTGGATAGCTCCGTCCTCGTGTCAATGACCGTCCTCTACTCGGCCCTTGTCCTCGTCCTGATCCTCTGCATTCAAACGACTTGTGTCCACGTTTCCCACAGGAGTGACACGTGAGGAAAGCATTATTCTCATAACTTTCACTATTTTCGTCCATTTTTAACTTTGTCTCCATATCAAGTAGTCTTGCTTTAACAAATTCTAGGTTCAGCTGTTTCTCACAAGCCATAGTCTCTATTGATGTAATTACTTGATCGTATATTTTTGGAAGAGAAGACAGCAGATAGCAAATTTGGTCTTCCACATCGACGTTTACGTTGATTGCCGCTAATTCACTAAGAATTCCTTCAAATTTTAGGAAATATTGCTGTAAGTTGCTTTCATTGTCATAGCGCATTGTTATAAGCTTCCGTTTTAAATAAAATTTGTTACAGACTGTTTTTCGTTCAAATATGGCTTCTAATGACGTTAAAATTTCTTTAGTTGTATTTGCATTCTTTACAATGTCAATATATTTGTCGCTCAGACATTGTACCAAAATTGATTTTGCTCGTGAGTCATCTTTCATCGGTAGCTCTTTTAATAAAACATTGCTTAATTGCTTTTCTTCCAGCAGTAATTTTAGTCTAAATTTCCAATGACTGAAATTTTAATTTTCAGTCAAAATCGGCAGAAGAGACCCCGCAGCTGTCATCTTTCTTTCTTATAATTTTCGCCGATATTATTTTTCGTGGATCGCAATCCAATAATTAAATAATTAATTAAATAACCCAATATATTTTTATTTACTTACTGCACGCGATCTGCTACCATGTTGAGGTTTTAGGTGGAAGAATAAGCAAACTCTGTTATTTAACACAAATCATATTATATAATATATTCATAAAACATTACCACGACACAATCTACATGAAGAAAAAGTAACCATGGTTACCAGTCAACATTACTAGTGTGGAGACACGCAGCTAGTGCTGTACATATCTCAACAGGGGCGACCCTATTGCCGTTACCCGGCACATCACCAGACTCTGTGCTGCTACTGAGAATTCTGAAAAACCCAGTAACACTTTTGCCCGACCCGGGAATCGAACCTGGGACCTCCAATCAGCAGTCGCATACGCTATCCACTGGATCACGGAGGCAGTGAATAGCGTATGCGAACATAATCAGCCGTCAGTTAGATTTATCATTGATTTCTTTCATTTGATTTAATTTATAACTGCCTATAATAACAAAATATTTAATTAACAAAACGAACAGCTACAAATCATCAAATTTTCCATTTTGTGTCGGCGCATTGGAGAATTAATTAAAACGAAATTCGACACGTGTTCCCTGAAAGGCTTTTGCCTTAGAGAGGCTGATGTATAAGCCGAAATGGTGCTAAGATAAGACGTCGTATCTATAGGATAAGGAAGCTGGCAGATATTCTCAGATTAGGATGGAGAGAGTATTTGGATTGGGTACAAGAAATGGTTAATCTTGTCTAGTGAATAACTAATTTTTAGTTTAAATCGTTGTATTTTGAGGTAGAATTTGTTTTAGTGAACGTATAAATTATGTATATCGAATTAAACTTCAAGGATATTAACTAATTCTTTAAGTTTAGATACCCTGCTACTAAAATCTGGGTGGCGTTGATTTAACTTTTTTTAACACTCACTTCTTTACTTCTGCCAATCTTTCGCATGGTTGAGGTTAAGAAGTAGATTTTTCTTCTCATTGATTTTTTTTGCTACTGTATGAAGTAGTATGTATACATTGTATACTGCTAAAACATATGTCTTCCCATAACATTGAGCCCACGATTAGTTTCAAGCGTAAATATTAAATTACATTTGCTATATATTAGGATAAAATACAATAGTAATAATAATATTTTACTATCTAAATAAACACATCTAGTCCCAAACTAAATCCACTAGGTACACATACATTGACCGACTTTTGTCAAATTTTACCCAGCATGGCAGACATAGCCCGCGGGTCTGTTCTCATGTTATATCTACTGGTCGATGTCTGTCTCACAACAATAATATTCTTTACATGGGGTCAAAATAGTCATAACCTTTAGTTTAAATGATTCAGTTTGACTGCACGAATAATAATATAATAATAATAATATTCTACTATGTAAATTATCATTAAACGTAAATTAAAACATTGTGAGAAAATTTGCATTTCTGAGGATTAATAATTATGTTCACGAAAGATATGTGAAGCCTGCCAATTCGGACAATTGCCAGCGCGGTAGACTTTGGCCTCATCTTCTTCATTGCGAGATTTGACCCGTACTTAACAGTAGGTTTTATTAATATTACTTTTTTCAATTAATTTACTTAAATCTCAATAGATTTACCCGTGACGTGGTCTTTTAATTAAGGCTGTGTTCGCAATGTCACCACGCGTAATGCCGTCTCAAACTTTATCCATCTCCCATCGAGCACAGTTTTAGTTCGATCGATGTACAATTATAAGTCTCGGGTCTCTTTACAATGTCTCTTGATAGCAATGTTTTAATGAGGTAGCTTAAAATCATTATTTAACAAGAAATTATTTAATTATAACCTCTAAATTAATAATACAAAAGGAACAATTTTAACGTTAAATCTTTTAACGACTACCTACTGTTAGAAAACGGGCACTATAAGGTTGTTTTAATGAAAACATGTTACTTTTTTAAGTGAAAACTACTGAACCAATTTTTATTAAACTTTGTAAAATAGTTTATAACTTAAACTAGCACTAGGCTGCACTATGATTTTTGGTTACGGAGCTCGGACGGTAAACACTCTGTGGAAAAACTAAAATTTTATCCTGTCAAATCTGGTACAGCCAAAGGGATTCCACGCTTAAAAGCGAAAGCCAGAATACATTTGGATAGACATATTAACGATGCAGTCATGAAATTGTTCAAAAAAGAAAGAAAAGTAAATAACAATAAACAGCAATGAGAAACAAAACAATAACAAACCTGACAAGTAGGCTTTCATGCGATAAACCTGACTTACTAAGTGCTTAAGCTTTATAATAGCCTTTTTATTGTATATACAATATGAACTCAAAAACATTGCACTCCGTTTTTGGCCAGTCGAGTTATAAAGAAGTGCTGCGCACTTTGGATTGCCTGGATGTTCAGCACTCGCGAAAGAAGGAAACTTTCTAATGGAGTGTGTCTAACTTTGTGATGTGGGGTGTGGCGTCAGTGTAAGCGAGCTGAACGCAGTGAGGACTGAGTAACACATCTGTGTATTTTAGAAACCTTTTAATATTTTGTATGATACTCAAGTTTCTGCTGCCCGCCCGTCCGTCAGCGGAGTATATCACACGAAGTGTTATAGATTAACTTCTACAAGTTAAAATAATTCACAGTGTGCATTTCTATAATTGCTATAATAGCAAATAAAGAAAAAAATATTCTATAATTATCTCTATAATATAATTAGCTATATTATCCCTTGTCTTGCCTAAAAAGTTGCAGTCGCTTTGTGAAAAAGCTAATATTAAGTCAAATTCAGTAAGATAATTCAGCGGATCCCGGGTTGCAACTGCGATAACGGAGGATGATGACGTTTAAGCTACGTTATAAAATACATAAATTAAGATATTTATGTATAAAAACCAGTCATGAAACAGTCAGTTAGCAGGTTTTGTTTTATTGACATATTAATCCATTTTGATTTCAATTGAGTAAGCTCTCGTTAAATTATACAAACTGTAGTAAGCTCAATATGTTAGAAAATACGCTCTTTTTTATTACTTATACAAAATTTCAAGCAACAATGTACGCCCCCACCCTCGATTTTTACAGCATGTTTACAAAACTTGTACGAAGTACACAACTATAACTCTTCTTTGTACAGATGTACTTATGTGGCTTGTCTTTGTGTTGTTTTGTTTCACATTATAACTTTAATCCCTTTATATGTTTTGTGATGAGATAAGGTTATGACGTTGGGAACATTAGTAGATAAATAAATGTTGTGTATGTTTATGGGAATGATATGCTAAATGAAACTGCTTTTTACGAATTTTATTGTGCTTTTCTAGTTTATTTATACTTGAAATAAAAGATAAACGTGTAAAAATGATGTTATTATTTGTTGTAGTTGAATGTAGAGGAAGCGCGTGAGGTTTGCAAGGAGAAAAGCATGTGGCGTTCTGATGTCTCTCCTTACGCCAAAGAGAAAAAGGCGTGAGCATAAATCAAATAAAATCAAATCAATTTATTATTGCAAATATTTAAGATGGTACATGTGTATTATTACAGTCGCATATGCCATATTTTACCATTGTGGTGTGCAAAGTTGTATTATATTGTAAACATTAATTAAATGTCACATAAATTATAAATGTCATGCAATTATTGTTATTATTAATAGAAAAAAAAGTAAATGACAAAATGCATTAAATTTAAATACACATTACAAATATGATAATTTATTTATTTTATGGATACTTTTATGCTATAGGCACTTATAAATTATTGTATTAATTAACTTTGGTATCTAAATATTCTGTTACGTTGTAATATGCATTGGTATACAAGAATTGTTTTAATTTATACTTAAATGAATTAATATTGTTACAGTCTTTTATAATGTTTGGTAAATGGTTGTATATTCGTGGCGCCATACATAGAATACTTCTATTCATTCGTGTTGTTTTGTTACTTGGAAAACATATTTTGTTTTTACACCTCTCACTCTTATATTGTTCAAATAGAGTTTTATTTGTATGAACAAATACGGCAACTTCAAAAATATATATACATGGAAGCGTCATTAGATTTAAATTAATAAAGTGAGGCTTACAGGACTCTGTTGATTTAATTTTACAAATTGCTCTGACACTTCGCTTTTGAGCTTTGAAAACAATATCATTGTCTACAGAGTTGCCCCAAAAGATGACACCATATCTTAGAGTTGACTCAACATATGCATGATAAGCCATAATGACAACATCCTGAGTTACAACTCTGCCTAACATATGGAGTGCATAACAAAACTGGTTTAACTTTGTACAAATATTTTCCACTTGGGTTTTCCAAGTCAGCTTACAGTCAACATAAATACCTAAAAATGTTGTATAGTCTACACTAGGAATATTTTGTTTATTAAATTCAATGTCAAGATTATGCAGATAATTTTCCTATTTCTAAATGTCATCATAGTAGTTTTGTCTAAATTCAAAATTAAATTATTACAATTAAGCCATTCAAATATTCTGTTTAATGTCAAATTCATGTCAGATTCTAAATTACATCTATCTTTACTAGCAAACATAACCGTACTGTCATCGGCAAATAGGACCATTTGTGATTTTGTAGCTTTGGGTAGATCATTAATATGTATTATGAATAATAAAGGTCCCAATATACTTCCTTGTGGGACGCCTTGTTGCACATCGCGATATTGAGATGAGTACACAGTTTTCCTCTTTGTTTTAGGGCATATTCGAACAATTTGGGTACATTGTTTCCTGTTTCCTAGATAAGATTTCAGAAGATCTAGAACATTACGTCTGATGCCATATGCCTCTAACTTAAGGAATAGAGTCTTAAAATTAACATAGTCAAAGGCCTTTGTGAGGTCCATATATAGAGCAGTAATTAGTTGCTTATTGTCTAGGCCTGTCATTATTCTTTGTACAAATTATATAAATTATATATTATACATACATAGGTATGAACAATCAAACAAGTCGGCGCTGGACCAGTTTGAATAAAACTCCCTTGGCTTGCTCATAGAGTCGAGGCAATCTAGAAACTGGTTTGTATACGAGTGTCAATGTGCGTGTAAAGTAGCAATGGAAGCGACGATGTCTTGCTGAGTGATTCTCGCCCTTATGGTGGTCTAGCGGAAAGTTGTTCGACTATACATATGTAGTAGTGGTCTGAATAATTGTGTGTGCCACTAGATATTTATGGACGATAGATAGCTCAGTGTTTAGATCAATGGAATGTCAGGCAGACGGTCCTATGTTCAAGGCCAGACGCAACAATGACTTCTCAAAGTTATTTGTTAGATACATTATTAATTGTCAATCGCCGCGTGCCTCGGCGAGCACAATAGAGGTCATGCGTGTACTGCTGCAACTGCATGCACACTGTACCTGCAACTCTCCTACACAACGATTGATTTGTAGTTTTAATTTGGGCGTTACATCGTTTGTCATATAAGTCAACGGCTGGTTGTCAGCGTGTGGACTGCGAGCTTTCAATTTGCGGCAGACGTGTGGATTGCGAGCTTGCACCTTGTGAACATAAATTATCTTAATATATAAAATCCTTGCGTTACTGACTGACTGACAGACACGCTACAGCCAAAACTATTAGGCGCAGGAAGCTGAAATTTGGCATGTATGTTCCTTGGGGACCGAAGGGGTGCACTAAGAAGGGATTTCCCGAAATTCCCACGTGATCGACCAAAACGGGTAAATTTGAAAAAATGCAGGCGTAGCTGCTGGCGTCCTCTAGTTATCAATAAAATTATACAAATGTAAATAAGATTTGTCACATTAAGTGATGAATGAGACAACCATTTACTTTAAATTGTCTTTCGGGATATATACCACGTACCTTTGTTTGGAGTAAAATTAAAATAAGTTTAAATGACCACGAAAGTTTAAATTCCTATATTGAAACAACCATTATTTTGGCATATTTTACTAGATTCATGACCTTACAATATAATTTATTTTACTTTCACATCCCTATTTCAAAACCTCTGAGAATACAGTCAACGCCGGTCTATACAAATCTAACTCGCTGTTAGCTGCACTATCTGCATGTTACCATGAAGGAGGACTTTTGGCCGAAGGGTGTGGTGTTCCGTCGCATTCGCGGGCAAGTTCCACCCGAGTGTACTTCAACAACGTGCAAGTGAAGCGATACTAACATAGTTTATAAGTATATTTATAGTAACACTGTATGTATGTTAGACTGTAAGGTATTTATCTATGCGTCTAAGCCACGCAAAATAAAATGATTTATTATTATTATTTGTTTCTCTTTCACGGCTATTATGTTTACCTTTAATGTTAAAAGAATAACCGACCCTTTGGCAGGCGTACACGGAGACATAGGTCCAACGCGCAGAGGCCCTTCGAGAGTTTTAATCAAGAATGTGATGGAAAATCTACTGAGGAGCCTCCATAACTGCACTATTAAGTGCAGTCCGATTAGCCGCAGCAGGTGCAAGACTATTGCCACTTGTATGGAAATTAATTAATCTAGGCTATTGTGATGGGTGTTATATGGACTGGTTTAAATGGAAACTATGTATGAAAACCGGCGTCTGCCCTAAGTACTCTTATAGTACGTCAAAAAGGGGCAGACGGTGACTCGCCAACTCACTAGATGGGCCCTCTCTAAATAGCCACCAAGGTAAACAAAGTCTGCCATAAAGGCAGCCAGAGGACAACACCGGTGCGAGTGGCTAGGGGTGTCGAGCGGTGCGGCACCGGTTTCGCCATCGCGGGTCTCGTGTCAACGGAGACCCGGAGCGGGTTTCCCCGTAGTTACGCCCTTGAGAATGACACTTCCCCCCCCCCGAGCTAGTAGCTCTTGAGGCATCCCTCTGGCGGGCCGATCAAGGCAAGCCAGAGTTGAGAGTCCTGCGGGCATTCTGGGCCATCCACTCCAACCAGCCAATAAAAGCAAGCTGAAGACGAGGCCCTGACCGACTCTCTGAAGCATTTGGGACCGCAGTGTTGCCACACACATTCAGCTTGCCACAAAGCTGCCCTGCGGTTTGTAAGCTTTCTATTCATCCTGTAATACATTTTTTGTTTATATCACAAGATGAAGGTGATGTTTGAAATGGTGATGCTTTTACTCTGCCCTCTGAGATTGCGTTAGTCTCATGGTGAGATAACGGCAACCCCAGAGGGGCTGATAATGGCTGCCCCAGAGGGGCTGATAACGGCTGCCCCAGAGGGGCTGATAACGGCTGCCCCAGAGGGGTTTTCTGCCAACAGTTTCGAGATTTCGAACCCTTTGCCTTTTGTGCTAACAAAAGGCTCTGGTAACATGATAAGTCACGTTGAAAAATCTATAACAGAAGAATCACTAGTTCCATTATATTCTGCGACGGTTTGGACATACAACGAGTTACGTTTCTTTTGAGCTGCACATCAAAAGTTCGGCCAAAATGTTCTTTTTAGACGTATCGTGTTTATTGACAATGTTGTGACGATTCGGCAGGTTTTGATCAGAGACGAATATAAATTGATTATGGTAGTATTTTTTAAATATTATAGGCCTCATGACAAGGACTAAATGTAATTGATATTGTATGCAATTATTTTATACCAATGGAAGGGCAGAGGAACACACCCTCAGACTGACCACACCAACTATTGCAATAGAAAAAGGTTAACAATACCAAACTCTTCTGCTGAGAAAGAATAAGGGATTCACGCAGAAATGGGTTCCAGGAAAATACGTAATATGCTACTGCATGTCAGGTATATGCCTGGATCTCGCTCTACGCGCTGCATAAATCCTATACCAACATGTCTGGCCGGCGTGGTATATGGTTATGCTATAGTTCAAAGCCAAATTCTCTTATTGCCTTACAGTGCTATTGTAATGCAAATTTGAAGAGGCCTATGTCCAGCAGTGGACTACAAAAAGGCTGTACGATAATATTTTAATAATAATTGCAATAAAATCACGGTACATATCAGTTATAATTATAAGTAGCGATAGCTGAGTGGAGAGACCAACCGACTGCTACGCAGAGGGTCTCAGGTTCGAATCCACGGAACGCACCAATGACTTTTCGTAGTTAAGTGCGAATTAAATTGTTGATTATCGCTTGCTAAGTGACTTAGGCAATTACAGACCAATCAGCCTCATGACGAATATATATAAAATCTTTTCAAAAATTATATTAAACAGATTGTCAAATATTTTGGAGGAAAACCAACCACGTGAGCAAGCCGGTTTCAGGAAAGGTTACTCAACCCTAGACCACATACAAGTCATAACACAGCTAATTGAAAAGGTCAAAGAATATGGAATAACTATACACATGTGTTTTATAGATTACATGAAAGCCTTTGATTCCATACATTTTGACAGTATGTGAACGTCATTAGCAGATCAAGGTATCTGAATATAATAAAAAGCGTATACTCAAAATATTATGCCAAAGTACGACTAGAGAGAGAAGGTACAGAGTTCCCTATACAGAGAGGCGTTAGGCAGGGAGATCTTCTCTCTCCAAACATTTTTTCAGCGGTACTGGAGTCCGTATTCAGACGTTTGAATTGGGATTCAGAGGGCGTAAAGGTGGATGGAGAATTGCTGAGTCACTTGCGTTTTGCTGACGACATTGTAGTGTACGCGGAAAGCGCGACACAATTAGAGAAAATGGTTAAGGAACTAGCGACGGAAAGTTTAAAAGTGGGACTATCATTGAATACCAGTAAAACCAAAATTCTAACGAATGGAATCCCTAAAGATATCATAATAGGAAGAGAGAAAATAGACTATGTTAATGAATACGTATACTTAGGACAGCTAGTAACATTTGAACGGAGCACAGAAAAAGATATACAACGTAGGAAAACTTTAGCCTGGAGAAAGTATTGGGGATTAAAAGAAATAATGAAAAACCACACTATCAATATAAACATAAAAAACACCTATACGATGTAGCTATATTGCCATGCCTTACATATGGTTGCCAAACATGGTCGTTAAGAAAAGAAGACGAGGAAAAACTTGCTATCTGCCAACGTAAAATGGAAAGAAGTATGCTGGGAATTAAACTGTCAGATAGAATAATTAACGAGGACATTAGAAATAGAACTAAATTAATAGATGTACGCAAAAAAATCAAGCTACTCAATTGGCACTGGGCAGGACATATTTGTAGAATGAACAACAATAGATGGACTAAGCGCTTGACAGAATGGATACCAAGAGACAAGAAAAGGAGAAAAGGGTGACCATATAGAAGATGGAGGGATACTTTTCAACACGCATTAGGACCGGACTGGATGCAGAAGCACGAGATAGAGTTGTTTGGAAGGGTTTAGGGGAGGCCTTCGCCACAGAGGCGACTACTACTAAATAAGTAACATGTAGTGGTTATTTTTTTTAGTAATAATTTATAATAGGTATAAAATAGGTGTTTATTTTAGGTATTAATATGTAACTAAAATCTATACCATAAAATGTTAAGTGCCTGCATGATTAGGCAATAATAATAATAATAATAATAATAATAATAATAACCCCTCTGGGGCAGTCGTTAATCTCATCTTGAGACTAACGCAATCTCAGAGGGCAGAGTAACAGCTTTCAAACATCACCTTTATCTTGTGATATATATATAACAGGATAGAAAGAAAGCTTACAAACCGCAGGGCAGCTTTGTGGCGAGCTGAATGTGTGTGGCGACACTGCGGTCCCGAATACTTCAGAGGGCCGGTCAGGGCCTCGTCTCCGGCTTGCCTTTATTGGCTGGTTGGAGTGGATTACCAAGAGCGCCTGCAGGACCCTCGACTCTGGCTTGCCTTGGTCGGCCGGCCAGAGGGAAGCCGCAAGAGCTATTTGCTCGGGGGTGGAAGTGTCATTGTCAAGGGCGTAATTACGGGGAAACCCGCTCCGGGTCTCCGTTGTCACGAGGCCTGCGATGGCGAAACCGGTGCCGCACCGCTCTACACCCCTAGCCGCTCACACCGGTGTTGCCCTCTTGTTGCCTTTATGGTAGAGTTTGTTTGCCTTGGCGGCTATCTAGAGAGGGCCCATCCAGTGAGTTGGCGAGTCACCGCCTGCCTCTTTTCGACATACTATAAGAGTATTTAGGGCAGGCGCCGTTTTTCATCCATAGTGTTCACCTAGACCAATCCATTAAACACCCAACCCAATAGCCCAGATTAATAAGGTTCCATACAAGTAGCAATAGTCTTGCACCTGCTGCGGCTAATCCGTGACTGCACTTAATAGTGCAGTGATGGAGGCGCCTTAGTAGGTGTCCCATCACATTCTAGATTAAAACTCTCAAAGGGCCTCTGCGCGTTGGACCTATGTCTCCGTGTATGCCTACCAAAGGGCCGGTTTTTCTTCTAACATCAAAGGTTAAAAGAATAGCCGTGATAGAGAAACAAATAATAATAATAATAAGCTCCATAAGACTGGTAGTACTAGCGAGCCCGGCAATTATAGACCGATAACATGTTTACCATCGGTCTATAAACTTCTTACATCTATTCTGAGAGCTAAAATAGCTAAACATGTTGAAGAAAACTCAATTATGTCAGCCTCTCAGAATGGATGTAGGAAGGAGGCTCGTGGTACTAAGGAGCTCCTCCTCATTGACATGGCCATTAGCCAACAAGTTCGCCGTAACCGAAAGGATCTGGCGGCATGTTGGATAGATTATAAGAAAGCGTATGACTCCGTGCCGCATACATGGCTTTTGAGGGTGTTAGAGTTGTATAAAGTAAATACAACTCTACGCACCTTCTTAAAGTCATGTATGGGGCAATGGAATACGACTCTTTGCTATCCAGGATGCCGACGGATCCAGGAGGACGGCGAATGTATTAAAATTGAGCGGGGAATTTTTCAGGGCGACAGTCTGAGTCCCCTTTGGTTTTGCTTAGCCATGAACCCTCTCAGTACTTTACTGGAGGGTTCAAGGTTAGGCTACAAGTTACAGAGAAGTGGTCAGGTCATATCTCACCTGCTGTTCATGGATGACCTGAAGTTATTTGCCCACTCTGATGCCCAATTGATAGATTTACTAAACGTAACCCAAAACTTTAGTAAGTCAATCAATATGGAGTTCGGTGTGGATAAATGTGCTGTCATTCATGTGAAGCAGGGAAGGATGGTGGAATCTGAGGGGATCCAACTCGCAGATTCCATTAACCTAAGAACGCTTCTCTTAACTGATACCTATAAGTACTTGGGTATGTCACAGGCTTTAAGTATCAATGAAGCCGTCATGAAGCAATCGTTGCAAGAGCGTTTCTTTGGCCGCCTGAATAAAGTACTGAAAAGTCTGTTATCAGGTGGCAACAAGGTTCGTGCTTGCAACGGTTGGGTCATGCCACTTCTTGTATACTCCTTTGGCATACTCAAGTGGACTCAGTCTGAATTGGACGCCCTGGACAGAAGAGTCCGCACATTGTTGACGGCATATCGTATGCATCATCCACGTTCATCCGTGATGAGGTTGTACATCCCGCGGAAGTGTGGGGGTCGTGGCTTTCTGAATGTCAAGACCCTACACAACCGCGAGGTGTGCAATCTCAGAGAATATTTTCTCCGGGCGAACGTGGACATGCATCGAGATGTTGTCGCAGTGGACAATGGACTCACCCCGCTCAAGTTGGCTAAGGAGAACTGGCGCATACCTGTAGTACTCAGTACTGATGATCGCAAGCGTGTATGGCAGAGCAAGGAGCTTCATGGCAGGTTCCATCGGGCTCTGTATGGACCCGATGTAGATCTATTAGCCTCGGTGAACTGGCTACGCTTCGGTGACCTCTTTGGGGAAACCGAAGGGTTTGTTTGTGCAATTACTGACGAAGTTATCAAGACGAATAACTACCGGAAATATATCCTGAGGGATGGCACGACCGATATTTGCCGTGCGTGTCACCAGCCCGGTGAATCCCTCAGGCATATTGTTTCTGGTTGTTCACGTCTTGCTAACGGCGAGTACTTGCACAGACATAACCAAGTAGCCAGAATCATTCACCAGCAACTTGCTCTGAAATACAAACTTGTAGACATCGAGGTACCGTACTACAGGAATGTGGCAGAGCCAATTCTCGAAAATGGCCATGTCACATTGTACTGGGATCGATCTATCGTCACAGACAGGACTGTTGTAGCCAACAAACCTGATATTGTGGTGATAGATCGATCAGAGCGCCTCGCAATAATTGTTGATGTCACCATTCCCCATGACGAGAATCTCGTGAAAGCCGAGAAAGACAAACACATTAAATATCTGGACTTGGCTCACGAGATTTTCGACATGTGGGATGTTGACTCGGCAATTATTGTGCCGATAGTTGTAACGGTTAATGGTCTAATAGCCAAGAGCCTCGATCGTCACCTTAAGAGGCTCGCGTTGGGTGCTTGGGTCAAAGGTCTGATGCAAAAGGCAGTTCTTCTCGACACGGCGCGTATTGTGAGGAAGTTCCTGTCTCTGGAGCCCTAACCACCGGCAGCTTGGACCCTGTGCCCGTTGCTGGTGGGATCCCACGGTTTTTTTTATATTTTTAAATGTATTTTTTTGTTAGTGATATATTTAAAAATGTAAATTAAATTTGATTAATGATTTATAAATGAATAATAATAATAATAATTTATTTATCCTCAAAAACACAAAAAGGTACAGTACAATTAGCCGTAAATTAGATTAATTGGTATAACTAGCCTAAGGTCTTATATTTAGTTTTACATAATATCATAATTATATGGCATATAAACAATAGTGTACATAAGGCTAAAAAATAAACTAAGATTGCGTTATAATACTTATAATACATCGGCTACCCGCTCGAACTAGGTTATACCTGTGTTTCGAGCTGACGCTTGATTATTACGTAATGATACAAATGACTATAATATTTAATTGTATGCTATAATATAACTTATTGTGAAAGTAATTAAATTAAGATAGTAAATTATTAGAGACTAATTTATTTAAAATTAATAATACAATTACGAAATACTATTTAAAATTCTGTTCAGTTAGTAATGTAACATTTCAGTGCGAAAAAACACGTAAAAATAGTAATATTATTAACGTTCATTTTAAAACTACTAGTAATTTTTCTGTGTCGTCGTAATTAAGCTTTTGCAAATATTCTGATACTGTTGTGTTGCACATTTTATAATTATGACTATATATATAGAGTAATTTATTGAACTTATTATATAAGAACGGGCCTAGAAAAGTGTAAAATCTATTAACAAAGACATGATTCGTGTGAGGTGTTGTACATACTAGGTCCTTTCTTATTCTTTCAAAAGGAATAGGAGAATAAGGGATTTCGGTGTGCTGTTTTAGTATAATGTTGAGTATAAATAGTTGGCGCACTGTTAGCACGTTGCATGACAAATAGAGCTGGTGCGTAGGAAATTTAAAAGGTCGAAAAGTAGCAACTTTAAGTATTGCTCTTTGTGCTCGTTCTAGCGGCAAAAGAACTGATTTTGCTGCACCACCCCACGTTGTAATTTTTGTTAATTGTAATTTTAGTTAATATGGATTGACACAAAGCTAAATAAACCTGTTTTATTAATTTGTAATCGGCTATGTTACGTAGTTTTTTGAAAATATAAATTAATTTACGCGTTCTCGCACAAAAAATATCGATGTGGTTACGAAAATTTAGATTTGTGTCAAGTGTTATACCTAGATATTTAATATTGTCAGTTTTAATTAATGTGGGACAAGTACATGCTAGGTCAGCGTGCATTCTACAGTTGTGTGCATAAATGTGTAGGTTAATAGGTGATGGATTAGTATTTCTCATTTTAAATGATATGTACTTCGTTTTGTCAATATTCATGGTTAGCAGGTTTTGGTGTAGCCAGTTTGAAACAATATTAAAACCATTTTGGGCACGATCATATAGCTCAGAGTATGTATTGGCCGAGAATAAAAGCGCTGTGTCGTCAGCATATGATATTAATTTACCATTTTGAACATTTAAGCTGCAAAGGTCGTTTATATAGATGAGAAACAAAGTTGGCCCCAAAATACTACCCTGTGGTATGCCAAAGCCACTATTTTTACGTTCAGAACCAACATATTTATCAATTTTCACACATTGATAGCGATCACTCAGATAGTCAGAAAAAAGTGCAAGTTGTGTACCCCTTATTCCGAATGTCTCGAGCTTGCGCAACAGTATGGAGCAAGATATTGTATCGAAAGCCTTGGCAAGGTCTAAAAATATTCCCATGGAGTGCATGCTCTTATCTAGACTATTGGTTATGTGCGCCGTAAGCTGGTGTACTGCTTGGTTAGTGGACTTTTTAGGCCTGAAGCCAAATTGGTTATCTGAAAGCAATTTATTATCTTCGAGGTACTTAATCAATCGAATGTTTATTATTTTCTCTAAGATCTTAGAAAGGCCCGTTAAGACTGAAATTGGCCTATAATTAGTAATACATTTTTTGTCACCGGATTTAAAAATAGGGGTAACTATTGCTTTTTCAAATAAGCGAGGGAAAACTCCTTCGTGTAAGCATAAATTAAAAATATGTGTTAACACCGGCGCAAATATGTATTTGAATTTTTTGATAATATTGTTTGGTATATTATCCCACCCCACTGCACACACCTCTTTCAAACTACTTATGATACTTATTACTTCATCAACGTCGGTATTCAGCAATACAAAAGAATTTAGCGTTGGTGATTGGCTCGTTTGCGACGGGAAGTTACTTGGTTTAGGAGTATTTTCCGTTAAAGATCTACCGACGTTAATGAAATAATCGTTTATCTTATCAATTGCTGATATTGGACTTATGTCTGTTGACAGTAGGTCGAGTGGTGCTTCTGAATTTTTACAAGTAAATGTATTTTTTTTTATAAATTTCCAGACGAGCTTACTGTTTTGTCCTGCCTTTTGCAATTGATTTTTGTCGTATTGAATTTTTACGGTTTTTAGAAGATTGTTGCAGAAGTTTCTGTATTTTTTATATGATACGGATAGTATTTCATTGTCAGGTGCCAGTTTTAGTTTTTGATGGAGTCTATCTCGGTGTCTTATGCAACGAACCAAGCCGGGAGTAATCCAAGGTTTTATGTTAGTATATTTTCGAGACGTATATATAAATGACGTATGTTTTGTTACTGCATCTTGCACTGAGCTTATAAAATACTGTAGACAACTATTCACATCCTTCGAGTTAAAAATTGGTTTAAAATCTATGCTACTGATACTACTTGCGAGGGCTTTCATGTCCACTTTTGCATAGCTGCGTGTGCAGTTGTTCCTGGGCAAAGATAATTTTACGGTCAATAGAATAGCACAGTGATCTGTTAATGATGAATTAGTTATTAATGTTATTGTTGGCTTAATTGACTTTATAATGAAATGGTCTAAGCATGAACCACTTTGGTGAGTTGGGTGATAATGTGTTGGTAACAACCCATGAAATGAGCAAATGTTAAGGTAACTATGTGCATGAATGTCGGTTCTTTGAGACGCGATGTTAATATTTATATCACCTGTCAGTATAATGTTTTGAAAATGCGATAACCTTTTTAAATGTGTGTCTAGCGATTCCAAAAATAATTCAATATTTTGCGAAGGCGGCCTATAAATTGCTAAAACTACTGTATCTAAATTGATCTTAACTATCAAGCAATTACTGCCCAGAAATAAAGGTTCCTCCACGGATATATTCAAATTATTTTTAGAGTAGACTACTAGACCATCATTTTGATTTAACTTAGTTTCCGTTTTGTGTACACAATATCCATCAAGAAGTGGAAGAGCAGTTGTATGGCTTGACAGCCAACATTCTGTTAACACTATAATGTCACAGTTAACGTCGAGATTATGTAATAATAATTCAAAACCATTTATATTACGGTTTATGCTGCGAATATTTTGTGTCAGCAAAGTCAGCACCTTTTCACTACTCGGTATAGAATATTTACACGCATCGACATCATATATTTTTGTTTCAGACACAGAAAAATTATCTAGGTCACTGATCAATTGGTTGGTCATTTATAATTATATGTAAAAACTGTAAACAAGTAAAATATAAAAGTTGAATAAGTAAACGCGCTTAATAAATACAATAGAAAGTGACGCTCTTAGGCGCCCTCATAATCTATGGATTGTATGTATTTATCCTCAGCATACTTACGTGCAGGACAGTTTAGGTCACCAGTTTGATGGTCGGATTTCCTCTTAAAACGTTTGCACGTTGCACAATTTGGAGAGGCCGACTTGCTGCTACATTCTTTGAAGGAATGACCAAGTTCGCCGCAATGATTGCAAGTGGGGCTGGTTTCTCGGCAATACTTAGCGGCGTGACCGAACTGCTGGCAATTGTAACATCTCGTGACAATCGTAAGGTCTCGCACCGGGCATGACGTCCAATTGATGAATACGCGACCTTGATTTACCAGTGCCTTTCTGATAGAGGGAGCTACTTCAAAAACAAAGTTACAGGTTGGGAGGTTCTTCTTACCTGATTTATGGCTCAATTTAACTGCGGCTAAGAAAGAATCACGAGACGACTTCGGGAATTTGTCGGCAAGGTTTTGCTCATATACGCAGTCGAGCACTTCCTTTTCGCTAAGGGATACGGGAACACCAACGATGGTAATTCTTGGGCTACGTTTCGTTGGTTCCTCAACGGTAAGGCCCGATGAAACTAGCTTATGCGAGTTCTTAAGCTTTTCAATGTCCTGCTTAGTTTCGGTGCTGATTAGGACGCCTCCATTACGTACTTTCCTCAGACCGCATACATGAAGTTTTCCGGTGAAATAATCTTTTGGACCAGGGATTTCATATCGTCGCTTGATTTCGATTTGTCGCTGGGATAAATTGCAATGGTACTCAGGTTATGAGGACGTACAAACTGATCTCTTCCTTTCTACCTACCTACTACTGATTACCTCTCTGACAGGTATCAATGTGTAAGAATAGGCAACAACATAAGTAACGATGTCCCTAACACTACATTTGGTGTACCCCAAGGAAGTATATTAGGAGCTACCCTATTCTTGATATATATAAACGACCTTTGCAACCTAAAACTTCAAAATGGTGTCATTATGTCATATGCAGACGATACAGCACTTATTTTTACTGCAAAGTCGCTCGATGAGGTATATGAACTGGCTCAACTTGGCTTCAACACCGTAAACACTTGGCTATTTAAAAATTTGTTGACCCTAAATGCACATAAAACAAAGTACATTCATTTTACAATGAAAAACAATACCAGACACATCTCATCTAACAGTTTAGTGGCTCACAACAAGCTTCACTCACATGCTGACACTGCATGCGCTTGCCCTACTTTAGAAAAAAACTGATTATATTAAATATCTAGGAATTACGCTTGACACTAATCTGAACTTCCGCAAACATATCGAATTATTGTGTAAAAGAGTGCGGCAACTAATTTCCATATTTAAAAATATACGCGACGTTGTAAACTTAAAATTGTTAAGACAGGTTTACACTGCACTATGTGAATCCATCATCTCATATTGTATAACCGCATGGGGAGGGGCAGGTAAAACGATCCTACTACCTTTAGAACGGGCTCAAAGAGCTATCTTAAAGGTAGCAACCCTTCGCCCTTTCATTTTTCCCACTTATGAGTTATATCAGTCCACCGGTGTTCTAACTGTGCGCCAATTATTCATTCTACGAACCATCCTAAAACAACACACCCTTCTTCCTTATACACCAATCCCATCAGGCAAAAGACGGAAAGATCTAGTCTGCACCAAACCTATAGGTAAACATGTTTATGTAAATAGATTCTTTGCTTTACTCGGACCTTTCCTATATAATAAATTAAATAAAACCTTAGATTTATATAGCATAAGTTATAAGCAGTGTCATCTTGTTGTTACAAAACACCTAATGACAATGACCTACTCTGATACAGAGAATTTGCTTACTGTAATAAAATAGTGTGTAAGTACTTACGTTAAGTTACAACAAATCATAATATTAAGTCTACTTTCTATTACATATTGGCAGTTCATGATTATTATTATGTTAAAATATAGCCCTTTATTATTATTATTTAAGATTTTTTCCTGAAACACAGGTGTTAAAGCCTAGTTCAGGTAAACATTAAAATAGCTATATATACCAAATATAAGGTATTACCGTAATAAATAAAGTAACTACGCATCAATGTACCACAATTTAACAAAGGCGCATCGCATACATTATAATGAATTATAAAATTTAATTGAATTATTTTTACTGTAATATTTTTCCTATGTAACATGTGACGTTTATTTTATTGAATAAAAGTTATTATTATTATTATTTCTTCACCATATCTGCAAAAGAGTTATTGCTTGCAGGTTGTAATTTATCCTCAACTGTCGCCTTAATTTCCTTGAGTGAGCTACTAAGGTCCAGCTGGGTATTTAGGTGTTGTATGTTCGAGTGCGCAAGGATGGTCTTTTCTTTCAAAGATTGATATACTACGGCTATATGGGCTGTCGCACCCATAACTTTACGGCACAGCCCTGAGACCAGCTCTTTCTGGTTCGAGTTCATTTTTCCTTCGGCAACGACGGTGCATAACTCATTAAGGGAAGTCTCCACCGTATCCAGCCATCTTTCAATCTCCGGTGTAGGCACGACTTCCTGGGGCATCTCATTCTGGATAGGTTTTTTGAGCGGCTTGGGCACATTTTCTACCACTGGAAGGGAGGGCGGAGTTGGTGTTGACGGAGGACTTCGTCCTGTTTTTTGGCTCCGGCCAAACGGGCTAAATCCTGGAATCGACATAACTAGCACAAATATTGTTTGTGTACTTAGTTAATGCAGATTCATATTTGCTGATTGTTATTAACACACACGACACAATTAGGGCCAGACTGCTGACACGACGTCGCGAAATATTGTTCGTAATTATTTAATTACTTTACATCAAAAGACAAGAAACACGTCTGCATAGTCAAACGTCGGTTGGTTGAATGTTCTAAATAGAAATAAGATAGACTGAAAGTTCCAGCTCATCTTAGACTGAAAGTTCCAGCTCGCTCTACAGTTTTCTACGACAAATCTTTTACTGTCCAGGCTGTACATACATACATACATAGACTCATGCCTGTTTCCCGGAGGGGTAGGCAGAGACTACGGAACGCCATTTGCAACGATCCTGACATACCTCACTTGCTTCACTCACTCCCATCAAGTTTCTCATGCATGCTCTTCTGTTAAGGGTACTTCTGACTTGTCCTTTTTTCAGGATGTCTCCAATCTGGTCAGAGAACGTCCGCCTAGGTCTTCCCCTTTGTCTTGTTCCATTCACACTTGCCTTATATATCTTCTTTGTCAGTCTATCGTCATCCATCCTCTCCATGTGCCCAAACCATCTTAACATGCCTTTCTCAATGCTTGTCACTACATCTTCTTTTACCCCACACCACTCTCGTATCACACAATTCTTTACTCTGTCGGTCAAAGACACACCACACATACTTCTCAGTGCTCTCATTTCTACAGCATTTATTTTACTTTCAAATCTCTTCTGCCATACCCAACTTTCACTACCATACATAAGGGTAGGCACTAACACACCTCTAAGTACAGCCAAACGTGCCTTTTTGGACACGTTTTGACTGTTCATAAACGCTTTCAGAACTCCATTCACACTATTACCTGCATTAACTCTCCTTTCAATACCTTCTTCATTCTTACCATCTCTTGTAAACAACGTATCTAAGTAAACAAACTCATTCACTTGTTCCACTCGCTGTCCATCGATCAAAACATTACAAGCCGTAACGCAGGCTGTACGACAGTGGAATTTGTTGCCTGAGACAATAAGACAGGCTCAATCCTTGACAGTATTTAAAAAACTTGTCACCAATCACTACTTAGGAGATATTCCATGACAGCTCTTTTAAACTTGCACTAATATTGTATCTATTTATGGTATCTATTTATATATGTTATAAAGTATATAATTATGTACATATGTTGTAATATTAGTATGCAAGTACATAGTATTATTATTAGTTTTGTTGAGCTGATCAGAATACACTATTCTTTGAAGTACACCAACCTACCCATTCTCTCAGTCACTAATTCTTGTATTCCATTCTTGGTTGTCTGGAAGAAATCGCAATTTGCGATAAGACCGCCCTTGTACCACTAGTTTTAGTTGTGTAAATATGATCACTGTACTCTTGTATCTTTTTTGTTTTCTGGTGTACAATAAAGAGTTTTAATCTAATCTAATAGACTATTTAATTTAATGTTTAATTTAGTTTATAATATGTAGAGGCTATAATAACCATTTCTTAGAATTATTGAAATATTTATGTAGTAGTAAATAAGGGCTATTTTTATTTTTTATTTTATTTATTTTATTTTATTTTATTTATCGCTTGCTAATCGGTGAAGGAAAATATCGTGAGGAAACCTGCATGTCTGAGAGTCCTCCATAATGTTCTCGAAAGAAATGTGAAGTCTGCCAACCCGCACTTGGCCAGCGTGGTGGATTATGACCTTACCCTTCTCATAGTGAGAAGAGGCCCGTGCCCAGCAGTGGGACAGTAAAGGGCTGATGATGATGATGACATATCAGTTGAGTTCACCAGGCAGGCTTTTTAATGTAGCTAATAGGAGGCAGATGAGCAAACAGATGGCCTGATGGTAAGGGATTACACCGCCCAGGGACACTAGCAACTCTACAGTCACTAGTCCATTGCCGTCCTATACCTAGTATGCGAAAAGGAAATGGGGAATATAGGGCCTCTCACACTCCCACTCACCGACCGAAGCGTGGTAGTATCGAAACATTACGTAGATATGCTGTGAGAGCGTAAAAGTACATCTCCGGTAGAGTCCCCATTCATGCTGAAATTAGTAAGGCTCTATTACTATAAAGGCAGTAGTCATTATTACGTAGTTTATTTCTGTCAGTTTAAAATATGTCTCCCGAAAAAGAAAACTCATTCCCCTAGAATATTTGCATACCACGTCACTTTTAAGAATCGAATTTGTTAGAAATATATCTGTGTAGCTAACACATAAGTCCTCTTGAAATATGTCGTGATTACGTAGCAAAACCCCGACAACATCTAAAAACGTCTAATTCTAATGCTAAAATGAATAATTAAATGTGGCAGATTCAAGCATGTTGTTGCTTATATTAAGTAGATTCCACCGGTTAGGGTGTGAGATACCGCTAAAGGTAACTCATGTGCATAAATACTGCAAAGATGCATCAAAATCCGTTCAGTAGCTTTTGTATAAAAGAAGAACAAACAAATAAACATGCTTCGCACTCTAATAACATTGATAAGTATTCAAATGTTTTAAAAGACTCTACCACACTATGTATCAGTCTTGTGTCGCAAGAGACTACAAACATGACGAACATTGACGAGTTGCATAATTTTGCATTGTAAATAAATGATGCATCATCATCATCATCATATCAGCCAAACGACGTCCACTGCTGGACATAGGCCTCCCCCAAGGTTCTCGACACAGACCGGTCTTGAGCCGCCCGCATCCAAACGCCTCCCGCGATCTTGACGACATCGTCGTTCCACCTTGCGGGGGGCCTACCTCTGCTGCATCGTCCGGTACGTGGCCGCCACTCCAGAACCTTTCTGCCCCAACGGCCATCGGTTCTTCGAGCTATGTGCCCTGCCCACTGCCACTTCAGCTTGGCTATCCGGAAAGCTATGTCGGCGACTTTGGTTCTACTGCGGATCTCCTCATTTCTGATTCGATCTCGCAGGGGAACTCCAAGCATAGCTCTCTCCATCGCCCTCTGAGTGACCTTGAGCCTTCTGATAAGGCCCATAGTGAGCGACCACGTCTCTGATCCATAAGTCATCACTGGCAACACACACTGGTCAAAGACTTTCGTCTTGAGTCATTGCGGGATATCGGACGAGAATATATGTCGTAGCTTCCCGAACGCTGCCCAACCGAGTTGGATTCGACGATTGACCTCCTTCTCGAAGTTGGACCTACCTAATTGGACTACTTGTCCCAGGTAGATATACTTGTCGACAACTTTGAGCGTAGAGTTCCTGAATAGGAGCAGGTACAACATGGACGTTCGACATGATTTTCATCTTGTCCATGTTCATCTTAAGACCTACTTGTTGGGAGACTCTACAGAGGCCATCGAGCATTGTGCCTAAGTCTTCAATGGTCTCAGCCATGACTACAATATCGTCTGCGAATCGAAGGTGAGTGATGTACTCGCCGTTCATGTTGATGCCGAGTCCATTCCAGCCCAGAAGCTTGAAAATATCCTCCAGCGCAGTGGTAAACAGTTTC
Source organism: Euclidia mi (assembly GCA_944739405.2). Lineage (NCBI taxonomy): Eukaryota > Metazoa > Arthropoda > Insecta > Lepidoptera > Erebidae > Euclidia > Euclidia mi. The sequence continues at coordinate 10,380,534 of OX123206.2, read as the reverse complement.
GGGGATATGACATCCCCCTGTCTCACTTCTCGCTGGAGTTGAATAGGTTTCGAACTCTGGTCCTGGAGGCGGACTGACATAGTGGCGTTTTCATACAAACACTTCAGCACTTCGATATATCGGTAGTCAATCCGGCACCGTTGGAGAGACTGTAGCACCGCCCAGGTTTCGATCGAATCGAAGGCTTTCTCATAGTCCACAAACGCCAAGCATAGGGGCTGGTTATACTCCTCGGACTTCTGTATAACCTGCCGCAGCGTATGTATGTGGTTTATGGTACTATGACCTTTACGGAAACCGGCTTGCTCGGGAGGCTGGAAGTCGTCTAGCTTGCTCTCGAGACGATTCGTGATGACCCTCGAAAACAGCTTCTAGACGTGGCTCAGAAGTGTGATGGGTCTGTAGTTCTTCAAGTGGGCTTTATCCCCTTTCTTAAAGAAAAGCACCACCACACCTCTGTGCCACGCCTGTGGCGTTTTACCCTCGAGAATGACGGAATTAAATAGCTTCCGGAGGGTTTCTCTAGCGGGTGAACCGCCGGCCTTCAGAAGCTAACTCGTAATTCCGTCATCACCCGGCGCCTTGTTGTTTTTAAGCTGTTTGAGAGCCACACTAATCTCGTGCATGCTGACGTCCGGGATATCTTCGGTATAGTGTCGGGTCAACCCAGCTCTAGGGTCTGACGCTGGAGTGCTTGCGGGTTGTTGCGTTATCGTGTATAGCTGTTCATAGAACCTTTCGATCTCCTCCAAGAGCTCAGGCTTGGACGATACGATTCTGCCATCCTCCGTCTTCAGCTTTGTCAGCTGACTCTGCCCAACAGACAGATCCCTCTGGAACACTTTGGATCCCTTATTCTGCTCGATCGCCTCACGAACACATTTTGTGTTGTATTGGCGGAGATCGCGAGTCAGAGACTTAGAGATCTGTCTGTTGAGGTGCCGATATTTCGGCATGTCGTCGGAGGATAGCAGAACCATCTTGCGCCTTTCCTCTAACAGCTCTAGGGTTGGATCCGAGATGTTTTTGATTCTCTGGCTTTTCTGGGGCTGAAAAAATTTAGCCCCTATTGTATGGACAGCATCCACGAACCCGTTACTGTACACGTCCACATCTACGCATTCACCCAGGCATTCGAAACGGTTCTTGAGTTCGAGCTGAAAGCTCTCGGGGTTTTGAATATGAACCGGTGCCGGTCGGAGCGTGGATTTTATCAACCTCGACTGTTCGAGGCTTGTACAGATATTCAATGTGCCTCTTACCATTCGGTGATCGCTCCCCACTTTAATTGAATTGATCACGTAGACATCATTGAATATCTGCCTCTTCGTCGACATGATAAAGTCGATCACATTTTTGGTTGCACCGTCTGGACTTACCCAGGTCCACTTGCGGCATTCTCGCTTCTTGAAAAAAGGAATTCATTATATAGAGTCCTTCCTTCTCCATAAAGCTAGCCAGCAAGTGACCCCGGGAATTCCGATGCCCATAACCAAATTGCCCCACTCTCAGCTCATCACCTACGCGTTTGCCCAGTTTCGCGTTAAAATCTCCCATGACCACGGTGTAATCGGTTTTGTAGCCATGTATAGCCCGCGATATGTCCTCGTACATGGCTTCCACCTCCTCATCGGGGTACGACGAGGTCGGAGCGTATAGCTGTATGACCTTCAGCGAATACCGCTTGGATATTCTGAGTATAAGGTGCGCTACCCTGCTCGACACACTCCCGATATTTACCACGTTGGTCACGAGAGATTTGTGGACGATGAACCCGACACCACCTTGGGACTGTTGGTCGCCCTCCCGGTAGAAGAGCAAGTTACCGGAATTGAGAACTATCGAGTCCTCCCCCTGTCTTCGGACTTCAGATAGGCCTATGATATCCCATCGCAACTTGCTCAATTCTTCTTCCAGCTCGACAATCTTCTCGTCGGTCCGCAGTGTGCGCGTGTTCAGTGTTGCCAGGGCCAATTGTCGTTGGTGGTGGTAGCCCGATCTCTTCCGGAGATTCTTCGCACCCCTTGCCCCGCCGTTGATGATGCATGCGCCGATTAAATTACGAGTAATGAAGTCTATAATTATGTTAATTTATTTTATTAATTCTTTTTTATTTTACTATTGTTTAATCTTGTTTTTGTGTACATAATATAGTATTATACAGAGTAGTATAGACTACTCATGTGCTTAATTTAATTTTATTCATATCTCTATGTTTAATTTTGTTTTATTTTTTATTTTTCCCTTATCTATTGTGCTGGTTAACGTCCTTGCGGCATTTAAGGTACACACAGAATACCAGCGTTGTATTATGGACACTACCACAATACAACAATAGCTGAGTGTGTACCTTTCTGTCACAGACTAATCTTATGTATGCCTTGCGATTTGTTAAATGTTGTACTTGTTCTGTGTCTGTGACAAATAAATAGTTTTTCTTTCTTTCTTTCTTTCTTCTTCTTAACATCCTATCGATTTTTTTAAGGATCACACGAAGTGTTGTCTCGTGTGACAATCGAACCCAAAATACTCAGCGCAGTGTCAGGCGATGAGGCGACCACTTAAACCACTGTGACAATCGTGCAGCCAAGTATTCCATTTTAATGGATTGGTTACTTGCACATCTTAATATATAAAATCCTTGCGTTACTGACTGACTGATAGACATGCTACAGACGAAACTATTGGGCGCAGGAAGCTTGTTCCTTGGGGACCGTTGGGGTGCTCTAAGAAGGGATTTCCCGAAATTCCCACGGGATCCTCCAAAATGGGTAAATTAAAAAAATTTGCAGGCGTAGCTGCTGGCGTCTTCTAGTGTTTGATATTTGCATAATATTTAGGTATTCATAAAGTTACTGAGAGTGCCTCCGTGGTACAGTGGATAGCGTAGGTATGGGATTGCTGATCGGAGGTCCCGGGTTCGATTCCCGGGTCGGGGAAAAGTGTTACTAGGTTTTTCCGAATACTCAGTAGCAGCCCGGAGTCTGGTGATGTGCCCGGTAACGGCAATAGGCTCGCCCCCTATTACGTGGGACCTAATATTTACACTTCTGCCTACCCCTTCGGGGATACAGGCTTGAGACTATAAATAAATAAAAAATATAAAAATCATAAAGTTATAAACATAGGTATTAGTAATTGAAAACCAACGAAGGTATCAATATTTATACAATATATATGTATTTAAGAATACGTGTCCATTTAATTCCGTCAGTACTACTAAAGACGTCCCGTCCGAATATCAAAATTAGCAATGAAACAAAGTTACGTAACTCCAATATAATTATGTATGCAATACAACGAAGACGGCCACAAGCATTAGCTAGTCACAATATAAATTTATTTTCTTCCCTCCCTTTCCAACGCCTATAAAAAATAAGAGAGAACAATAGTTTAAGCGCGATGATCTCATTATGGCATCACCGCTGCGCATCGCATTTCAATAACGCGAGTGAACGCTACGAACGTGGCTCGTAGCGTGCCTACGTACCTCGTAGTGATAATGGAATTCGTAGCGCTACGTGGGGTTAGTATGAACGCAAAATAAATGTATTTAAATAATTTGTAAAATTTGTTTGGGTTTCCGTAAAATTAAGCTGTTAATAAGTTTTAAATGGTATGAGCTGTATTTAAGTTAACAAATAAATGGTTTGGTTTGGTTCTGTTCAACGCATAAGGTTCACACTGGAGGCAAAAGCGTGTGAAAGTTTTATTGTAATGTTTCTAATGATGCATTATCATGTTTATAAAAAAAAAAATAATTTAAAGAAAAACAAAAAACCCGACTGCATAAAAACTAAAAAGAAAGAAACAAGCCCAGTAGTTTAGAATTCTGTTAAGTAATATGCAGAACAGAAAGACCCACAGTCGGGGCCCCTTGGGAAGATTTGAATGTGCCCCGACTGTGAGTCGTTCTGTTCTGCATATTACTTAACAGAATTCTAAACTACTGGGCTTGTTTCTTTCTTTTTAGTTTTTATGCAGTCGGGTTTTTTTGTTTTTCTTTAAATTATTTTTTTTTATTTTATACTTTTTAGTTGCGATTCATTGACTTCGTTATAAGATGGTAAATTTTGCAATCAAGTGTTTGTATATCGTTTATACTTGAAATAAAAACTTAAATCAATAAGTAAGAAAATTAGCGAGATTTTTTTTTGTTAAACAACTTTACATCGTTATATCTCCTTAACTATTATTTTAAATGAAACATGGTAAAAGAAACCTAAATATGATTTTAAAATACCTATTCAACGATACCCCACATGACATAGTTCATCGACATATTTTTTTTTCATTTTGACAATATGGCGTCTGGTTGACGCTGTGGTGAATTTTGATAACTGTCATGTCTTTAGTGACACTGGCAAGGTTAAGACGAATCGATTGACGTAAGAATCATCAAAATCGGCCGACGCATTTGGTCTCTGGAACGCTACATAGAAACAAACATACATACATACATACATACATACATACATACATAGACTGATAAACACATTACCCTCCTTTGCGTCGCGCAGTCGGGTAACAAGTGAAAGCGGCAATAGTCTAGTGAAGATATCAACAGACTGGCATGCAGAGTGTATCGGATATAAATCCACGGCGCGCACTACTGACATTTCCAAGTTATGTGCGTATTCATTTGTTAATTATTGCTTGGCCCTTGTCTTGGATTTAAACGGTCGGTCCCGGCTGTCATGAACATGTTTAATATTCTCTATAAGAAATTGGTATCTTTGAATATATAACTGATAATGGTTTTAGTAATTGAATGTCATTGTATCTTTAGGTTGCGGATAACAGACGGAAGTTGCTCTGTTGAAGAGCTAATATTTCGTCAAGTTATGTTTACAATTTTACATTTTAGACTTTCACCTGTGCTATAGCCGAGTAATGTATGGTTTTCAATTCATGAATTATTTGAGTGAATTGTGGCTTGCTGGCAGCGATATTTTATTTATACCGAATATGTGATAAATAGAGAGGGTTCTGCGCTACACATAAGCTGTGTGTACTTGAAAAAGCATTGAAAGGGTTTGCCTGGAAATTTTCATCTGCAGCATTTTCCATTTTTTATTTGATGTATGGAAGATTTGTGTAGCTGTAATAATGACGTATGTATGGGCTATGTTTCTAACGTCTATATTTTTGTTTAGATTTTGTTTCAAGCAAAATATTTTCGTAGGTGTAGAAGTCTAACTGTAGAAAAAGGAGCTGTTCTCATCTGTTTAATTGATGAAAAGTATATCATATCAAAGTTATCGCGTTCAAAAAAAAAAAACCTATAATGCAAATGGGTTGGCTAAAAACATCCTGACAAGGCTATTATTATTGTTATAGCTTTAAGCTTGCAAGTGGCAGAATCTTCTTCGCTATAGCTAAAAAATTACAAAACATTACTTATAATTACCAATAGTACTGTAGAAATAAAAATCATATTATACCTAGATTTTGAAGTGTACCTATTTTATTAACCACTAGAGGACCCGTGCTGCTCCACAGCATATTTTAATATTATAAAAAAGCTCTATAGGTATGATGAGTACATTGTAGCCTTATTTAATAAGTAAAAAGATGATATTTAAATCAAAAAAATATATATCACAAAACTTCTTTTCTCACAACATTGGCTTTGCGTTGCACCTTAGGTATCGTGAAATTTCCACCTTGGCATTACTGAATGGTTTGCCGCGCAATAGGGATATACTTATATAATATGTATAACTGAACATTGACGAAAGAAAGTTCTTCAATATGACTGTGCTGCCCTACCATTCTTTCCATTAGGTCACTGTAATGTCCTTCGTCCAGGTGCCCAGAAAATAGCAAGTTATGAACAATTTCGCCAGAGCCATAGTCAGTAATCGTATTACTGTTTTCCAGGTGAACTCTGAATTGACACTCAGGATATAGCTCACTTACACTCTGAAGTTCAGCATGCCCTGCGTACTGTCCATAGGCACCCATCACACGTTAGTAATCTGTTGCATTTGTAATGGTCTGGTCATATGCTTCGTCCCCAACAGTGAAGTTACTATATACATCCCACTTATTGACAATGTTATCAACAGTGACCAAACGAATTTCATAATGTTTATACTCACTTCCATATAAACAATAAGAAATTGCGCGGAATAAGCAATTACCGTCACCAAGAATGGAAATCACTTGAAAATTGTTGATGGTAGAATTAATCAAATCTGAACCCGTTTCCACCCGTATTTTTTTAGCGGTAGGAGGACCATCCGGTACCAAATCTCCAACAGGGCCGTCATTGACCAAGATTCTTTGTTCAAACTTTCTCTGAGCATTTTTCGATGTCCTTCCAAGAACCATCATTATAATTGAAAACACAAATACTCACAAAAAATACGTTATTAAATCAGAAACTTAAGTAACTAACTTATGCTAACTTCACTTTTTTCTTTATCTGTCAATATTTAATTATCAAAATTAAAAATATAGATAAATAGGTAACTTTTTTATAAGTAAGAAAATAGGTTTTATTTCTGTTATCCAGCAAAATATTTCTGTGAGAAGCACGATTTATTTTGTTTTGTGTATGGGTGTGATTAATCCATCATAATTTTGAAATGTAATAATGACGTTTATGGTTTTGGTCAATATTGTACTTTTGGTGGGAATGGTAGCTTTGGTAGCAATCGTAAGTAACATTGCTACCAAAACTACTATTCCTACCGAAAATACTATTCCTATCAAAACTACTATTTGTACCAAAAACTACTATTCGTACTAATACTATCATATCTACCATTTTTTTAAACCACCATTTCTACCAAAACCGCCGGTGCTGTCAAAAGTACCTCCTTTTCTCTCAAAATTACTATTCTTACCACAGCTACAATTTCTACCATAACTTCCAGTTGTAATAGTATAATTATATGACAATAGTACTTATGAACCGCTGTAATATGTTTGACATAAAAAAAAAATTAAGATGCCCGAAGAAAGTCCGTAATTTAAAAACACAAAAATTTTCCTAACATAAAACGTAAGGAAAATTCCTCAACATCAGAGATCAGTTTTTTTTTTATGGAATAGGGGGCAAACGAGCAGACGGATCGCCTGATGTTAAGCGATTACCGCCGCCCATGGACATCCGCAACACCAGAGGAGTCACAAGTGCGTTGCCGGCCTTTTAAAAAGGAACACGCTCTTTTTTTGAAAGTTTGAAGGTCGTATTGGTTCGGAAAAACCGCAGGTGACAGATCATTCCACAGTTTAGAGGTGCGAGGCAGAAAGTTTCTAGAGAAACGCACCGTTGTGGATTGCCAACCATCTAAATTATGGGCATGGAAATGCTGTCGCGTAGAACGATGGCGGAAAGAGGCGGCAGGGATTAATCCGAACAATTCCTCGGAGCACTCCCCATAGTAGAAGCGATAAAAGATGCATAGCGAGGCTACATCTCTACGCAGCGCCAAGGGGTCTAACCGATTGCAAATATCTTGGTAGTCGACAATTCGAGCGGCTCTCCGTTGGATGCGGTCTAGGGGGAGAAGCTGGTACTGGGGTGCCCCTGCCCAAAGATGAGAACAGTATTCCATATGCGGCCGGACCTGCGCCTTATAAAGGAGCAAGCGGTGGGCCGGAGTGAAATACCGTCTCGATCTATTTAGCACGCCAAGCTTCTTCGAGGCTAACTTAGCCTTACCCTCTAAGTGACCGCGGAACTGGACTTCGCTCGATATGTCGACACCAAGTATTCCAATACTGGAGGAGGCAGTCAAGGGGGTGCTCTCAAAACGAGGACATTCGACCATCGGCAGTTTTTTTGCGGTGAAAACGCAGACTTGTGTCTTTGTGGGGTTATATTGGACCAAATTAAGTCTTCCCCAATCTGAGACCATCTCCAAGGAGGTCTCAATTTCAGACACAAGTTTATGTCGGCTCTCGATGACTTTTTCCCGAGAAATATTGGCGTGGCCGGTATATAAAGCATCACCTGTGCTGTCATCTGCATAACAATGAATGCCGCTATCTAGCAACATATCATTGATATGCAGGAGGAACAGAGTAGGCGATAGCACGCAGCCTTGAGGAACACCAGCATTTACAGACAAGGCGTCAGAGCATTCACCGTCAACTACGACCTTTATGCTTCTGTCTGTAAGAAATCTGGTGACCCATTCGCATAATTTCTCGGGCAGCCCATAGGAAGGGAGCTTCGAAAGAATCGCTTTGTGCCAGACCCGATCGAAGGCCTTCGCTATGTCCAAACTGACCGCCAAAGCCTCCCCCTTTGTCTCGATCGCCTGTGCCCAACGATGTGTCAGGTGTACTAGAAGATCACCAGCCGACCGACCCTTACGAAAGCCGTATTGCTGGTCACTAAGCAGCTGATTATCCTCTAGAAACCGAAGGAGCTGGCAGTTAATAATGAACTCCATTATCTTCGAGAAGAGGGAGGTTATGGCTATGGGTCTGTAGTTGGACGGATTAGAGCGATCGCCTTTTTTAGGGATCGGGTGGACCAATGCTGTCTTCCACGATATTGGGACTACGCCAAATGAGTAGGAGAGACGAAAAAGGCGTGTCAAAACTGGTGCCAACTCTGGAGCGCAGATCTTCAACACATACATACACACATACATAGACTCACGCCTGTTTCCCGGAGGGGTAAGCAGAGACTACGGAACGCCATTTGCAACGATCCTGACATACCTCACTTGCTTCACTCACTCCCATCAAGTTTCTCATGCATGCTCTTCTGTTAAGGGTACTTCTGACTTTTCCTTTTTTCAGGATGTCTCCAATCTGGTCAGAGAACGTCCGCCTAGGTCTTCCCCTTTGTCCTGTTCCATTCACACTTGCCTTATATATCTTCTTTGTCAGTCTATCGTCATCCATCCTCTCCATGTGCCCAAACCATCTTAACATGCCTTTCTCAATGCTTGTCACTACATTCTTCAACACAATAGGGGGAATTCCATCAGGCCCACTCGACTTATGGATATCGAGGAACAGAAGTGCCATACGGACTGCGCGTTGGTGGAACCGAATATCCGGCATACAGCCCTTCAACAGCGGTATAGTAGGCGGTTCCTGTCCCCCGTCATCCAAGATCGAGTTGGACGCAAAGAGTTTGCCCAGAAGATCGGCTTTCTGCTTTGCGTCGTGGGCCAAGGAGTCATTTCCCATGTGTAGCGGTGGAAAGGATGGCTTACAGAAGTTCCCTTCGATAGCTTTGGCAAGAGACCAGAATGCGCGAGTTCCCGATGGAAGGCGCTCAAGCCTCGCACCAATTCTACAGATGTGCTTCGTCTTCGCACTAGCAATGTCTCTTTTGAAGGACCTGGAGGCAAAGTTATACTCCTTTTTTACACACGGCGACTGCGTGTAGCCCGCGATCGCAGCGAGCACGTGAAAGGCACCACACTCCGTACAAGGCAGTGGTCTGAGGAGCCAAGTGGGGCGCCTACGGATACCTTGTAGCCGTCCGGATGAGAAGTCAGCAGAAGGTCCAGCAGTGAAGGATTCTGGCTTTCAACGTCTGGGATTCGCGTGGGCCTGGTAACCAGTTGTGTCAGGCCATAAGCCAGTGCGAAGTCGTGAACAGATCTCCCCGCATGATCAGTTTTACTGGAACTGAGCCAGTCGGCGTGATGGGCGTTAAAATCGCCAAGCAAGATAATCTCTGCTGACGGGATCTGCTGCTGCACAAAGTCTGAAGCCATTTGGATGTGCTCAATGAGTCGGTCAGTTTCGGTATCACCGCTATGGGACCTATAAAGGCAAGCATAGACGCGGGGGTGGTCGTCGCTATCTATACGTAGCCATAAGGTGGAAAGGTCCCTACCTTCAAGATTTCTAAGTCGACGAGAACTGATATCGTCTCTAACATACACACACACTCCGGCCTTGGACAGAAAGGAGTGTTCAAGTCCATACCCAGGGTAAGTAAGGTAGGAAGTGTCTGCTGGAGGCGATATCTGCGTCTCAGTCAAGAAGAGCAAGGCCGGCTTTGTTGTCTCGAGGTGGTGGTGGACAGCATTAAGGTTGGTGTGTAATCCCCTGATATTGCAGAAGTCCACGGCCAGTGTGGCAGGGGGTGCCAGGATCTTTTTGCTCCTTTTTAGGGACTTTTCGAGCGCAGTTTTGCCCCCCCCCAGAGTACGAGGGGCGGCCTGGGCGTCCACGCTTAGATGCGTTGTGTCCTGAACGCGGACGTCCAGAGAGGAATTCTCCTACGCTAGCGCAGTTGGTACCCTCCTGGGATAGCAAAAAGTTTTTCAACTGCACCATCATAGGGGGGGGGGGGGTTGGGGGATTGGGCCTCCGGTATCCTCAATCACTCGGCGAAACACAACGCAAGCGTTGTTTCACGCCGGTATTCTGTGAGGCCGTGGTATCACTCCGGTCGAGCCTGACCCATTCGTGCCGAAGCACGGCTCTCCCACGGTTAAAGTTCATCCAACATTAAGGGTTAACAGGTAACATTCGGGGAATATTACCTGCCATCAGCGATAATTCACTATAGTGATAATTTGACCAACATCGGGTATAATTTTACACACCACCACACTCACACCCGTATGAAAGTAAGGCAAGGTCACCTTAAGGAGGCATAAAGTTTTTTCCTGGCAGTTACCGCAAGTAACTTATTAGATGCCATAAAAATATTTTTGAATTAAGAACCGTCCATGTAGAGAGAAAGCAATGAAATTTATAAGAAAATATTGAAAAATAAGTTCAATGTCCACACCTATCTTCCTTCAAACTTACCCAATTTAAATGAACATACCATCAAATGAAAAAGCTCTTTTCAGCGCGTGTTTTAAGCCTATAACAAAACGCCTACCTCAATGAGAACCAGATATATAGAAGCAGAAAGTCATTGACTACGGCTACGAAAACGTAAAAATGTATGGGAGAAAACTGTTTTTGCATATAACTTGATGAATGTGCAAGTTAGGTAATTTCTAATGCTTGATGACAAATCTATGCAGCGAGAGCTTTCATTTAAAAAAAAATCATGCGAATCGGTTGGTTAGAACGGGCTGGCCGACTCGTATTATAAAACACAAATTCTTTTAATATAAAGATTTTCAAATTATAAAACTAGGGGATCTCGTGTGAATTTTGGCCAATCCCTTCTCATTGAACCCTAAAAAATGGCTGTGCGTTGTCTGTCAGTCAGTTATGTAAGAATTTTAGATATACAGAAGACGTTATGAAAACATTAACGAATTAGGAGTCATCTCTGAACTATTTTTGACAGTCCAAATTTTACCACTTAAAATTTTTCATATTAGTAATTACTGCTTACAGAAAGTGTTTTCCATACAATGTGTACTCAAGGAACAAAATATGTTTTACCAGCATTTAGACGTAAATTTGTTCTGCGGCAAGTGTTTCCGACTGCCGATGCCAAAATTAGCATTCTCTATTGAATACGTAAACAAGCTGACCTCTAGCAGTACGCCACTAGCTGTTCAGTATCACGCCAGATGGTTCGATTCCCATTCGAGACAACGCTGTTTGGACTTTGGGTGTTTTCGTGTATGATGTTTGTGCGATTCTTATTTACACAAAAACACTGGTCTGATTTGTAGCACGACAGTAGACTTTAAGTAACAATAAATAATTAATAAGGAAACTGATTTAACAATAAAAAAATCTTTAAACATAGATGGGACCAAACAAGTATATATTGCGTCTCTGGTCTGATGTTTAAAGATTTTTGCATCTTCTTAAAGAAAGTATTTTTATGCAATCGGTAAAAAAAATACGGAGTTCCGAAGTAAGAAAATAAAATAAAATATTTACAATAAAATTAAAAACCTTATTCTTTTTTAAGTAAACTGATTTCTTAAAAATGTTTAAGCAACTAATAATAAATATATTCTTATACACAACAACAACTGTTCCTATCGTAAAAATAGTTCCCCGTCTACTTAATTCAGGTCACGTTTCCCACCAGTTTCCAATACAGCTTGGGGGACAAATAATAAATGATCGGAAGAAATTGTAGTTGACACCGCTATACTGGCAGTATATGGTGAGTTAATTACGTTGACGATATGCTGACATACGGTGAAGGGGATATTTATCACTGCTATCGGCGAGAAAGGATGGGGGTTTGTTACATTGTGTATGTATATAACTAATTAGAGCTACTTTTTCAACCGCAAACTAGGTGTGCAGTTGGTAGTTATTATTCTGTTTTTTTGTGTAAACGTATGTTTTTATGAAAATTCAAAAATATATTTATGTCATAAATATTTGGTTAGTATGCGATTGTTTTGGGATGATGTTAAAAGGTATTGAGTGTAAAGATTTTTATTATTAGCCATAATGTAGTCTAAAAAGCCTTGGGTAACTTCTTATATTATATTTTTAATAGGTTGTAACCACGCAGGAGCCTATTTGCATAAATAGTATTATAAATCTCTTTTTTGCCCCAATTATCGGTTATGCGCATCTTTCCGTGCTTAAGTTATTTATATATATATATTACCAGAAGGGCCCGCCACTACGCCTGCTCGTTATTTCTCGATCCCGTAGGCGTTTCGATAAATCCCTTCTTAGTGCACCCTTACGACCCCAAGGAACATACATGCCGAATTTCAGTTTCATGCGACCAGTAGTTTTGGCTGTTGCTTGTCTGTCAGTCAATCAGTAACGCAAGAATAATATACATACAGATAAGTCACAAAATACTAAAATAATACGTTGACGTTTTGAACATTGATAAGTAAATAGTTTTCCTTAAGATTACTTCTAAACGCAAGTACGGTACTAAATATTGTGAAGATTTCAATCTGCCTGCTTTGTCTTGCCTTTTACATTTGCGCCAAAGGTAGTGGATTCAATTCCTCCTCAGAACAACACTTTGTGCTATGCCCGTTATTTCGGCTGTGGGTGTACTTTGTGTCTGTTGATAATATGTTTGTAAAGTCTGCCGCAATTCAGCATACTAAATGCAGACAAGAACTTAAAAAAATATCAGTAAGTTTTTTGCCAACTGCAAAGTAACCTTAAAATTTGACTTCATTGAATAAAGAGCAGAATCTGAAACAACAACATGCTTAAATATTAATTAATTGATTTAATGGCTTTTACGTGGGCCTTATGATGAACATTTATTCAGCTATACCGGTGACTTAATTAAGCTCGAATATTCAACTTTACCAGCATAATACCATGCCATGATAGCTGAGTGAAGACGCAGATTGCTATGCACAGGGTCTCGAGTACATGACAAAGTCGAGGTGGTTTTTAGTGGTAACACCATATACTCCGGCTCTCATTTCCCCAAGATTCGAAGATCCGAAGGGATTTTCCACCTCGTAAAACAAAAAAAAAAGTTTCAGTATATTATGGGTCTCCAAAGGGAGCCAAACCCACAACATTACACCTGACGAGATATACAGCGTGATGACTTAAGCCCTTGCGTCATTGGGGTTTTTATCACATTAATCCTTTTGTTATGGGCGTTGGAATGATATCGTTATTATTGGTGATAATACCGAAATCTGGTTATACCCACAGCGCAATCCACAGATTTCAATTTTTTGTCCGTTATACTATGCTAAACATACAGGCGGCGATAACCTAGTGAGGACACGAGACGATTTCTAGGCAGAGGTTCGAAAATCCAAGCCTACTACAGCGCGAATCATTGAGTTATTAAACGGAGTTATAAATGTTCGTATTAAATTATTAAAAAACGCTTGCTTAGCGGTGAAGGTAAACATCGTGAAGTAACTAGCATAACAGAGAGCTTTCTATAATGTTCTCGAAAGGTATGTGAGGTCTGCCAACTCACACTTTGTCAGCGTAGTAGCTTACAACCCAATCTTATCGTAAATATAGTGATATGCATAATGTGAATACAAAAATTGGCATACACTATTGTCCATAATCTATTTGTGGATTTTCCAGTTTTCCAATTTTCTTTTTGATCCTGATTGACCGCCCTGTTAATCTAATGGCCAGTGTGCAGAAAGGATCATTTTTGCTTTTTATAATATTCTACCACATATACACAACACCATCTTGTCCCAAAAACAAAGCAGTGTTTGTACTATGGGTACTGGACAATGGATAAACGTAGACTTTTGTTTTGTAAATACATACAATCATACATATTCGACATAGAAACACCCAGACCAAGACAAACATCCATGTTCACGTTACATAACATTTAATGTTTGATTTGAGTGGGAATTGAACCCACGTTGCGTGGTCGTCAAAAATTATCTATCTATGTGCAGAATGAAGTACACTACTGTATACATCGTTTGTATTTGTATAAACAATAAAATAATACAAATATGACTAAACTACATTACTTATATAAGCGGCATCTTTATAATAATATAATATTCTACCACATACACACATCACCATCTAGTCCCAAGCTAAGCAGAGCTTGTGTTATGGGTACTAGATAATGGATAAACATACATATATACTTTCTTTTTGTAAATACATACATATTATACATAGAAACACCCAAAACAAGACAAACATCCATGTTCATGCACACGATTGTTTGACTTGAGCGGGAATCGAACCCGCGACCTTCTCCGTAGCAGTCGCTTTCACTCCCGCTGCGCCAACCGGTCGTCTTTACTTACAAAATAGGCAATGTCTACGTAAGATCGTTTACTTTGCGTCGACGTGTCACTCAGGGCAAGTGGCGTATTGACAGCTTTCGGATAATACTTATTATAAAAGAATATCATAAATAAAAATACAAGCCGGCATTTTTATTTCGATCAAAGAAACATAAAGATTTTTTAAATTTACTTCGGGTATATTCCAAGTGGCTGGCAGCGACTGGACACGAAAAGCTAAAAATCGGGTTCGGGATTGGCGAGGCTTATATCCAGCAGCAAAAAGAGTGGCCATGAGTTTTTTTGCCCGTTCTTTCTCTTAGTTCTACCTATTGCATTGCGAACGTGGCAGTAAATGTAATGTAGAATCATTAAGTAATGAACTTCAATTTTGACGTTCATAAGCTTCACTTTCTGGCCTTAGCCTAGATTAATAAATGATTTTGACTTTGATTTAGACGGACTATGGCGGGCTGAAGATGATGATGATGATATTCCAACTTTAGGATTAGTCAAGTTTCTTCAAAATCTGTTCATTAGTACTAACGTGAAAGAGTAGTAGCGAACGATCATTTATCCACCTATTCCTAAAAACAAAACACGCTACTGAAACTAGAAACATGAACTTTGGACAACGGGTTCATGTTGTCTCTTAAGCAGTCACTAAAGAAATTAATTTTCAGAGTAACATTATACTAGGTTATTAATTTTAACTATATACATTGCTATCTTACATAATAATATCTAAACATATATATAAATATATATAGGTACATGAATCTAAAAATAAAAAGTGAAAATATGTACAGGTGTGTTTAGGCGTCGTAGAATGACTCCGCATCAATATCATCGGGTAACGTGCCCAGAAGGCTGGCAGCATTGCCACGCTGGATGGCAATGCTGATTCTTTGAGCAAAGAATAAACCAGCCCTCTGGTCACGTGAGAAGTCGATTAACCGTTTAGATATATCTCGGAATAAAGAGCGAGCGCTCGGACCCCATGAGCCTAGCGTTTCCACCCCAAACGGCTCAAATACATAATTAGCTACTAGATTACTGTATTTGCGCCGTTTGAGGGTTTCCGCAGATGCAGCAGCAGCGCCAGCATGGCCTCCCGTGCTTGGAACATGGGATGGCGCGAGGGTGTCTACGCAGGTTGCGTCCCACATCAAAGGCCTACCCATTTTCCATGGCAATAATGACATACCGTCAGGTCTCTTCCCATCGTCGCGTACCAATCCATTTGGTTCAAGTACAGCTGGTACGCCAGACGTGACAAGAGCACGACGGATTATGTCATTTAGGTTAGCATGACGAGGAATTCTACCAGCGCTTCTGCTGCAAGACAGCCCATGGTGTCCGAGGCTATCGACGTCTTCTCCACAATGACATCGATGCGGAGAGACACACGGAACACCTAAACGAAGACAAGTGGCGATGCGGAACGTCTCATCGTCCAACATGGTTCCTGTGTTGGACGATGGTAGTGCCTGAAGCCATAGACCGGATTCCCATTCCCCCACAGCCAGCAAGCGAGCTCGCTCTGTAACATCAAAAGATGATCCAAAAGATTTTTTCTCACAATGTTACAAAGCGGCGCGTCCCACTGTCTTTGGGAGAATAGGTTGGTGCGCAAATCAGTGTTTGGACAAGCCATTTTCCAGGCGTTTATAGCTTCGGTTTTGCACAGCACTTCTGAGTTAACTAGTGTAGGTAGTAATATTTTCCTAGTTAACTCTTCCGTGCTGTGAACCGAAGATAGGAACGCCGGTAAACTGACACTAGAAATTTTGCGAACGCCGAGCCCACCCAGACGTATGGGTAAAGATGCTTGTAGCCAGGCTCTGTCGTCCAAGTCCACATTTAATATTTTTTTTTAAGTTATTTGTATAATTTGATCCATTTTTTCTAAAGAAATTAGTTTTTTTTTTAATGGCGTCATGACTAAGGAAGTAAAATAAAGGTTGAATGTTTAGGTCAGACGAAGCAGCAGCCGTCTGCTATTATTCTAATATAATCGAACAGTACTGTAAAAATATTCTGAGCAGCTTTAATTTCGCAACATAGGTACATTTATTTTAGAGTCCTCATTGAGACAAGTTGACGTGGCTGATATTCGGTCTAGAGGACAATGTTTTTTATCGGCAATGTCATTGCTAATAAGAAGATAAAAATGGGTATTACGAATCCATTTTTATCTTATTGAGGACTTATTGAGAAATTACACAAATATTTTTTTGCAAAGAAAAAGATTTTCACTATTATATTTTTATCTATAATATTTTTAAACGATGCTAAAAATGAGAACTCCTTTTTCTAGAAAATTTCGAACAAATTTTTTTGTTTAGATGAATGTAAGGAGTGAATGAGAGAGAATATGGGGAATATATTATGAGGGAATATATTTGAAACTGGCCTTTGCTTGTTGAGTTCAATAGCTTATTTAACCTGATTTTTTGGCAGATGTGGATAAAACTACATTTTGTGGGTTTTGTTTCCGTTTGTGAGTGTAGAGGATACTTATAAAAATACCAATAAGTTACTTCATTGGCATAAATTCATACATTTTAAGTATGTTATATATTATAATCCAGCAGAGGTAGCCTAGTGGATACACCAGCAGGCTGTTCCGCAGAAGATCTAGAATTCAAAACCACGACACGCTTTCCTGAGTTTTGAAATGATGTGCTTACTACTATATATTGTAAAGGAAAACAGCTCAGAAATTCGATCTTTCTAGAGAAAACGTCAATACTAAAGTGTGTGTGTGTTTCAAATTAATTACTGTGTAACAGTTCGAAGCATATTTTTCCTCCATATAAGTCTCGAAGAACAACGTTTTAACTAGAAGCTTATTCATTTAAACAAACATCGTGAAATCTTTTCACGTTTGGGAACAGCTTCTATATCAACGGTTTTCTAACTCATTATTATCTCTATGGGTGGAATATCTGAAAATTTACATTATAGAAAGATGTTTTCATTGTTCAAATTGCATCTTTGCACGCAGAAATCTCCTATGTTAATAATTATGTCGGTCAGGACATGTTTTTAAATATATTATGTATAAGATTTATTCTGCTGCTGTCCAATAGATGTCACTACTTGCATCTTCTCTACATGCTGCCATAGAAGTTGATATGCATTTGCAAAATATTTTCAGGGGTGAAAATACTACAATAAAAAAAATCAGTCAGTAAAACTTAAAATTCTTTTTTCGTAATCATGCATTTTAAAAGTCAGCTCAGTGTATGGAACGCTGCCATCGCTCAGCTGATCGCCGTGAGCTTGCCTTGCAGGTACCTAACACATACAAGTACACGTAACTACCTTGCAGTGTTATTCTGCACCTTTCAACAGTTTATTCTGATTTACTATCAAAGTAAAATTGAATGAAAAGAAGGCCAGATATTATAGCACACTTTTAGAAATAAATTAAGGCGGTATTGTATAACTAAAATATTTTACAAATGCAGATCAACGTATTGTATGTTAGTAAGTGTACCATAACAGATACATTACTCACGCATACGAGAGCGTATATCTTCTTGACGTATGTATATTAAAATATATTCATAATGCAAGTAAATTCACCGGCCCGAATGCTCAATAGTCGCGCTCCATCGCGTACGCCAATAGCAATTACCGTTGATTTTGGCTCACAAAGGCGACGATGGACTATCAACCGAGATAATTGTGATTTAGTTACTAATTATGTTGAATAGAGATCTGTGAGTTCAGCTAGCACCTCTAGTGGTAGAAGTAGAGTAGCGATAGCCTAGTCGAGATACCAACAAACTATCGGGTTCGAAAGCACGTCGCGGGCGCGCACCACTGACTTTTCAAAGTTTTGTGCGTATAAAATTTTTAATTATCGCTAGGCTATCGTGGTCATAAATCCCAATAACAGTCTATAGATCACACAGTTAGTTTAGGGATCGAACCCACAATACCCGGTGTATCCAACTAATACAACCCCCAAAGTACAAGAAATTACATGTAGGCCAATGAACTCTGCTCGCCTCAAACACTTTAGTAATGATGTTACTGCCAAGATCGCCAGTATTGACTTAACCGTTGATGATCCTGATGAATTATATAAATGCTTATTTAAAATTGTTAATGATGAGTACAATAAAATTTTTAAACTGAAGACGTTTGCAAGGAGCATTAAAGTAGATTTTTGTGACTGGGCAACAGTAGGTATATACAAAAGTAGAGCTAGGTTGTCTGATCTATATGGTATGAAGAAATACAATTTTAAACCTGAATTTATTCAATATGTTAGAAATTATTCAAAGGTTTTTAAGGGGACATGTGGTTTACCCAAATCCTTACATTTAAGCAATAAAATCAAAGAATCCAAGAACAAAATTAAAACTACTTGGAGCATTATTAACAATGAGACTGGTCGAGCTAAATTGGTAGATAATAATTATGAATTAAAATTTAATGGTGAAATTATTACTAGGAAAACTGATGTTGCTCAGACATTTAACAATTTCTTCATAAACATACCAGTGAACACAACCAGCTGTCTAGATTCATGTCCAAGCAAAGCAGAAATGTTGGTTAGGGGCAATGTGAATGAGTGTGATGTGCTTTTTAATTTTAAATATAATGACACCAATGACATACTGAAGGTATTCAAGACGCTCAATAATAAATAATCTGTTGACTTATGGGGCATTTCTGTTAAACTTGTGCGACAAATTATTTCTAGCTTAGCTCCATATTTAGCTGCAATATTCAACAGATGCGTAGATACAGGAGTATTTCCTGATCTAATGAAACACAGTAAAGTAATACAATTATTCAAAAAGGGATCAAAGAGCGACCCTAGTAATTTTCGGCCAATTTCTATCTTGCCTGCTATTAGTAAAATTTTTGAAAAGATTATTTTGCATCAACTAGAGAGCCACTTTCACACAAATAATTTATTTCACAGTGAAAAGTATGGCTTAACTAAGGATCGCTCCACCGTTGATGCCGGTGTAACTTTGTTAAAGCATATTTTTAATGCTTGCGAAAACTCGAAGGATGCCATTGGTGTTTTTTGTGACCTATCAAAGGCCTTTGACTGTGTGGAACATAATACACTTTTACTTAAATTGAAACTTTATGGTATTAGAGATACCGCACTCAATCTTGTTGCCAGCTACCTTAGTGATAGAATTCAGTATGTAAATGTTAATGGGAGTAGATCTCTAGGTTTGCCAGTAGGAATGGGCGTTCCACAGGGCTCTATTCTCGGTCCATTTCTTTTTTTAATATATATTAATGATTTGCCGTTCTTTGTACAAAATTTATGTGATATTGTTTTGTTTGCCGACGATACGTCACTAATTTTTAAAGTTGATCGTAATTTAAGTAACTTTGATACCGTCAATAACACTCTTGCACAAGTATTAGATTGGTTTTCGACAAATAACTTGGTACTCAACTCAAGCAAAACCAAATGTGTTGAATTCTCTTTGCCTAATGTCAAAAGTGTTCCTACTAATATAATTTTAAATAAGGAAACAATTCAACTAGTCGAATCAACCGCATTCTTAGGTGTAACTTTAGATTGTAAGCTTCAGTGGGGCGCCCAAATATCCTGTCTCGCAGTAAAACTTAGTTCTGCAGCGTTTGCAGTTAGAAAAGTTAGGGAATTCACAGATATAGATACTGCTAGACTAGTTTACTTTAGTTATTTTCACAGCGTAATGTCTTACGGAATAATGTTATGGGGTACAGCTGCTGATATACAGACTATTTTTATCATTCAAAAGAGGGCCATACGTGCAATTTATAAGTTAGGTGCTAGAGATTCTTTACGTGATAAATTTAAAGAAGTAGATATATTGACCAGATAGATAAGATATATCGTCCGTGTGGTGACGGATTAAGAATACGAATTGTCACCACCCCATATCATCCCATGGGTGTCGTAAGAGCCGACAGAGGGAGCATATTATGCAGAGAACAGCACTGTAAGAGAAGGAAAACTTGATACAAACCCTATAACAACCCGTTTGGCCAGCGTGGTATAGTAGGCCAATTCCTCCTTTCAAAGGAGAGGCCTAGTCCAGCAGTGGACTATTAAAGGCTGATGAGAAGATATATTGACAGTTGCATCGCAATATATATATGCTAACTTAATGTACATTAAGAAAAACTTAATTCTATACCGCCAAAATAGTGATTTGCACAAAGTGAACACAAGGAATAAGCATAAACTGGTGGGAACTAACTACCGTCTACATAAAGTTCAGAACTCATTTGCGGGGATTGGTATACGATTTTTCAACAAATTGCCTCTTGAAATAATGAATTTACCCATGCACAAATACAAACGGACAATTAGGAACTTTCTTTTACAAAGGGGTTATTACACTATTAAGGAATTTTTAAATGATAAGATACCGTGGGGATAGGCTTAGGCTTGTTTAACTCACGATTATTTTATTTACATGTTAAGTGGAGGTGCCTCGTGAACACATGATTTTTGCAGGATTTGGATATTTTTATGATTTGTTGAATGTAGTTTAACATTATTTATCCCTGATCATATCATTGTTCACTTGTCACCTTCACAAAATTCTTTCTACATTTGCATTCCTTCACGCGTTCCACTAACTTACGTTAAGAATAACGATCTGGAAAATGGAGGTAATTGGCGGTCATGGTCAGTATACCAATAGATTGTTTCTTACTGCTGGTTCGTATACCGTTGTCGTCATGCTCACTAAAATGTCATTTCTTGTGGTGGCGTCGTGTGTCGGGTCATCCCTGTCCCTCTAATATGGCGAGAGGGATGATGGCTGGCACATGCGTCATACTCGTGAACGGGTGCTACTTGCGATGACTGGTCGATGACGGTCTTGCGGGCTGGTATTAGATTTTAATATTTAACTGCATCATTTCCATCATGGTTCTGATCACTTTCGCGGATTGCCTGCATTATTAGGTATATATAATGTAAGTGGATGCTCCTGTTTCACCATGTCTATTCTGAGGAGGCTAACCAAAACTATTATGCTTGAGTATTATTATGTACAGTAAATATATACAAGTGATATAGATGGTGTAACAGTTGCAACACCTTACAAAATGTAAATTGTGTATTATGCAAAACCTGGCGATGAAAAAGAGTGACCGTGAGTTTTATTGCCCGTTCTTTCTCATGGTTCTACCTATTGCTTTGCGAACGTGGCAGTAAATGTAAATGTAGAAGCATACAGTAATAATGTTTTAAATTTGAGTAGAAGTAATTATTTTATAAATTTATTATTTTGACGTTCATAAGCGTCACATTGTGACCCAAATGAATAAAGGATTTTGAATTTGAATTTATTGAATAACTAGCTGAGGGTCTACCACGAGTTTTGCACTCGATCGTCACCGTGACGATAGACTAGTTGCCGGGAACAATTTACATACATTTTCTAAAAGCGCCCCTATCGGGGAGTAGCGATCGATAGAGTCCGCTAGGGGGCGCATTTAGGAAATGTATGAAAATTGTTCCCGTCGACTAATCTATCGTCACTGTGCAAAACTCGTGTAGAGGCTCTGGCTTGTAGTTAATTTAATAACTTGCTTTGAAAGTTGACCCACAATATTCTAAATCTAGCACTAAGGCCCGGTTTCTCCGCTCTCTGATAAGTTATATTATTAATTTTTTTATAGACTCACTACCGTGTCCCCGAAGGGGTAGGTAGAGGTGTAATATTACACCCACATTTCACCATGAATTTTTGGCTCCCATGTATCATATATGTATGTGTTTGATCCCAATAGGGGGCGAGCCTATTGCCGTCACCGTGCACATCACCAGACTCCTTGCTGCTACTGAGATTTCGGAAAATCTCTGTAACACTTTTGTTCGACGCGGGAATCGAAGCCGAGACCTCCGATCAGCAGTTGCATTGGCTATCATGGACCACGGAGGCAGTCCTCTGATAAGATAGTGTTAAATTAATTTGTCAGATAACTTATACAAAGTTATCTAAATGACAAAGTCTATCCATATGGAGTGAAACTTGCCCTAACTCTCCTATTATATTTAATCTTTGATTTGTGATTAGGCCTTATTATGCCACAGGGTCATCTACATATATTGAGTAAATAAGTGAAGTAGATTATACGATATCAAACGGTCTTACTGTTTAGTAAATAGATGCTAATGTATGTATTGTATTACAATATGTATTTATATTATTAAGTGCTTATATCATACAACAAATGAAGCATGAGAGATAAATATGTCAGGATTGATGTAAAGGGCGTACCGTAGTCTCTGCCTACCCCTTCGGAAACCACAAGCGACGCTGTTTCTTATTTAAGGACAGAGGATAGGTGAGGATTGTTTCAACTTTCAACCTTCTAACTCTATAGAATAGGTATCACTTTTATAAAATAAAATCATTATACGTTTTTTGAGTTGACTACTAACATGAAACATTATGAACAGAATAAACCGAAGCATAATGCTTTGTTTTATTTTTGTAATAAGAATCATATGTATTTAAACTTACTGTATACCTAGCTTGTATTTAAGTGTTTAAGTAGTTCATATCACTGATGCACAGACTCAATTTTTCAACCGTGCGTCTTATAAATCCTCTATTCAAACAACTGAAACTCTGCTGGGCAAGGGCCTCTTCTCACTATGAGAACTGTTAGGCCATTTTCCAATTCATGGACCAACAAAAACAAATTTACACGCAGTTTTTACATTCATTGGTGTTCTAATAAAAACTTAAAAAGTAATAAAATGAGCAGCCATGTTATGATGCCATAAGGCGAGATTCATGACGTATTTGCCGACATATGCCCTGTCAAATGAATGCCCATTGATGTGCCGCATTTGCGGGTGAGATAAAATATGATGACGATTATGAGTTCTTCTATGAAAGGTTGTGGTAGCATTATAATATTAGCCATGCTCTGCGGTATCGCCCGCGGTATTTATAATATGTTTCCAGTCATGATGAATTTAGAATTGAATTTTTATAATTCTGTGCAGGGATATAATTTAAAACCTTATGCGCAGTGTTAAACGGTGAGACACTTAAAGCACTACGCTATCTGTGCAGCCAGAGTAATCATCATTATCATCAGCATTTCATAGCCCACTACTGGATATAAGCCTCTCCAATAGTATGATATCATCAGCCCTGTATATCAACTGTTTCACTGCTGGAGACGGGCCACTTGTCACTATGAGAGGGGTAGAACCATAGCCCACCACGCTGGCCAAGTGCGAGTTAGCAGTTTTTTCACGTTTTTCGAAAACATGGAGATCTCTCAGATTTGCAGATTTCGTCAGATGCTTTCCTTCACCGCTTGACAAGTAATAATTAACAAACTTGTATAAATATCAACAGGAATATTAAAAAGCAAAGCAAACTTGCAAGCAGTATAAAGAGTAACATCAACAATTCAATCAATTATCAAAACTTGTTACCAGCACTGGGGTGATCAATGATTATCTAAGGCACCAAAATGTTAGTTATTAATTGAGTTTCTTTGCCGCAAAACAGTCAGTTTGAAAGACAGCACTCAGATCACATCATAGTGATGACCAACCATCTTTAAGTCCAATATAACCGTGACCTAAAACAAATTTATTACGACAAGACCACCAAAATATATAGTCATGTTATATCTTCCCTCTTCAAAGGAGACTATCAGGAAGCTGAAGTTAATGGCTCCACCATCAGTTCACTCCAAGTTGATGATCGATCATCAATCAGAAGAACCGTGATCCGAAAGCCGTTTATTTATACGAGAAACAGTGAAACACATTTATTATTTGGACGCGGCAGTTTCAGTGCCGTGCGTTCACAAAATAGAAGAGATTAAACCGATTTGTGGTTGCATGGTGACCATGGTTTGGGGATATATTTATTTGGGGATTTCATTGCATTCACGGTAGTTCATAGTGTATGGTAACCACATTAGTTTGGGGTTTTAGTAATAGAAAATTTTGCAAGGAATTATGCAGATGTTTGTTTTCATGTGGCCTGTGCTAGCAAAAAGCACAGATGTTTGTGGAAGGAGGAGAAGGAGGTCTTTACCCTATATTGTAACGCTACAGAGTATAAATAACATAACTTCATAACTTCACGCCTTTTATCTCCGAAGGGGTAGGCAGAGGTATATTACACACCCACTTTTCGCCAGTTATGTTTCGGTCCCAATGTAATAGGGGGCGAGCCTATTGCCATCTACCGGGCACATTATTACGCGAGCGATAATTAACGATACACACATAACTTCGAAAAGTCAGAGGTGTGTGCCCGGGGTACCTGGGGATCGAACCCGAGACCATCGTCTCGGCAGTCCGTTACGTAGACCACTGGGCTATCGCCGCTTTTACGTACACCACTGGTCTATCGTCGCGGTATAAATAAAGAAGTAAATAATTGTTATCATTTCAATCAGTCATTAAATTACAAGCTTTTGCCTTTTGCTAACGCCAAAGTTTGTGGGGAAGTATGGACGGATTGTTCAAACATGAACATGACATTCTTGGCATTCCAACACACATCCAACTTATCACCGAGGAAGATGCGTGATATTTTAAGATCATGTAATTTATCACGTACGGCGGTCGGCTCAGACATGCTGCATCGGCACAATACACCGACGGCACACAACTAAATACGTGTATATGTGTACATAGAATAACTTTAGTATATAAGATTATAGTTTTAAGAAATAAACCAGTCATTAGCTCACTCCCGGCTTTGACTCATACCCTACCCCTCACCTCTCACTGCGGCCAAGACACCCTTAGCCGTCACCATGATCGGTCTTATGAGTCTGCTCGACCGGCAGTGAGAAAAACCACTTCACTACACCCTAATCCTACCCACTTTCCGTCTGTCGCCTTAGGTCTCCCGGCGACAGATATCCCGGCCTAGGGATCCCAGGGACTGCTAGGGAACTAGGGATTAGGGTTGTATACGCGACAGTCTGTGTGACCACAGTGTACACGGCCTCGCTATACACTATACCTAACAGGACTAGGGTAGACTAGGGAGTTAGGTTAGAGTTAGATCTAAAATAGGGATAGGTATATCATAAGATAGGTTAGGCTAGATATAGGAACCAGTAGGCTTAAATTAGGATAAGTCTAGGTTTAGGTACGTGCAAGCATAGGGCTATACTTAAGAGCTATCGAAGGTTAGGCCCTAACTTGTACATTGGTCCTTCGAGCAAAAGCGATATAACATCTCTGGAACTCCTGTTCCCGTAGGCTGTCTAGTTGACTGACTGACACTTATTATATTGCGGGCTAGTGTTCCCCAATCGCACTAGTCTCGTGGTATAGTAAGAGACTAACTAACTTGATTGCGTCGGGCGGTAGCGAATCAGGTATCGGTCTCCCACAAGCGGGTCGCCCCGGTACTCGAGAAGTCGCACTTACCGTTTCGAGGACGAGATTGCAACCAAGTTTAGGGAAAGACATATCTACGTAAACAAGTTAGGATTGGGTAGAGGAAGCAAATAACAATGAATACATAACAAGGGCCTTAGATAAACAAATCAAGGACCCATACCTTTACAATTAAGAACATGTTACAAGTCATGAAGTCCAATCGAACCTGACTCCCAGAAAACCACAGTGTTGACAAACCGCCATCGTCCTAGTAACAAGTTACTGCCACAGCCGCGATACACACTTGTATACGAGTTCTGCGCGATCAGAGTTCATGGGCGCTAAATTTTACGAATATACTAAGTTTACTACTACTACTACAACGACTACTACTACTACAAATACTACACTACTACTACTACTACTACTAATACTACACTACTACTAATACTACTACTACAACGAATACTACTACTACTACAACGCCTACTACTACAACGTCTACTACTACACTACTACTACTACACTACTACTACTACAACGTCTACTACTACTACTAAATAAGAGAAGGGATGGAATTTCTGGAGGGGTGAATAACATGCAATGGTACAAAACAACTGCATGTTGACTAAATATAAAATATACCTTGTTTTTTCCTACTATACATAGGTACTTAACATATCCACCGCAACGATCCTCAAGGTTCCACAGCAAGCAACGCAATAAGCTGCCGCTGCCAGGACCGCATCATACATGGCCTACAGCCAGCCAACCGAAGCCGTCAAGAAAACAACTCACCAGTGAACAACCAACTACCGATGCAGATGAAGTTGAGCTGAAGCCTACGCCAGACACCCGCCAGAATGTTCACGCCTGAAAATAAGAAATTTCTAGAGCCTGCCCCGGAGAGACGCTAGAATGTTCACGCCGGAACATGACCTTCCTGAAGCCTATCCCGGAGAGACGCCAGAATGTTCAAACATGAACATGATATTCTTGGCATTCCAACACACATCCAACTTATCACCGAGGAAGATGCGTGATATTTTAAGATCATGTAATTTATCACGTACGGCGGTCGGCTCAGACATGCTGCATCGGCACAATACACCGACGGCACACAAATAAATACGTGTATATGTGTACATAGAATAAGTTTAGTATATAAGATTATAGTTTTAAGAAATAAACCAGTCATTAGCTCACTCCCGGCTTTGACTCATACCCTACCCCTCACCTCTCACTGCGGCCAAGACACCCTTAGCCGTCACCATGATCGGTCTTGTGAGTCTGCTCGACCGGCAGTGAGAAAACCACTTCACTACACCCTAATCCTACCCACTTTCCGTCTGTCGCCTTAGGTCTCCCGGCGACAGATATCCCGGCCTAGGGATCCCAGGGACTGCTAGGGAACTAGGGATTAGGGTTGTATACGCGACAGTCTGTGTGACCACAGTGAACACGGCCTCGCTATACACTATACCTAACAGGGCTAGGGTAGACTAGGGAGTTAGGTTAGAGTTAGATCTAAAATAGGGATAGGTATCTCATAAGATAGGTTAGGCTAGATATAGGAACCAGTAGGCTTAAATTAGGATAAGTCTAGGTTTAGGTACGTGCAAGCTTAGGGCTATACTTAAGAGCTATCGAAGGTTAGGCCCTAACTTGTACACGGATATGTAGATGTTTGTTACTTTCCCACGTAAAAACTACGCAACGGATTCTGATGAAACTTTGCCGTCCTATTGTTTTATTTATTTATATTTTGAGTCTACTCATCATCATTCTAGCGCTGTCCTGGTTGCGTTCCATACCTACGCCTTGGAGCCCGGGGTTCGCTTTCCGGCTGTATCTCCTCCACTTCGTACGGTCTTCAGCATCACTGGTAGTTAGTTGATTGGCACGCATATCATATCATTTTGAGTCTACTATTGTTTATATATTATTATAGCACATGGTTTACCTTGTGATCCGATAACTGAAACACCACAACCACGGGCGGCAAAAATTTCTGAACGGATTTAATTGTAACTTTGCAGTACTATAATTGCTTTTATAACAAAATAGCACATGAGCTACATTTTTGCCCTATTAACCGAAGGGGCAAAGCCGCGGGCAGAACCTAGTCGTATAATAGCATACCTTTAAATGAGCCCTAAAACGTAAACATATATCAATTTATTTACGAAATAAATCATTTTGTACCGCGTTTTTACGATTCACTCTCAGAGGTGTAAAATGTTATGTATGAGGAAAGTTATTTATATATGAGAAGCCTTTTATAGATTGGGTATTTTGCTACTAGCGTCTCGAAGTATAAAACTTAGCTGGTAAGAAATTGGATCAAAATTCAATAATAGTGCTTATATACCATGACCTGTTTGGTGGCTGTTTAAACCTCGCGTCACTTGTTTAAACAAGTTAAGATCAAACAACTTCTTTGGGAGATTATTTTTTGGACTAATGTAAATAACTTTATAAATGATCTCAAAGCCACGTCATTGTATAAAATTGTTGCCCTTTTTATAAATATGATACTTTTATGAGAAACACCTTACGGGTCGGTACATATCTGACGGAAAATGCGTCGAGTGTATCATCGGTTGCGTCTATTCCGTCAAATGCGTTGTTACATATCTGATGGCAAATGCGTCGCGTATTATCGGTCGCGTTACGCCAAAACAGACAAATGTATAATAAAACATTCAATCTTTCACTCCTAACCGATGATGCGTTAGTGTGTCGAGCGTACGGCATTTGTTCCGTTGCCGCCAACGCATTGTCGGTCAACATCGCACGCGCCACGCATCACGTGTATTTTGACTGACGCGTTGGGCGTTCTCAAATTCAATATCACACAACGCAACCGCACTGTAGATGCTGAACGCAGAAAATGACTAGACGCGTAATGTGGCAGGTCTAATTTACCGGAATAGACGCTACCGATGCAGATACGCTCGACGCATTTTCCGTTAGATATGTATGTACCGACCCTTGTAGACCTATATGTTACGATAATTATTATAATGTAGATTACAGTTCGCAGGTTCAGACGTAAAATTGTAATCAGATTGTCATAAAGCGATGAAGGGAGTTTCGACATGATAAGTAAGTGCAGCAAGCTATGCGAGATTATAAGATTTAAAATCTAATGCTATATAACCTAATGGAAGGAAAGAGGAACCCACCACGCACCCTCGGCTTGACCACCCCAACTATTGCAAAAGAAAAAGGTTGACAATACCAAACTCCTCTAAAAGGATAACCGCTTGACCGCTAGCGCCAATTCGCCGAATTCACTCGACCGCTCACGATCTAAACAAAATGTCGCGCCGCCGCTCGCCAGATGGGCGCGCTAACATAAACATTTATTGTTGATAAGTCGGTAACATGAGTAAGTTGAAGTGATGTTTTTCTTCAACCTTATAAATGACTCTTTCAAGTCGTTTGAATTCTTTGTTGATATTTACTTTCTAATTTATTATACTTAGCAGCGAACATTGACTATCGTTGATAAAAACACTTTGTGTATTTTAAACAGGATTATTTTAAAAAGTAAATCAATGACATACACATTTTGATGAGTTTTCACTGTAGAGGGATTTTATCTACACCGAATTAAATAAAAAAACATGTATCATAGCATAAAAATATTTAATTACACGCATACGATAAGCACGTAATCACGGAGCGCGTGAAACAAAGAGTGGCATATGACATTATTTTTTCGTTCCGGGTTAACGATTTTAAGACTCGCTTCGTATTTTTAGCATGAAGAAATGTTCAATGATTTGAATAGAACAGGGAAAAAGAATTTGAAACATTACGTAATAGAAATAAACAGTAAATTCAGACCGAGTATAGCGCTGTAACCAAAAAGGGAAAATAGTCACTTGTGCGTGGTCTACGGAATTTCGAAAAAGGGAGAATAGTCACTTGTGCGCGGTCAAGCGGATAAGGGATATAGAAATGGTATGGGTTCCAGGAAGATACCTGATTTGCAGTATCCCGCTGTATGCGCCGACTATTCTTCTTCTTCGACACGTGTTTCGCCTCTGCACGAGGCATCCTCAGGAGCGATGGGCAACGACTGAGCGCTTTCCTACTCTTATAAACGATTGTACTTTCTAATTCCCTCCGTTGCTCGACTGATGTGAGTCATTATATATACATATACATATATATACATATATATATATATATATATATATATATATATATATATATATATATATATTATCGCAACAATACGAACAAACAGTAAAACAGACATTTCCTGGTTATTGAGTGAAGGTATGATGGCTGCCGATGTTTATGTGTTCCCGTCCGATGCCTGTCGTTACCTGTTCCGCGTATTACCGTGTATTCGGTTTTATGGGACTGTGTTACTTTTCTGCAGCTATGTAGTTTGTTAGGTTTGTATCAGATTTTAGATTTTATTGATGGGATTTAGGAAACGTTGATGACTAAGGGACTAGTCAAGCATCGTCTTGAAGACACGAACATGCTAATACGAAAATGATATTTGTTTTAAACTCATATTGTGGTTTATTGACTTGATAGAGGAGGCTAAGAGGTTGTTGTATTTTAGCTTGCTCCTGTCTCAAAGAGCACTTTAAGTTGTCTTTTATACCTGAAGAACTGTTAGTTTATATGGCAAATAATTTACTGATACTTATCTTAAATATAGCCAATAGCTATAAAAAGTCAAAGTTACTGGGAAACCAACTAAATGCTACGCGTACGGTCTAGGGTTCAAATCTCAGGTGAGCATCGCTGAATTTGTTAATTATAGCTTACTAATTGGTAAAGGCAAACGTCATGATGAAAAAGTACTCCATGATGTTCTTTCAAGACATGTAAAGTTTGATAAACCGCACTTGGCCAACGCGATTGATTGTAGCCAAACCCATAGTGGGAAGATGCTCGTGCCCGGCGCAGTTTATATACATTGTATATTTAATGATAATATGTTATCTCTATATACAAAATTCTTGCGTTACTGATGGACTGACTGACAGACAACGCCTAGCCAAAACTATTGGGCGCTAGAAACTGAAATTTGGCATATAATATGATCTTTAGAGATCGTAGGAGTATACTAACAAAGGATTTTCCAAAGTTCCTACGGGATCTGGAAGAAATAGTTAAGTTAAAATAAAATGTGGAGGCGTAGCTGCGGGGATCATCTAGCATAATTATAAATACAATACATACAATTTTGCTAACGCTTTGAATAGCGAAAATCAGATGAATCGCTCCGTAGAATATTAAGGACTTACAGGCTAGCCTAAGGCTCTTAAGAGAAAAGTCCTTAATGCACCCTGAAAAATACTAATTTGCTGATTGAATAAAAAGCTCTAAGAAAGAACAGCCAAGTTACCAAATCCACAATGACAGTAATTGGAAGTCGTGACGTATACAATAAGTGAGGGTCGATTCTTCCGTCTCAGTGATCTGACCGGAAAATTACTATCTTTCTACCCAACAATACTAAAGTAGCAATATGCGTATGTTGAGTTTTGTTTGATGTAAGGTGAACTTGGAGCAAAAGTCACTTTTCTTCAGCCACTTTTCTGCGCTAATTAATGGCTCCCTTAGATTCAATGGCACTGCCTTAGAGTTGTTTCTATATGGGTGAGAATTGAGCATTTCCAGATGATGGAAAAGTTAATCATAAAAAAGGATTTCTTTGTAATGTAACTTTCTTGCGAATGCTTGACGTTGCGTGCCACGAAATGGGAATTGCTTACTTTGAGTATTAGCTGCAGCATTACCTTTTTTTTCGAAGATATGATGCAAAGTAATGCCAATAGTCCATGTTTAAAAAAACAGTTGGTAATAAAAATAAAACAGAAAGGGTGATGCTCGTGATGCACTAGAGCAGTTGCTAAGTTACAAAAAAATCTTGCTCGATTTAGGATGTATCTTTGGTGACTGCACGAGTGGCGTGGTGGTTTAAGCGACTATCTTGCCATACAACTCTGGGTCGAGTGCTCTGGAATAGAGCCTACATAAGACAATGCATTGTGCGATTGCATTTTGAGTCCGTTGGTGAATGTTTTTCAAGGGTTATGAATATGGCATTTTCTTTAAAATATCAAGAAAGGTCTTCACAGTTCAATAATAGTCAACTACACGGCAACCACTGATTTACATGGCTAGCATTGTAACTTTCCTATGCGTCCTCTATTTCTCTAAAAGCGTGGTGATAGTACTTTATGGGCATTCGTTGCCTGTCGGGACCGAACTCGAGCCGTGCCTGATACGAAAAATTGACTTTATATACAGCTTCGAAACTCTCTGGCAAAGGTAGTTTATTTCAGCCTGACATTGCCTCAATCTCGACAACTCATGGTGACAAAGTTGTGCTATAAAACCGCTTTATTGTGCAGTCTTTCTGAATTGAGAATGTTGCATGAACGACGTAATGATTTAAGCGGCCGCTTCGCCGTTTATCATTTTGTCGAGTGTTGTGGGTTTGATCTCCGCCTACGAAAACACTTTGAATGATTCACAAACTACTGTTTGCAGTCTGGGTATGATTTTTTTATAGAAATATTGCAGCTGCCTCCGTGGTCCAGAGGAGAGCGGATGCGTCTGTGGATGGGAGGTCCCGGGTTAATTCCCAGGTCGGGCAAAAGTGTTACTGAGTTTTTCTGAATTCTCAGTAGCAGCACGGGGTCTGGTGATGTGCCCGGTAACGGCAATAGACTCGTCTCCTATTACGTGGAACCTAAAAATTCATGGCGAAATGTGGGTGTAATATTACACCTCTGCCTACCCCTTAAGAGATACAGGCGCAAGTGTATAAAAAAATGCTAACTTAAACATTCGCCACAACCGAGTGTTTAAACCCAAAACAAACAATGTATTAATGAAAAGCCTACTAGTGGCTATGTACCAGTCTCAAATTCGATACAATTTTACATTATAATATGGTAATATTCTACCATATGCACTCAACATACAGACACCCAGAACATAGAAACACCAAGACCAAGACAAACATCCATATTCAAGCACTCAAATGTTCAACTAGAGCGGAAATTGAACCTGTGACCTGTGCCGTAGCAGTCTCTTACAATCCCGCTACGCCACCGTGGTCATCAAATGTACATTATGTTTAGGTTATAAAAACATGGCTTAGCATATTGAGACAACTATTAAAAAATATATTGTATTGCCATAGACCAGCTATTCTGTCAGTCAACTATTTGGAAATGCACAGAGTAGAACAGGAAACGAAGATACTGACTCATAGAAGTGATTTGCTTATTTAAAAACTTAATTTTTGTTTAGCAAACGGTGAAAGAAAACATCGAGAGATTACCTGCAAGTTTGAAAAAATATTTCGCGCTCTATAAATAAATCTATGCCACGGGAGACTTATATACATTTCATCAAAGACATATAGAACACCCAGACTCTAAACAACAATTTATGGATTAGAAAAATGCTGTCTCGTCTGAAAATCAAACTCACGTCACGCTACGTTGTGCCAAAAGATAAGGCGACAGTTTAAGCCACTGGCCAGCAGTGGAGTCGTGTCCTTATATTAAGACTAGACTTCGACCGCGGCGTACGTCGGCTCCCCCTGCGCACTGCTTAGCGCGCGGTTTCTCCCGCGTTGAAATCGCGTTAAAATGTAGCTTATGTCACTTTGCCTCCATACTCGTTAGAAAAATTGTCATATCATAACATTACTCCGTTACGACCCGCGCGGTGCGCGCATCTTCGTACATCGCACCCATCCGTGCGGCGTGTGCGGCTCAGTGCCTTAACCTGCGGCCGCCACCCATCCATGCGGCGTGTGCAGTACAGGACTAAATAAAGGACAAAAAAAACATAAATTCGTATTTATAAATTTTGCTTGAGAGGCATGGACTTATAACATATTACGTCAATAAATTAATAGTTTAAAAAACAATAGAAAACACGCTTTTATAAATGCACATAAAAACAAAAAAAAATTATGGATCGTTCCAGTTGTCTC
Source organism: Euclidia mi (assembly GCA_944739405.2). Lineage (NCBI taxonomy): Eukaryota > Metazoa > Arthropoda > Insecta > Lepidoptera > Erebidae > Euclidia > Euclidia mi. The sequence continues at coordinate 10,346,582 of OX123206.2, read as the reverse complement.
TATTTCTGGGCTGAGGTATAAACTATGTGCTTTTAATTATAATATTTGATTGTAAAAGCGTGGGACGCTGGAACAGGAAATACTTTATTGTTAACAATACTAATATTACTTTCCTGGCGGAAGCTGCATGAGCTCGCACAAGAGCATAGCATTTATGCCGCCAAAGGGTTACCAAAGGGAACCAAAGATAGCTCATCCACGAACAAGAACTCTACATTTTGCCACTGTTGACGCATTACCCTTATGTACTTAATTTCCTGAAAGAAGGGGCGTTAAAAATGTCGGTGAATGTCGTCTTCCTCGCTGATGGCGCATGTTTTGTCTGAGTTCGACAAACTGGTGCTTTAAACAGACTGTTTAATGTAGAGCCATTTACTACTTGTGCAGCAACTCCAGTTAGAGCGCGAATCTATGTAACCTGCTTCCCGTAACATCTGTTCACTTGATTTTTGAACAAGTTACACAAGAACCTCTTTCCTGTTCCAGCGCCCCACGCTTTTACAATGAAATATTATAATTAAAAGCACATAGTTTACACTTCAGCCCAGAAATAGAGACAACTTGAACGATCCATAATTTATTTTTTGTTTCTATGTGCATTTATAAAAGCGTGTTTTCGACTGTTTTTTAAACTACTAATTTATTATTTTTTTACGCCCGACGTGGGAGGGGTTAACTGGTAAATGGCCCATACTGCCCGTTTTTGCAATATAAAAATATTTCCGATATCAGCAGCTCTACCACATAACAATATGCCATATGACATAACACTATGAAAATAACTAAAATAAACCAATCTAGCCGTTCGACATCGGTCAACCTACGATCCTTCTTAACGACATATAAGCAGCTGACCTAAGTTTCACTGAGAGATATGTAATGTGCGCACCCCACTGTAACTTCGAATCAAGTGTTAGTCCTAGAAATAATGTGGATTCGGTTGTTTCGAGTACATCGTCATTTAAAACTATGTTAGGATCAAGGTTTCTGACATTAGGCAGAGGAGCAAACATAACACATTTTTGTTTTTTTGGCGTTCAGTACTAGATTGTTTACATAAAACCATTTAGTCACTTGAATGAGTGCACTGTTTATGTCGTTGAAGTGTTCCTAATTTCTATCTACTTTAAATATCAAAGACGTCGTTATAATAACGTCACAAATGTTTCTCAAGTAAAAAGGTTAATCGTTTATGTAAACAAGAAAGGCCCTAGGATGCTGCCCTGTGGCACTCCTAAATTAACAGGTAAGCCACTGGATTTTGAGCCATTTATTTCAACACATTGGATCCTGTCACTTAAGTACGACTTAATGACATTCAATGTTTTAGTCTGGACGTCGTAATGTCTAAGCTTGCACAAGAGCGTCTCATGGCAGATACAATCGAAGGCTTACGAAAGGTCGCAAAACATACCAACAGTACTTGAAAGAGTGCACTCTTTATTATATATTACATTTATGTGCTACACTAACTATAAACTATACTTTTCTAAGAAATCCAAAACAGCTATGACACGATTTTCCATCATGAAGTTCAAGTTCATGTCTTCCAGCTCCATCATCAGACCAGTTTGACAGTACCATATTATTGTGTTGTCATTAGAACTACATACAACTGCCAATTTGCATTACGCTACGACCCTTCCCAACTAGCACACTAGTGGAAATAGCTGCCTATTTTGCAACTTTTAGCTGTAAAATAGCGCTTTAGGGGTTCAGAAAGTGGTTTTAAGTTCTACTGTCGACTCCGTGTGGTGACGGATTAAGAATACGAAATGTCACCACCCCATATCATCCCATGGGTGTCGTAAGAGCCGACAGAGGGAGCATATTATGCAGAGAACAACACTGCAAGAGAAGGAAAACTTGATACAAACCCTATACCAACCCGTTTGGCCAGCGTGGTATAGTAGGCCAGTTCCTCCTTTCAAAGGAGAGGCCTAGTCCAGCAGTGGACTGTTAAAGGCTGACTATGATGATGATGATGATTGCTTCCGTAACTGCTCATAGCTGTTAATATCACTTGGGGTAGCAGAAACTGAACCAATAGCCACTCTAGATTTTATAAAAGTTAATTTTACAACCCATTTGCCGTTTATAGCTTTAAAAGAGAGTTAAAACAAGTATGATAAAGCTTAAAGCTGCTAAAGATCTTCTTTTGCCGCTGCTGTACGCTTCAGAACTGCATGAAGACTTTAATTGCAGTCATTTTAACAGAAATGTATAAAAGATATATTTATCACTGTTCTGCCACTGAAAGTTTCATTGCAGAAGTGATTTGTTCTTTTGCGCAGACTTAAGTAGTAATTTGATCATCTGTTTTACTAATAGCGACATTAAGGCTTCACAACACGCCAAGTTCGAGTTCAACAAACACAAGCGAGGGTCCTGTAGATTTTGTTTTCTCTATAACTGATAACGGACCAGTTACAGAGGAAAAGTAAGTTACAGCTTGGTGTGGCATATTATAAAAATAAAGTTAAATAACCTTCTTTGCGTAATTTATTGTTTCTTTCTTCTAGACTGGAATCGGACAGCGATACTGAATATAAACTAGAGTATTTAGAATTTAGTATACGATTTTCCAACAAATTGCCTCTTGAAATAATGAATTTACCCATGCACAAATACAAACGGACAATTAGGAACTTTCTTTTACAAAGGAGTTATTACACTATTAAGGAATTTTTAAATGATAAGACACGCATGGAGATAGGCTTAGGCTATATTTTCTTTTCTGACCGTTTAATATATTGTTATATAAATTTGTTAAATTCTTATTTTGATAAGTTACATGTTAGGTGGAGGTGCCTCGTGAACACATAATTTTTGCAGGATTTGGATATTTTTATGATTTGTTGAATGTAGTTTAACATTATTTATCCCTGATCATATCATTGTTCACTTGTCACGTTCACAAAATTCTTTCTACATTTGCATTCCTTCACGCGTTCCACTAATTTATGTTAATAATAACGATCTGGCAAGTGGAGGTAATTGGCGGTCATGGTCAGTATACCAATAGATTGTTTCTTACTGCCGGTTCATATACCGTTGTCGTCATGCTCACTAAAGTGTCATTTCTTGTGGTGGCGTCGTGTGTCGGGTCATCCCTGTTCCTCTTATATGGCAAGAGGGATGATGGCTGGCCCAAGCGTCATACTCGTGAACGGGTGCTACTTGCGATGACTGGTCGATGACGGTCTTGCGTGCTGGTATTTTCTATTTTACATATATTTTTTTACTTTTCTTGTTCGGCCAGTGTAACACTCCGTGTTTTTCCCACTTAGATGGACTGATGCAAAGTTCTTGTTTATTTTGTTGTTCATTATAAGTTTGAATTATTTTGATTAGGCATTCTGAAAACATGGTAAGACATAGTAAGTGTTAAACAATTGAAAGAGCGAAAAATATAGAAGCAGCTACAAATGATCATCGTATTTTAGAGTTTTCAACGAGTTCTACGGATCTCTAAACAAATAACTATTAGTGTGGTTCGATATCTGCAGTAAGTACGAAATAAAAGAGATTGTAAAGACTTGAACTGCATTAGTGGTACAGGTATTACTTGGACCTTCAGAAGAGTGAAACTTAGCGCTATGACGCGCACAGAGGCAGTTTTAAGGTTGAAGTTGCAAGTTAAAGCTGCTTCTCATAGACGACATGTTTACAAGACAATTATTTATCATTACTTGAGAATTTATAGGTTTTTATCGCAATTTGTAGTAAAATATAAGTAAATATAGAACCAGTAACTTACTAAATACAAATTTAGTCAAGTATGTAATTTTAATATCGTGTAGGTATGTGATATAAAAATATTTATATAATAACATTTTACATATTTTACGATATTCCGAGGTAATTATTAAGGTGCGTTAAAAATACTCCAATAATATCATCTATATGCACGATAAACTGAGCTGCTTGTAGCCACTTGCATATAATTATATAATACAAAATATAGTTCAAAAACACTTACCTTCACTTATTATTTATTTGTATTCAGTAATGTCTTACTCAGGAACAACAGATGTATTTAATAAATGAGAGACAAGGTGAATGATCAATGATACTTTATTCGTTCAGTTAAACCTGTCATTCATTCAATAAGCGCCACAAGAGCTTCAGTGTGGTGTTAATTATTAGTTGCCGCTCCTGTAGCGCTTTTACGGCACTATTATGACGTTCTAATGGAACTATAGATTGCAAAAAGTTGTGCCCCTTTGGCTCCAAAGCGGCTGCATAAGGTCTGCAGTGCACGATCTGGCGCTTGAGCCTGGCGCCTTTAGGAATAATCGGATTAGCTCTAAAGCTCTTAAGCAGCAGTTTGTGCTAGTTGGGTTGGAGGATGGTTAAATTAGTTACCTTAGATTCCATTACATAGGTAGTTAGTTACATACATGTGGAGTTCCAGTTCATATCTTCCGGCTCCATAATCAGATCAGTTTGACAGTACCATATTACTGAATTGTCATCGAAACTACATACAGCTGCCAATTTTCATTACGCTACGACCCTTGGAAGATGGTTAAATTAGTTAGCTTAGATTCCTTTACATAGTTAGTTACATAAAAGACGACCTAATAAAAGCATGTTAAAAAGAACCCAATTGAGACGTACAACTCTATTTATTGTCCCTCATCATAGTCAATAAGTATTCGTATATTATGTTGAACGTTTCATGGTAAGATTCCAAATCAAACCAATCGTTGTATTATGAGTAAAATTATTAAAGCAGTGTTTGGGTGTTATTTAAATAAATTCAACAGTATGTATTTTACTAAAATAAAACACTGTTATTTATACTGCATAGGTTATCATAGTTTAGGCTCTACTTTATAGTTTGTGGTCGGTATCAGGGAAATTCCATGATATTTTTCTCCTTCCCGCAGTTATGTGCGTACCTTATATAACCTTATCTTTTTAAATAAAATTAACCGTTTCATCAAATTTACTAATTCCGTTGCTTCATGGATCCCGTGGATTTCAGTTTCTTATGTCCAGTAGTTAGGGCTGTGCATCTATCAGTTAGGCAGTCAGGAACGCAATAGTTTTATTTATTTATTATGGCTATCATGATATTTTTTGATAATTTCTATGTGCGTCGGTAACCGTGAATTTACTGCTACCAGAGTTAACCATGAAATGTGCCAATGTTACAGGCTTGGATGCAAACAGTATACCACTAGGATGATAATTATAGCAGCAGTCATAGCCTAGTGGAGATACCAGCCGACTGCCATGCGGAGGGTATCGGGTTCTCGAATGTTTACAAGTATGTGCATATTAAGTTGTTTGGCCCGTGACTCGGAGAGAACGTTAAACCATTCAGATCAGATCAGAAGTAACGGGGAGTCAGTACCCTCAAATAAACAGATACTGGTCTAAACCATGGCAAGTCACTATTCCTTTGGGTTGTGGAGGTCAAACGGCAGTCGCTCTCTTGAAAACCTGATATTATGTCGTATCTGGTTTGACTAGTAAGCGCACCCCAGGCTTCAAGGCATTAAGTCTTAAATGCAACTGAGTTAACGCTAGAAGGACGATGATGATGATGATACTAATTTTTTGTTGAAGTGCGTAGCGAAGTCCATAATTGCGGCTTGTAGTCACTAAAATGTAAAGTATTAAAGTCACTGTATAATTATCTCTAATCCCTGAATAGTTTCAACCAAACAAACTTATCCTAGACCACAACGCTCGGTAATTCACCTGACGAAACTATTTCAATTCGACTGCAAGAAAGAGACGACAACAACTAATAAGTATATAAGAAAAAGACGACCTGCGTTTTCTCATTCACACCCTCTAGTGAAACGTAATTTGTATGCTAACACTGAAGTTATTGCGAGGCTTAGTAGGGTGGCGATATGTGTGTTTTAACTTAAGACTGTTTAGAATAATCCGTCTATATAAAATTCTGACTGACTAACAGACCCTGTTTTAGAGCCTTGCTGATTTCAGCATGAATTGGCCGGCTCGACCGGGGAAGTACTACCCTCTCGCAGAAAATCGACGTAAAGTAACAGTACCTAAACTGTTGCGTTGTTTTCGGTGAGTGAGAGTGCCGGAGGCCCTATCCCCTATTCCTTCTCCCTCATCCCGATCCTTATCCTATCCCTTTTCCCAACCCCAAGGAGCGGCAACGCACTTGTGACTCCTGTGGTGTTGCTTGTGTCCATGGGCGGCGGTAATTGCTTACCATCGGGCGATCCGTCTGCTCGTTTGCTGCCTATTACTATAAAAAAGACAACGCACAGCCAAAGCTATTAGGCACAAGAAGCTGAAATTTGTCATGTATGTTTCTTGGGAACCCCTACGCGCTAAGATGGGATTTCTTAAAAGTCCACGGGATCGGGCAGAAACGGTTCAATTAAACAAAAATTTGCGGGCGTAGCTGTGGGTATTCTGTATTTACAGATTCATCATCATCTTTGCGTTATCCTGGTTGTGTCCAACACTTTCGCCTCGGGGCCTGGGATACGTTTTCAAGGTAAACTAGATTTGTTAGAATATTAGTTGTGCCTACAAAGCGAAACTGATCTGCTGAAACTGACTGAAATTGATCTCAGAAACCCAAAAGGATGGCGTTAGTCCATGGCTTAGACTCTCGTCAATATGGGTACTGTTTCCCCATAGCGACTGTCAAAGATCTTTGAAGATCTTTGACAGTTAGAACAAAGACTTGCATTTATTGATAAATGCAAGTCTTTGTTCTAACTAGAAGACACTGCTATATTGGTTGTAATAATTACAATTATATCTATAATAAACAGAATTATTCATTTGCATTTAAAACAGTCCAATATTGGCTGAATGTATTGCTTATTGGTTTAACATTGTAATTTAAAAACGATTAACAAGTTTGTTTTTCAAAAATGTAAGCTCTTTGACTCACTGTATTTTATATTTTTTCTTGTTCAATTTCAATTCATGAACAATTTTGTAGTTCATAAAATGAAATATTTGAAAGAAAGAGAGAAAAACTATTTATTTCAAATACGTATTTTATTATAATGATATGACAGGTGTCAAGAAAGTAAACACTGGATGAATGTTTTTAAATAGTAAACGGCATTATGATTATGGTCTAGATGAGCCAGAATTATTTGATAAGGACTGTCTCAAGAAGCTTCCAGAGATTGAGATATTAATAGACTGAAAGACGTTCTCCTTAAGTAGGGCGTTACAGGCTAAAAATAAATAATAAATCTCAGAATTATTCTTGAAAACATCATACAAGTTAATTTGATGAAAATAAGGTACATCAATATATATTTGTAGTTTCGCCGACGGATCGATGGTTGCACTTACATCAGTCGTAGTCACGAATGGAATAACCATCTTAGATGAAAACCCATTCTAAAAACTTGAATGAAATTAATAATAATTTAACCAACTGTATTTATGGCATAATGACAGCGATAGCCTAGTGGAAATATCAGACTCCCGTGCAGAGGGTATCGGGTTTGAATCCACAGCGCGCACCAATGACTTTTTGAAGTTAGGTATGTGCGTATTAAATTATTAATTATCGCTTGTCCAGTGCCTCGGAGAGCACGTTAAGCCGTTGGTTCTGGCTGTCATGAAGATCTTTGACAGTCTTTAGAGTTCGTCAGTACCTCTAAATAAACTGACACTAGTCTTATCCATGGAATATCGCTATCCCTTAGGGTTGCGGCGGTCAGACAGGCACTCGCTCTGTGGAAAAACTAATATTCAACCAAATCCGGTTAGACTATTAAGCGGACCCCAGGTTGAAACTGGGATAACGCTAGGAAGATGACTGATTAAGGCATAATGGATTAAGCGTCTACCTCACCGTTCCTCACTGCGCCGAGTGTTATGGGTGCGAAACTCACATGAGACAACACTTTGTGGGATCCACAATTTGTTGTTTTGGGTGTCCGTTGTTTGAATGGTGGATTTAAAAAATGAAGAAATAGGAACTTAAACATGTCCTATCCTAAATTAAATAGTATGGTCATCTTACTAAAGGTTAGTGTACGCATTGTATGTATGATAAAACTTTCATAGCTTTTGTCATAGTAGAAACTTTAATATATGCGCTCTGTTTAGTTTTACTTCAAACATTTTACATGCTATGTACTTAGACGGTGAAGAATTGCACTCTTTGAACAATGAGAATAAAACCCTTATTTTATTAAGATTTTGAGTAAAAGAACATGTCTGGTAATTTATATGTATATGAGAATAAAATACTAGTAAGTAGCTTCTGGCATAAAACTGTTGAGGTTTGTAAGGTACATTTCCTGCTCCGCTGGCGTTTTCAGTTTGTTGGATGTATTAGAGAAATTACTCTTTGGAGGAGGCTTTTACCCAAACGGGGTCCATACAGATATAAATAATTAAAATTAATTAATAATATAAAATTTTGATAGACAGTATTTTAATTATATAAGTAACTTACTTTTGAAAATAGAAAGCGATGCATGCTTATGATAATTAAATAATTAATAATGGTTTTTGAATGGTGCATGCTTATTATAATTAATTAAATTAGAATAATGTTTATATATTATTATATGTAAACTCTAATCTGTTTGGAATGAAATAAAGCTTTATTATTATTATTATTTGTTTCTCTTTCTCGGGTATTATTCTAATTTGTTAGAACAATACCCGGCCCTTTGGCAGGCGTACACGGAGACATAGGTCCAACGCGCAGAGGCCCTTTGAGAGTTTTAATCTAGAATGTAATGGAACACCTACTGAGGCGCCTCAATCACCGCACTATTAAGTACAGTCACGGGTTAGCCGCAGCAGGTGAGGGCCTATTGCTACTTATATGGACACAAATTACTCTGGGCTATTGGGATGGGTGTTTAATGGATAGGTTTAGATGAAAACTATGGATGAATGCCGGCGTCTGCCATAAGTATTCTTATAGTACGTCGAAAAGGGGCAGACGGTGACTCGCCAGCTCACTAGATGGACCCTCTCTAAATAGCCGCCAAGGCAAACAAACTCTACCATAAAGGCAACAAGAGGGCAACACCGGTGTGAGCGGCTAGGGGTGTAGAGCGGTGCGGCACCGGTTTCGCCATCGCGGGTCTCGTGACCCGGAGCGGGTTTCCTCGTAATTACGCCCTTGACAATGACACTTCCACCCCCGAGCAAATAGCTCTTGCGACTTATCTGGCCGGCCGACTAAGGGAGGGTCGAGAGTCCTGCGGGCGCTCTTGGAAATCCACTCCGACCAGCCAGTAAAGGCAAGCTGGACACGAGGCCCTGACCGACTCCCTGAAGTATTCGGGACCGCAGTGTCGCCACACACATTCAGCTCGCCACAAAGCTGCCCTGCGGTTTGTAAGCTTTCTTTCGATCCTGTAATATATATCACAAGACAAAGGTGATGTTTGAAAGCTGTTACTTTGCCCTCTGAGATTGCGTTAGTCTCATGATGAGATAACGACTGCCCCAGAGGGGTTTTATTATTATTATTATTAAGTAGCTTCAGATTAAAGCACAAACATGCATTTTTAAACACACGTGCTAGGAAGTGTGCTTGTCGAGACTTAACGAACCTTAAAGCGCCTCATGAAAGTAAATGAAATGACATGAAAGACTGCCTCGATGGTCTCGCGGCATAAATGTGCGCGTGGGATTCGGTCTCGGGTTCGATTCCCGGGTTGGGCAAAGTGTTATTGGGTTTTCCGTTAGGAAATTCACAGTAGCAGCACGGAGTCTGGTAATGTGCCCGGTACGGCAATAGGCTCGCCCCCTATTACGTGGGACCTAAAAAATTCAGGCCTGATTTTTCAGAAAACAATGAAAAAAAAAACTGTTATAGTAAGTAAATAATTAGATAATTATCAAACGTTCTAATTGCAGAACGCACTGAACACGTTAAATGGCAGTCATTAAAAGCGCCCCCCCGTGGGATCTCCACCTTGTCGTGGTGGGGGGGCTTAGTAACCGTGGATTTGATTTTCTCCCACGGTGAAGCTAAGCGGGATCCCGGGAGGGGACGCTCCACGTGGGCTTGCGTTAGGTCTGCGTAGGATTCGTCCATAGGTGCGGGTGCGGGGGACAGTTCTGTCTGTCCTTCGCAGTCGGGTGCGGTCGCGGGAGGAGAGGCGTGTCGGTGTTGCGTTGCCGCGCGCCCTATCTCCCGCGACCAAATGGGGGCGCACCATCGTTGCGTCGCGGTGGGGCCGCAGAGGAAGAGGAGATGCGGTGTTGCGTTGCCGTCCTCCCTATCCTCTGCGGCCGCTGGGTGTTTTGGCGGCGGAGCCCAACACCATCATCCGCCGCCAAGGGGGTTTCGTTCGGGGCCCGCCTGACCATCTGGCGGGCCAATGCCCGTCGGTGGGTAGCGAGGAATGCTTTGGTGAAACCCTACCCTCCGACACATGGGTACATGAGGAGCACGGGTTGGTTTTTAGTCAGTAAGAGTCTGACAGTCCCCTTCGTCCTTCCCCCCCAGGGCGAAGGGACTCCATGAGGATTTTCCAACCCGACACCAAAAAAAAAAAAAAAAAAAAAAAAAAGTCATTAAAAGCGCATTAGGAAGACTGGCCTGTGAGTCGTTTAGAATTGCAAATTTTCTAAGTTATACACCTACTATTATATAGCATGCGGTCGTAGGTAGGATGTCTACGGATCTGAACGAACAGATTTTTATTGTCTATTCATAATCAGTCTTGTATATAAACTGACCCACTGCTGAGCACGGGCCTCTTCTCATGAGAAGGATAAGGCCATAGTCCACCACGCTGGCCTAGTGCTCACTCACACAAACCTCACATGTCTTTCGAGAACATAATGGAGAACGCTCAGAAGTATAGGTTTCCTAACGATGTTTTTGTTCACCGTTTAGCAAGCGATTAACATTTATCAATATTATTATTATTAACATAACTTCGACATGTCATTGGTGCACGCCGTAGATTCAAACTCGAGAATAATTATATAATAATTTTCTTTATTAATATTCGTGAGTGAATATTAATAAGGCAAATTATTCAAACTAACAAAGGCTAGTCTAAACAGCGGATGCAGGTGTGCCAACATTTTATACGGCATAACATGTTTATGAATAAGTGAAATTAGCGATCCGGGTGCAAGCATTTAATTATTTATTGTGAACATAATTGGAGCCGCGCTGCACTGCTAGCTTAAGTTGAGAATATTTAACTTAGTTACAGACCTATAAGATTATGAATACTTGAATAATGAACAGTATAACTTCTTAGGAATACTATTTAAGTTAGGAAGTGTTTACGCAGGAGTACACTTTGTTTGGCGATTATCTGCCATTTTCAATATTATTATCCGATCTATACAAAATATGCCAAATATGTGTCTCTAGTAGCTTAATTCATAGATAGATCAAATGTTGGGATTGGATTATCTTTGCGATTTTATTTGGTTGTTGGTTGGATTGGAGTGACCCGTATAGATAAGTAGGAGGTCTCAGATTCGAATCCCATCTAGTGTTAGTGCATTCTTTGTTTTGTATTTGGTCCTGTTTTTAATATTATATTAACTTTTGACTGTTATGCACAGTATATTTGTTTCATACACTTTAAAACTCACTGTTATGAAGGGACTATTTGGTGCAATTTAGAAAAAATGTAGTGAGTGTTTAAGTTTTATGCAAAGGTTTTATTTCTAATTAAAATGTATATAGACCAAAAAAGGTGTTTGTATCTAACAAATAATGTTTTTGAACTTATTTCTTTTTATATAGAAAAATAAGATTTATCCTTACTCTAAGGTAATATTACTATGTTTAACTTAGTGATGTAAATTCTAAATTACATTAAGTTCGACAAGTCCGCGTTCACGCGGACCTGTCACACACTGTATATGACGTGACGTAATAGATGTCCGCAAATACAGTAACAAAATCATTACAACGTTGATGTTAGTCTTCATAAACGCTTACGTATATGGTTAAAACAAGCTACCAAAAAATTAAAAAAAGGGAATATGTGTATCAATTAACCGAAGCAAAGAATGGAAAAAAGTTATTTAAGGCATGTATTTATAAACGTAGGGACCATCGGTAATTCGGTATATTGTAGGCGGTAACTGTAAAGTTAATCTTTTTGATTTCAGTATGAATGTCGGCTAATTCTGCCTGCTCTACAGGGAAATACTATCCCCTCAATAGAATATCAACGTAAATTAATACTGCTGTGTATGTTTTGTTCGGTGAGTAAGAGTGCCGAGGGCCCCATTCCCTTGTCCTTCTTTATTACTCTCCTCCTCCTATTAATTTACCCATCAAGGCCAACAAAATACTTGTGATTCCTCTGGAGTTGCGGGGGTTCATACGCGGCGGTAATCGTTTTCTAGCAGGCGACCCATCTGCTTGCTCTCCTATTACATAAAAAAGGTCAAATTGCATGTAGCAGGCATTAGAAACAATCAGTCGGATCAATTACAATTGAGTCGTCAAGTACAATTGAGAAGTCACAAAATATTTTTTCTAGTTACAAATGGTACAAAGATTCTTGTCACAAATTTCTCAATAGACTAAACAAGATAAGGATTTCAATTAAAACGATCCTAACATACCAATCTTGCTTTGCTCCCTCACATCACATTATTCAAGCCAAGTTCACACCGCTAGCGGCGGGCGGGCTTATCTAGTGAGAAACGAAACAAACTAAGCGAAACTTTGGCGAACGAAATAACACCAGTAGTGGCCAAACTATCAAGAAACGATGCGACCTAAGCGGAGCTTTGTCGAACCATAACATACCGATATGTCTGCAAACACAATAAACGAAGCTAAATATCGAAGCTTCGACGATCTAAAGCATACGTGTACAAGCTAAATTAACGAGAATCGATGACAACTAAGCGGAGCTTTGACGAACCAAAACATACGAGTACGTACTAAAATAACGAGAAACGAAGGGACCTAAGCAAACTTTCAGTGAACCTAAGTATAGAGCGCTGAAAACACAGTATATTTCGTTAAAATAGTTTAGTCGCTAGCTGACTTTGTTATGTAGTCTGCGAACCGATATATAAAAAAATAATCTGCTAAATCTGTTCACAAATGATGGAAAAAACAAGGGAAAAACGACGATACATAGAAAAAGAGATGTTTTAATTATTTACTTTTTTTTAGTTAAAGTGATATAAATGATTGTAATGTATTTTATTAATAGTGATTACTGCTAGGTTGATTTTGATTATTATTTATATTGCTTTTTGTGTATTTTTCTTTGCCTTGTTTTTGTATTTGTTTTTTATAAATCTATTTTATTGTTCGCATAATTCTACCATGACATATCAATGTAATCATATCAAACACAATGTAAAAATTGTTTGTGATTAAATAAATAAATAAAAACATCGTCGAATTGAGAACCTCCTCCCTTTTAAAGTCACTTAAAAATAGGTAAAACTATGATAAAAAATAATAATGCTTGCCCGCCCGCTCGCTGACATGTGGCCCACGCTTTATGTTTGTCAGCTATCAGTACTAGGCCGAATTTTATACGCATTGAGAGACGTAGTAAGACAATAATATCATCGCATTTATGCTTCGGCTGAATATTATGTTCTATCAATACTATGTACATATTATTTGGTGAATGTGTATGGTATACTATTACCATAGTGCTTATGTCTTTTAACACAATTAAATGTATTATATATATACTAGCTGACCCGGCGAACTCCGTATCGCCTTTTTTAGGTCTTTTTTCTCATTCCTTTTTTTCCATCCATACATCCATTCATCCATCCATCAGGGCTTAAGAAATTGACCAAAAAATAAAAAAGTATATAAGTAATATATTTAGGTTGGACCACCCTTATGACTTAGGGGTTTGAAAAATAAATTGCAACCAATACTCAGACCTAAAGAATATACACATAAAATTTCATGCAAGTCAGTCCTGCTGTTTCAAAGGAGTATCGTGACTAACACTGTGAAACGACTTTTTTAAACCAGTTTGCACCTGTCGTAGACAACTGATCTAGCGATATGATTCAACTACTAATACGACCATTAAAAAGGAGTTAGTGTTAAAAGGGGGAAAATTAAGGGTTGTTTGTATTTTTAATGCAACATCATAAAGATATGGAAATAAAAAAATTTGCCGAAAAAAACAAAAACAAAATGTATACTCAGTATTCATTATATTCAATACTATTATTTTAATTTATATAAATAAATAATACATACGGAATTATACCCATATTAATTTTATTAAAAATGTCCCGTCCGCCTTCGTGGATTCCCAAATAGATGTCATTTTCGTGATCAGAATCCATAAAAACCCTGAAAATAATACCCATATTAATTATATTAAAAATGTCCCGTCAGCCATCTTGTGAATGTAGAAACTAAAATCTTCTCCCGTGAGAATTTTGTGTCACACATGCGCGCGCATTGCAAAATGTGACTCGCATCATTTTTTCATATCGCGTCTAAAGAAGTTTAACTGCAAAAATATATGTTTGGGTTGGCCCGTCCTTATTACTAAGCGGTTTAAAAACTAAATTGCGGCCGATTCTCAGACCTAAAGAATACTTATACGTTTAAAATTTCATACAACTCGCTCCAGCCGTTTCGGAGGAGTATTGTATCTAATACTGAGAAACGATTTTTGACTCCGGTATGCGCGTGGCGTGGACAACAGAATTGATCTTGTGATATGAATAAATTACTAATATGTCTATTAAAAAATAGGAGTTGATGCTAAAAGCCTGAAAATTAATATTCGTATGTATTTTTTAATGTTACACAATACAAATATAAAAATATAAAATAATGTTCAAAAAATAAAAATTAGATTTATATATAGATTTTTTGGGTTGGCCACCCCTATGACTTGGAAGTTTGAAAAATAGATTACGACCGATTCTCAGGCCTACCGATACATACAAAATTTCATACAAATCGGTCCAGCTGTTTCGGAGGAGTATTTTAACTAACACCATGACATGAGAATTTTATATATTATATAGATTATCCTTTCGTTATTTAACTCCCACTGTGTTTCAGAACAAAGTAGACTAATTATTTTCCAACTCCTTCAATATACTTCTGGATCTGACAAAATTTATTCCGTATTTCCTTTTAGTTTAACTTTCCACCGGTGTCACCCGTCTCAAAATTGGTTATCTCAAATGATCACTGCCGCTAAACCTGGCTATTTAAGTTATAAACTATAGAGATTAACTAACATGCTAAATATTTTACATATTTGTAACGAGCACGGCATACTGGATATGCTTCTGAAATGCGACAGTTAATTAAGTGAACAGTTACGAAAAATATAACTAAAACTATTCACAAGACGTTAAATAATCGGAAAATCCACCAAAAATAACTTGAATCTTTTGTTAAAGCGATTCTGTAAATGATATCCTTACTTAGCCAAACCGGGGATTAGGCCGTTCACTGCTTATAAGATAAGATATAATTATATATATATAGTGTTAAAGGATTAATGAAGTTAGGGTTTAGTATTGTGACCTAGCTTTCCAAGACACAGGCTAGGGTAAATCCCTTTTCCACCCACTAATTCTTTACACAATGAATTGCGTGATATGTTTTAGGTAGGAACATTTTATATGCTATGTGTAGTTTCTTTAGTATTCTTGGGAAAGGCACCTACTCAAAGATACATATTACTGTAGCGCTAGCTAAATAGAAATGAGGCTACCTAACAAAACCGTGGATCTTTTCATCTTACCCTGTTAGGGATGAAACATAAAAATATTTCTTAGTTTAGATATTGTCCTACTTCATTAGCGCGTGCCTATTTATTTTTTTCTATATCTTAAAAAGACAATGCCTGCACTAGGAATAAATCCTCTGTTGCGGGAGACTTTACAAACATATAACCAACGGACACAATGAACATCCAGGCTCGAAATAACAATTTATGGATCATATTACAAAGCGTTGTCTCGTGAGGGAATCGAACCCACAATACTCAGCGCAGTGTCAAGCGGCGTGGCGGCCGCTTAAACCACTACGCCAACCGTGCCGCCATAATGCCTATGTCAAAAAGAAAGCTTCGATCTAAATTGTCCTTTCTCAGTTTCGGTTGTTTAGGCTCTGGGATGATCGTTAGATCAGATAGGTCAAGCGATTTTATATACTCTTATGTTTGAATTTATTGGGCCTATTAACGGGTGACTAATTTTATTAAGAATGCATATCACCACCCCGTTAAATTTCGTCGGTGTCCCAAAAGGATACTAAAAACATACACGAAGCAATCAGGATCTTTGAGAAGCGACGGAAAACTTATCAAAGCTATTCCAACTCGTCTGGCCAGTAGAGATGGGCGTTGAATCAACGAACTAGTTGACACAATGGTTAATCGTTCATCAATTATTAACCAGTTAACGGTTAGGAAATCAACTAGTTGAATTTGTCAACTATGTTTACAAATTTAACAAAGTATACAGTTTCTCGTTTATAAACGAAAATCGTTAATTCAACTTCTAGAATTATTGGGAATGTCTACTCGCGTTAAATTAACGGGTCGTTGACGCAAAGGATTTTGAACTCTTAATTCTAAACAGGTAAGTTGAAATTTTACTTGAATCGTTTAGACAAAGACAGATTTATAGAAACACAAATGTAGGCAATTAATAGAGATTTTGGCCGGATTAAGAAATCCCGAATATAACAAAATCCCGAATAAAGTATGAAGGGAATTTCGTATATGTGAAATTATTGTATAATTTATTTAAATTAAAACCGTTTAAAAAACTGTGCGTTGAATGTAAACGGAACAGTTGAAAGTCGAAGACATTGACGTGAGTTAAGCGTTAACTAGTTGACGAATTTAACTAGTTAATAAACTAGTTGAAGAGTTGAAATCAACGGTATAGTAGACCCATCGCTACTGGCCAGCGTGGTATAATACACCAAATCCTCCTGTAATCACAATACTATTGAAACGCAAATTAGGAGAAGCCTAAGGTCAGTAGCGGACTGTTAAAAGCTTTATGATGATAAACAATTTGTCTAGATTATATTTGCCTTTGTAAGCTAAGATCTCGGTAATTGTTTTGAAAATTGGCATACTAACAATGGTTTTAGCTGACACAATTTTCACGGCTTTACTACGAAAGCTAGCTTGTTTCGTGCTTTAAACTATTTAGCAAGGGTGAGGTATGAAACAAAACCAGTGACCGAGACAAATGCTAATGAATAATACGCTTGGATTAAAAGGGATTCTTAGAAATGGAGACACAGACTGCCCCGTTAATAGGTATAAGATGTGAGCCTATATTACAAGACTTATGGATCAGTTTATCTGAATTAAAATTTTCGTAGTCATTAACATTACTTTTACTTTCCTACGAGAAATATACGGTTTATATCGATTACTCGAAACAAAGGTACGTGGTATCTTTTTTTTATACTCTCACGCCTGTATCCCCGAAGGGGTAGGCAGAAGTGTAATCTTACACCCACATTTCGCCATGAATTTTTACGTCCCACGTAATAGGGGGCGAGCCTATTGCCGTTACCGGGCACATCACCAGACTCCGTGCTACTACTGAGAATTCAGAAAAAACCCAGTAACACTTTTGACCCGACCCGGGAATCGAACCCGGGATCTCCGATCAGCAGTCGCATACGCTATCCACTGGACCACGGAGGCAGTCAGTGGTATATTTCCTGTAGGAAAGCTTTATAATTTATTATATACAACATATCAAATTTGCCCAACCATAACTCTGCATACCTACATTTTAACCACATCTTGCAGCAAAATGTTAAAAATCCTTTGACTGAATTCATAATGTACCCGACCCATCTATTTCCCAACCTCTCCGAGTTCACCTGATGTTTACTCGAAACTACATGCTGTTTTGTATTCATCTCACTCGTCCCTTAGGTACGGATGTTCCTACTCTTAACCTGACCGATGTTAAGGGCAACACACGGTCACAAACTATACAATTTATTTTTATACGAAGTAAATTTCTATTGAGAACTAACCATTGTGGTATATTATGTACCTGTATGTTTTTTGAGAACTAGACTATACTATGGGTAATCAATAATAATATAAATTTTATATTATTAGACGGCAGTCGCTCAATGGAAAACCTAGGGTCTACCAACCGTTTTAAAGCAGAACTTTTTTCGTCATAATATTATTTTGCATAACAATGCATAGCATAATCTTCATTTCGCAGAAAGTTGTTTCGCATACACTCACTTATCATAAATTCGAAACTCATAATTTTGTTAGTCCGAATCATCTTTAGGCATAAATTTCATGTCCACAATAGTTGAAAAGCAGGCAATCAGCAAACATCGTTTTGTCACGGCTCCGGCGCTGCGGGGTTTGGGCGGCCCCACGCGCGCTTATCGTCGCAGATGGTTGCGACGCTCACCGCCGCGGCTGAGACTGCTGAAGCTGCGGCGGTTCTTCCGGGCCTTTAAACCACTTGGTCCTCGGCTCGCAGGGTAGGGCAGGTAGGACAAACAAGACTACGTAAAGTCGGTTTTGCGGCGATACGTTTCTGTCAAAAGTTCTGCTATGTTAAAAGTATGCCGTTGCAAATTCGGTCATGTAAACATTCTGCCAATCAACAGTTATGCTAAATATTTTTTATACCTTAAAAATATTCGATTAAAGAAAATTATGCCAAGTGTGTTATGCCAAATAAAATTCGGAGTATCAAGATTCTGCCAAATGGTTGAATATCAAGCTCCAGGTGTGCTGCTGGTGTTCTTGAATGAATGAAACAACTTCGACACGAGAAAAGACTGTATTACACTATATAGGCACTGATATATACATATGTAGATAGCCGATATGTATGTGCGCACGTCGTAAACGTCGGCGAGTGAGTGGTTGGTTGCCGGCTCGGCGCCGGCGCAGCGACCGCGGTGAATGTACAAGGTCGCGCGCCGTGAGCGGCTCGATGTGACGTCAGGAACATATTCCCCCGGGTTGAAGGGAAAGCTTCAACATGATGATGATGAAACTGGAAGAGGGCATATGTTATTATATGCACGTGTAATGGTGCCCTTCTTGGTAAGGATGTCGGCGACCCGACAATGTCCGTCAGACCCAGTCTTCACTGCAGTCACTCTGCCCAGCAGCCATAGAAGAGGAGGAAGATTAGGGTCTCTCACTAAAACCATAGTACCGGTTTTTAGGTCTTGCCCGGCTACCTGCCATTTGGTCTTTTGCTGCAGGAGAGACACATATTCATTGGAAAAGCGCTGCCAAAAATGCTGCCGTAGCTTCTCTATACGCTCGTAGCGCTGCAGCCGCTGGATGTTGCCGTCACTTATATGAGGACGAGGGAATGATGTGAGTGGTCACCCGATAAGAAAATGTGAAGGAGAAAGATAAGAAAGATCAGATGGATCAGTGGATAGGGGCGTCAATGGTCTGGAATTTAAAATAGCCTCCATCTGAATCAGGCATGTTGAGAGCTCTTCATAAGTCATATGTGTCAGACTCATGACCCTACGCAATAGGTGCTTTGTTGATTTTACAGCACTCTCCCAAATCCCACCGAAATGTGGGCTGTAAGCGGGAATGAATTTAAAATCTATGCCTTTGTTTGCAAGATCGGATGTTATGCTGCTAGAAGAAACCTTTAAGAAGCGTGCGAGCTCATTGAAGGCTCCAACAAATGTAGTGCCGTTGTCGGAGTAAACGCGTTGTGGCTTGCCTCGACGACTAATAAATCGACTGAAAGCCGCTAGGAAAGCTTCCTTGGTCAGGTCGGAAACCAGCTCCAAATGGACGGCTTTGACTGCAAAACACACAAACACACAAATGTAAGACTTAAGCAAGTTACAACCCCTACCCCTACGGTCGGCTATCAGCACTGGTCCGGCATAATCAACCCCTGCATTAAAAAAAGGGTACTCAAGATGAGTCCTGTCGGCAGGTAGGTTGCCCATGATGACTTGAACAGGCTGGGCTTTGAAACGAGTGCAACGAACGCAGTTACGCACTACGTGCTTTGCTAAGTTCCTGCCTGCTAAAGGCCAGTACGTGAGTCTCATATGCGCTAGGAGTAGTTGAGGTCCTGCATGAAATAGTGCTTTGTGCTCCCTTTCAAAGATGATTTTTGTCAAGTGATGCTTGCTACATAATAGAATAGGATGCATAACATCGTAACTGTAGTTCGAATTATTTAAACGTCCACCTACGCGTATTAAATTGACTGAATCAATGAATGGAGAAAGACTTATTAATCTATTCTTCTTATGTAGGGCATGGTTAGTTTTAAGACATTTGTATTCCTCAGGGAACATTTCCTGCTGAGAAATCTGTAATATAAGATATTCTGATGATTTTAGTTCTGTTAGTGATAAGTACGATGATTTTTTGATATTCTGTTTTTTACAATTAAAAATAAATCTTTGTATGTATGCCATAATTCTTATAAGTGAGGTGAATGATGATTTTTTATGAATTAAATTTGAAATAATATTATTATTATTTTGTTTGAGTGTATCAGCAGCGGTGTGTAAAGATATTTCAGGTAAAGATTGAATTTATGTATTTGGTCTAATTGGAAATTGAATATTTCTTTGATTAAGAAAATCAGGACCCGACCACCAAAGAGTGGACGAGCTGATGCAATCAGCCTTCACCCCCCGAGAAGTGAGATCAGCGGGGTTGGACTTGGAAGGCACATAACTCCACGTCTGTCCAGTCGTAGCTTCCTGGATTTCACTCACTCTATTGCGAACGAACTGATCTAGTCGACTTGGCAATGTAGACAGCCATCCTAGCACAATCGTCGAATCACACTAGAAATAACAATGATTAAACTGTAGAGTGAGTGATTTACGTACCTTCAGAAAAAGTCTTGTACCCAGTAAAGCACCACATAACTCCAACCTTGGTATGGTTGTAGGCTTTATAGGGGCAACCCTATTTTTGGAAGCTAAAAGGCGAACGCAAACTGTTCCGTCGGCTCCTATCGTTCTAACGTAAATACACGCGCCATAGGCTCGTTCAGATGCGTCTGTGAAAGTGTGCAATTCTATTGAAGAAGCATTATTACACGATACCCAACGAGGAATTTGAAGTGAGTTAAGCGCTGGAAGTGACTGTATGAAGTCAAGAAACTGTGATTTTATTTCTGTTGGTACTTCATCATCCCAATTACATTTAAGTATCCACAGCTGCTGTAACATAAGTTTGGCTTGAACTACGCATGGGCCGACGAGGCCAAGAGGGTCAAACACCTGACTTATTAAAGATAAAATATTACGTTTAGTGACTTTTGAAATATTTTTTAAATTTATTGAAAAGAATAATCTATCTGCTTTACAGTCCCAGTACAGACCAAGTGTTTTGCTAGGCGAGTCATTTAGATTTAATTGTTTATCTTGATTTTCTGTAGTGTTTGTAATTGATTGTAATATCTTGGGACAATTAGATTGCCATTTTCTAAGGTGAAACTTGGCGGACTCGAGAGTATTAATAACCCCTTTACATACCTTTACAACTGAATCAAATCCCCAGTGCTTAAATAATCATCGACGTAAAAGTCACGTCTGATGGACTGACTAACCTCTGGGTCCGAACATTGATCTGCCAGAGATACTAGGCATTTTGTAGCTAGGTACGGGGCCGAAGCTGTGCCGTAAGTCACTGTATTCAGCGCATATGTCTTTAAAGGGTCTGAAGAATTAAACCTAAAAACAATTTGTTGTAAGGAGCGCTGAGAAGGCTCTATTAAAATGGCTCTATACATTTTTTCAATGTCTCCCGTTACAACATATTTGTGTTGTCTGTATCTCAGAAGTATAGATAGCAAGTCCTCTTGCACAGTTGGACCTACCATCTGAATATCATTGAAGGACTTGCCCGAGGTGCTGGCGGCTGAAGCATCAAAAACTACGCGGAGTTTTGTAGTAGAGCTAGACTCGCGTACAACACCGTGATGAGGCAAAAAGTAATTAAATTCTGAATGATTTGTTCTTGAATATTCTGTCATGTGATTAAGGTCAATATATTCCTGCATAAATTGTAAATATTTGTTTTGAAATGTGGAGTCCCGCTCGAATCTACGCTCTAGGGATAGGAAGCGACGCTTCGCCATGGAATAAGAGTCACCTAAGCACTCAGGCGAGTCCTTCAATGGTATGGTGACAACGAATTGACCATGCTTATCCCGACGTGTGGTCTCATGGAAAAGCTTTTCACAAGCCTGTTCTTCTGAAGAGAAACAGGTAGCAGACGACACAGTATCAAGTTCCCAGAAGCGAGTCAGCTGATCAGACTCCTCTTGTGAAAGAAAGTGACAAACAGAAGGCTGTGTACGAGGCTGATTGACGCGGCCTGAGATAAGCCAACTTAGTTTGGACGCCTGCAATCTAGGTTAATGTTTGCCTAAATTAATAGTCTTGGTATCTAAGACGTCCCAGAATACCTCTGCACCTACAAGGATATCGATAGCAGTAGGTATATTAAATGAAGGATCTGCTAATTGAATACCTGGCGGGATGGTAATGTACCTTTTATCCACGTAAGAACCAGGTAGCGATTGTGTTATCTTTGGTATAACAAAACAGTTTACTTTCGCCTGGTAACCACCATTACAAGACTGCAAATGAAGACTGCAGATTTCTGAGGTACTAGAAACTTGACCGTTTATACCTGAGACGGTGGAGCTAGTGCTGCGTTTTACCAGGCCAAGCTTCCCATGAAGCTCTTGGGTGATGAAGTTGGAGGTGCTGCCATTGTCCAACAGGATTCTGGCTGTATGAAGCTCTACATTGACATCTTTCACCTTCGCCAAAGCTGTGGATAGCAAAATGTGACCTTGATTATTATCTGAACAAGGTAACATAACGTTTGTTGACAATGCAATGTTTTCCCCTGAAGGTTTTTCATTTGTTGATTCCCTATGTAAGAGGGTGTTATGTTTGACCTTACAATATTTGCAATGTGATAGACTGCAACGCTTCGCTGTATGACCAGGTCGAAGGCAGTTCAAACAAATATTGCTTTCTGAAGCTTTTCTAATGCGTGCATCAACCTCAAGATTTCTAAAAGTCTTACAACTGAATAAAAAGTGATTTTGAGAACACACAGGACATTTCAAATTATCTGAATTGATTGATTTAGTTTTAGTTGTTGTTGTTGTAAGATAATTTTTAGATTTATTATTTTCATTTATATTTATAGTTGTAGTATTTTTATTAAAGTTTAATGATTCCAATAAGTCAGCTCTGGTACCTAAGAATTTAATATAATCTTTTAAACATGGAAAGGCATCTAAATTATTTTTATATTCTTCCCACTTTCTTCGTGTGAGCCTGTCAAGCTTTTCTGACATCATGTATATGATAAGTGTTTCACCTAGACCACCATTCTCAGTAGGCTGTCCTAATGTTGACAAGGCACGAAGATTTTTATTTGTGACGTCTATCATATTCCGTAATGCGCTACATGATTCAGATTGAATATGTTCAAATTTAAATAATGCCTGCACATGATTATTTATAAGCAATCTTTTATTATTGTATCTCTCAGACAATAACTGCCAAGCCAATTCATAGTTATCGGCCGTGAAATCAATGCTTTTTATAACTAAAGACGCGCTGCCTGTTAAGGCCGTACGTAAATAATGAAATTTGTTTATTGGTTGTATACTATTGTTGTTGTGAATAAGAGAAATATACGTATCTCGGAACTCAAGCCAGTGCTGATAGTCCCCGTCGAAGTGAGGCAAGTCTATCTTAGGCAGCCGGACAAAGTCGTGTCTGCAGCCAGAGCCGTTCTGTGGGAGATCGTCTACGGAAGTAGCAGACACGAGCGCAGGCGAGGCGGCACGCACGGGGACGAGGCATGTTCTCGCGCGGGCCACCAGCGCATGATACTGCGATTCGAACTGCTCCCTTTCGGCATACATGTCTTCCGCATCCTCCGACAACAGCTCCAAATCCGTCTGTAACACGTCGAATTCCTTATATAAAGCTTCCAACAATCTTAGACGGCTTTTTAATTCCGCTGCTTGGAAACTATCCAATTCTGTACTAGGTAATAGTCTTAAAAAGTTACTAAAATGCGTAAGCTTTGCCTTGAAGCCACCACGCCTCCTAATAAGTTCTTTTATTTTTGCGTCAGACATAATAACGTGTCGTTAGCAAGCTCGTATAAAGTTAAAGCAAAATGGCCGAAGTGCAAACAAAGTTATAGAATTACATAAAATGTTAACGAGTTATTATATAATATGATTATAACTGCTCAAACTAACGGTAAAAACAGCTGATATTGTAGGTAAGCACCGTGTGCAAACTGATTCAATGAATGAATAAAAATTCTAAGAAACACTAATGACTTTGTTTACGTTTAAAATACATCGACGTGTGCGGTCAGCAAACAAAAGGCAAGATATTATTATTAACTAAAGGAAGCTAGCGTGCGAAACGAATGGAATGATTACGTTATCTAATGCACTTTGCATAAAGTAGGTATTTATTTTACTAATGATGATGAGCTATTATGAAGAGATCAACATGCCGATCTGAATAGCACCATTTTAAATACCTGGAAGAAGAAGCAAAAAGACTGGAAATTTTGGATAAAAAGGAACGGACTCACTCAAAATAATGTCCCTTTAGGCAGACTGTCCTTGATGTGTCCTCTACGGCGATTAAGCTTGCGGTACGGACGGCCAGTCCAAAGTCCAAAGGAGGCGCGCGCACAGCAAAAGACGGCGATCTTCTTTATTCGAAGGACCAATGTTTGAATATCAAGCTCCAGGTGTGCTGCTGGTGTTCTTGAATGAATGAAACAACTTCGACACGAGAAAAGACTGTATTACACTATACAGGCACTGATATATACATATGTAGATAGCCGATATGTATGTGCGCACGTCGTAAACGTCGGCGAGTGAGTGGTTGGTTGCCGGCTCGGCGCCGGCGCAGCGACCGCGGTGAATGTACAAGGTCGCGCGCCGTGAGCGGCTCGATGTGACGTCAGGAACAAGAAGGAACCCGGAAAAGCTAATATTCTGTCAAATCTAGTT
Source organism: Euclidia mi (assembly GCA_944739405.2). Taxonomy (NCBI): domain Eukaryota; kingdom Metazoa; phylum Arthropoda; class Insecta; order Lepidoptera; family Erebidae; genus Euclidia; species Euclidia mi. The sequence goes on along the minus strand of OX123206.2, from coordinate 10,321,586 downwards.
AGACTAGAAAACAAGTCCTGTATCAACCAGGTCCAACTTTGTCCGTCACTCCCTTTATGTAAGGATTCAACAAGAAGATACCACGTCTGAAGAGGTAGGACCGTTATTACCGGTTGGAAGTAAGCAGAGTACCGGCTTACATGCCTTACATAGAGGGAGTGACGGACAAAGTTGGAACAGTACTACAGAAATACTCCATAAAGACTGTATACAGTCCGCTCTCCAAAGTAGCACAAAATCTGCGCACCCCGAAGGATGTTATTCCTCTACAAACACCTGGCGTCTACAAGGTCGACTGCAGTTGTGGTAGTTCCTATATCGGATAGACCAAACGAACCATCGCTGAAAGAGTAAGGAACATATCGCAGCTGTAAAAAACCGGCAAATTAACAAGTCTGCCATAGCTCATCAGTGTGTAGACGTCATAAATGTTGTGTGTCAACGTACCGATAATTCGGATAAAAATAAAAATAAAAAACAAGTGAGGGTAGCTGCCGAAACCCGCGCTTCACAAGGACGACGCTAAGATGATATCAGTCCTGCCGCGACCAAGGCTGTTATAAGACGGCCGAAACGTCGGTAAAACATAGGTATTTATACCTTAAATTAATTAAATATCGCGAATAAGACCCGTTTTAATAAAATTGTATGATGTATACAAATCGCAAAAGTTTAAAATCGATTATTTAACAAACTAGTTCAAATACGCCTAAACGAAAAATACCTAATCTCAATTTTACAAAAGGAAAAAAAATAACAATTATTTACAATACCAAATCTCCACGCAGAGCCGACGCAACACTTTTAAACCAAGTGGCCGGTATAATTCCACTGGACGCTCGTATATTACGTACATTTACAAAGGTAGGTCTTGGCAACTAGCTGGGACGATCTAACATGTGCGGTCCTTATCAAATTATACATTCACTTGTGCAAATTCCGCATGGCAAAGCCCCTTTGATCCTCGCGACATTATTAGCCGCACTTTACCTGCACGTAGGGTTGTCACTGAATATTATATCGTCTTTACATTTATTTCACATATTACCCAAAAAACATCATATTCTTTGTTTATAGACCCACGCCTGTATCCCCTAAGGGTTAGGCAGAAATGTAATGTAGCACCCATATTTCGCCATATTATGAATGTCCCACGTAATAGGGGGCGAGCCTATTGCCTTTGCCGGACATGTTGCCAGACTCCGTGCTGCTACTGTAAATTCGGAAATACTACGGTACACTTTTGCCCGACCCGGCAATTGATCCCGGGACCTTCCGATCAGCAGACGCATACGCTATCCACTGGACTACGAAGGCAATCTCAATCTTTTTTGTGTTATGAGGCAAACAAACAAACGGATCGCCTGATGGTAATCAATTACCGCCGTCTATGGATACCCACAACACTACAGGAGCCACCAGTGCTTTACCAGCCTGGATTGGAAAAGGAATAAAGAGGAGGAGCTGGATGAGTGAGAAGGAAAAGGGGATGGAGCCACCGGTATATGGATGTGGATTAATAATACAAATTATCAGTACGGAGGTAAAAAAATACACGAAGAAAATTTTATATCGCTGAAGAGACGGAACGGCCCAGCAAAGTACAGTTAGCCAAATCGTCATTTTCGAAGAGACATACATAATAATATACAATGTGTTGATCTGCATTTGCAAAATATTTTAGTAATACAATATAGACATTATACTTATTCACCTAAAATTATTTCAACAGTGTGCAATAATATACGACCCTATTTTCATTAAATGTTACTTCGAAAGTAAATCAGAATAAACTGTTGAAAGGTGCAGATTCGGATTGCACGGTAAGTACTTGTGCTTGTACGTATTAGGTACACTGCAATGCGAGCTCGCGGCGATCAGCTGAGCGACGGAAGCTGTCAATATACCGAGTTGATTTTTAAAATGCATGACTACGAAAAAAATTTTTTAAGTTTTAGTCAGTTATTTTTTCATGTATTTGTATTCAGTTATAGTAGTACCAGTATATTCACACCTGAAATACTACTATAACTACTACTACTAAATATTACAAATGCATATCGACACCCTGTATACACCAGTGGACTGTGAAGACTTCATGCTGAATATTGAGACATGAGCTTTACAATCAATACAGTGACAGTGCGATCTCCATTACATATCTTTAATTACATTAAAAGATTAATTAGAAGACTAACAATATGGAACCAGAGTGACAACCCTACTCTCCTTTTAACGTATAACTAGCGTACTACAACAATAATCTGACAAATAACATTACCCTCACCCCTTAGTAACAATTTGTCGTCAACATCAATACTTTACTGCTAAATACCTTTGCTTAATATTTTTTTATTTTATTTTTTATTTATAGACTCACGCCTGTATCCCCAAGGGGTAGGCAGAGGTGTAATATTACACCCACATTTCGCCAGGAATTTTTAGGTCCCACGTAATAGGGGGCGAGCCTATTGCCTTACCGGGCACATTACCAGACTCCGTGCTGCTACTGAGAATTTCCTAACGGAAAAACCCAATAACACTTTGCCCGACCCGGGAATCAAACCCGAGACCTCCTAATCCCACGCGCACATTTATGCCGCGAGACCAACGAGGCGGTCCGAGACCAACGAGGCAGTCCCTTTGCTTAATAGCTTTGTTATATTTATAGTCCTGTATAAAATAATGTTTTACTGGGCATTCTAAATACATGTTTTTGTAAATATTAATAATTATATCTTACGGCAACTACAGTCATCTGATCTCAAACTATGGAAGTACTATGGCAACCAGGCAATAAATAAAATACTGAAACTGAACTTCGAAAAGCCTATATATATATATATATATATATATATATATATATATATATATGTCGCAACGCGTAACGTACATACTTACCAAGATGTTACCTAAACTGAGCACTAGATGTCGCTCGTGAACGTGCGTGTGACATAATCAGCCTGTCACTTGTCAAGTTCGCGAAACGTCAATGTCAATGTCATTCGTGAGCACATTCGGCCTGTCATTTGTCAAAGTGCAGAGGCGATGTCGATTAAGTCAGTCAGTTGAGTCGAGACGTGCAAGCGAGAGTGAGCTCACGAAAGGCATCCGTTTCCATCCGATTAGTTTGTGAATAATTGTGATTGGTGATATTCTTAAATCATTAAAGAAGACATTTACTATCCATCTGTGGTGTTATTTCGTATCCCCACAAGATGCAAGAGGAGAATAACCGTGTACCAGATGACTGCAACTTTATGGGTTCCCCGTCATCAGAATTGGGATGGGACCACAACGACCCACGTGTTCAAAATGAAGACACTAGTAACGAAAAATTGCTGGGCCTGTTGGAACTACAAAATCGTAATTTTCTGACGCTGATGCAAGCCATGAAAATACCTACTACATCGTCGCATGGCCTTTGTTTACCGGACTTCGATCCTGAGCAACAAGATATGGATGCACGTGCTTAGGTGACGACTGCAAACATGTGATTGAAGATCAAGACCCGCATTGCGCCCCGCTTGTGGTCGCACTGGGATGATATTGTGCAATGCAGTGTGCACAAAGGCGCGAGCGATAGAGACTGCTAACGCTGCTATGTTGGTGAATCAGCTGAGCATTCAATTGCAACCTTGGTGAGCGTATTTTGTCTGATTTCTTTGTTGGTACCTACTGCCAATTTTATTAAGTGACGGTACTTGTAAAACATTACGCGTTTAACCTTGGAAATGTCGTAATCGTTGTGGTGAGGTCGCCATCACATCGTACCGAGTGTTGTAGGTTCGATTCCTACACGAGACACTGAAATGTGGAACCACTTGACCTTTGCCGTATTTTATGCTAGCGTATGGTTGTCTGACTACCACAGTGGCCTAGCTATAGCGTAGATATCAAATGGAGGTTTTGAGTTTGATACGCCGGTTAAAAAGAAAGCGATTATTTTTATTTTCTTCATGCGAGGGTGGCTCGCACTCACGAACCTTGTGATCATATTATGCTTGCTTGTACATAGATTATCTTGTCTCGGTCTTATTTTATGGACTGTAATAGTAACTAGAGTGAGCGTACAGGTCGACTTGCATTGTTCCAAGCAAGTGCGTTTGAGTGAAACGTGCTAGTTATTGTTGTAGTGCAGTTGTAATATTGGTTTTAGAATCATCACCCAGCTAGGTTGGTTTTCTGCTAAATCTAGAAAAATAACTCCGGCCTAGACTGTCCTTCGCAGGGCAGCGGCGCTAAAGTTGGTTAACTAATCGAATCGTACATACTAAGTTCATAGTGTAAGACTGTGCGGAGCTATTGCTTCTGACTGGGCTGATTTTGTGTAGAACAGCTTGTAGCTTTTATTTCTTAAATAGACGTGTGAACTGCAGTGCTGTCTAGACGAGTGCGGTTGGTTGGTTAGTGTACCCTGACCATAGTCAAAAGATTTTACTAGCGCCATTATTTTATCGACTCGTGGTGTTGATAATACGTAACGGTTTTCGTTTCAACGTGATCAGAGCCCAAGTAAAAGTGGCACTGGTACTCGTTGTAATTCTGAGTTGTACAGACGATCTCGATGTTGCAATTACACCTGCTTTTTTTTGTGTGCATAAATTTTTAACATGGCACATTAAAATGTTTCTTACTCAGATTATTAGATGGCACCACTAGTAAAATTAAATTCAATTTTAAGATTTTACGTGTAAAAATTACCTACTGTGTGTTTTTAAGAGTCATGTGATACGCTGGGAATTGTTATCGAGTGCCCCGAGTTATGCTTAGGACGTTTAAGAGTGATAGTGTTTCTAGTAGAAGTTGTTTAACTCGATTACCAGACGTAGAAGAAAATGATTGAGTTATCGTCGTAGTGCTTTACGATAATCAGTTTTAGAGATTTTAATTGTCATTGTAGGTAGGACTAGGTTAGTGATCGTTAGTGATGATTGTATGCTAAAGCTTATTCTCATTAAATAGGTACTTTGTTAGTCTTTGTGACAATTTTGTGGTACCCACGTTACCGTCAATGTAGATTTGCATAAATTGGATAAGCCGTTTGTGCGGCTGCATGTTTAGCCATGCGTTGCCATTGTTTGGACCGGTAAAGTGTCTTTCTGGTTGGTCAAGTTTACCCTTGAGCTTTTGTCACAGCCGTAAGTGCATTGTCATAGTATCACAAACGTTGTCCATCGTCTTGAACGCGTAAGGTCCGTTGCTGTATTGCTAATGATTAGGTTAGGTTATGCTTCGTATTTAGACTATCCATGACAAAATTATAACGCTGAAAAGACTGATTGGATACCTTGGTAGTAAACTTAACATCTAAACTATCATGCAGCCTAGTAAGATTTTCTTATAGTCTGCTATGTGATAAGGTAAAACCAAAGTAACATGACCAACAAGACTAAGTACTTTAAGATTACTTTGTTAAACGCTCGAAATGATTATACGGGTGGTGTTGTGTAACCGGATGGTGGTTGTAATGAGTTTCCTATTATTTTAACGAGTATGCGTGTTGTTCCACATATCAGCTTCGAGAGAAATAATTAGTTGTGGTTTTCATTAAAACCTGTCATGATTTTGTTTAGAGTAGCTTTATTCCCCACCGACTTGGGTCAGGAATAGCCGAACGACTAGAATGAGTGTTGTGCAATAATTTTCTTTTATTCCTAGAGCGAAGTACATTAAAGTGTGGTCGTTGATCGCAATCACGGATACCCTGCTACTCAAGTAGCTCTTATTTGATTTTTGATCGCTAAAATTACCTACCTCTGGTTTCTGTGTCGTATGACAAGAGCATGTTGCGAGAATCTGAATGTGCTCATGGACTGACGATTGCTTATTTCGGAACTGTAGTCTTTGCCTCTATGTAGCCAAAGGAAATCAGTTTGTCCGAAAGTAGCTTATCGGTTCTCGCCATGTTCGCACTTGGTTTTAGTTTTTGTCAGTGGTCAAATCCAGTTTTGACATAGCTCATTGAGAGTATGGACGGGAGTTACGTTCCGCGGTTGTGAAGTAGTAAATGAATTTGATAATCGCCTAAAATTTACGAAGTGCGGACGTTGAATTAGTCTGAAACAACGGATACTCTATTTAGTGGGTATACAATGAGACGAATCTTTGAAATACTAATGGTAGATTTATTTCCTTTTTGGATAATCCTGGTGGCTAGCGCGGCCTGATGGCCGGCGCGGCCTGGTAGCTGGCGCGGCATGGTGGCCGGCGCGGCATGGTGGCCGGCGCGGCATGGTGGCCGGCGTGGCATGGTGGCCGGCGCGGCATGGTGGCTGGCGCAGTCTGGCGACCGGCACGGGTTGGCGGCCGGCGCAGCCTGGCAGCCGGCGCGGCCTGGTTTCGAGTGTGGCTTGGTGGCCAGCATAGCCCGTGTGTCGCGCGGCCCGTGTGTGTCGCGCGGCCCTTGTGTGTCGCGCGGCCCTTGTGTGCCGCGCGTCCCGTGTGTGTCGCGCGGCCCGTGTGTGTCTCGCGGCCCGTGTGTGTCGCGCGGCCCGTGTGTGGCGCGCGGCCCGTGTGTGGCGCGCGGCCCTTGTGTGGCGCGGGGCCTGTATGTGGCTCTGAAAAGCTTGGTAAATGGTATAACTAAAGCCTACCTGGCCGAAACTGGCAATGAAAGTGAAGGTAGTTTATTAAAGGAGTTTGCTTAGAAGGTTTAGAATCCAAAGACCTTAGCTTTAATTTTTTGGTTAACTTGGTTTGAAATATCTTAAAGGCCCATTTGAGGTCACAGAAGTTCTTTACGATGATCATTATAATCGCAAAGCCCTTAATTCTAAGCGTAACTGTACGTACGCACTCTGCAGGTTGAGAAAAATGCCTGAAGTTCAAAGTACAACTGACGAAATTGAGGTAGAACAAAATAGTTCAAATATTGAAGAAAGTGTTTAAGTTTACATGGTGATCGGATCGGATCGTGCCAGAGGCTGACGTGTAGCCGTAGCTCGGTAGAAATCGGCGTCTACTAAGTAGTCCGTGAGTAGGCGGTATTGCAGTCGGCCCTGGCTGAGGTCGGTTTCAGTCGCGTTCCCATGTGGGTTTCGCAAAAAAGCGGAGTAACTGGAGGTAACTGGGCTATGCATAGCCATGATCACATGTAGGGCTTAAATATTATGGTTTACTTGGTTTGAAAAACAAAATATCTTGAGAGATACAGCGATAGTGAAATGTCAGTTTTACTTTGAGTTCCTGATTACCTGACTGATTAAACTCGATGTTGATAGAGTAGGTTTGTATTCGTAGTTCTTGTCACTCTTATATGCCCCTGGTTAAGGGAAGCCCCTGGTTAAGGGATGCCCCTGGTTAAGGGATGCCGCTGGTTAAGTGATGCCCCTGGTTAAGGGAAGCCCCTGGTTAAGGGATGCCCCTGGTTAAGGGATGCCGCTGGTTAAGTGATGCCCCTGGTTAAGGGAAGCCCCTGGTTAAGGGATGCCCCTGGTTAAGGGATGCCGCTGGTTAAGTGATGCCTCTGGTTAAGGGATGCCCCTGGTTAAGGGATGCCGCTGGCTAAGTGATGCCCCTGGTTAACATTTTCACGGACAGTAAACAAGACACAATTGAAGTTTTATTGTTATCACGTCTATAGGCGTTTACTGTCCTTAAAAGTGTTAAGGGATGCTAGATGAACACTTACACGAGGACGTGTAAGGCGCAGGACGGCCGTGTCGCAACGCGTAACGTACATACTTACCAAGATGTTACCTAAACTGAGCACTAGATGTCGCTCGTGAACGTGCGTGTGACATAATCAGCCTGTCACTTGTCAAGTTCGCGAAACGTCAATGTCAATGTCATTCGTGAGCACATTCGGCCTGTCATTTGTCAAAGTGCAGAGGCGATGTCGATTAAGTCAGTCAGTTGAGTCGAGACGTGCAAGCGAGAGTGAGCTCACGAAAGGCATCCGTTTCCATCCGATTAGTTTGTGAATAATTGTGATTGGTGATATTCTTTAAATCATTAAAGAAGACATTTACTATCCATCTGTGGTGTTATTTCGTATCCCCACAAGATGCAAGAGGAGAATAACCGTGTACCAGATGACTGCAACTTTATGGGTTCCCCGTCATATATATATATATATATATATATATATATATATATATATATATATATATATATATATATATATATATATATATATATATATCCCCTTCATCACAATGTTGATCAAGCGTGCCATATAAGTAGTTTTTGTTTGATCCGTTTTCACTTGTTGATCCAGCCATGATTTCTTGATCCATTGCGAGCGCCCAATTCTCATGTGGTTCCGTTCGGATCAACTAACGCCAACGTTGTTGCTAATAATAATTACGCCATTTTTATACAAATCCACACTTTAGGTATTTTAGCTTTACTTGATCCGATTCAAATGGGCCAATCACAGCGCAGTATTCTTCTCGGAGGGCAGTCATTGGTTCTTGGTCACTTTTATGTATTATTATTCTGTATTTCTTATCAATTGTCATAACTTACGGAATTTCTTACATTTACTTGGTTTCTTTGTCCATTTTTCCAGCAGTTTCTTCTTACTTCAGAGTTTTTGGTTAAATATTTGTAGTAGGTAGGTACATTACCTACCAGAGGGGCACGTGACAAAGTGGCGACCACTCGAAACTTTCAAAAATTTGCGAGGTAAAACACGTTTCTCACCGTCTGGTTTATAGATGGGTCATCATCATCATCCTCCGAGCGTTATCCCGGTTGCATCCAGGCCTTTGCCTTGGAGCTCGGGCTCCGCTTTCTAGTCTAACCAGGGGGGCGATTCAGAATCGTTCGATATCTCATTTGACATTCGATTCCGTTAATTGTCAAACGGGCTACCTCATTTTTTGTCAAAACTATCGCATTTTCTATCAATTTTATGCATTCAGTATGAAGAAAATTAATAAATAAACCGAATTCAATGAATATTTGTTCAAAATATCTCTGATAGGCGGCTAAAAGACGAGGACAATAATTTGACATATCGTACGATTACTTGTCGTGACATTCTGAATCGGCCTGCAGATTTGACTGAATTTTAGTTTTCCACAGAGCGACTGATTTCTTACTATAACATGTATTACCATTTAATTAAGGGCACGGAGGGTGTGACTTTTTGTGGCTGGTCACCCATCTATAAGCCAGACGTTGACGAATGCGCTTAACCTTGCGAATCGATAGATTCGAGCGGTCGCCACTTTGCCACGGGCCGCTCACTTTATACGCCACATGTGCGTACTTATTTAAATCCAAAACTATATATTATATTAGACCTGCTGCTTAATATTATGTGGCTCCACGATTATGTTAGTTGAGTATTTTTGTTTGAATATTCTAGCTTACTATTTAATGCATAATTGTATACCATAATCTGTATATTTATTGGGCTCCTTTAAGATATACATATACCAATCATATGTCAAGCAATACTTAATGGTTTCACTTTACAATTATTTAAATTTTAGTTTTCCATACATAGAATGATCCAGTGAATTTATATTCATTTCGTCCATGCATTGTCAAATCCGAAATCATACTATATTAATCCGCTTTAAATAGGAACTGATACTGATATAATCTTATGCACAATAGCTTATATGAATATTACGCAGCTCCATTACGTATGTACACCACGCCATATCTGCGTACTTATATGAATTTGGGTCGTTTGGCTGATATGAAATATCATCATCATATCAGCCAAACGACGTCCACTGCTGAACATAGGGTGACCGGCCTTCCATGCTTCGTAAAGCACGTAAAGCCATCGGTTTCGGTTATCATCTTTGACAGTCGTTAGCGCAATCAATGCCCTCAAATATCTGGTCTAAACCATAAAATATGCCTACGGCTTCGGGTTGTAGAAGTCAGACGGCAGTCGCTCTATGAAAAAGCTAATTTTCTGTCAACTCTAGGCATCTACATATTATGAAAATGTTAAAAATAGGAGCCCTGCAAAGCAGGGCTCCGTCAACCTTAGTTTATTAAACTAGTGTGAAGAATGTGGAAGTTGGCAGTGCCATACACACCGATGTTTGGAGATTTTTTTTTTCAGAGGAAACCTAGTGTTTCCGGCAAGTAGCAATGGTGAGAGGGGGTTCCGAAACCTCCTCCTCTCCCCCCTAATCGCTCACAACCCCTAAAAACGGCAACGTATTTCGAAATTTTAACCATATCATTATTTAAAAGTGATAGGAATTAAGTATTTGGTAGAAAATTGTGACTGGCAGAACTTTTAGCTTTGGTAGAAAATTTGGCAGAAAATTTGGCAGAATCTGTGGTAGAAAATGGTTACCTTGAAAGAAATGGTAGTTTTGGAGATATGTTTGTTTTTGTATGACTAGTAGTTTTGGTAGCAATAGTTGTTATGGTACTAATGGTTGGTTTGAGATAATGGTAGATTTAGTATAAATTGTAGTTTTGGTAGAAATGTTATTAATGACACAAATTGTAGAAATGGTAGGTTTGTTAAATACCGTTTTCTACTAAAAAACAATTTCTTTATAAAGAAATTGTTTTTTTAGTAGAAAACGGTAATAGTAGTCAGCCAAAACTACCGTATTACCGGAATAACGTTCCGAGAATTATGAATGTTAGTAGGTGCTTTATTATTACTACAATGCCCGCTATATCTTAATATATAAAATCCTTGCGTTACGGAATGACTGACAGACACGCTACAGCCGAAACTATTGGGCGCAGAAAGCTGAAATTTGGCATGTATGTTCCTTGGAGACCGTAGGGGTGCACTAAGAAGGGATTTCCCGAAATTCCCACAGGATCGGCCAAAACGGGTAAATTTAAAAAAAATGCAGGCGTAGCTGCTGGCGTCCTCTACTTGTATATAAACTTCTTTGGTGTCTAAATGTTGATTTGATTGTGTAGGAAGGTGGTCACAATAAATTGATGATGCCTTTTGCAGTCCACTACAGGACTTAAGTCCTGTAGTGGACTGCACATGGTGGTTTTGGGTAGCCTCTCCACATGGTGGTTTTGGGTAGTGGGACAGAAGTAGATAAAAAAACGCGCTTATAATGTCTACTTGGTATTATTAGTATTACATGGCTATGATTAGCTGCTTACTATCAGGCGCGCAGACAGTAGCTCGTTTGCCACCTCTACTGTATAAAAGTGGCCAAGTGCGTGTCGGGCCACGTTTTTCGGTGGCTGGCTTCTATACGCAACGGTTAGCCGCTAACCATCAGGCAGGCGCATTTGCCATCCTTGTAGTATAAAAAAGGAATACTTCATTCATATCGTTCTAGAGCTGCGTAGTCCTCATGAGCAAATGTATTGTATAATCTTTTACTGGAGCCAATTAAGTAAACAGAATGTGGCATATAATTTAGAGTACAATTGTAATAATAGTTTTAAATAGAAAATAGTTTACCATACTACTAATAATCATGCAATTAATGAACTTAATCCTGGAGCTTCATAGTATTGATCGGTTAGTTAGCTGGTAGTATTATGACTGGATTTAAAGAAGTATGGCATGTAAAGTATAACGTGGATCCACAACACATTGATTTGTTTTTATGTAAGTTTACTGGATTCAAATAAATACGTACGATGCAGCATGTAATCAGAGTTAAATAATACGGAAATAAACAAAATAATGCTAGTAAATAACTCCATGGCTGCTATAATTTCACTCGTGGATCTAATAATGCATGGTTATAATAAATATAAATCCTCTGGATCAACTTATGTATGCTAAATAGATAAAGATTTCATCTAATGATAATAAATATCTATGGGCCTTATCCGAAGGCGCAAGGTCACTCAGAGGGCGATGGAGAGAGCAATTCTTGCAGGTTTCCTGTGCGAGATCGAATCAGAAATGAGGAGATCCGCAGGAGAACTAAAGACATAGCTCTCCGGATAGTCAAGCTGAAATGGCAGTGGTCAGGGCACATAATAATATCTCGAAGTTGAGGCCGTGGAGGCAAAAAGGTTTTGAAGTGGTGGCCACATACCGGATGACGCCGCAGAGGAAAGTACTCCGCAAGGTGGATCGACGATCTCGTTAAGAATGCGGGAAGCGGTAGGATGCGGGCGGCTTAAGACCGGTATGTGTGGAGAACCTTGAGGGAGTTTGTCTGTCTTGAGTATGTCTAGCAGTGGACGTCGTTTGGCTAATAAGTTGATGAATTGATGATATTTCATCATACCAGCCAAACGACCCAAATTCATATAAGCACGCAGATATGGCGCGGCGTGTATAGTAATGTAGCCACATAATATCCATAAGCTTGTGTCCATAAGATTATCAGTATCAGTTCATAAAATTTAAAACGGATCAATATAGTATGCTTTCGGATTTGACAATGTATGGACGTAATGAATATAAATTCAATGGATGATCTTATGAATGGAAAACTAAAATTTAATTAATTGTAATGTGAAACCATTAAGTATTGATTGACGGGTATATGTATGTCTTAAAGGAGCCAAATAAATATACAGATTATGGTATACAATTATGCATTAAATAGTAAGCAAGAATATTCAAACAAAATACTCAACTAATATAATCGTGGAGCCACATAATATTAACCAGCAGGTCTAATATAATATATAGTTTTGGATTCAAATAAGTACGCATATGTGGCGTATAATGTGAGCGGCCCGTGGCAAAGTGGCGACTGCTCGATTCTATCGATTTGCAAGGTTAAGCCATCTGGTTTATAGATGGGTGACCGGCCACAAAAAGTCACACCCTCCGTGCCTCGGAGAGCACGTTAAGCCGTCGGTCCCAGATGTCATCAAAAAGATCCTTGACAGTCGTTACGAGGAATTAGTACCCGCGAACATCCTGACTGTGGTCTAAAACATAGAATATGGCTATCCCTTCTGGTTGCGGAGGTCAGACGGCAGTCGCTCTGTGGAAAAGCTAATTTTCTGTCAAATCTGGTTAGACTAGAAAGCGGCGCCCGGGCTCCAAGGCGAATGCCTGGATGCAACTGGCATAACGCTCGGAGGATGGTGATGATTTGGCATAATTTTTATACAGTATAAATGGAGCCACATAGTATACAAGAAATGGAAAATATCGGACTTAAATAGTATTTAAATTATCAAGTAGAAATAGGATCAATATAGTGCTGGTAAGAATGTATAAAATGGTTATATCATATATTATTATTATTACACGGAGCAAGTACTGAAGTAACTTGTCCCTGGAGCCACATATTTATGATTGCCACGTCTGGATTTAAAAAAGGACGCACGCATGGCATATAATTCGGAGCCAAAAAGTTGACGTCGGTCTGAGATATATGGCCGTTATGGATCCAGTTTTGTTCGGAACTTCAGCCAAATTTATCACGAATACATCTAAATTTTATTGAATATATTTGACAACGTCTTGCCATGAATGGCAACATTGTGAAAATATCAAAAATATATTCCATAGAGCAAATGTTATTTAAGTGCAAAGGTGGATCAAGTAAGGAACGGCATTACCGCGTGATCAACCAAGTCCGCAAACAGTCGTTTATATATATATATATATATATATATATATATATATATATATATATATATATATATATATATATAAGGTATCTAACCTTGTGTATGGCAGTCTATTCATTATCCCACTGGGTTATCACTGCCTCAATACGTACCTATTATCTCTATCGATAACTCATAAGAAAGAAACACTTCGTTGGTGTGTGTATGAATTTCGTCTAATCTACTCTAGAATCTAGAGTTGATTGAATTTATTCATTGACATTTCCCATATTTATTATTCCTTAATTATTTATATTTTTTTCCTTTCTCGTGAGCGGATTGTCCACGACTCTACTCCGTATAGGAAGATAAAGAACACGAGTGATCGCACTAGTCTCATTTTTGTTTGGTAGAGACGTTTCGATATTTCCATAGGTATTTTTGTAAGCTTGCTTATAGCAGCTTTGACCATCTGAGTGCGTCTAGTGACTTCTTTCTCACATCTACCCTGGTTGGATAGTAGGGACCCCAGGTATATACATTCTGAGACAACTTCAAGGTCTGAGAGTTCATTAGTACGTGTGAGTTGGTCAGTTCAGTCAACTATCATCAGCTTTGTTGTTGATTTATTAATATGCAAACCTACCAACTCACTCTCTCTTTCCACTCTTCTAAACAGCTGGGTCAGTTCAGCTTCTGAGGATGCGAACATGGTGGTATCGTCTAGATATCGGAGGTTACTGATCTTCCTGCCAGCCACTGATATACCACCGTCCCATCCTTCCAGGGCTTTTTGCATGATATGCTCACCATAGATATTAAAAAGAATGGGAGATAGTATACACCCTTGCCGCACCCCTTCATTGTTTTAAAAGGCCCAGAAATTACATCGTTGATTCTCACCATGTTCTCTGCATCTGAATATAAGTTAGAGATCAATATCACTAGGTGTTACGGCCATTTCAATTAGCACTCTCCATAGACACTCCCATCTCACGCAATCAAAGGCCTTGGAGTAATCAATGAAGCACATTGGCATATTAAACTCTCGGCTCTTCTCTATCATCTGCCTTAAAAAAAATCGTGTCGAGATATCTCAACATTATAGTAATAAAAATGCTTCCTAGCAACTGTAAGAACAACCATTACACAAATGTATCAATTTACACATTTTCAATTTAGCAACGAAACCTTCAAGTCAAAAAGCTTAATAACCTAAATGGAAATATATTGACTCTTTCCTAAAAACACCAAATATTTATAAAACATTAAAGTAAGAATCTTGCGACCAAAAAGCAGAGGTAATTTACAATAAAAACGCTACCGAGCAGACTCCCAAATTGACTGCCATTGTACAGAATAAAAGCTCTGAAAGCATTTCGTAGATACGTCTCGAAACAATGTATAATAATGATAGATGATGTTCGTTTTCACGGTTCAAGTAAAATGTATGGCAGCCTATATTGTTGTCGAGGAATTATTCGTTATTTTTGACAGTAAACAATGCGTCGAAAAGCCATTTAAGGTAATATTTTTTATAATGTTTTATGTAAAGAATAGAAGAGGGGAAGAGATGTAGCTCATATGAGTATCGTGACCCGCGGTCGAGAAGGTTCCTGGCCAATATTACTCTAATAAAAAAGGTAACAGATTTTTTTATTAGACTTATAATTATACCGGATTGAAGTTGATTTTCATTCATCCTTATTGAATTGTCTGCAGTCTTACTTCATGTCATGTTACTAACTGTATGGACCTGAAAAATATAGTTAATTCGAAGTCACAGACAGACACTTCAATTGTATCTATGGAAGACTAGATGAGCCCGCGGTTACACCAGCGCTATTTAAAGCTACTGCTCCGTACCCGTGGCCCATAGCGTGATGTTATATAGCCTCTCTGGATAACAACACAAACAATTATTCATATCGAACGATCGAACCAGTATTTCTTAAGATTAGTGCGTTCAACCAAACAAACAAAACTCTTCGTGTTATTAGACAGATTGACAGATGAGTCGATCTATTCTTTGGAGGAGGTTATATAATAGGAAGGCAGCCAGGACATACACCTTGAAAAAGCAATAGCCGTAAGAGTAAAGGTTGTGGAGTGACGACCACGCACAGGATGCCCTACTCAAGATTGCCCGACGCTCAAGAGCGTTCAGTACGGCAAGCGTGGCCTGTAATTAGTAATGGACATCTATTAATAACAACTGTTGTTGTGGGGTAAAAGAAGATGTAGTGACAAGACAACCATTGAGAAAGGTATGCTAAGATGGTTTGGACGCATGGAGAGGATGGATGACGAAAGACTGACCAAGAAGTTATATAAGTCAAGTGTGAATGGGACAGGAGGAAGGGGAACACCTAGACGGACGTTCTCTGACCAGATTGGAGACATCCTAAAAAAAGGACGGGCCAGAAGTACCCTGAACAGAAGTGCATGCATGAGAAACTTGATGGCAGTGAATGAAGCAAGAGAAATATGTCAGGATCGTTGCAATTGGTGTTCCGTAGTCTCTGCCTACCACTCCGGGAAACAGGCGTAAGTTGTATGTATGTATGTATTAATAACAATATAATAATAGTCTCCCACATACACACATCTCCATATAGTGCCAAACTAAGCAGAGCTTGGACTATAGGTACTAGACAATGGATAACCGTACATGTATACTTTTTTTGTATTGGCTTGGATGATAAAGATTTAAGCCTTAAACCTTAAACCTTAGAAGCCCAGCAACCACAACACCGGTTCTACTGACTGCCCAGCAAGAACAGAGAAACGGTACATAAACTCAGTTGATTATGGAGGCGCCTAAGAGCGGCGTTCTTCTCTGGTATTTCAGGTCTTTAATCTTATTATTTGTCAACTTTATTATATAGGTATTAATTTGTCATTTTGTGATTCATAAACAGTTAATACACCTCATTATATTGACCTACTAACATTATACTGTAAAATCATCTAGTTGCATAAAATGCACACACGAATTATGTTAGTAAATAATAAATGCTTAATGCAGTTTTAATAACATTGACATAATTCTCGATTCTGCTGACACACAGTTTTGTAAATTTCGCGTGTATGTGTAAGAAAATGCTCGACACGCAATTATATTGTAAATTTCATGACCATCTTAATTATATAATATAGATAGTAATTAGTAAAGAACTAAGTTATATATTGACCATTTTGTTTATCGTTAAATACGTACAATTCTGGATGTATTGTAAAAAATGTAAAGAGAGACCCAACCGCCTGTAATACAGTTTTTAACTAGTACAGGGGTATGGTGTTCTTTCCAATCCATTGAAAATCTATAGCATTAATAGTTATTTTATATTAGAACATTGTTTGTATTCATGTCTGTATTTCTGCGAATAAATTTATTATTATTTTTATTAAAAAAATCAAGTAAATAATAATGATAATCATAATAGACATCACGCCTTACTAAAGCAGTAACATAATAAAAATTAAAAAAGGTTTTACTTGTTAACCTGTCATGAAAATGGATAATAATTTGCTAAAGATTAAATTTGAAAGCTTTTCTGAGCTTGGATTATAGCATTCATAGCGTTATTTGGCTTGTCGTTTGTAATAGGTAGGCAAAGTTTGTAGAGGTCGCTAGTGACGCCACGTGCATGAGTGTACCGTGCTTCGGAGGGCACGTAAAGGTTCTGGTTCTTACTTGACAAGAATCGTTAGAAAGTTAAAGAAAGGAAAAAAAACAGACAATTTTTTTATCGTCAGCGTCCCTCGTTTCGACGCAACGTTTAGATTGCCAAGCATCTGCGATGTGGTAGGTACCACACACGCAGTCGACAATGACCGCAAAATATGTTCCGTGCGAACTGTATACATAATTTTCATACAAATTAGCACCCGCCCACGTAGCGTGGTACGTGTGATTTACTTCTTAATAAGATTATATCATCTGTCTCACAAAATGCATAAATCATACTTATACTACGCTAAAATAAATCAACATTAAGACAGATTTAATTCTCCAAGTCATTAGCGTCGCATTATAGCTAGTTATTTGCCACAATATTTTGTATTTTGCATGTCATCACTCTGGGGTCTAATTCGCCCCCACAGAAAAGGGGGGGTTGAAAGGTAATTAGGAGGACAATTATTTTTAATTTACGTTAAAGTGACGTAAAACGCTTTGGTATGAAAGCGCTTTAGAAACACTATACTGTAAACTATTTAGGGTAATGATTGGTGTTACGGCAAAATGGTTGCTTTGAAATTATCTGGTAAAAGGTTCCTTTTGGCAAATATAAATGAATTTCAGCTAGTGTTTACTACTTCCTGCATTTCTTAACAGGAAGTAGTCGATTAGTTTCACTTTTTAACGGACTACAAAAAAGAGTACGATGAGAGGATTCGTAATTCGGTCTTATTATTTATCGTTTATTACCTCAGAACTTCGTAATTTTGTTGCAATTGTAGAATTTTGTAATTTACGCTGATATACTCCACGTTACGATACATCCAAATTTAAAAATGGCAGTAAAAGGATTTTTCTTAGTTTTTTTTTATAGTAATAGGCGCGGCAAACGAGCAGACGGATTGCCTGATGGTAAGCAATTTCCGCCGCCCATGGACACATGCAACACCACAAGAATCACAAGTGCGTTGCCGCCCCTTGGGGTTGGGAAAAGGGATAGGATAAGGAGTGGGATGAGGGAGAAGGAATAGGGGATAGGGCCTTCGGCAGTCTCACTCACCGAACGAAACGCAACAATTTAGGTACTGTAACTTTACGTCGATTTTCTGTGAGAGGGTAGTACTCCCCGGTCGAGCCGGCCCATTCATGCTGAAATCAGTAAGGCTCTACTACCGTAATGATATCATTTTTTATTCTTTATTTGATTAAAATCGTTGAATCGAAAGGGAGTGCTAGCCCTGTGGTGATACCAATAGACTGCTGTGCAGAGGTTATCGGATTCGAATCCACGGCGCGCACCTCTAGCTTTTCGAAGTTATGCAGACCATAATCATTATTACAAAAAACCTTAAAAAATATTCAAGACCTCAAACTAATCTTGCAGGATATCAACTCTGAATTCCACATTCCAACGAACATCGATTCTACAGAAAAAGTTCGACCGAAACCAGCGAACTATCTGCCGAGTATGAAAGTTGGCGTAAGTTTTGTGAACCTTATCACAAGGCATGTTATTTTCGTAGTAGTTTTGAATGACATAACTACGCTGAAATATTCGCAGCCTGCTGAAAAATGGTAAAAGTTTGACATATACATGAGTTTAAATTTTTTTGATTCTTTGTATAATATTGCAGTATAGATTTTTGAAATGATGGAAACTGACTTGTTCCTGATAATAATAATGCTAACACAGACTCATATCATAATATATTTATTTTAGTAAAATTTTGACGACGTATCGTTAGCTAAAATTGTTCCATCACCTTTCTCACACAAATAATTATGCTGCATCCGAATCAAACATACGATCTTCGGCTTAGCAGTAGGGGTCACTAACCACTAAACCAACACCCGGTCGAGGCTCTATGTAACTGTACTGCTTGAAGCTTGTATTGGGTTTCTATAAAACTGGCAAACAGTTGTCTGTTTACGTAGGTATATTAACACCTCGTCACATGTTGAGTGCTGTCGGGTCGTATTTGTTTTATCATTGACCATTTTGTGATATTTTGATTCCACGTCTCATCAATTTATTTATCAATGTACAGGTTGCGTTAAATCTTTTCAAATTGGTTCAGTATAATTATGATCAAAATTGTTCACTGAACATGAACTTGGCGTGTTGAATGAGCAAGACGCTCAAATTCATGCCGAGTTCAATACGTCTTAAGGCAGTATGAATGCGCCACCTTGAAAATGTATGCCCTTTATATAGGGTATCGTAGTAAGAGTGCACTTTTTCATTTTAAAATAAAAACAAGTATTTTATGACTGAGTTGTGATATTTTTTTGTATTGTAAAGAAGACATGTTCCGATTAATTATGGAATAAAATATCCGGCAAATGACCCCACGGCTCCGATGACAAGCCATTACTCTTTTCATGAAATTTTCCATGACTTTTGCACAGAGATCTGGCTGTATCTCACCGATGCAGATGACGCGTTGGATTTCCGATTGAGCTCAGGAATTGTTTCGGGTTTATTCGCATAAACCAGAGATTTCACAAAACCCCGAAGAAAAAAATCGCAGGGCGTTAAATCGCACGATCTTGGAGGCCAGTTGACATCAGAATTTCGTGAGATATTGTGTTCTGGAAATCGTTGCTGCAATAAGTCGATCGTTTCATACGCGTTGTGGTAGGTTGCGCCGTCCTGCTGAAACCACGTGTCCAGATTCATGCCGTCCAGATGAGGCCACAAGAAGTCCGTTATCATATTCCTGTAACGAATGCTGAAAATTTGGCGAAGTTTGCGAGCGGTATCAGCGTATCTTCCCCCATTTTTGTAATGAGTTTTCACAATTATAACGCGTTGTTCTTTCGAAAAGAGCTCCATTTTTAATAATCGGAATAAACAGAGGTGACAGCTGTCAAATTTCAGAGTTGCCACTTGCATGAAAGAAAAAAAAATCCAATTTTAAAAAGTGCACTTTTACTGGGAAACCCGTTACTTACCAATTTTGAAGCAGTGAGACACACTTGCAAAGTAAAAATTTTGAATGTTATTTATCAGGTCTTTATCTAGTAAACCCATAGACAGATTGTAACGTATGTCCGGTATCTACCGCGTCTGCGTCATAATACCGTCCATACGCTCGGCCAATCATCAGAAAAGGCCATTGTCCGCGCTCGCGAAGCCTGACCAAATATGGTCACGTAGCGACTCCAAATCTGATGGAAGGGCCAGTATATAAAGGGGCCGACAGAGAAGCCGGCACGTCGCTTCTACTACATACCTACGATTACGTACTGACCCTACGTCGAACGTGTATCCTGGTCCCAGCTGTGGGTGAGTTACTAAATTTACTGCACTAGCGTACTGCCCATCTCTCTACCTGCTAGCTGAGGCCGGCTGACGCCGCCTGCCTGACTCTATTGGTTGTGGGTTTCCTAATGCTGCTTCCCTTCAGGTTCCAGATCTACTTTGGAAGCTCCGAGCTACGCTACCTAGACCGCTACACTTCCTTGCATCCATCGTCTTCGGCGTCACCTCTGCCGAAGAGTCTGGCCCTGCCCTGCTCATCGCACTCAGACTGCCGGCGCCTGCCAGCTGAACCAACGGCCTGCGAGGATCTGCCACTACGCGCAGCCCTTCGAGCAGCCTGCCCTGCACGCTACCAGAGGGAACAGCGTGGGAGAATGCAGCCCTTAGTGTTCAGGCCAGTGTCGTGTTGTTGGTCGGTCATACTCGTGCAACAGAAGTGAGAAAATACTCGGCAAATAAACGCATAAGAAGCCTTCCTGCGTTTCTATTCTAGAACCCGTTACAAGATACATCATTGGAAGATTTTCGCTCGATATAATTTTAATTTGTAAAACATGCTTTCTTTAAATATTTTTATGGATATTTTAAAAAATACTCCACTTTTCGCCTTGAAATTGCTACTCACCGAAAGAAGGGTTAGTTTGATAGGAAATGCATAGACGAATAATTGTCTCTAAAACAATTATACTTGAGTTATGAACGAAATAAGACTTCAGACAGTTTCGTGGTGGCACGCAATGTCAAAAATCTTGCGATATTCAACTCCAGCTAACACTTGACGATGACCTCTGAACGATTTTTTAACCGTCAAGCCTATTAGGACTGAGCATTAGCATTGACTTCAAGTTTTTGTCTTGTCAGCGCTTTTAACACTATTGATCTGTTGTTGGCGATGCGTGAGAAACCGTCCATTAATATTGATGCACATTTCATCCCACTGCAGTGTAATGAAGACTTCCTCCAGCGCGTCGGTGAAGAGTTTCAGGGATATAAAGTCACCCTATCTTACACCTCGAAGCGAATAATTCTATTCGGCAACAGTAAATACACATAAACTGGCGGCATCTATCTAGGACACCGATGGAATCACGGAGGCAAGATTGAAGATCCTGAATAGAGCTATTAGATATTTAACGTTGACTCGCGGACGCATCCTCAGTCTAGCTATTAGTTATTTAACATTGACTAGAAATATTCTGCGGTACCCCCTTCTACTTGGAAGAACACTGTACCTCGTTCTTCCACAATCACGGCAGTCAATTTCTCAAAATACAAAAAGACAAAGCAATGTGAGCCATGCACGCAGCAAGCTAGGCTCATTTTCACATGTCACCTGTGTTATATGACAAAGATGAAAAGGACCCTGAAACTAGACCTAGTGGTAATTAGAGTCGGTGTTTGTCTCCATAGTGTACACAATGTTCTCTAGGATTCTAATTTTCTAGTTAGTTTAGTTAGAGCTAAAGTACTAGTATATTAAGGCTAGGTAATGAGATACATAGGTACGGGTTAGGCATGGGTTCAAGGCTAGGCTAAGACAGGTATTAGTTAGAGTAGTTCAGGTGTGTAGAAATCTAATTTAATACCTCTTGTAAGCGTAGTAGAATCGTGCGTAATCTTCGTGTATAAACTTCAAGAAGATAGTGGTGCATGTCGTTGGTTTGAACCCGATATTCTCCGTGTGGCAGTCTGATGGTATTCAAGTGGTCTGTCGCTACTTCACTTATTATGCAATTAAAAACTTTTCTGATGGAACGCCTTAGTTTTAAGTATTTGAATAAACCACCAAACAAGAGCAAATTTAAAATTTTGTGCTCATGCAGGCCTCACACAGTATATCATTAATATAGCTATTCATTTCAGGCTTTTTTTCTTATAGTAATAGGCGGTAAACGAGCAGACGGATCGCCTGATTATAAGCAATTACCGCCGCCCATGGACACAAGCAACACCACAGGAGTCACAAGTGCATTGCCACCCCTTGGAGTCGGGAAAAAGGGATAGTATGAGGAGTGGGATGAGGGAGAAGGAATAGGGGATAGGGCCTCCGGCACTCTCACTCACCGAACGAAACGCAATGGTTTATGTACTGTTACTTTGCGTCGATTTTCTGTGAGAGGGTAGTACTTCCCCGGCCGAGCCGGCCCATTTATGTTGAAATCAGCAAGGCTCTACTTTTTTTTTATAGACTCACTCCTGTATCCCTGAAGGGGTAGGCAGAGGTGTAATATTACACCCACATTTCGCCATGAATTTTAGGTCCCACGTAATTGGGGGCGAGACTATTGCCGTACCGGGCACATTACCAGACTCCGTGCTGCTACTGAGAATTTCCTAACGGAAAAACCCAAAAGCACTTTGCCCGACCCGGGAATCGAACCCGAGACCTCCCAATCCCACGCGCACATTTATGCCGCGAGACCAACGAGGCAGTCTAAGGCTCTACTACCTGTTAAAATTAGTAGTCCGGAGATGAGCCTGAATGAAAAACCTTCAAAGATATCTATGTGCAAAACTTAGAGATTTTTATCTATAACTGAAGACTGTAACATGATTCCTACGGGTCCGCCGGTGTTGGTGTCGGTTGGCTGACAAAAGTAACAAAAGGTAGTCTATGTGTTATTTCGATCTGTAAGCTATATTACTGCAAAGTATCGTCGAAATCCGCTTAACAGGTTTTGTGTAAGGATTATTATCAAATTAAAAGTCCTTTTATTCACTTATCCTGCTAAGTGGTAGTAGTACAATTAGTTCACGTTAGCAGTATAACCAGTAGGATGCGCGTCAGGGTCGGAGGGGAACTCACTGAAGAGTTTGAAGTGATAACCGGACTAAAGCAAGGAGATGCGCTGTCACCTATGCTGTTCAACCTAGCACTAGAACATGTCATCCGAAAAGTCATGACACTGGACGTCGGATTGCATTTGAATGGCCAGCATAGGGTTATTGGATACGCTGACGATCTAGCACTATTGGGTGAAACAAAAAAGGAAGTGGAAGTCTTGGTTGAAACTCTGGCATTAGAAAGCTCCAGGGTTGGGCTGGAAATCAACCATGACAAGACGGAATATCTCCACATGAAACGCTATAAAAACACAAGGCGGTAGCGTGAATACCTACGCGTTGGAGATGTTTCGTTCCGAGGTGTTGCCAATTTTAAGTATCTGGGGTGCACTATCACGGACACAAATACAAGGGAAGAGGAAGTCGACATCCGAATCCACAAACACCTTTTGCAGGGCTGCACTACATCGGAGAGCGTCCGATGTAGTGCAGCCCTGCAAAAGGTGTTAGTGTCCAAGCTATTGAGCAGGAAAACCAAGATACGCATATACAAAACCGTCATAAGACCTATCTTAATGTATGGTAGCGAGGCGTGGACACTAACCCTTAAAGAAGAAGAAAAGCTTTTAGTGACGGAGAGGAAAATCATGCGTAAGATTCTTGGCCCAACCCAAAGAGAAGATGGCACTTGGAGAGTCCGAAAAAACAACGAAATCGAGACGCTAATCGCCGAACCAAACATAATCGGGGAAACAAAGGCCCAGAGACTCCGCTGGTTGGGCCACCTAGAGAGAATGGATGGCGGTCGTAGTGTCAAGAAAGTATATCTTGGTACTCCGATCGGCCGCCGATCCGTTGGCAGGCCTAAATACCGGTGGAAGGACACAGTTGAACGGGATTTGCAAGAGCTCCAGGTTACAGACTGGAAGGGGTCAGCACGAGATCGAAATAAATGGCGTTCTCTTGTATCGGAGGCCAAGACCCACTTCGGGTCGCTGCGCCAGAGGAGTAAGTAAGTAAGTAAGCAGTATAATCAGTAGCGTTCGAAATCACGACCTCTATTTACCTCGATCCTGTGCCAAATGGTTCAAACATTGTGCTTTAAATAACCTCGTGATGGTAAAACGAAACACAAAACAGTGGACATTTCTGAACCTGTGGGTTCAATGTCTGTTGTAAAATGTTTGTTTTGATCTGAAAATTCATCTCAATTGTATTTCTGTGTTATGCGAATTTTATATCCGTATTTTTTAATCTACTACATAATTATTGTAGCTATAACCGCACATTTTATTTCAAATTAACTGTTTCTTCCTGATGCCGTAGGAATTTCGAGAAATTCAATTAAATAAAAAGTTCGTAGAATATTTAATATGGATACCATGAAAATGTCAACCGCAAAGACTATAAAAAATAAATGTTGGTTTAAACGAAAATTTTCTTATTTTGTATAATCTCGCTTACGCAGAATAACGCTAATAAAAGGTTGCGTTTTAGAATTCTATGCTTCAGGTAGGGAGTAGATTTTTGGCATTTGCATTTAGGTACCTGCTAGTACCTTATTATTAAAATCGTAAGATGATTACTGACATGCTAAGAACATTCGTCAAAACTTTGTGCCAACATTTTTCACCATGAATTGCTTACTTTAATGTTTAAAACGAATACAGGAATTAAATTATCTGTATATAATATAGGAATATTATATGTAGCCGTTTAGCTGACCCACTTGTGGTGAGTCATGGTGAAATATATTGTGCAATCGTTTTGTTCATTACGTGCAATTCATTATTGCAATTATTACGTTTGGGACATTTTGCAGCGCAGGAATTGTGACTGTTTTATCGAATTATGTAAACTCTTGTTCGAATATGTGACACAATTAAAAGATATGTGTTTTAATAGTATAATAATGAAGGTACATACGAATTGGTTGATTTATATCCGAGTCAGTTTATGCGTAATTATATTTAATTAATAGTTTTCATTTATTTTGTATCCTAGACTAACCCGCATACATCAGATCTAAAACTAGTCAGAGATTGTAAAATGTGATAACTAAGAAACTAGTAAGTATACTTATTTATACATGTGTAGATGAATTACACCTAGACACAAAAAGCGCATCACACAACGACTTGTCTTGGGTGGAAATCAAATCTACATATACAATATCAGTCAGAATAGTAACTCTTTAGTAAACCACTAGGTTTAATTACTTTACGCAGTATGTATATTTGTTATGAGAGTAGCAAGTGCATATGGTTTTCATTGAATATTTAACTAATGCATAGTGTATACTGTGTAAAATGCCTTGATGTAATTAATAAATAATTTACGTCATGACCTTATTACTGCCACTAAAATGTTCCTTACCAAAAGTCTATCTCTAATCATGAATGTAATTACCCTAATACCATAGCCTAAAAACAATCATAAATACATAAACCATCTTTGGCAGTGAAATAAAAAACAACTAAAAATACAAAACACAGCGTTCAAAACCAACAAAAACATTTTAAAACACGAAAAATAAAATTAAACACCGCCAATCTTTCCTACATCTAAATTAAAACAAGCAGAGAACCCAAAACTACGGTACCCATCAGATACCATAATCCTTATAATAACAAAACCGCTACATTCTTTAATAATTTTCATCCCCTGTAAAAATTAATTAGTATAAGATTAAGAGTAATACGCCTGCTGATTTATGAGGGTAACCCAAAAAAATATTCAACCCTTTCAGGGTTCCGTGTTACGTAATATATAGAAAAACCCTTGCGTTTTGTTTGGCCCTCATTAGGGCTTGCTTGATGAAGGGTTATTTAATGGCGTATGGAACTATTTTGTCTCTTACAATGTGTAGTGAAGAATAATCATCATTAAAATGTTGTAAAATGGCCTTGGCTAGTTTAGTAAGCAAACCTACGACATGGGTTATCGAGGTCGCATATTCCACTTCTGCTTAGTAGGGTTTGATATTTCCTTTACGTACAATGTTTGTTCTGTGGATAAGACTGTGATGAAGAATAGAAGAAATGGGAAAGTGCGATTGCTACAAATTATTGTGTAGTCCCGTGTAGGTCAAAGTTTTAGTCAAAGGTTCAAAACAATACATCTGATCGTTGCAATGTTGCCTAATGTGCTTATAAAATTACTTTCATAATGTAAAATTTTGAGCTTAAGTAATTTGTATGTCCATATCAAATCAGCAGTATTCGGCATCTCTACGGGTTGCGGAGGTTAGATGACTTTCGCTCTGTGGAAAAGTTGATATTCTGACATATCTGGTTAGACCAGTAAGCGGACCTCGGGCTCCAAGGCAAGCAAGTCTTGGATGCAACCGGGATAACGCAGGGGCGATGATGATTCAATCAGCAATATTGGATATGGACACACAGATAACGCCAAGATAAAATTTTAGATTTTAGTTTTATTTAATTAAAGAAGATTTCTCGTACATAGTTATACTCTTACACTCTTACTTCATGAATGAAAAAATAAAATAAAACTAAATATTGGACAGAACCAGTTAAAAAAATACAGTGCTATCTTGTCCAGTTTTAATTTGAGTTTAATTAAACCAGTATCTTTGTTTAGCGGCAAAGGTGCCATTGTAGTTAGGTCAAAGCTTTCATAATAATATGGACAATTATGTACAAGGATTCTGATATTAAATAAAATACTTTTGTAAGTGTTCTGAGTTTGACGTATCCGTCTCTTTTATCAAGAATATAATAGTGCCGCAAAAAAACTGGGTAACACTGGAATGAGAAATCTTTATACGCTTGGTAGTGTGCACAATGCTATAAAATATAAAGAAAATAATTAAAGTATAAATAGCAACCACTAAAAGTAACTAACTATTTTGAATTAGGTAGTGCAATAAACATGGGCAGCGATATCATAAATGACTTTCGAATCTGCGTGCGTATATAATTGTTAGTTATCGCTTGCTAAACTGTAATGATAATATTGTGAGGACAACTGCATATCTGAGAGTTCTCCACAATCGTCTCGATGATATATTGTGCATTAGCTACATGCACTTGGCCAGCGTGGCAGACTGCAGCCTAACCATTTTCTTTTTGAGGAGAACCCCTGCCTAATAGTGAGTTTGAATACGTTATTAATAATAAATTGTGTTTCGGAGTAAGCGGCAATAGGCTAAATAAGTAAATAACACAAGGCTCGTTTCACAGTGTACCAGCCATAATCTGGGTGGAATATCGTAAAACAAGGCCTATAGCCTTTAGGTGCATGCTCACATCAAAGTTTCCAAATGTTGGACTAGGAACGTATACTCAATCACCCTAAAGAGGTGGTTTAAGTTACAAGTTGATGTTTATTATAGTAAACTAAGAGTGATTTAAATATACAGTACTAGTAGCTACAATACCACTGAGGCCATCTAGCGAATGATGGCGAAGGCAATCAGCACGGAGCCATCTTACGAACATAACGGAATTAACGTCCTGAATCGCGCAAGCTGAGTTCTCACACACGAATACTATGTGTATGTATATACAAGTTCCGGAGTACTTCCGTCGGACTGCAGTCCACCAGGCACGATCACCAAGACTGGCCAGAGAATCCACCCTTCATTTGGAGAATGACTACACGTTATTCCTACATAGTAATAACTCTAGGACCTGCCAATAAGAATTGAAAAATAGTTTTGCATTTGATAGTTCAATTATTTAACATTCTGGTCATCACGTACGGCATCGGAATGTGATGACTCCACCAATTACCAGTGGATATCTCCTCACGTGTTAAAGCTAGACGGCAGTAAATACAAAATTACTAGATGGGCAGTAGCGTTTAGCAAAGACCTGCCAGCCACTGCGGTCGCCAATCCTCTTGCCAAGCGTGCCCCTGCAATACCTCCTAAGAATAAATACCTACATTCAGAAAAAGCCTTTCAATATATAATATCGATCCGAAGAGAATCGGAGAGGACAGAAGCCTGCAACTGCACGGCACGCCTAGTTCATCCCGCATTGGAAACAGTCTTTTGAACATGTGCCTTCTTATCTGGACCTGGAGGCAACTTTTTTATTGCTCCTAAAATTCTAGAAATGCAGACTGGGCGCATGCTGGCGCACTCGCGTCCCTGCGCGTTATTTTCCACGTGAGGTAGCTTCGATGCTCTTGAGGAATTCATTATTGTGTTTATTGAATTTGCTTGATAACAGTTTGACTCTAAAAAAGTTCTGCTTTTCTTACCACCATAGAAGCGCTGGTTTGAATTTGAGTAGCTATCAATATTAACTTATTAATAGGAGCTCGTTTCTGTGTAGGCACAACCTTGATATCTCTGCTTCCAAGAAATTTAATTAAATATTCGGGTTAGGATAAATTACTAGCATAACTTAAAAGTTTAAGTTATGAAAGTAATTTCTTCAACGATGAATATATAACTATTTTAGGCAAATAAAGCAGTTAGCCTAAACTAATTAGGATATATCTAGAATAAATTGTTTAAAGAATATTCTAAAATTAGACTTCCTCTGTGATTATGTCTATCCTTTACATAGTTCTCATATTACCTACAAGCTTTTGCTTGGTTTGGGATTAGATGATGTTGTGAGTATAATTATGGTAGAATATATTAATATTTATTAGAAAATATTAACGACTTTACCAAAACCCACTTTTCTCTTATAACTTGTCCACCTAGTATTACCTGCAAAATAGTGTAAGGGGCAAGCACCAAAACTTACTGTTCCCAATTTTAAACTCTAGTAGGCTTATTTTTTACCAAAATCCACACAAAAACAAACCGTATTCTTTTAGGAAAAAGGTCAAAAATCGCATGGCAAATAAACGATAGTTATTCGCAATGGACGTAATATATCGAATTGTAAAACGGGAAGATTCGTGAAAGTTTCAGTCTGAAGTTGAATAAATGTTAGTGAACTTATCGCTGTGTTCATAGTGTCTTGTTATGGTGCATTTGCACTTTTACGGGCTTTTAGGGTTTAGTATGATTTGAGGTATGGAGACGTCAAGTTTTAGAGTACACCATTTCAAATTTTAGCATTGTAATACGTTTTGAACAGTTATATAAGTACATTTTATTTCAACTTTATGCATAGTTGTAGCTATAAAGTTTAAATGTAGTGTTGAGTCTATGTGTTTTTTATATATTACACTTATAGATGTAGCGATGTATAGACAGAAAGGGGCGGCTGCCCCTTTCTGTCTATACATCCCCCACATACATGCCCCCACTTTAAAATCAAAACAGAAAAAAGGAAAGATACCCTACATCTAATTTGTTTCTCAATAGTTTTCGCGCAAATCTATTCTATCATTATTTTTTTAGTGTATAGTATTTCGAATTTTTTGTCTGCCAATAAATATTATTTGCAGCATATCGCTTGCACTTATTTCATTCACACGATTTTCTTTGACGTGGCACGACTAACCCTTACCCTTGAATATACTGATACTGGTCTATACCATGGAATATCGCTTTCCCAAAGAGTTGGGAGGTCAAATCAAATCAAATCAATCTTTATTTTGCGGAACATGAGTATTTAAAAGTTCTTACAAAAATATTTTAGTAACATCATATTCTGTTGTTATAGCAGCATGCAAAATTAACATAATATTAGGTTAGAAAAATTAATTCAATAATTATTAAATAACACAATTATTAGTATCTGAATTAAATATAAAACAATAAAATAATCAAAGAAATAATCAACAACATGCATATGAAATGTCAATTATTATAAACAAAGCCAATCATTTAAAATATAATATGATCATTTAAATAATCAGTTGTAGTATAGTAGGCCTTTTCAATTAACATTGCCTTAATTTTATTCTTGAATAATAATTTGCCCGATATTTCAAGCAGAGTTTTAGGAAGATGATTATACAGTCGGACAGCCATACACATACTTTTATTAAGCAGGGCTGTTCTGTTTCCTGGCACACATAATTCTAGGCCTCGTCTCCTACTGTTCAGACTTGTAAGCAGATTTAAATTTTTCTTCACAAATATTACTGTTTCTAATATATAAACGGATGCAAAGTAAGAATTTTATGATTAATAAAACATGGTTTACAGCTGTCTGTAGGTTTAATACCGAATATTGACCGTATACACCTCTTTTGCGCCCTAAATGCAGCATCCCTGGCCGCAGAATTACCCCAGAACATAATACCATACTTTATCAGAGATGAAACATACCCATGATAGGCCGTTAAAACAGCCGCAACACTCGCAGTTTTTCTTAATCTGTATAGTGCAAATGAATATGTATTTAACTTGGCACATAGTTGGACAGGTGTTTTCCGCACTTAGCCACTGAATTGGGCCATTGTGCGTGAGCAGTGACACGGTTGTCACCTGCTACTCATACCAAAAAACTTGGCACATAATGCTTCTATATGATGCTTCCAATTTAAGTTATAGACTATATTTAAACCAAAAAATTTTGTAACTGCCACTTCTCCTATATTTTGGTCTAAATACCGGCTATCCATATTCGTCAATTTACTCGATCTATTTCTGAATGTCATAAGATGAGTTTAATTTTTTATTTTTTATTTATAGTCTCACGCCTGTATCCCCGAAGGGGTAGACAGAGGTTTAAATATTACACCCACATTTCACCATGAATTTTTAGGTCCCACGTAATAGGGGGTGAGCCTATTGCTATTACTGGGCACATCACCAGACTCCGAGCTGCTACTGAGTATTTGTAAAAACCTAGTAACACTTTTGCCCGACCCGGGAATCTAACCCGGGACCTCCGATCAGCAGTCGCATGGCGGGGTCACGGAAACTCATAAATTTATATTCATATTATTTAATGTCAACCAATTAATTATATTATTTAATGTCAAATTTTATCTCTTGTTCTATAAATAGTTTATCTTTGCTAGTAATTATCACAGTGCTGTCATCAGCAAATAGTATTGATTTATGATTTATCACTTTTGGAAGATCGTTAGTATATATGTTAAAAAGGAGTGGGCCTAACACGCTGCCTTGTTGCACTCCTAATTTAACTTGCCTTATTGCTGATGAGTATGTTGTAACTTTTTTAGCAACAGGACAAATCCTAGTTACTTGTGTAATCTGCGACCTGTTGTCTAAGTAGGATTTAACCAATTCGTAGACATTACCTCGTACACCATATGCGTAAAGTTTCTGTAGCAGTAACCTATGTTCAACACAATCGAAAGCTTTCGATAGGTCCATAAACATCGCACACGCTTGATTGCCTATATCCATATTAGTCAGTACTGAATGTAGAAATCTGTATATAGCAATATCAATGGATTTGTACTTCCTAAAGCCAACTTGTTCTTCACAAAATAAATTATTTGATTCGAAGTAGTTGTAAATAGTGTCATAAATATTTTTTTCAAATATTTTTGATAGCACAGGGACAAGGGCTGTTGGTCGGTAACAGTTCATGTTATTTACATATTTTTTCTTAAAAACTGGCTTAATTATTGTTAATTTGAGTTTATTCGGAAGAACACCCTGTGTAATGCATAGGTTTATTATGTAGCATAGTATGTGCGATAATTGAATTGACAAATGCTTTAAGACTTTTGTTATTGGAACGAAGTTCCTTATCGCGCGTTGCGAAAGGGGGCTAGACGGAAAAAATGAAGACGAAAAGTTGTAACGACACTTTTTGCTATAGTAAGCTATTGTAAGCCGTGCGGCGTGCGCATGTTTCTCTGTCTCTCTCTCTCGCTTATAGAAAGTAAGCATCATGTTCATGCTTTCTGATCACTAAAATGACATCTATTTGGGAATCCAAGATGGCGGACGAGACGTTTTTAATAAAATTAATACCATTTTCGGGGTTTTTATGGATTCTCGTCACGAAAATTACATCTATTTGGAAATCCAAGATGGCGGACGGGACATTTTTAATAAAATTAATATGGGTATAATTTTCGGGGCTATCATGCATTCTGATAACGTAAATGACATTTATTTGGGGATCCAAGATGGCCAACGGGCCATTTTTTGTAAAATTAACAATTATTACTAAAATTGAGCCTACTGATCAAGTTTATATTACATTATATTTGTTAATAATAAAAAAAAATATTATAATTTAAAAAAAAAGCCGTGTGGTTGACGGCATAGAATATAAGTGTCACCACCCCCAGATCTTACCGTGGGTGTCGTAAGAGGCGACTAAGGGATAACACGATGCAAATACCATCTTTGCGTGGAGACGGAAAACTTCACATCAAACCCTATACGACTGCCTCGTTGGTCTCGCGGCATAAATGTGCGCGTGGGATCGGTCCTGGGTTCGATTCCTGGGTCGGGCAGTGTTATTGGGTTTTTCTGTCACGAAATTCTCAGTAGCAGCACGGAGTCTGGCAATGTGCCCAGTACGGCAATGGGCTCGCCCCCTATTACGTGGAACCTAAAAATTCCTGGCAAAATGTGGGTGTAATATTACACCTCTGCCTACCCCTTCGGGGATACAGGCGTGAGTCTATAAATAAAAAATAAAAATAAAATATTACAATTCCTGCACAAATTAATCGAAAGGAACTTCGTTCCATCCGGGTGTCCCTTGCCATCTCTCAAGCAGTTTTTATGTTATCATATAGGTCAAACAGCAATTGCTCTGAAGAAAAGCTTATATCAAATGTCGCTAGACCCGTAAGCAGATTCCGACCTCTCAAACTTTTTGATACAAGCGGGGAAGCTAGAATGATAGCGATAAAAAAAAAAATGCGGTGTCTATGGACGGCTGTAATTAGTTACCATCAGCCCGTCCAGCATACGTACCACGAGAAAATTATCTCTACACGTTTACTCGTGTTTATGACGATTATCTCTATTAACTCGCTGACTCTAACATGGTTACACACACGATTCGACTCGTTATGTCAAATGTAGCTATAATAGTCGTTTTTACTTATCTGTGGCATTTCTCTCGACGATTCCTAACATGACGGCCCAATATTACTCGATTATGACAAATTTTGACAACTAAAATAGTAATAATAGTCGTCATGCTTTCATACGACGAGAACTACACGAGTAACTAAAAATATTTCTTTAAAACAACAAAGAAAATGGCAGTCCCTTAATATAATTATTTAATAACCTTATATGAAGAGCGCCACGCGAGAAAAGTTCAAAGAAAGCGAATTAGGGATCTCTGTGACCCTTTTACGTTGAACGACAGAGAATTCCAGTTGCTTTGGCGTAATTTACTATATCAAAACCAATGGCTCTGTTTCTCATAGAAAGGCTTGCCACGGATCTCGAGCCTCATTCAGATGGCCTGCCTGTCTATTTAAAGATAAGTTAATATCATTAGTATCGAAGCTGCGCATGGGACCTCATTCTTATTCAACACAATGTAACAATTGTTAATACTTTGTAGGTATTGACATCAGTTTCGAATTAAAACTAATCAACTTTTGAATTAAACAATACATACAAATTACAAATGTCAAATAGTACATAATATGATAAACTATAGAGGTAGATACAAGTCTTTTGAGCCATTTGAGCACAAATTGAATGAACTAAACCGGTGTGGTTACATTAATAAATGCCGTAATTGACATTCTATGTTTCAAAGGGCAACATCGGTTACTCGTGCAACGAGAGCGAATTCTTCGACGTGAAGCTTGTCTATCGTGGCGCGCATGTTAAAGAAAACGAGATATTAACCGATAACGACAATATTTCTTCATTCACGCGTGTGATATCTCGTGGTGCGTATCCTAGGCGGGCAGGTGACCTGCTTGCTTGTTTGTCTTATTATGCAATAAAAAAATACACTACAATAAACAAAACATTCGCTCTCCAAATGATTCTAATTTAACTTTCAAGCGTATGTGTTAATTGGTTTTCTAGGTGGAGATCATTGGATCTCACATAAACACACATACATGAAACTAAAATAAATGCTTGATCAAGCGGAACACACAAATCTAGTAAAACCTAGCTATTTTCTACAAAAGGGTTTAGTCGAACGGAAAGTGAACAATTTTTTCAAAGCAAAAAAGTGAATTGTTGCATTTTAAAATAGGTTTGGAGCACCGAATGTCCTGTTATTTAGATGCCGACAGACGCAGCTTAGATGAGTTTTAATACTTTGCCCATCCGTTTTGCTATAGTAACAAAAAAACTATCAAAAGCTAGAAACCATTAAGGCCATGCTCAGAAGGCACCCATGCAACCTCTAAGTAAGTATTGTTTCATCTTTTTATCGACAGTAGGGCCTTGCTGATGTCCGCATGAATGGAGCCGTGAAGTATTACCCTCTCTCAAAATATCCACGTAAAGTAACAGCATCTATACTATTGCTATTCGTTCGGTCAGTGAGAGTAATGGAGGCTCCATTCCCTTTCACTTCTCCTTCATTCGCTCCTCTTCTTACTCCTTCTATTATTCTTCCATCAAAAATATACTATCTAAGTTCTGGTGTATTTTACAAATTGTCATTCAGGTATTGTATTGCATATCGTCGGACAAATATTCATAACAAAAATAATTAGCTAGATAAGTGTATGTTACATACCAAAGTATAAGTAAAATAAGTTGTAAGTGAATTGTCATTTAAAGTACATGTATCCTGCTGTATTCATTCGATCAATCCAAAACCTTAACCTTGGAGACCGTTGTCCTCTTTCTGGTCTTAATTTCGTAAAATAATTTTCCACGATGCGAAACTCACATGACCTATGCAATCCAAAGGGAATGCGACAATCCACCGGGTATACCACGTCCAAATATTAGATGGTACTAATTCCTCGTAACGGCTATCAACGATCATCCTAAAAGTCATTTTATGTAATAAGCGGCAATTGTGCAGACGGTAAGTGATTACCGCCACTCATAGACGCAAACAACACCAGAGGAGTCACAAGTGCATTGCCGCACTTTGGGTTGGAAAGAGGAATAGAAAGAGGAGTGGGATGTGGGCGAAGGAATAGGGGATGGGCCTCTGGCTTTGATAGCTGCAGTTGACTTATTAACGTGTTCTCTAAAACACGCTAGACGCCTCTCAAGCAAATCATTTAAAACGGTTCTTACTGAAGCGTTTCAATTCCAGAATCCACAAATAAACGCTCAACCTCATAACCAACGAAATAAATTATGCCTTCACCTCAGATTGACCTTTTCCTATAATTGTTCTTTTGTCAAACCAACATTGAATTACTGTATGTTTTAATGCGAAGTGAAGGACAGACTACCGAGCCTTTAAATTGATTGAACGTGTAGTACGATTAAAGGATTAAATGAAATATTGGAGCGAATTTTATTTTCTGTTAATGGATTTCAGGTATCGGTGCTACTGACAGCAGAAAGAGAAAGCCGTTATAAATGTTGAGAGTACAAATGGTAATTTTACTTTGGAAAAATTGGGTTGTTTTTATAGATCTTGATTTGTGAGCCAAATTTTTGCTAGCAGCATATTTATAGTTAACAGTACATAAAATATTATTGGTTTTATTTTTTGCCCAAAATATTTTATGTAGGTAGGTAAGGGTGTAGTAATGCCCATGGCATTTTCAAACAGTCAACCTAAGGTGACGCAGAGATGATAGTAGGGATATAGACGTATAATACATATAGTATATTTGATTGACTTAAACTTCATAAACGACATATGCAAACGAACTTAATGCTGGGCTTATTATATCTCCGTATATATTTAAATCTTAGCGGGGAACAGAGATAACAGAAGTATGTTTAATGTATAATAAATTGTCTTTTTTGGTAGTATGAAAACGTCTCTGAGATACGCAATGAAACGCAATGAATTCACACTTTAAACAGGATCTGTTTAAAGCAAGATGACATAGTACACACCTGCTTTTGCTTCAAGAATATACAATATGTTATAATATATATGACAAAAATAATATATATGGAATAATAATAATATAATATATATGGAAGGGACAGGATGAAGGGGAAGACCTATGCGGACGTTCTCTGACCAGATTGGAGACATCCTAAAAACAGGACAGATTAGAAGCACCCTGAACAGAAGAGTATGCATGAGGAATCTGATGGAAGTGAATGAAGCAAGAGAGGTATGTCAGGATCGTTGCAAATGGCGTTCCGTAGTCTCTGCCTACCCCTCCGGGAAACAGGCGTGAGTCTATGTATATATGTATGACCAAATTTAATAAATCAACGAGTAAATACTTGCTAAATACTGTATATTGGTTTAACTGCAAAGTTAAAAGTTTAGATTATCTACGGGACACCTCTCGTGTTTGTTTTTATAATAATAATAATTTTAAATGCACAACTAAATGGAAACATACACAATCAATACAAAATTCATATCTTGCTGTGTTAAAAATAGGAATATCCTCTAACTGTAGTTTTAAACAGCATCAATAGAGATTTTTTTAATGTGCCGGGAGGGGGCGGTGTGAGCATATCTAGTTTAACCTACTGTGAATATCATAGGTATGATGATAATACAAATTTCAAGCTTCAGTCGGTCGACCAAGGCTCTATTTTGAACATTTTGAGAACCATTAGTACTAATGCGCAAGGTATAGACCACATCAACCTTAAACTTACTTGCTTAAACTTAATCTGCCTAACTCGTTAGATACTATTACAGACATAGTTAACAAATCTATCACAACGCATACATTCCCAGAGCTGTGGAAACACGCAATTGTCAAACCCTTACCCAAAACGAGCCATCCAAATTCTACAAAAGACTTACGGCCTATTAGTTTACTGCCTTGTTTGTCAAAGGTACTGGAAAAAGTAGTTTATTTACATGTTATGGAATATATTAAAAAAAATTCATTCTACCGGACAAACAATCAGGGTCAACAAACAAGAAAAGGTCGAGGAACCGCAACTGCTTTATGTGATGTTGTGGGTAACATACTAGAAGCTAGGATCGCGGAGAGGGCACTGCCCTCATTCTTTTAGACTATTCCAGGGCATTTGACTCTATAAATACATCTCTGTTATTAGCAAAATTAGCTTACTATGGATTTGCACCGAACACCATAAAGTGATTTAATAGTTACCTCACTAATAGGTCCCAACATGTAGAAATGCAAAAGGAAGATGGTATGGTCATATCTTCATCTGCTCTCACAGTGAATAGAGGCGTCCCACAAGGCTCAGTACTCTCAACACTTCTCTTCATCATATACACAGCTGACATGACCCCTTCTTTAAAAAATTGCAGTTTTCATATGTATGCAGATGACACTCAGCTTTATCTCTTTTTTGAGCCTGAAGACACCTTATCAGGTGTTACAAAGATCAATCAGGACCTTGACAGAGTGATTGAATGGTCAAAAAAACACTCATTAATATTAAATCCACAGAAATCAAAATTTATCATTCTGGGCAGTAAAATACAGGTAGAGTCTATATTGCAAGTTAACCCAGCTATCAATTTTGATGGTCAGAAATTAGAAGGGATAAAAGAGGCCTCTAACTTAGGTTTATTAATTGACTCTGAGCTAAGGTTTGAAGGACATCTAGTTAAAATAGTAAGAAATTTCTTTTATAGGCTAAAAATTCTTTACAACATTCAAAACTATATTAGTATTAACCTTAGAAAACAGCTAGTAGACAGTCTCATTTTATCCCGTTTCAATTATTGTGATGTAGTCTATGGCCCATGTTTGCTGGCAAGAACTAAAAATTTAATACAAAGGGTGCAAAATGCATGTGCCCGATTTTGTTTCAAAATTCCAAGACGGCATCATGTCACACCATATATTAATGATATTAACATCCTTAAAATAGAATCAAGAAGAAAATTACATCTTGCCACATTACTTTTTGGGGTAATGGCTAGCAAAAAGCCTACCTACTTGTATGAAAAGTTAGATTGGAGACAAAACCACTTTTCACACTCTACCAGACCCTCAGCCAGAACTCTATCCCAAACTAAACACCGTACAATGGCTTTCCGTGGCTCTTTTAGATATTTAGGTACAAAATGCTGGAACAATTTGCCTCCTCCAATAAGGGACCTGAAAACAAAAGCATCATTTAAAAAGAACCTCAAGAGCTATTTACTCTCTCAACAAAAACTACAGTTACAAGATACTGCTTACCTGTGAGGATATAGCCCTAGTAACATTAGTCTGGATTGCTTACAGCATATTAGTATCTCTGCTTTGAGGTCTAGTTGTGTACTTACAGCAACTCCTGAAAAATAAACATTAAACAAAAATAATGTCATATCATCCTCTATGAGCAAATAAGTAAATTGATTATAGAAACTTAGTAAACAGGCATACTTTCTATTTATGTATTCCCTTGTTACTTGTAAAACACATGTTTTGAAGTTGTACTTAAGTAGTCATAAATAGTTGTACATGTTCCTTAAACAATGGTACGTAGACTCTAAGAAGATGACCATCACGTTTCAGTGGCCTTTTGACACAATACGTGGTGGCACTGAAAATCAGTACTGTGATTGGAACTATGGCGTCCATCGCAGTATTTGCTGAGTGTCAGTCAGAATTGCGGCACGCGGTGTATAATGCTCATGCGGTTATTATTGTTTAAGTTAATTGTAATGATTGTATTTGCAAAAGCATAATAATTATAAATTGTTCACTCTCTGTTGTAGATACACGTAGCGAGACACGTGGTGACACGTCTCACATAAATGTCAACTACCTGACTCAACTCCGTTTGTGACAGTTGACAAGACATGCCAAGTGTGGCAAGTGGCAACAAGTTGCCAAATAGTGTCTTAGTTGAGTTAGTGTATATTGACTTCGCCACAGAGTGCTTCTGGTGTGTTTCTTTTTTGTTTTTAGAATAAGTAAAATTAATGAGTACTGTGCAGCGTGCTTGCAATAAAGATATATTTTCTTATTCTTTTTCTATATTGTAATATTACTACTAGTATTTTTTTTTCAGCAGTCGCATACGCTATCCACTAGATCACGGAGGTACTACTAGTAAGTAATTTTTATAAAGCAGCATTATTTTTGCCGTTGAAAAAGCTATCGGTCTGTGATTTGTCAGTCATGACTAGCATAAGCATAATTTTCGTTTGTTTGATAAATACAACGCTTTATTTTCTTTTCTTTAAGAAAATTTATTTTCTTTATGAAGATTGTATTCCTCTAGATATAATTGATTTTGTGCCTCAGTTATTAAACCTTTCCTTTTGTATACTGATTGTTTTGCTAACTGGGGCACATAATAGAGATTTTCTGCCTCAATTAGTAAGCCATTGCGATAAAGTAAGATTTTAACGTTAACATGATTATACTAGAATAGATTTCGTACAATATTATTTAGCGGGTCTTAGTTGCGATAGTTGACTTATTTAAAGGCATAAATACCTCTGTTATTCTCCTACGTTTCTACCGGCTTGCACTGGTCGTTGGCGCGGAGGGACTGATGTCAGCTCAGCGGGATCCTGCCGTTTTGCCGAATAGATTTTGACAAAATTTCATTACCCAAACAAATTTAAGCAACCTATTTTTATACTATTGCAATATTTCGAATGATTTTAGTACGCATATTTTTATTTGGTAAAATGTTTACTTGGCAAAATATTACCAAGTATAATGTCATTATGGCATTTGGTCTTTAATCAAATGATTTATCACAACAAACAATCTTCAGACAATAAACGTTTGGTGATATTAGTTTATTTATGGAAGTAGTTAGAGTAGGTTAATTATTAAGAAAATTGTAAGGTTAGGTTAGGTTAGAACTGTGACCATGCCAGAAACGACTTGCATTAATATAAAAAAGATATTGTTTTTAGTAGGTTACCCGGAACTGAACTATTTAGATTAGGATAATTATTGATTTTGCGTAAAATCTGTTATTCCAACTGAAATATTTGACTAAATAAAATATTGTGACGGCCGATGTCATGTCAAACCGTCGTCACGAAACACGATAATTAGCAAAGAGGTTTGAAGACTATTTTATTATTTGGAAATGAGTTTTTAGTTCGATGACGTATACACTCTGTCAAGTGTTCGCCAAATTCACCAGTCATTGACAACAAGGCGATGGCCGTGCGGATAACACATTCCGTTCACGTTCTGAAGGCGTGGGTTCAAATCCCAGTCATAACTGTTATGTGGATTATGGTTTTTATGAAATTTGGAAAATGTTTATGAATATATGGCAAATATTTAAAAGATTATTTAAATATTTCGAGTAAAAATTAGAAAATTCTAGATACTTCAGCAAGGTATTGAAAGGTTAAAAAGAGACAGGAGATGGAAACACAAATTTAAATATTTCGAATAAAGATTAGAAAATTCTAGAAACTTCAGGAAGGTATGGAAAGGTTAAAAAGAGACAGGAGATGGAAACACAAATTTAAATATTTCGAATAAAGATTAGAAAATTCCAGAAACTTCAAGAAGGAATGGAAAGGTTAAAAAGAGACAGGAGATGGAAAAACAATTGAATAACGAAAAGACAATCGAAAAATCGAATAGTAGATCTAGAACATTCCTAGGGGTATATAAGGCGGTGTAGACGTGCTAAGCGCCAGTTTAAGTTGAAAAGTGGTAAAGTGAAGAAGAAGAAGGAAGAAGTAAAAGGAAGAAAGAAGAAGTAGTAAAAAAGTGAAGTGAAAGTATAGTGCAGTGAAGTGCAGTGAAGTGTAGTGAAGTGCAGTGAAGTGCAGTGAAAAGTGCAGTGCAAAAGACGCTAGTGTTGGTGCTGTCTGCGTCGAAATTAAACGGCGTGTCGTGTGTGAAGTCGAATAAAGTGTCATCAGTGCTACTCGGTGTTTCCTTCCAATCCCGTTACCCCGTAGTCCGTAACAATTGGTGTCAGAAGTGGGATTGGAAAGTTTAAAGATGCCAGTCATGCCGAGGGAAGGGCCTACGACACGTGCGAGGGCTGCCGTTCAAGAGCTAGGCGACTCTAGCCAGGAAGTTGTGAGCAGGGATGCTCCTTCGCAAGCAAGCGGATCTGCAGGAGGGGTATCTACATCCGCAAGCGCAGCTAACCCTATATCTCTCGCAGACCTCGCAATAATAATCCAGCAAAACTCTCAGCAACTTAAATGCGATCTTCAAACACAACTTCAGGAGAACTCGCATCGACTCGAGCAAAACTCGCAGCAGCTTGGCGAGATAATGGAGAGCCAAGTTGAGATTCGCCGTTATATATCGGAGAACGCCCGTAAGATTGCCGAGATAGAGATGTGTATCGGTGAAGTGCAATCTCGCGTGACTACCATTGAGGAAGAGATGCAGACCCGCATGGCGTCAGTCGTATCGGAAGAGGTGCAGACCCGCATGGCGTCAGTCGTATCGGAAGAGGTGCAGTCCCGCATGGCGTCAGTATCAGAAGAGATTCATACTCGCATAGCTACGATAGAGGAGGAGTTAAAGAAGATGAAGTCCAACAGCCCTTCGGTTTCTATCAACTCATCAAGTTCTGGTGGTTATTTAAAAGTACCATTATTCGATGGAAACACTTCCTGGGAGGCCTACAGAATACAGTTCGAAGCCGCCTCTATAAGCAACTATGGCGTTGCGTGGAGAAGCATTGTCGGTGCTTGAGGCCGTGGGAAAGGACGCTACTTACGTTCAGCTGTTTGAGGCTCTAGAATCCAGATTTGGAGACGAGAACTTAGAATATGTGTTTCGAGCCAAGTTACGCAACCGCCGTCAGTATCCGAACGTATCTTTGCAGCAGTGGGCGATGGAAGTGACGAAGATGGTACAAAAAGCTTATCAGTCGGCACCCGCGGAACAAGTTCAAAGCAGGCGACTCCTGGCGTTTATCGACGGAATTTATGACGATGAGGTCAGAGCTGCTGTGCGCTTGAAACACGACAGCAACATTAAAGACGCATTAGCACATGCTTTAGAAGTCGAGGCTGTTCAACAAGAAGTGACGAGTGATCGAGATAGAGTTATTGCAGCA
This sequence comes from Euclidia mi, assembly GCA_944739405.2. Lineage (NCBI taxonomy): Eukaryota > Metazoa > Arthropoda > Insecta > Lepidoptera > Erebidae > Euclidia > Euclidia mi. Next base: position 10,279,517 of record OX123206.2, on the reverse strand, counting down.
GAAGAAAGAACTGGTCGAAGATCTTTTGTCCTAAAGTGTTATAACTGTAGAGAGCTCGGACATTTAAGGCGTAGCTGTCCAAAACATGTAGCAGAAAGGCGTCAGATTGACGCTAGTGTTCAAGTGTTGAAAGATGATCAGGAAGCGATTACATCCAGGACTTCGATGCAAGCGCTGATCAGAAGACGGAAAGCTCCGAAAGTTCGTATTGGACAACGCACGGATGGAAACGGTTTAACTATCGATGGAACAGTCAATGGCGTTACCTGTTTGCTGACCCTGGACACCGGTGCGACACGAACGGTTATAGGAACTCGTTTGGTAAGAAAGAACGGCAAAATTCTAACACCGTCAACTACACCTCGATTGACAACGGCTACCGGCCAGTATATCCCAGTTAAAGGCGAACAGATGGTGGCTATAAAAATTGGTGACAGCCTTTACTGGCAACGAGCGGTGATTGCAGACATCGTAGACGATTGTATTGTTGGGCTGGATTTCTTTAGAGATCATCAGTGCAGATTAGACATTAAAGGTGGTATACTTAAGTGTGGAGATGTGGAAATTTCAATGAAAGGTGGTAGCATGGGGAAAGTTTGTGCCTCAAAGAAAGCAAACTTACACATAGATCACAGGCTTCTATAGCTACGAAGTTTAATGATTTGGTCCATGTCGATAGGAGAGCGGTGTATTATGGGTTTAAGGATGCGCGGGACGCGCATGTCTTAGAGGGGGGTAGTGTGACGGCCGATGTCATGTCAAACCGTCGTCACGAAACACAATAATCAGCAAAGAGGTTTGAAGACTATTTTATTATTTGGAAATGAGTTTTTAGTTCGATGACGTATACACTCTGTCAAGTGTTCGCCAAATTCACCAGTCATTGACAACAAGGCGATGGCCGTGCGGATAACACATTCCGTTCACGTTCTGAAGGCGTGGGTTCAAATCCCAGTCATAACTGTTATGTGGATTATGGTTTTTATGAAATTTGGAAAATGTTTATGAATATTTGGCAAATATTTAAAAGATTATTTAAATATTTCGAGTAAAAATTAGAAAATTCTAGAAACTTCAGGAAGGTATGGAAAGGTTAAAAAGAGACAGGAGATGGAAACACAAATTTAAATATTTCGAATAAAGATTAGAAAATTCCAGAAACTTCAAGAAGGAATGGAAAGGTTAAAAAGAGACAGGAGATGGAAAAACAATTGAATAACGAAAAGACAATCGAAACTAGTAGATCTAGAACATTCCTAGGGGTATATAAGGCGGTGTAGACGTGCTAAGCGCCAGTTTAAGTTGAAAAGTGGTAAAGTGAAGAAGAAGAAGGAAGAAGTAAAAGGAAGAAAGAAGAAGTAGTAAAAAAGTGAAGTGAAAGTATAGTGCAGTGAAGTGCAGTGAAGTGCAGTGAAGTGCAGTGAAAAGTGCAGTGCAAAAGACGCTAGTGTTGGTGCTGTCTGCGTCGAAATTAAACGGCGTGTCGTGTGTGAAGTCGAATAAAGTGTCATCAGTGCTACTCGGTGTTTCCTTCCAATCCCGTTACCCGTAGTCCGTAACAATATGTTAAAAGTACTAGTTGGTAAACAAGTTGTAGTTTAAACGTTAATTTCCCAAACATTAGGTTTGCGTTACAATTTTTTGTGAATAGATTTTTTGCTAAGTAATAATTTGACAAATGAAATTACGCGAAAAAAATTTTGGGAAGTAAGTAACTCCTTTATTGTCACACCATAACAACGTACAATCATCATGTTACATACATAGGTAAAGAGGTAGGTACATTTATATAAGTGTAACTCGTTTCAAGTAAGTTGATAGGCACGTAGCAATAATACCTAATCTTATTAATACGGGTACACATTACACAGCTTCACATACATTTTATGGCAATACCCACATTCAAAAATATAACAGATTACAACTGTACGCCGCCGATGTGACAACGAGGCAGGCATTCAGCGTTGCGTCGTTCTCGACGTCAGCCGTGACACGACTTGCTGGTTTTCAATGCATGCCCCAAGTGACGTAACAAACGTACCTACCTAACGTTACAAATTAACCTAATAACTAATAGTTTAAAATAAAAATAAAAATAGCTTACTACACAACACGATACACAATAAACAAATAAGTACAAGTATATTAGTTAGTAAGTATGTACTAGTTGTGTGTTATTAAAAAGTTCCAGTGATTTGTTTACAACTAAGGCCGACCACTTGGTTACTTGTGTTGGCCGGTGGTGGCGCTGCGAAAGCGGCGCACGCCAACGAGCGTCTATTAACAAGTATTTAGCTCAGAGTGGTCACGTGATGTAAACATTGCATCATTTATATCAATCATATACCCAAAGTTCGCTAATTAATATCATTGGTTGATACACGGGTTATATTATGTGGATTTGAGAACAACTGCACGCGGATCATCATTACAGATAGGTATTTAACTAATTATATACAATATCATAAATATTCTGTAGAACAATAGGTAAAATTACATTTTGATACAAATAATCAATTTACTTTATAAATTCTATGCTCAAATCTACGATCAGATATTACAAATAGGTATATTTAAAGAAAAAGGAAAAATAATTTAAAAAATAATTAAAAATAATTATACAGCACCGATCTTAATTAGATAATAATATTTCTCTCACAGCTCGTCTGACTCAAGTTATTGTGGATTGTGGACACTTAACAGATATTCAGAACAATATCCAGAACCCAAAACCGAACCGAGGAAGTGAAAATTTGTCAAATTCCTTTCGGTCAAACAAGGGAGACCCCAGCTCAGCGCCGTCCTTGTGAAGCGCGGGTTTCCCTCACTTATTTTATATTTTGATTTTATCCACACTGTTATCGCGACTAAGGCGCAGGCCCCACATAAATGGCGTCGGGCAAGGACACGGTGCGGGCGGCTTCCTATTCCATGCAAATTTTATACCCAGTGCATAGAAATAAAGCGCATTTTAGGATACACGGAATGTCGTGGCTCGGGCGTAGATATGACGCGCCATGACATGATCCGTTGATGGATGATTACAATTAAGTTTATTCGATTTTAATTAAACGTCGGCTAGTAATAAATAAAAAAATATAGTTTTTAGAGCATTCGGTTTAAATACAATAACTTAGTGAAACTATTATAACGCGATAAAATACGTAAACTGTAGTTTAATTTCAATGTGTAACATTCGCGTAAACCCAAGAAGATATTATATTCTGGTGCAAATTAGGAAAGTCCTATGTACAACAGTGGACTGTGAAAGACTGTATGATAAAAAGGAAGTACATTAAATATGTTGAATTTACAATCAAATAAAAATCACGGTGCATATTATTATTTCCAAATGAATGCCACTCTGCTGTCTTTAATCTATTGCCAACAAATCTTACTTAAGTTAGTATAGACGAAGTTATTCAATTTCAGTATTCTGAACGTTGCTTAGTTTGAATCTTGGTGGCCCTGGGGTGTTGTCGGTAGACATTAGTGGGTAGAGGCTGACGTATACCTGAACATATTGTTGCGCAACATATCAAGTATTGCAGTAGAAGCAACAATGCAACTATAGCCCAGTGATCTAAAATAAGCTACCATACAGAGAGTCTCAGAATCAAATACTTCAGACTTAAAGTTTTTAGTGCCTCCGTGGTCCAGTGGATAGCGAATGCGACTGTTGATCGGAGGTCCCGGGTTCGATTCCCGGGTCGGGCAAAAGTGTTACTGGGTTTTTCCGAATTCTCAGTGGCAGCACGAAGTCTGGTGATGTGCCCGGTAACGGCAATAGGCTCGCCGCCTATTACGTGGGACCCAAAAATTCATGGCGAAATGTGGGTGTAATGTTACACCTCTGCCTACCCCTTCGGGGATACAGAAAAAAAATGATTTTAGTTGTTTTTTTTAACCTTTTGAACGCCAGATCAAAAACACATGAACCTGCCCTCAACGCCAAGCCACAAATTCCGCGTAAATACCTACGAAAGAAATAGGGATTCCAATACTACATCGATATTCAATTGAATTTTTATTTTCGTCTCCGATTTTGGAATATAATGTCCTTATAACATAGAAATTTAATTACTAATTACACTTCCTCTTACTATACTAATAGTTATATATAATTTACAGAGTTGTATAACACCGTAATGAAAGTTATGAGACGACAATATAATTAAATGTAATAACCATAGGCACAACACTATTCTTTATCTGCTGTCTTCTATTTGTGACCATGGCGTGGACGGCCCGCCATTTGTATGACTATTTCGCTTCTGAAATAAGGATGTAGCAACGTAATATCTCGCTTATCGATGTGTTCTCGTACAATATTATTTTAAAATAAATAAGACACGTTTTTTTTCATTAGGTACATTTATAATCTTTATAATTCCGAATGTTCAAACAGTTCAAGTATATGTATAGGTACGTATAAACATAAAAAAAAATTTATAGTTGTTTCACAAAAAAATTACATTCCCAAATGTACCTATCTAACTTATTTTTAACAAAAAAAAGTTACATTCGGTCTACTACATATAACACCAATACTGGGCCACATACCTACTGATATTGTCTTGGTTTTTAATAAATAAGATTAATTTTTGCTTAAAATAAAAGCAGAAAAAAATTACAGTAGGTACTTTCTTAGGTACCTCTAAATCATAGTCGTCCAAAGCTCCGAAAAGCCTTCGTCATCAGGATTCAGGAACTCCTTCTAATATGAGAAGAAGTTCCTCCGTAGTCATTAAATTCGCACTTATTATAACAGTCACTTAGTATAAAATAAATAATAAATAGTTTAATATTGTTTATTTTCTTCACTATTTCTGATCGCCTGCGCTTGTGACGCCACGATGTTGTCGTCTATTTGTGACCATGGCGTACAAGGCACTAATAATTCGGGTTGAGTTAGGGATGCGCCTGAGTCAAGATTAGCGAATATCGAAATTCAACCCAACCAATTTTATCTTCGACTATGTAGCTATTAAAATGATTTTTTAAGACTGATTCTATAAAACTAATGCTGTTTTATCCTCGTACTAAATTATGAATAGTTTATTAAGCATAGTAATACATTTTTGTGAAGTATATCTTTATTTATAAAAGGAAGGTTTTTATATGAATTAACTAAAAAAAAGTTCATACTTATTTCACTTTTTGATAAAAATGTTACTTAGTTCATTCTAGATGGTACGATGTAAATTAAAATAATGCAGTTTTATTTTAAAATAATTCATAAGCTTTTTTCTTTTTTAACTTTATTTCTGTTTTTTAATGGAATATATATGAATTGCTAGAGAACTTTTTTTTAATTGATTCAATATAGTGATAATATCGGAAAACATTTTGATGATTTAATAAAAATAAAACGGTTCATTCAGTCTCCTTTTTTATTTCCAGTCAAAAATCATCAATATGTATGGTGGGATATCTAATCAAATCACAGAAATATAATCATGATACTTATAATTAGACAGGTACTCATAGAGTTACAAAAAAAAACACATACTTAATAAAAGTAAATTAAAAAAATCAACAAAAAATAAATAACAAACTAATAATACTTTGTGTTTATCACCATCTTAGGTATCTAGTAGGTAGGACTTAAGACTTAGTCACATTAAAGTAACAATAAATAAACATAACAATCATCATTATAAATACATGTATGTATGGCACAAAATAGCTTGCTTAAACAATAATGAAACTAAAACCTCTTTACCACCTTACTTTTCCTTCTCCTTTTTTACTTGTATATTAAATTATAGAATTATAAAAATCAGCATAATATGAGGGAATTAAGGATTTTGAGAGAAGCTCTTTAAAATCCTTCTTTTTATTTTCACGTAATTCCTGCTGTATAGGCTGCTTTAAGTGTCACTTCTGATATGGGTTTCATCTTCTTTCTCTTATTGCGTGTGTCTCTATTTCTTTGTAACTTTCTTCTTTATACGATGTTTTATACCAAAACATGGTCGAATTGACTTTCTCCATTTTTTAAATTTTGATATCATTCCAGTTCACGTTTTGTCCATCCGTATTTATCGAAAAATTATACCCTCAGTCTTCTTGCAGGGTTTGTCATGTCGAAGAATGCCTCATAGCTTAATTCGTACGCGTTCAAAACAGGTTTCGAGTTTTGGCATATTTTATTAATGAGATATACTGATCAGGCGTGTATATCGGACCTGACTTTAAGTTTCTTTTGACTTCCTTTTCTATCAGGCTGTGCACGCTGTCTGCTTCATTTTGAGTATGACATCTAATTAAAAATGTATGCGTAATACTTTTAATATTTAGCAAGTTATATATTTATTCTTATTCTGTCCTGCACAGTAGTCAGAGTAGAAAATAACTTCTTTTTCATCATTGCCTAGTTTGCTTAAAATAGCTCCACGTTTTGCGTCACATTCTGACCAAAAATAGCAAAGTACATTTTTGTAGCTCAACTTAGTATCTTTATTTGCCAATTCTGTTATAGTCAGATTATAACAATTTAATTTAGATTTATAATAAAACTAGAGGACGCCAGCAGCTACGCCTGCATTTTTTTAAATTTACCCGTTTTGGCTGATCCCGTGGGAATTTCGGGAAATCCCTTCTTAGTGCACCTCTACGGTCCCCAAGGAACATACATGCCAAATTTCAGCTTCCTGCGCCCAATAGTTTCGGCTGTAGCGTGTCTGTCAGTCAGTCAGTAACGCAAGGATTTTATATATTAAGATGATGAAATGTCGCCCTTTAGACATTGTAGCCTCTAAAATACTCTAAATCATACACAGCAACTTAACTTTTTTGCGATCGTTAAGCTTTTTAACTCTGCTACAATTCTTCTCTTCTATATGTCTTTTATAATTTTCTTCCAAAACTTTTGGATTTTGTTCATCGTTTGAATTATTGTAAGAGGTACGGTACATAGATCGCACTGATATTTTTGGGCGCAAAAAATCCAAGGTTAAATTCCGTTGTAAATATTTTATAGTATGTTATGTATGCTCCAGCTTCTTTATTTTCCTGTCGTTGTTGTAATTCAAAATCAATTTATAAATCTTTTATTGTTTTGCTGCATTCTATGTATTCTCTTGAAGTAGAGGCCCTCAAATAATGCGGTTTTATTCTGGGTATAGAATTAATGTGGTTCTTGATGGCAGTTCGTAATTCAGGAGGATTCTTTAGGTAGTAGAGCCTTGCTGATTTCAGCATGAATGGGCCGGCTCGACCGTGGAAGTACTACCCTTTCACAGAAAATCGACGTAAAGTAGCAGTACCTAAACTGTTGCGTTTCGTTCGGTGAGTGAGAGTGCCAGAGGCCCCATCCCTTTCCTTCTCCCTTATCCCACTCCTCCTCCTATCCCTTTTCCCAACCCCAAGGAGCGGCAACGCACTTGTGACTCCTCTGGTGTTGCTTGTATCCATGGACGACGGTAATTGCTTACCATCAGGCGATCCGTCTGTTCGTTTGCCGCTTTTTAACATAAAAAAAGGATCTATTTTCCTATGAAATATTTAGGCTCAATGTCAATAATACACGAATCTACGTTTGCTCTTTACTTTACAAAGTCTCCTAAATCCCAGAAATTACAAAATTACTTATATATGTCATCAGTTTTAATTTTTTCCACGCATTTACGTCTACATTTATCCGTGCAAAGTGCTTTGAGGCACTGAGCTGCAGCTTTCTTCTCTGATTGTGTAACATACGATTTACCTTTATTACGCAAACGTTTAGTTATGTTTTGTTTCCATTTTGAAGGGTTCTTTGTGGTTCAATTGCAGTAGTGGGAGGAGTTTCATACTCGAAGTCCGAACTTGACGATAAGCTAGATGAGGACGAGTCGGTTGATGAACTCGAAGAGGACGAGGTCTTTCAAGATTGAGCCACTATCTCATCATTATCATTAGTTTTGTCGTTATAGTATAAGTAATGTAGTATCGTCGTCCTTGGAGCACATACCAATGTCACTAACGTCACTATAAAGTACCAGGCTCCTTGTATTATTAGTGCATTGCATGTTAAACATCTGTGATTCCTAAAAATACACGTCATAAATGTACCTTATTGTTACAGTAATTAAATAGGTACACAAAAAAGTCAAATTGAAATAATTAATTTCTTCAAATAATACTTCTTAATAACTAGTGACTTACTTCGCAGTTAGCTTTGATATTGTCGTTACAATTCTCATCCTTTTTTGAATGAGGCAATAATGACGTGTATTGCTGAACTACGATCGATTCCTTAAAACAAACGTAATAATTGAACCTTATTGTCACATTAATTATGTAGGCAGACGAATAATATGAGATAAACTTAATTCAAATAAAAAGAAATACTATTAATTAATATCTAATAGCTTACTTCAGAGTCAACTTTGCCATTGTCCTTCCAATTCTCGTCCTTTTTTTAATTACCATCAGGTAGTGTATTTTGCTCAACTAATCCTAATATTTTCCGTGCCCTAGATAAAGATGCCATGCTAAAATAAAGTTTAGATTAAAATTACCATAACTAAAAACCATTAATATTCATATTTATAGTGCTTAATAATGACAATGTATAGAAACTCGACTTTTAAGATTTTAGTTGCATAGTGAATTAATTCGATGAAATAAAACAATGTTCGCCGTAAAGTTAATACTTAACAGAATCAACTCCAAAATCTTCAAAATATTTCGTGAAATAACAGTACAAAAGTGAAACAAGTCTTATTAAACTTCAGTGCAACATTAAATTTTAAAAATAATACTGAACTAAGTTGTAATATGAATTAATAAAGCAGAAAATATATCGCGAAAACAGAATTAAGTCTAAAATGTAAAGTAAAAGTTACAAAATTTTTACTAATAAAGTGGAATAAGTTTGAATTAATGCACTTTTAGATTAAATAATAGAAAATAGTATAATTACCTGCCAGTAATACACCGAATTATTTTGTTTTATTTCAGTATTATTCCTATCAGCAACGATCTGACCTCAAACAAAGCTTGTGCATCACTAAATCTTTCGCTTTACCAGTATCAACTTGTCCGCGCGTCTTAGTAAAAAAGAGGCGGAACACGTCCTGTCTCGCTAGACTTGGTCGTATTGCAATGCCTGTTAGAGTGAAATTATTCTCCTTGACGAGTTATTACGCTTTTAGATTAAATCTCGAATAACATGAATTTTGAGTTATTTCTTTGTTTGAATAAGGGTGCGATATATATAAGTTAATAAATAAACTAAGTACATACACTATTATATATATGTAATATATATAATCTAAATATATATACATATATATATATATATATATATATATATATATATATATATATATATTATTCATAAAATACTTCTAATACATATGTGTTATATTTATATCGATAGATAGTGCCTCCTAACATTCACCTTAAACACTGCCAAGGACGGACTAGCGCGAATGTGATGCGGCAAAGCATTCCACAGGCGGACAGCATAGACGGAGAAAGAATGGTCGTACACAGTGGAGTTATGAGTAGGCGTGCGTAAGAGAAGAGAGGTGGCTAAACGACAGGGCTTCTCCCGCGGAATAAGAAATTCAAACCGGTCACGAAGGTATGAAGGTGAAGTAGTAGGATTGTGAAGAATAGCGTAAAGAAGAGAAAGAATGTGAGAATCCCGGCGCCGGCGAATAGGCAACCACTTCAACCTAGCTCGAAATTCCGACACATGATCGTACTTTCGAAGGCCAAATATGAAGCGGATACACAGATTCTGCAGGCGCTCGAGTTTGTTTAAAAGTTCCTCCTTTATATCAAGAAAGGCGACATCTGCATAGTCTAGAGCTGGAAGTAGGAGAGATTGCGCAAGTGTTACCTTAGTATTGAAAGGCAGGAATTTTTCGAGACGCTTGAGAGAATGGAATGTGCAAAACACTTTTCTGCTTACTTCTGCAATATGTGCTTCCCAGGACAGATTCGAGTCAAGAAGCACACCGAGATTTTTAGCACATTTCGAGTAAACTATGGGTATTGAATTATATAGAACTACTGGGAGCAATTGGTAATCCAATAGATTATGCATATATCGGCCACCAATAATGAGAGCTTGAGACTTTGTAGGATTAACAAGGAGTCCAAATGACTCAGCCCACATACGAATACGTTCTAAATCATTATTGATAGCATCGATGGCTTCAGAAATATCCTGAACATTAAAATGTCGATATAGCTGCAGATCGTCTGCGTAAAGATGATAATGTGAAGATATAACTTTAGTGATAGCGTTTATAAAAACGGAGAAGAGTAAAGGAGATAACACGCCGCCTTGAGGAACACCCGCAGCCAGATCACACCACTCAGAGTATAACTCTTCGGAGCGCACAGACTGTGAGCGTCCCTGAAGATAAGATTTAAACCAACCAATTGCAGAAGCTGAGACATTTAAGTGAGGATAGGATACCAAGGAGTACGTCAGAATCAACGGAATTAAAGGCACTGCTAAAATCCAAGAGTACCAGTACTGTCAGTTGCTTATTTTCCATGGCCAGTCTTATGTCATCAGTAATTTTAACAAGTGCTGTTACTGTACTATGGCCTGGCCGGAAGCCGGACTGATATGGACTTAATAGGCTATTAGAGTACAAATAATTAGCCAGTTGTTTTTAAACATTAGTCTCAAGAATTTTAGATAGGACTGGGAGTATTGAAATTGGACGGAAATGGGATAAGGAAGTAGGATTTGGAATTTTGGCTAAAGGTAATATGTGTGCCTTTTTCCACAGTGCGGGAAAGGTGTTAGAGAATAGGGAGAAATTTATTATGTGAGTGACCACGGGCACAATTTGGCTGAGAATGGGCAGAAACATTTGAATTTAAGGCGAGGTTGCAGTACTTTTTAAGATTTTTGAACGTCTGAAACTCCCATGAACTATGATATTTTTAATGAATAAAAATTAAAGTATAAAAGTTGAACATATCTTCTAGTAAATCGTAAAGATAGAAACACGATTTGGAATGATTGGCTCGATAAAAAAAAATGTCAAACATGGCACTAAATCACAATTTTAAACGTGTACTGCTTAGAGATTCCATAATGAATTTAAATGAAAGTATTATCAATAGAAACAGCTCTTTATTTTAAAATAAATGGTAAAAACAGATTTCGTAATTTCGTTATCATTTTTCTCCAAGACAAAAAAATAGTCAAAATGTTGGCATTATATCGCTCGCCGGCCGTTCATCAGTGCCTGTCTAGGCGTGATTGAGGGCGGACGTACGTCGTTGCTCCGCAAAATCCCCCTCCACCCCCGCATGTACGTTTTCGCAAAAATACAAAGTAATTCGTATTCCAAACTCAATCGTTCAAACCATAGATTTATTAACAAGAATCAGATGTAGCGTATTCGTCCAACTAAGCGTGGCACGTTGACAGCTATGTGTGCGTGACCTTTGGCGACTGGCACTGTACGGACACGCGCGTCTATGTGTGTGAAAAGTTGCCAGATTATGAATAATCTCCCAGTATTTTGCATATAGTTATGTAATATTCTTATATTCATTTGCGGTTTTGAAGAATTTACCATGGATTTAATTAATGCTTTTATAAATACATTTCTTAAATGTAGGTACCGAGTTAAGTTTTAACTACTTCGTAAATCTGTATATATAAAATCCTTGCGTTACTGACTGACTGACAGACAAGCTACAGCCGAAACTACTCGGCGCATGAAGCTGAAATTTAGCATGTATGTTTCTTGGGAACCGTAGGGGTGCACCAAGACGGGATTTCTCGAAATTCCCACGGGATCGGGCAAAACGAGAAATAAGAAAATATGTGCGTGCGAAGCCGCTGGCGTCGATTAGTTGAGAAATAAATAGTATGTATGTACACACGGCACCAAGTCAAGCTAAACAGTTGCTGTACGATTTTGATACCTATTCCCTACGCCATAAGTATGTATGTACACATGGCACCAAGTCAAGCTAAACAGTTGCTGTACGATTTTGATACTTATTCCCTACGCCATTAGTATGTATGTACACAGGGCGCCAAGTCAAGCTAAACAGTTGCTGTACGATTTTGATACTTATTCCCTACGCCATAAGTATGTATGTACACACGGCGCCAAGTCAAGCTAAACATTTGCTGTACGATTTTGATACTTATTCTTTACGCCATTAGAACGGTGCAAAGGTCAAAGTTTATAAGCTTGACGAGTAGCAGGGTGTACACGAATATTTGGATCGTTTGGGGATCGAACTCAAAACAATATTATGTAAGGTATATACTAATGGAAATTGAAATTCTATTACTATATTTATGAGAAAGAAGATATATCTACAGTATACTTTTATAATACGGTAATGTATTTTTCATTAACATGACAATCATTATCACATAATCAATTGACAAGTGCATTTTCCCTAATTCAGGCAGAACGGCGTCGACAAAAACTGGCAACACTTACATATTTCTTGCACAAATACGAATTTTATCGAAATTAAATTAGGAAACAGTCAAATTATCAATAGTTACCTGTGAAAAGATATTCCATTTTCCTGTTTTTGTTTTTAGGAACAACTTTTACAGTGTTTAAAGAACACAAGACGGCATTTTGAGAATTTAAAAGTTGACGTGATCGTGACGCGTGAACTGTACGATGCTTCGTAGCGCACTGAGACGAGTTTGTATTCGCTTTTCAATTTTGTATTTGCTTTAGTGGCCGCACGCAACTGTGCCGTGCGTTACATCTGATAATTCTCATATCTGTGGTTCAAACTATAGACATACTAGTAAGAAACCGTAGACAGGTTACTGACAAGGTAACATGACGGAGCTTACGAGTGGCACGCATCGCGAAAAGCGTACGCACACTAATATAAATATGTCAAAACGACACACTAAGAATTAGATAAGAAGTGTAAGTGAGATAGCACATCTAATCGCAAGCGCGAAATAACGAAAGATAAACATATACTCTCTGGACCGACGCGCATTGTGACATCATGCTGACCGTTTCACAAACAATAATTTGAATCAGATGCGACATGATCACTTTGTCTGTCTTGAGTAAATTCAATTCGCCTCAAAGTAAATTTGATTAATTCATTTAAGGTAGGGAAATAAAAAGTCGATGTGATTTATTTATAACATTTATTAAAAAAGTACATTTTATTCTTCTCATTTCATTCAATGGAAACCTAAAACAGTACGTTAATATAAAAACTGTGCGCTGTGGACCCACCGTAGCCCTGGCAATACCCCTGGGGGTATGGTGGGTCTTTTAAAGCTTATCTTTTTAAATGACTACCAGAAAGTGATCAGCTATCGATAGTGATTGCAAAAAACAGGTGCTTGCGATTTTCGACCTTATTGACAATTCATGACAAACGTTTTTTTTTTTGTTTTTCTCGCTTTCTGGCATTATTACGTTAGTAAAATTATAAATTCTGACAAATGTCAATTAGGTTGAAAATCGCATGCACCTGTTTTTTGCAATCACTATCGATAGCTGATCACTTTCTGTAAGTCATTTGTTTTGTAGACATTCATTTGTTTTGTAGGCGTTCATTAGTTTTGTAGGCGTTCATTTGTTTTGTAGACGTTCATTTGTTTTACACCTTAAACAAATGAACGTCTACAAAACATATTCATTCGGCTATAATATGAGCGCGATGTCGTGACTAGTGATGTGCCGTTACTATATTACCGTTACCAGTATTTTACTAGATGGTAATATTCCCAGTAAGTTTCTATTGTTACCGGTAATATTCCCAAACCCCGGTAATATTGTTTAATATCGTCTTATTGATTTAAATATTATGCAATATCCCTTTAAAACGCGTACGCGCAGCTGTTAGTTCACTTTTGCACTTGTACAGTCAGCCACATTTGTGAAAACACATTCCCAAGATTTTGAATGCATTGTCGTCCAAAATCATAATAATGTACAATGTCTTATGGCATTTTTCGTCATAGATATCTTAACTTGATCATATTTTACAACTACTGGGTAAAAAAGAGAAAGTTTTAATTCATAAAACACTCATAAAAATTTGTTTAGTGACTTATTTCGTTGACTGTACAAGTATTACAACGCACAGCACAGCATTTGTCTTTGTATGCTATAGAGATAGCTATTGTCAAGCCACTGTCCCAGATCCCTAAAGAAAGAAAAACCAGCCACAGTAGAAAGACAACCTGCTGTCCTCCCATACATCAAGGGCGTGACCGACAAAATTGGCTACATCTTGAAGCGAGCTTCAATCAAAACTTACTACAAGCCGCCAACGAAGACATGTCAATTTCTACCAACAGTCAAGTGTTAGTTACCCTTGCAAGAGGCCGGTGTCTACAAAATAGACTGTGACTGTGGGCTCTCATACATTGGATAAACCAAGAGAAGCATAGGCATCCGACTTAAAGAACATATAGCTGACATAAAACATAAACGCTCAACAAAGTCTGCTGTGTGTGAACATGTGGAACAAGGATCCAACCACTACCACAGAATAAAGAATAGTACTAACGTACAGAAAATTCACTTGTCAAACCAATTTATTGAATTTGCGACTCTTGCTACAAAGCAACAAAGTGCAATTCAACTCGCATAAGCACTCAGTGCCTAATGCGATATTAACCTAACCGTTCCCTATCTTTTCTAACACATAACGCTGTCACTATCTGGCGCGGAGTAACGCACTAGGGTTGTTGACTTGCCGCTGCAACTATAATATTTATTCATCGTCTATCTACCTACTTGACCACGTACCTAATAATAAATAATTATCATATAAGTATCCTATCCCACTATTTGAGCTCGTAGAACAAATACCACAAAATTCTGGTTGTTTACATTTTTACTATACTGATTCTTAGTTATTTCCTAAACGCGTGGACCGATTTACATGATTCAAACAGATAAAATGGTTTTTGAACTAGATCTTTAATTTGCCACCATAATCGTTAAGATATCTCAACAAACAAAAAATCAAATTTTCAAGTTGCTCTCGTAATATAAATAAAATAAAATCAAATTTTCAAGTCGTTTTCGACACACAGTTAATTGAGCAATACTTTGCATTAGACTTGTGATGATACATTTTCGTTGTTAAAGGCGTTTAGGTATATAATTTGAACAGTGTATGAACACGGCGCGTGAGAATACGGAGCGGTCGCACTCGTTGCGTTGCGTGACGTCTAATGTGAGCGGCGCGCGGCAACCCACTTAATCCAACCACGTCGACGTGGTCGGCCGAGGTACTTGTAAGTTTGTACCTAAAATGCAAAGTGCGCCCGGCCTGCCACTACTTGCGATTTGACGAACCACAGATACTCGCAAAAGAACACCGTTTTATTCCAAGGATGATACGTGAGGCTATTGAAATTAAAACACACCCTAATTTCAATAGGGAAGATGGTTAGAATGTTCCTCCAGCTTGGTACCCAGTCATAAGGCTAATGAAACCCAAGAAGGACCAAGTCACCAGAAGACACTGTGAGCTCATTCTGCGTGAATAGTAACACCAATAGTTGAAAAAAAGTTCGGGTACTTTGAGATCAGTCTGCCGTGAACATGAATTCTGTAATGGTCGGCTAGTAATTAAAATGTAGTTTCTAGATCATTCGGTTTAAATGTAATGAGTAGTGAAACCAATATAACGCGATAGAATGCGTAAACTGTAATTTAATTTCAATGTATAACATTCGCGTAAATCCAAGAAAAACCAAAGTGACGTCTAACAGTGCTGGTAAAATTTGCTTTATAGCCCATAACTGGAAGCTAATCCATGGCCATGAAGATGGCCAAGTGCACTCAAAGAAACCTATTTTACAAAGCTCACAGAGTAATAGAAATAATATTTTATTGTCATCATCTATATCATCATACGATTCGGAGGTGGACTTCTATGATAATTTATTAGAACCTTCGAGAAATTACACCACTACTCATTCGACAGACAGCGATTATTTTAGTAGTTTCGGTAAGTGGAGGACCAATCGAATTATATTATCTGATTCGGATAGCTCTGAATAGAAGAAATATTATAATTTATTTTTATCTTTTAATATATAAATTGTTTGGTTTGTTCGTTAGTTGTTTTTTTTCGTTCATAAGTTAAGTTAAATCATTTCAAAAAACTATGAAAACCTGTTATTGTATAGTTGATTATAATAATCGTCTAGATTTAAAAAATATACTGTGATTTACTGTGATTATCTCGAAAAATAACTTTGTGACCTCAAAAATGTTACATTAATTATTATTACTGAAACGTTTCGAGGTGTCTAGCCAAATTTAATAAATAATAATTAGTAAAAAGTTTTTTTTTACTTAGACCCACATCTTATCATTTATATAAAATTCCCAGACAAAAATTGTCAAAAAAATTACTAAGTAATACAAACTACTAAGTAATAGTAGCAATGTGAAAATACCTAGAAAGTTACTGTATGGAAAGTTACTCGGTAAGTTTCTGGAAACTTACTCGGTAAGTTACCAGTAATTTTGGGAATATAGTATTTAAAATTGAAATGATGATTGCATTTGAACTTGAAACGATAGAAATCTTATCGGATTACTCAAAATCACAAATTAAATTTAAATATAAAAGTATTATTACCTATGTTACCCTATATTACTATTTTTGTAGAATGTTACCGGTAGCGTTACTGGGAAAATACTCGACTAGAGTAAGTTACCGGTAACGGCACATCACTGGTCGTGACACTACGGATCATTCCCAGTAGTTCTATTGAATACCCTTGTAAAAACATACATAGAACTAGACTGGGACATTTCCTATTACTGATCCCATTAGTTCTATTCTCCTCATCAAGTTGTGCTAATAGAATTAGGACAGTTCTATCATAGAACTGTTCAATAGAGCTACTGGGAATGATCCCAAAAATAGTAGAACTTGAAATTAACGAACTGAAATTAATAAACTTATTACACAACAATATTATCTGAGAGTACGGTTAAGCTTCAAAAGACCCACCATACCCCCAGGGGTACTTCCAGGGGTACGGTGGGTCGGCAGCGAAAACTGTGCAGTACAATCTACTTAGTTGTTTAATACCAACTATGGTTACTGTTTGAAAAAAGAAAAAAACAAGAACAAGTGAATGGACTTTGATCATCCGTCAATGTTTGTAACTTACGTATGATTTTGTAATTCTATAATAATATTATATTGTGTTGATTCAGCCTCAAATCACTTTTATTACTTGACAAAAACACACATCAGTATTTTATTATTACGAATGACCCATCTGGATACTTTGTGTTTTAGTCTTTGAACACGCACAATACTGCTTCTCTTTTACACTCGCTAAATGCCAATTTTTTTATTCACTCTATTATTTGTGATACTGAATTTATTATAAATTGTAAATAAAACGTAATATTGTAATACTCATGAATGAGAAGTGATTCCATAACTTTTAGTCATTTTCCTACTATAGTTTGTGCAAAATCTCATTACACACGACGGCATTTTCAAATGTAACGTACACACACGCGAGTAAAAGAGCGAGCGCTTCCGACCGCAGCGCGTACGCGACTAAAGCCAAATGAGATATTTAGCCTGTTTTTAATGTGCTACTTTTGAAGTTCGCATAACTCATCTACGGTTTTTTTTACGCTGCGCTGTGGCACACGCACACACGAAACCCCTCACCCCGCTCACTCGCTGACGCCACCGCCATGTTTTTGTTTTTGCGGGGGGTGAGGTCGAGCTACGCACTGTACTGCAACCTCGCCTTAAAGACCATCTTCACCAGCTGCTTTAGTGGTTATGGATAGGAAGGATTTTTTAACGTCCGCTTCAACAATTGGTTGAAAACAGAATGCAGTATTTAATGGCAGAGAAAGATTGGAGAGAAAATTTAATGTCGTAGTCTTGGTGCTACTATGAAGAGTAATCGGTGGCCTGGAAAAATGAGCATTGAGTAAGTTCAAGTCCATACTCGTGCAGCTGCTCTGCGATGTTTTTCCAATGCCTAGCGACTTGAGAAATTGCCATACTTGTGAGGTGTGAAGATCTTGTATTGAATTGTGTATGTGGCGTCTTTTAGCATCCCTACACAAACGACTGCAACGATTTCGGAGTTTTTTATATGCATTCCAGTGCTCCTCAGTGGGCAACTTCTTATATTGCCGTTTAGTTTTGTCCCGTTTCGCCATTAGTTTTTTAATATCAGAAGATAGCCATGGTGCCGGCAAGTGTTTGACCCTTACCTTCTTGAGCGGAGCGTGTGTATTATACAAGTCTAAAATTATTGCATTAAAAGCAGATACCATATCATCTATATTATTACACTTATAAATGTAGGTCCAGTCTATAGTGTTTGCATCCATCTCCAAACGCTTCAAATCAATGTTCTTATAAGAACGAAGTGTGAGATATTTGGCCTTGCGTTTTGGAGGACGAACTTTATAAGAAAGGTATATGAGATCGTGATAAGAAAAAGACGCGGGAAGTTGTCCATGCGTTGCTACTTTGTTACAGTCAGAAACAAGAATTAAATCTAGAAGAGAAGGATTGCAATGAGGAGCCTTATGTGTAGCATAAAGAGGAAGAATCTGCAAATTAACAGAGGAGACAAGGGACTGAAGCTTTCGGCTGCGTATATCATCCTTGAGTAGACATGTATTGAAGTCTCCAAGAATAATTGTGTGTTCATACAAAGAAGAATAGTTTTCTAACTTTGATTCTAATGACGAAAAATAGTCAATAGTACAAGATGGGCTGTAGAAGGCACCTAATAGTATGTTGGAATATTTAAAATTAATTTCAAGAAATATATGTTCCGCAGAATTTGAGTATTCACTTGGAGACTTGTCGACAATTTTATGTTTTATATCTTCACGGAGATATATAGCAACCCCTCCATATCCCTTGCCTACTCTATCATTACGCACCAACTTATAACCTGGCAGCGAATATTGTTTGGAAGGAAGAGTAGGCTTGAGAAAGGTTTCTGAAATAAGAACAGCATGAACAACATCAGCATCAAATGACGATAAGAGGTCTGGATAGTGAGCGTGAATGCTTTGCGCATTAATGTGGACAACATTTAAGTAATTACGGAAGCAAGAGAAGGAAGAAAAAAGTTGATCACAAAGATGTGTCGAATCGTCATTTGTAAACGCACTAGCAAAGCTTAGATCAGTTGTAGATGTCTAATCTTCTTTTATTTTATAATTTTATTTATATTAATTTTAAGTTTAAAGCGAAACGGGCATTTTTAGTTGAAAATTAAAAGTATCTGCGTTGTTCCGGTCGTGACATCGCCATTTCATATTCAAAACTCATTTTGCATATTTAGGGAAATGTTTACAGTTTCTTGCAAACCCCTTTTAATAGGGTAAAAATACATTCATAGTGAAAACAGGGTGACATAACAAAAGTTCTAATACGCAAAATTACCACGCCAGAATGGCTTGACGATAGAATAAGTTTTCTATATTATAATTATTGTACTTACTCTTAGTATTAATTAACACATTGTAACATTTTGTTTATATAGGACGACATCGTCGAAATTGACGAAGTTCCTTTAAATAAAGATTAAAAAAGAATAATAATAATAAGCAAAATAACACCAAAATCTTATATTTTGAAAAATGTATTGTGGTGAAATATTTTCTATAAATAATATGTTTATCCTTTTTGCAACATATTACCCACGAAATAATGTTTTGTACTTATCGAAAATATGGGAACATATTTTTATTATACTGGCATCTGTAATGTCTTACGCAAAGAAATATAACCTTATTACTAGTCTAGGACCAAGAATTACTATAGTCCGTTCACAGTTATTTTACCTCTAGCTGTTAGATTGGCCAACCTGGGCGTTGTGTTGCTATATTTGGTATATAATACTCCCATTTAAATATACATTCTTAATATATATAAATGTCCTGTCACGATGTTTGTTCGCGATGGATTCTTAAACTACTTAACCGATTTTAAATTAAATTGGCACACCGTGAGCAGTCTGGTCCAACTTGAGAGATAGGATAGCTTAGATCTTTAATTATAGTCGCAATTTTATTTTATTGCAAATTATTTGTCTATAATTAATTGACAGTCACAATTATCTGTTAACTCCAAAAGATTCTAACAGATGTCGATACTTTTTATTCAAGGATTACATCGAAACCTTACCTGAATAATAAAACATTAAAAAATAAAGATATCGAGTCGACAACATATATCCGCAAAATTTGGATTGTCGAGTATTTTGTTAAATTCTAATGGTTCTATATATATAGTCTAAGGTTCTGACAGACAAATTACAGTCGCCATATTGGCCGATCTAGCGAAACGTCACAGATACCCACAGAAGAATAACTAAAGCACAGATACCGGATAACACAGTCTTTACTAAGTAGTTTGTATGTGTAAATACTTTTTGCAGTTATATTTCTTAAACAGTTAAAACTACAACTATGGAAGTATCCGCCCAATAAAGTAGATTTGTATCAAATATAAAAAAATATATTAAAGTATCTTTACGTAATCTATACTAATATAATAAAGCGGAAGAGTTTGTTTGTTTGTTTATTTGTTTGTTTGTTTGTTTGAACGCGCTAATCTCAGGAACTACCGGTCGGATCTGAAAAAATCTTTTTGTATACGATAGCCCAGTTATTCCGGAAGGCTATAGGCTATATAACATAACGCTTCGACCCTTTGGGGCCGGGCAAAAGGCTAAAAAGGCTAAAAGATAATGTCGGCTAATCTCAGGAACTAGCAGTCGGATTTCAAAAATTGTTATTGCCTATGATAGCCCAATTATTCCGAAAGGCATAGGCTATATAAAATTGCGCCACAACTTATAGGGGCCAGACAAAAATAATAAGATGGTCAGACGAGAAGGGGGAGGGTTGGGTCAAAGGCAAAAAAAGGCTAAATGAATAGGATACAATCTATATGGGTATCGTTTTCGGCATTTTCGGGACACTGATTAATAATATGAAATTTATTTAGTGATTCAAGATGGCGGACGGGAAATCAAAGATGGCGGATGGGAAAAAATTAAATATCAATATTGGTATCGCCTTCGATATTTTAACGGGTGGGGAATCGAAATACAACATCTATTTCGTGATCAAAGATGGCAGATGGGAAAAAATTAAAAAATCAATATGGCTATCGTCTCTGATATTTTAAGGGGTGGAGAATCCAAATACAACATCTATTTCGTGATCAAAGATGGCGGATGGGTTTTTTTTTAAATCAATATGGGTATCGTCTCCGATGTTTAAAGGGATGGGGAATCCAAATACAACATCTATTTCGTGATTCAAGATGGCGGATGGGAAATCAAAGATGGCGGATGGGAAAAATTTAAAAAATCAATATGGGTATCGTCTCCGATGTTAAAAGGGATGGGGAATCCAAATACAACATCTATTTCGTAATTCAAGATGGCGGATAGGAAAGTTTAAAAAAATCAATATCGGTATCGTCTGCGATGTTAAAAGGGATGGGGAATGCAAATAAAATATCTGTTTCGTGATTCAAGATGGTGGATGGGAAATCAAAGATGGCGGATGGGAAAAAAAACAATATGGGTATCGTCTCCGATATTTTAAGGGATGGAGAATCCGAATACAACATCTATTTCGTGATCAAAGATGGCGGATGGGATTTTTTTTTAAATCAATATGGGTATCGTCTCTGATGATTTAAAGGATGGTGAATCCAAATACAACATCCATTTCGTGATCAAAGATGGCGGATAGGAAATCAAAGATGGCGGACGGGATTTTTTTGTAAAGTCGATATGGGTATCTTCTCCGATGTTTTAAGGGATGGCGAATCCAAATACAACATCTATTTCGTGATCAAAGATGGCGGATGGGAAATATAATAATATAAAAACAGTAATTATTGGTGGTGAAAAAGTGGCAGTGGTATTTGATCTTCGATGCAGATAATGGCTATGTTCAGTGGATACCTCTCCTACGGAACCCTTCCCTTCACTTGCATACTAAACCCTTTTTTTTTGTCTGGACTTTAAAAGATCAAGAAAAGACTAAAGAAATTGAAGTGACAAAAAAAAATAATGACTCTGAGTTTGTTTCGGCTTTTCTTCTCAAGAAGTCATTTAGCTAGAAAAAGCCGGCCTCATCTAGAATAGGGTTTTGACATGTAAAAGTGTTGTAAACAACCAAAATGCAGAAATAAATACGTCTTTATGTCTTTATGGGCGAGTCAGACTTGCACTTGATTTAATTATTTAATAGCTATAGTATTTAATAGTATTAGTAAGGCTCGTGGGTTGACTAAAGTATGAGACAGTCTTTATTGGTAACATTAGTATGTCGTCTGGACTTAGAACAACTAGCCGTGGTGAGGATTGCAGTTATGTTAACTCTTCCTTTGCGGTACCTCGGCAGCAACACGTCCGTTCTTTGGACAAGCTATCTGATTCGGAGCTCAATATTTTGACATCATGGATAGCGCCAGTCTCTGTAAGTGTTGTTGACTTCTCTTCTCAATTCCTACAATTCTCTCGTGCTCTCCTCATCGAATATTCAAACTACTATAATTGTTTGTTTCAGGAATTGAACGGAGTCTTATGTTTAGAATGCTACACATTAATTGAAGCTGTTTTAACTTCTGAGGTCATACCTGCACCACATTATGGTATACGATATACAAGCTCCTGCTTTATTTTGAGGTGATTTATTTGAAGAAGATTTAGGTATAATAACAAATAAAATGAAGAATAACATAAAAACTGTGTTTTATTTTCCTATTAAGCATAAAACAGTGTTGTTTTAATACTAACTTTGTAATAAAGTCCAATGGAATGAGCTTATCTTTTGCGAAATAGCCTCACTGAAATTCTCATTAATTGTATCACATGGTATTGAGAATTCTCAGTAAGAAATATATCAGACTGAAAAAACCGCAAACTAATATAATGTACAAGCGTTTGTTTCGTAGCTCCACTTCTTTTTACAACTATTTTCTATATTGTATAATATACATAGAGGCTTCTAATAAATTCCGGTAATATGACTAAATCATATAATCACCATCCTAGAGTTATGTCTTCACTTCAATGCCTAGGCGCCCTGGGTCCGCTTACTAGTCTAACCAGATCTGACAGAATATTAGCTTTTCCATAGTCTGACCGCCATAACCCAAAGAGAAAGCGATATTGTATGGTTTAGACCAGTAAGTATCGGTTTATTGGAGGGTACTGACTCCCCGTAACGACGTGCGATGGTGAAAGATCATCATGACAACTGGGACCGACGGCTTAATATAAGTACTCTTCGAAGCACGGGCGATAATTAACTAATTTACTACTATTTATATGATTAAATCATGTAACTATCACAATACTTAACCTCAAAATATTTGAAATCTTTAATGTCCGATAGCTAAGAACTGCCGCTGAATATAGTATTCATTTTTTCCTAATTTAATTAGGAGTATATTTACTATATTTTACTGGTCAAATCATCGAGAAGCAAACTTAGCCCACCTTCCATACAAATTTGGTCATTCTCCTTTCCCATATTTATTTTTCCTTAATTATTTATATTTTTTTCTTTTCTCGTGAGCGGATTGTCCACGACTCTACTCCGTATAGGAAGATAGAGAACACGAGTGATCGCATTAGTCTCATTTTTGTTTTGTTAGAGACGTTTCGATCTGGCCATAGGTATTTTTGTAAGCTTGCTCATAGCAGCTTTGGCCATTTGAGTGCGTCTACTGACTTCTTTCTCACATCTAACCTGGTTGAATAGTAGGGACCCCAGGCATATAAATTCTGAGACAACTTCAAGGTCTGAGAGTTCATTAGTACGTGTGAGTTGGTCAGTTCAGTCAACTATCATCAGCTTTGTTTTTGATTTATTAATATGTAAACCTACCAACTCACTCTCTCTTTCCACGCTTCTAAACAGCTGGGTCAGTTCAGCTTCTGAGGATGCGAACAGGGTGGTATCGTCCGCATATCGGAGGTTACTGATCTTCCTGCCAGCCACTGATATACCACCGTCCCATCCTGCCAGGGCTTTTCGCATGATATGCTCACCATAGATATTAAAAAGAATGGGAGATAGTATACACCCCTGCCGCACCCCCTTCATTGTTTTAAAAGGCCCAGAAATTACATCGTTGATTCTCACCATGTTCTCTGCATCTGAATATAAGTTAGAGATCAATATCACTAGGTGTTCCGGCACGCCCATTTCAGTTAGCACTCTCCATAGACACTCCCATCTCACGCAATAGAGGGCCTTGGAGTAATTCAATGAAGCACATTAGCATAGGCATATTAAACTCTCGGCTCTTCTCTATCATCTGCCTTAAAAAAAATCGTGTCGAGATATCTCAACATTATAGTAATAAAAATGCTTCCTAGCAATAGTAAGAACAACCATTACACAAATGTATCAATTAACACATTTTCAATTTAGCAACGAAACCTTCAATTCAAAAAGCTTTATAACCTAAATGGAAATATAATGACTCTTGTCCTAGAAAACCCCAAATATTTATAAAATATTAAAGTAAGAATCTCGCGACCAAAAAGCAGAGGTAATTTACAACAAAAACGCTACCGAGCAGACTCCCAAATTGACTGCCATTGTGCAGAATAAAAGCTCTGAAAGCATTTCGTAGATACGTCTCGAAACAATGTATAATAATGATAGATGACGTTCGTTTTCACGGTTCAAGTAAAATGTATGGCAGCCTATATTGTTTTCGCGGAATTATTCGTTATTTTTGACAGTAAACAATGCGTCGAAAAGCCATTTAAGGCAATGTTTTTTATAATGTTTTATGTAAAGAATAGAAGAGGGGAAAAGATGTAGCTCATATGAGTATCGTGTGACCCGCGGTCGAGAAAGTTCCTGGCCAATATTACTCTAATAAAAAAGGTAACAGATTTTTTTACTAGACTTATATACCGGATTGAAGTTGATTTTCATTCATCCTTATTGAATTGTCTGCAGTCTTACTTCAAGTCATGTTACTAACTGTATGGACCTGAAAAATATAGTTAATTCGAATTCACAGACAGACACTTCAAGTATCTATAGCAGACTAGATGAGCCCGCGCCTACACCTGCGCTATTTAGAGCTACTGCTCTGTACCCGTGGCCCATAGCGTGATGTTATATAGCCTCTCTGGATAAAAACACAAACAATTATTTATATCGAACCAGTACTTCCTAAGATTAGTGCGTTCAACCAAACAAACAAAACTCTTCGTTTTATTAGACAAGTTGACAGGTGAGTTGATCTATTCCTTGGAGTAGGTTATTTATTAGGGTGGCAGTCAGGACATACACCTTGAAAAAACAATAGCCGTCAGGGTGAAGGATCTGGAGTGACGTCCACGCACAGGACGCCCTACACAAGATTGCCCGACGCTTAAAAGCGAAATATTTTTGATAGTATTGACTGGTAGGTACTGATTTTTTGTTACGTATTTAAAGCTCCTCATGACGGCTGGTTATAGTGCGTTTAAAAAAGCCGCGGACTATAAATAAACCCTATGTCACAGGGGCCTTTACAAACACAACAACATTCAAGCAACGAATTCTGGATTATGCAACGTATTATCTTGTGCGGGGATCGAACACACATCACTCGGTGTAGCACTAAACGGCAAGGCAACCATTGGATGGACCACTGGATAGATAAAAACAATCTTCATAGTGTCACCTCGCTTTGACAAGATGTTGGAGAAACTCTACCTTTTAACAGTTTAGAATCAAGCCAATTAAATAATTATCTACACTATATAATATTAAAAATCTGAAAATTGTTTGCTTATTTGGTTGAACGCGCATATCACTGGAACTGCTGGTCCGAGATGAATAATTATTTTTGTGTCAGAAAGCAAATTTATTAAGAAAGGTTAAAGGCTATATAACATCACGCTATGAGCCACAGACACGGAGCAGAAGCCCCAAGTAGCGGATGTAGCCGCACGTTCAGGTAGTAAGTAATATTTTTAACTGTATCGCGATGCAATATTTCCTACTGTAAGCAAGTCTTTAGCAGTTAAAGCTAAGGTATTGGCGCCGCCCGATAAGACGAGCTAAAGTCAGGTATCAACTCGCATGAACTTGTACTGTCTCAGTTTGTAGACACTAAGTTATTGTTGAGACAGATGTTCGGTTTGAATTACTTGAATTGTTAAGTGATGATAATTGGTAGACTGTTGTGATTGGCTATTCAAGCCTAGGCATATTGAAATAGAGAGTTGTGCGTTTTGTGTGCTTGCTCTGTAATTACTAGTGTCTAAACATACTATGCCGAATTTACACGACCAAAATTCGGCATGATTACGCCTGCAATGCTATTTGAATTACTGACGACACATTATACCGAAATTACGTTGCGTTATAGCTTACAGCGTAACTTCGGTCGGGCGTAAGTTCAGCGGCATCTTTTCTAGTACCTAGTAGAGCACAAGCGTAGTTTATAGCACGAACGTAAGTTCGGCACTTATGGTGTGTCATATAAGCCGAATACATTGGAACGTAAATTCGGCCGCGGCACTTCCGTCGCGTAACTTTGGCATAGTGTGTTTAGACCCTAGACTTCACCCGCTGACACTATCTGTTAGTGAAAAATGTACTTAAATATGTTAGGTAG
This sequence comes from Euclidia mi, assembly GCA_944739405.2. Lineage (NCBI taxonomy): Eukaryota > Metazoa > Arthropoda > Insecta > Lepidoptera > Erebidae > Euclidia > Euclidia mi. Next base: position 10,252,901 of record OX123206.2, on the reverse strand, counting down.
TTTTTGAGTTTACTGCGTTTATACAGACAGGACGTAATTAGACTTTATTTTAAATTAGTATGTTTTTTTATAGACTCACGCCTGAATATTTTTTTTTATAGACTCACGCCTGTATCTGTATTAGAAACATGTTTTGTATACGAGGGTCAATGTGCGTGTAAAGAATAAAAAGGGTAAATCTAATTATCCTGCGAACATGCATTTTAATAATGTTTCATCTGAGGATCCTACTGACATTTGCAAACTTTTCTCTGTTTTTTTTCCTCTGTGTACGAACCTTCATGTCTGGATCCCGAAACATGGAAACCGTCAAATCTGTATTCGGAAAATTCCACCTGTATATCCGAAATATATTTAAAAAGATAATCCGTTCGTATGGCGCTTAAATCTTTAGATTCCTCTGAAGGTGCGGGTCCTGATAATTTACCTCCTCATTTTCTCATAAAAACAAGCGAGAACATCTATACCGCATAATTTTTAATAAATGTCTATGCGAAGGAGTTTTCCCTACAGTGTGGAAGCAAGCTTTTATTACGCCGGTATATAAAAGTGGAGACAAAAGTAATGTTGAGAATTACCGCCCTATCTCTTTTCTGTCCACCTTGTCGAAGCTTTTTAAGAAACTAGTGCACGGTGCTCTCTACCCCTACCTTCATCAGCTCGTAATTCCTGAACAACACGGCTTTGTTCAAAAAACGCTCTACTACGACTAACCTTATGGCATTCACCAATTTACTTTTTGACCAAATTTGACCAAATCGACAGTAGAGTTCAGGTTGATGCCGTATACAACAATTTTCAGAAAGCTTTCGACAAGGTGGACCACGCTATACTCCTCGAAAAGCTAGCGTTCAATGGCATATGTGGAAATTTGCTTAGATTGTTTGTTTCTTATATCTTTAATATAACTCAAAAAGTAGTTATAAATGGTTTCGAATCGGATGTTATAATTGCTAAGTCAGGTGTTCCTCAAGGATCAATTTTGGGACCTCTTCTTTTTATTGTTTTCATTAATGATATTTAGCAATGTTTCACACACTCTAATTTCTTAATATATGCAGACGACATCAAAATATTTAAAGCATGTCAAACCATACAAGACTGTTCACTTCTTCAAGACGACCTTAACAGATTGTAGGATTATTATACGGACAACATACTTTTTCTAAGTCTTTCAAAATGTCACACGATATCTTTTACAAAAAAAAATATAAATAAAATAAATTTTAAGTATAACATTAATAAGGAAAACTTAAAGCAGGTAAACTTAGTTCGCGACTTAGGTATCATGTTAGACTCTTCCCTACATTTTGATGCACATATTGACAGTATAGTCAGTAAGGCCTACCGCATGTATGGCTTAGTTATGAGAGCATCGCGTGACTTTGTGCGTCCCTCTACGTACATTATGTTGTACAAAGCCTTGGTCAGATCACAGTTGGAATATGCGACTCCAATCTGGAATCCTTTCTATTTAAAATATACTTACAGACTAAAAATGGTGCAGGAAAAATTCTTACGATCAGTAAATTTCAGGTGTTATCGGCCCAAGGTTCCCTACACGGACTTAGATTAAACACGGTTTAGAGTCATGGCGATTATTTCTTGGCACAATGATGTTATATGGTTTGTGTAACAATGAATTTGACTGCTTAGGTATAACTAATAAATTATGTTATGTAGTACCTAGAAACGTTTTTCAGCGAGGAGTTCGTGTGCCGCGCTTGTTTCACGGAGATACGTGCAGTACAAACGCCGGTAAGCGGGCGCCTCTCAGTCGCTTTGTTGAAACTTATAACAGTCGCTTCACAGATATTGACATGTTCTCTCTATCAAGTAGCAAATTCAAACGATTGGTTATCGAACTGTTATCTTAATATATAAAATCCTTGCGTTACTGACTGACTGACAGACACGCTACAGCCGAAACTATTGGGCACAGGAAGCTGAAATTTGGCATGTATGTTCCTTGGGGACCGTAGGGGTGCACTAAGAAGGGATTTCCTGAAATTCCCACGGGATCGGCCAAAACGGGTAATTTAAAAGAAATGCAGGCGTAGCTGCTGGCGTCCTCTAGTCTTAAATATAATCTTTATTTTCTTTTTTTTTCTATATGTATGTTTTGCTTCTTAATATAATTTGTGTTAATTTGTGGACAATGGTGCTGATTATGTGTATATCGATCTAGGTTAAGAAAGTTTAAAATTTTGCATGTAACTGTTGAAATTAAACTACAGTTTACGGATTTTATCGCGATGTATTGGTTTCACTAAGTTATTACATTTGAAACTAATGATCTAGAAACTATATTTTTAATTTATTACTAGCCGACGTTTCGAATTCTTTACAGAATTCATGTTCACGGCAGACTGAGGTGATATTTGTCTTTTTCCTGAATGTATAAGTTATCTCAAAGTACCCGAACATTTTTCATCTACTGGTGTTACTATTTACGCAGAATGAGCTCACAGTGTCCTTAGGTCTTCTGGTGACTTTGTCCTTCTTGGGTTTCATTAGCCTTATGACAGGGTCCCAAGCTGGAGGAACATTCCAACCATCTTCCCTATTGAAATTAGGGTGTTTTTTAATTTCAATAGCCTCTCGTATCATCCTTGGAAGAAAACGGTGTTCTTTTGCGAGTATCTGTGGTTCATCAAATCGCAGGTAGTGGTTGGGTCCCTGTTCCACATGTTCACACACAGCAGACTTTGTTGAGCGTTTATGTTTTATGTCAGCTATATGTTCTTTGAGTCGAATGCCTATGCTTCTCTTGGTTTGTCCAATGTATGAGAGCCCACATTCACAGTCAATTTTGTAGACACCGGCCTCTTGCAAGGGTAACTGACACTTGACAGATGGTAATAATTGACTGATCTTCGTTGGCGGCTTGTAGTAAGTTTTGATAGAAGCTCGCTTCAAGATGTAGCCAATTTTGTCGGTCACGCCCTTGATGTATGGGAGGACAGCAGGTTGTCTTTCTACTGTGGCTGGTTTTTCTTTCTTCTGGGATCTGTGACAGTGGCGCGGCGGTCGGAGCTTGTTGTCTTGCAGAACTTGCCTGACATGTTGAAGCTCAGAGTCCAGGTGTTTCTTGTCACAGATCCCGCGGGCTCTCTGAAACAGAGACATTCCTACAGTAGCTAACTGTTTAGGATGGTGGTGAGATTCACCGTTTAAGTACCTATTTGTATGGGTCTTTTTCCTATACACAGTATGGCTTAAGGAGTTGTTTTTATTCCTGATGACAAGTACATCTAAGAAAGCTAAAGAATTGTTTGCCTCTAATTCCATTGTGAATTGTATTTGGTTATTAATAGAATTAAGATGGTTTAGGAAAGCATTAACACTATCTGTTGGTAAAATTGTGAAAGTGTCATCTACATACCGCTTGTAGAACCTCGGTGTGATGGTGGCAGTCTGCAGGGCTCGGGCCTCGAAGTCTTCCATGAAGATGTCAGCGACAACAGGCGATACTGGAGAGCCCATTGCTACACCGTCTACTTGTATGTAGTATTTCTTGTCCCATAACAGATAGCCCGTTGTCAGGCAGTGTTTGAGTATTTCTGCATATTCCTCAGGCATGTTGTTTTCTGTCAGCTTCCTTCTAGTAATTTCTACACAGTCATGTACTGGTATGCATGTGAATAATGACTGTATATCAAAACTAACCATAGTTTCCTTGTCAGAGAGATGTAGGTGTTTGATTTCACTGACAAAATGGTAGGAATCTTTCACATGTGCTCTCGTATTGCCTCTGAGCGGTGAGAGAATCTTTGCCATGTGTTGAGCCAGTCTGTAAGTTGGTGCGCCTATCTGACTAACTATCGGGCGCAGAGGAGCGTTTTCCTTGTGTATTTTCGGTAGCCCATACATTTGAGGAGGTTTTACACACGATGGTATTAAATATTTCACGTCCAAATTAAGTTTTTCGGAGTATTTCTTAACAATATCACAAGTTTGCTTGAGTATTTTGTTCGTAGGGTCTGACTTAACCAACTTGTAGGTACTTTCATCCGACAAAAGATGTTCCATTTTTTGTTTATACTCAGACGTGTCCATCACTACCGTTGCATTTCCTTTATCTGCTCGGAGTACTGTAAGTTCAGGCCTAGCTTGTAACTTCTTCAGTGCGAGATATTCGGTCTTTGGTAGATTCCTTGCCGGCACTTTTGATTGACGTAATACAGCAGAAACGTCCTGTCGTATGGCCTCGAAATCTTCCTTACTCACATTGTTCTTCACTAGGCAATCCTCAACGTTGCAAATAATGGTTTCATACGGTATTCTTGATGGAGTTATCGCGTAATTTAAACCTCTGGTAAGCACTTTCTCGGTATTTTGATCTAACATGTGTTTTGACAGATTGACAACTGTTTGTCTATGGGCGGACGATAGCGTGTGATTGGTCCGTGCGAAAACGTTCTGTTTCATGTTGTACTGGTCATTTGATTTTTGTTGTAATTTTTCAAATTTTTGAATTTTGTTACGTTTACACGCATAATATTTTGATGTTTCTCTATTGTTTATTGCATCTATGCATTGTTTAAAATCAAATGAAGTTATCAATCTGTATATTTCGTTAGATAAATTCTCAACATTTCTATTTATTCTGCGTAAGTCAGCTCGGTGTTCATGGATCTTTTGTATGAGTAACTTTTGACTTGCCTGTTTTAAGATCTTAGCGCTCCCACGTATGTCCTTCTTGGCTGATATCTTGCAGCATGTAGGGATGAGATCGTGATCCCGGCATCTCTTCAAGAAATTTAAAGATGTTATGTATCTTGCGCGCTTGGTTTGTAGATCTTCTAACCGGCGTATTTTTGTTGCTGTTTCCAGTCCGTACTGGTTCACATAGTATCTTCTTGGGTTTACGCGAATGTTACACATTGAAATTAAACTACAGTTTACGGATTTTATCGCGATGTATTGGTTTCACTAAGTTATTACATTTGAAACTAATGATCTAGAAACTATATTTTTAATTTATTACTAGCCGACGTTTCGAATTCTTTACAGAATTCATGTTCACGGCAGACTGAGGTGATATTTGTCTTTTTCCTGAATGTATAAGTTATCTCAAAGTACCCGAACATTTTTCATCTACTGGTGTTACTATTTACGCAGAATGAGCTCACAGTGTCCTTAGGTCTTCTGGTGACTTTGTCCTTCTTGGGTTTCATTAGCCTTATGACAGGGTCCCAAGCTGGAGGAACATTCCAACCATCTTCCCTATTGAAATTAGGGTGTTTTTTAATTTCAATAGCCTCTCGTATCATCCTTGGAAGAAAACGGTGTTCTTTTGCGAGTATCTGTGGTTCATCAAATCGCAGGTAGTGGTTGGGTCCCTGTTCCACATGTTCACACACAGCAGACTTTGTTGAGCGTTTATGTTTTATGTCAGCTATATGTTCTTTGAGTCGAATGCCTATGCTTCTCTTGGTTTGTCCAATGTATGAGAGCCCACATTCACAGTCAATTTTGTAGACACCGGCCTCTTGCAAGGGTAACTGACACTTGACAGATGGTAATAATTGACTGATCTTCGTTGGCGGCTTGTAGTAAGTTTTGATAGAAGCTCGCTTCAAGATGTAGCCAATTTTGTCGGTCACGCCCTTGATGTATGGGAGGACAGCAGGTTGTCTTTCTACTGTGGCTGGTTTTTCTTTCTTCTGGGATCTGTGACAGTGGCGCGGCGGTCGGAGCTTGTTGTCTTGCAGAACTTGCCTGACATGTTGAAGCTCAGAGTCCAGGTGTTTCTTGTCACAGATCCCGCGGGCTCTCTGAAACAGAGACATTCCTACAGTAGCTAACTGTTTAGGATGGTGGTGAGATTCACCGTTTAAGTACCTATTTGTATGGGTCTTTTTCCTATACACAGTATGGCTTAAGGAGTTGTTTTTATTCCTGATGACAAGTACATCTAAGAAAGCTAAAGAATTGTTTGCCTCTAATTCCATTGTGAATTGTATTTGGTTATTAATAGAATTAAGATGGTTTAGGAAAGCATTAACACTATCTGTTGGTAAAATTGTGAAAGTGTCATCTACATACCGCTTGTAGAACCTCGGTGTGATGGTGGCAGTCTGCAGGGCTCGGGCCTCGAAGTCTTCCATGAAGATGTCAGCGACAACAGGCGATACTGGAGAGCCCATTGCTACACCGTCTACTTGTATGTAGTATTTCTTGTCCCATAACAGATAGCCCGTTGTCAGGCAGTGTTTGAGTATTTCTGCATATTCCTCAGGCATGTTGTTTTCTGTCAGCTTCCTTCTAGTAATTTCTACACAGTCATGTACTGGTATGCATGTGAATAATGACTGTATATCAAAACTAACCATAGTTTCCTTGTCAGAGAGATGTAGGTGTTTGATTTCACTGACAAAATGGTAGGAATCTTTCACATGTGCTCTCGTATTGCCTCTGAGCGGTGAGAGAATCTTTGCCATGTGTTGAGCCAGTCTGTAAGTTGGTGCGCCTATCTGACTAACTATCGGGCGCAGAGGAGCGTTTTCCTTGTGTATTTTCGGTAGCCCATACATTTGAGGAGGTTTTACACACGATGGTATTAAATATTTCACGTCCAAATTAAGTCCAAATTAAGTCATTATCCGTAAACTGTAGTTTAATTTCAATGTGTAACATTCGCGTAAACCCAAGAAGATACTATGTAACTGTTTTTTGTCCCGCACAAATAAAATAAAAATAAAATAAAAGAAATCAGCAGATTTTCAAACATACTTTCAACCTTGCCTGACAAATATAAATGCAGAGTCTGAACTACAGGGGTGAAAACATGCTTGGATAGTGGGTTCAGGATTTAATATACCTAGTAGAACTGTCTATACCGCACTTTTTAAAAGTGCTTAAATAAAATTTTATGTAGGGCGGGCGAAATCACAAGCAATAGCTGTTTTCTTTCAAATACGATGATGATAGGTTAGGTTAATTTAAATAGCCAATGGTAGTCTGTAGTTCATATTGGTTAGAGTATAGAGGCTGCAAGGTCTTATAATGATCACACAAGCCTCTAAATATAGACAGCTAAAAAAACAACTGATTAAAAAAAATATTATTTGCGTCAAACGGTACGATCCTTTAAACCACTACAGTATCCATTATAGGTAGCAGAGTCTTGTTGATTTCAGCATGAATGGGCCGGCTCGACCGGGGAAGTACTACCCTCTCACAGAAAATCGACGTTAAGTAACCGTACCTAAACTGTTGCGTTTCGTTCGGTGAGTGAGAGTACCGGAGGCCCTATCCCCTATTCCTCCTCCCTCACCCCACTCGTCATCCTATCCCTTTTCCCAACCCAAGGGGCGCCAACGCACTTGTAACTCCTATGGTGTTGCTTCTGCCCATGGGCGGCGGTAATTGCTTACCATCAGGCGATCCATCTGCTCGTTTGCCGCCTATTACCATAAAAAAAAAACCAGATCATACCGGCAATAAACTATGCATGACTCGCATTAATTACACAATTTATACAAGCAGCTACTAGCTACCATTTAATTAAACTACGCAATTTAAAAAAATAACTTACCGCGGCGCCATAGCCCTTGGACATAATAACAGTAATTTTTATAGAAAGAGATGTACGTCAACACTGTTCACAGTAATTAAAGTGATTATGGCTTTCATTCTAATGATTTAATGTGAGGTACATGTTGTTATATTACTCCAATTATTTCATCATCAGCTCTATATATAAAGTGTCATACTGCTGGACACTATAAGAAGCTGCAAGCCAGTCTACAGCGCTGATCAAGTGCGGAACGGTCTACCGTTCTTGTGAAGTTTAGTTCACACCTCATGCGAGGTCATTGTGGTGAATCCTCAGACCTGCAGGTTGCGTTCCTGCACCATTAGGAAGTGATCTGTATAATTTATAAAATTCTTGCTATATTAACTGGCTGACAGACAACATGTAGCAAAATCTATTGGGCCTTTTATTTAATTATACATGCCTAATTTTGGCTCCTTGTACGCATTGGTTTCGGCTGTATCCGTCTGTTAGTATCGCAAGAATTGTAAAAAAATATACGGAACGAGACTGCTTAAAGAGAATACACTGCATAAGAAGTCTATTAAAAAGAATTTATTGCAATTTCAATGGTATATCTCAGAAATTACATAATATTCATGTGAAGTAGTTTCTCTGGATTAATATCGCGATCAAAGTTTATGTTTCTTTAAGTAATTATGATTGTTTATTAATTACTGTCTTTCGTGTATACCTCAGACATCGTTTTTATTTCTGTGCAAATGAAAGAACTACTTGAGTAAAGTCCATTGGAATTATGTTCTTAATTGTTTATTATTATCGTTACTTGTCAGAGATACTAATTGAAGTATAAAACATATAATGAGATGACTTAATTTTTTAACGAAAACAACTGAACTATACGTATATCTTCTAACATCAGCCTGACGCAGCGATAGCCTAGTAGAGATACCAACAGACTACCGTGCTGCCCTCAGCACAATGGCATATGCTCAGCACCCTTAACGGGTTCGAATTCAGGATGCACCACAGTTTTTTCAAGTGGCTATGTGGGATTTCAGAGAGTAGTAGACAGGCAGGCGCTCTAAGAAAAAAACCCCGACTGCGTAAAAACTAATTTAAAAAAATACGTGAAAATATTATGTGACTGAAATAAAAACTAAAAAGAAAGAAACAAGCCCAGTAGTTTAGAATTCTGTTAAGTAATATTAAATAACTACACAACTGAAACGCGTAATGGATGGACTGATGTATTTGCAGTTGTATTAGGTATATTTACGTGCGAAGAAATAGTATAACATTTTAATCATAATGTGAGCGACCACGTATGCTTAAATACTTTAAATACTTACCTAATGTCTACACAAGCTCTATTTAATATTACAAATAACCTACACGTGTCGAATATACACACCCCCACTCTACATTTTGTATCGTATAATACCTATACGTATGACACATGTGTACACCCACACCTACTGTTTTCAGAAATAATAACACAGTGCCTGTACCTGCAATACCAAGCTTTGCTCTATTTATTGTTTGATAAATCATGTTTTCTAAAATTGAATCCTATTTAGATCGATTGATCGCCCCCAAAATGTCTAAGACCTTTATGATAGACAGGACACGAGGCCAGCGATCATGAACAATTTAATACGCACTTACTTAAAAGAGGTGCCTCGTGTATTCGAATCCTATACACTCTGCATAGCGGTCTCTTGATACCTTCACAAGACTATCACTGCCGCAATGCTAAAATTCTTCACCATAAAACTAAAACGAAAATAATATTGTAAATACAAACGTAGCTATAGTAATATTCATCCAGAAACCCAATATTTTTACATTTAATCGCGACAAACAAAATTAAGTACTGTTCGATACAATATTCTGGTTCGTTAAACATATTTCAATGTGTTAATAATAATTTATTCGTTACGCCTACCTCTCCTATCTTTAATATTTTCATTTTTAACACTTGCCTCGGCAAGCAGATTGGAGCACCTTTGTCTGAATAGAAACTTACATAGCATTTACATTTTTTTAATCAGGCAACTCTCGCATTTTTCAATGAGTTGTCTATTGCTAGGTCATCATGATCATTAAATTTATTAACGGACACAAACACAGGCCAAGCTCGAATCTATCGATTATTCCTGGCTTATCCGTGACTGGTGGCCACTGACACAATTTTTTTACATAATGCTAACTGTCCACGTCTGGGGTTTCCTTTGGTCGCCTCTAGAGGATTATGACAAAAAATAACCTATTTTCCAACAAAAATGTTAGTAATACGACTTTCCAATATTATCATTTGTGTTTATTGAAAAGTTTTATTAGTATTATCTATTAATGTCAACTAATAATATATTCAGTGCAAAGAAAACAGGTTTTTTTTTGTTTAATATAACGTTTTTGTCGCTCGCACTTTTTCATCCACAAGTGAATGGGGAAACAGCGCAAAAATCAAAATGTAGATCGCGGTTATAACACCTGCTCTCAAACAATGTCACACACGGCATAGTGTGAAAAATCGAGGCAGTCGCTTAAACTTCACGCATATAAATTATCTTTTTATTTTAAAGCAGAACAGAACGATTTATAACTCGTGTGCTGACATTTGAAGCTAGCCAGAATGCCACACAATGAATGCTGGTTTTGTAAAAAATGTAGGCCATGTCTTTGATGAAAATATACGAGCTAACCTGTTCAATGTTTCAGCAACAGAATATTGAAGCAATTTTAATCCTAAGACATAACTTTTATTCTCTTTCGCTTAGGTAAGTAAGGAAGATGATTATGACTTAGCTTTAAACAGATTGATAATACACATTTACATTTAATAAGAGCAGAATAAGGGACTGTTTCTCACGGAAGGAATAGACCATAGTTTACCACGCTGGAAAGTGAATCATTATATCTTTTGAGAACATTATAGAGATTTCTGAGCATCGGTTTGCTCGCGATGTTTTTCTTCACCGTTTTGAAAAAGAATAACCATTGCGTAGTAGTTTTTTGGCCTCCCCACAGGACTATCTCTACTTTATATTTACAAAGAAAAAAAGAAGTGAAAGCATGTTTTGTTCGAAATACACATTTAAGTACATAAATTAAGAAATTATACTGGCTAAATATTAAGTCAAAAATGTGATAAAATTTTAAATAAAAATGTAGTAATAATAACAGCGATAATAGTAAAAACATAAAAACAGATGTTGAGAAAAGTTATAGAAGTACGTAAGATGATTATGTAGTTAAAATAGTAACTAATGCAGCATATACCAGGCGAACACCAGTAAATAGTTCTAAAATGACAGTGTCTCCTTCATGTACGACAATACTCATACAAGTCATAACACAGAAAGTAATTTACCAAACAAATAACAATAAGACTGGTATGAGTAATGGACAGATTACCGTCCCACTCATCGTGGAAGGTTAAAGAGGGATAAAATAAGTAGCTATTTATCTTTAATACAACTACCTAATCCGGGGCACTATAACGCCCCTTGCAATTTATCTTCCGTAAGTCCTCTTAGAATAAAACCATGGAGATATAATGGTGTGTAAGAGGCCACCATGTTTTTTTTTGCTTAGACTGTTTGTCCAAATTTAATATAATGTAATTATAATAATTATATAGCGTGATTCTTTTGTTCAGAGCTCGATAGATGGTGACGTACCATTGGGCTGAATCGCGCTATGGTTTCGTTACCTGGGAGTGTATATATAGCTGTCATAATTTTGATTAAATTGTCTTCATCTTGGAACCCGAGCATTATTCATGGTCCTTCGAGCCGGATTTAGCGCCAGAAGAACGAGTGTGAAACAGTGGACCTAATTGACACCTACGGAAGGAGGCGACACGTAACGTCAAAATTCGGATGCTAAGTAAAAGTGTGTAAATAGGTTGTGACCAAAAAGGACAAATTGTGAGTACTCTTAATTCATTAACATAGAAGATCGTAGCGAGTGAATTAGGAGTATTAGGACTTGTAAAATTTCACGCGAATTGTGGTTGAGACGGGGAACCTATGCCCGATTTCGACTAAGTGTTTTCAACAATCTCAAACACTTAGAATAATTCTGAAGATATTTTTACGGGACTTAGGAAAGAACAATGGTCGGTTCCCATACAAAGGTGGACCAGAATTTCTTTTTTCACGTCTATTGCTGTGGAGTTATTTATCAATATTTTTATGTTACTTTATTTAACTTTAGTATAGATATGAATTTTAAAAACTTGGGATTACCTTTTTTATTCTATAAAAATTATGTTTGAGGTTATGAACTAAATTGTGTTTTTATTTAGTTTATTCGTAAAAATATATACATTAAACTATTCTGGTACCTAATATATGTGTGTAGAAAAACATGTTCTTCTAACAAAAAAACTTAATTCATAGCAAGCGAGGAACGATTGACGTTGATGTACCGGGTATAACAGTGACAGATACCGAAATGGCGTATTTGTTCCATTTCACGTTATTCACGTCAAATCTTAGATTTTTCATTAAAAAAAACGATTAATTACTACGTAATAAAAATATTTTTAATATTTTATATGTAACTAAAACACCTATTGATATTTTATTGTAAAAGTTATATTTTATTTTATTACAAAGTAACATAGTACATTCTTATTTATCATATCGTATAATGAAACGCATATTTTGACAATAAGGTTATGGCTGCGTTCATAACATTTCATTATTGTTTAGGGGTATAGTTTAAAAAATAAACTGTAAATACATTATTTCTTTCTCCCAAGTCCTAAAAATATGTATTTGCTTTGATCAAAATATTTAAAAAATGCACTTTTTTTTGGTATAGGACTCATTATCAGACGTGCTTAAGGCCAAAGTGACCATTGTTCTTTGGGAGCAATTTCAACTTAGAAAAATTTCGAAAGCATTGCCATAGCAACCTCAAACAAGTTGATTAAAATAATTTATTTGAAAACAAAATGGATTCATTAATACGCATTCAGTCTGATACTTATAATCAGACCCAAAGAGGACACAAAAATTATAAGAACACCCAAGGAAAGAATAACTTTAAGTTATTTGGAAACAAGGTTGGAATGTTTGGAAAAACAGTGGTTGAATTTTGAACAGACACACTTAAAGATAATTTCACAATACAAACGAGAATAACTTGAGAAGTCTGAGTACATTGTGAAAGACTATTATTGTAACACCGAAGATCAGTACATAGAGTACAAAATAGCACTAAAGGAGCGTTTATTTAATTTGAAAGCCGAACCCACTGATGAAAAAACGAGTACAGTTAGTAACAAGGAAAATGTCATTACCGCTGTGAAGCTACCTAGAATTTCTATACCGACGTTTTCTGGAGATTATTCAGAGTGGACACCTTTCAGGGATCTTTTCTTGTCGCTGATTCACTAATGTCCAGAAATTGCACTATTTGAAGAGTTACCTCACTGGAGAGGCCGAGCGGCTGTTACGACATTTACCAGTCACTAGCGATAATTATGAAACGTGTTGGTATACTTTAGAAAATAGATTTAACAACAAAAAATTTATAACCAACTGTATTTTGAAAAGATTTTTCGGTCAAAAGAACTTACCTAATGAATCGTCAACTTCTTTAAAAGAACTATTAGATACATCAAAGGAATGTCTAAATGCTTTGGAAAATCTAGGGATAAATATCAAAAACTGGGATATAATGGTAATTTATATTTTGAGTTTGAAACTTGATAATGAATCTAGAAAGCATTGGGAAGAAAAAGTTTGTAGCCTTTCAGATGAATTACCACAATTAAATCAGTTTTTTAAATTTTTTGGAGCATAGATTCAGATCTCTTGAATTTTTAACTCACAACAATGTAAAAGTTACCAAGTATCATCATGCAACTAGCAATAATATTAATGTTCAATCTGTTTGTGTTTGTTGTTCTGAAACTGACCATAAATTAGGAAACTGTAAACAATTTTCTAAAGAAGAAATATTGGCTCGTCGTAATTTTGTCCAAAAAATGGGATTATGTTATAACTGCTTAGGTGCAAACCATTCTGTTTCAATGTGCCGTTTACCTACAAGGTGTAAAATTTGTAAAAGGAAACATCATTCTCTGTTACACACCAACTAAACAATCAGTTGATGATACCAATGTTGTCGTAAGTACAACATTTCAAGACGAGACCACAATGGACAATGTTGCTAGCTGTTTTTCCGGTAGCAGCTGTCAAGTTATCTTACCAACGGCTTTGGTAAATACTGAATGCAGTACAAGATCTTATATAACGCTGAGGTTTTTAGTAGACCAGGGATCACAGGCCTCGTTTATTACAGAGTCTGCAGCTCAATTGTTAACATGCACATACAAGTGAACAAAGAAGAATTCAACATCAAACAATTTTGGGAATCAGAATCAGATAACTTTAACATAATTAACAACCAATTTACGCCCGATGAACAAAGGTGTGAAGATATATACAAGAAAATAGGGCCATCATTGTTGCAAAATAAAACTATAAGCTTTAAGAGTAATTGTGTACCTGAAACACATTTAAAAGAAAGAAAGAAAGTATGTAATTTAGTTGAAATCGATGCATGATTGACCTTGTGCAGTTTTTACCAAATTCTCTTCACTTCGGAAGATGAACAGAGTTTTAGCTTATTGCATAAGATTCATTAAGCATGCAAGTAAATTACACACTACTCAGTTACCTGTGTGGTTAACTAGCACTAAACTAAACGAAGCTCTTCATGTTTGTATAAAACAATGTCAAGCAACAAGTTTTCAGCAAGCAATTAAACATCTTACGAATCAGGGGCAAGTGGATAGAAAAAGTAAAACAACCTCACTAAATCCATTCCTCGATGATTCTGGAATAATGAGAGTTGGTGGACGCTTAGACCGATCTGATATGAGTAATGAGACAAAACATCCGATCGTTTTGCCTTCTAAACTCACTTAACCGAATTAATCATTGTTGAAGCTCACAAGAACACTTTGCATGGTGGACCACAAATAATGATGAATTACCTAAGCTCCAAATATTGGATATTGGACGCAAAAAATCGTGTGAAAATGTTTGTCCGTAAGTGTGTGGTATGTGTTAGACATGCTGCTGAAACAAGAAACCAACTGATGGGACAGTTACCTCCAGCTTGAGTAACACCAGTTCAACCCTTTTACCAAAGTGGTGTTGATTATGCTGGACCTATACAAATAAGAACGTCCAAAGGCAGGGGTCACCGATCCCATAAAGGATTTATATGTTTGTTCATATGCATGGCTGCAAGAGCCATTCATTTAGAAGCTGTGAGCGATCTTACATCTTCAGGATTTCTTGCAGCCTTTAAACGGTTTGTTGCAAGACGTGGTTATTGTTCTGACCTATACAGCGATAATGGAACGAACTTTATACGTACAGCGCGCGAGTTGAAGATCTTGTTTGCTCAAGAGAAGTCATCCTTAGCTACGGAAATTGCTGAGTGTTTGGCAAACAATGGTACCACATGGCATTTTATTCCACCTCATGCTCCACACTTTGGTGGACTATGGGAGGCTGGTATTAAATCTACCAAGCATCATCTTCGTCGCGTAATGGGCAACGCTACTCTCACCTTCGAGGAAATTTCAACATTATTGTGTCGAATTGAAGCTTGCTTAAATTCAAGACCTATTTCTCAGATACGCACTAACTCGCAAGATGCGAATCCTTTAACTCCATTCTCTGGTCATTTCTTGGTCGGGGAACCGCTGATAGTTGTACCGGAAGGCAGTTACGAAACATCGTCCATTTCGTCTCTGAAACGTTGGCAGCTGACGCAAAAAATGCTTCAACATTTTTGGCGTCGGTGGTCAACCGAGTATCTAACTCAATTTTTGCATAGGTACAAATGGTCTAACATAACTCCTGAACCCGAAATTGGTGATGTAGTTCTTGTAAAAGAGGATAATCTACCTCCAGCTCAATGGCTTTTAGGTAAAGTTACCCAAAAGCACCCTGGATTGGACAATATTACAAGAGTAGTAAGAATTAAATGTAAAGGTGGGTCATTCAAAAGACCAATAACTAGAGTATGTGTATTACCTATGTCTCAATAATTGTGTATTTTTTACCAACATGATTTTTTTATCTAGTTTGTAGTGTCGTTTTATCGATTTTGTTTGTGTACTTAATATCTTTATTTTTGTGTAACTTGTGGATTCAGCTCAACTTAAAAATATTGTATTGATTTGTGAAGATGAACAGTGTTAACAGTCACCATGAAAAATCCTTACCTATACATCTACCAAATGTTTATCTATCATACAGTCCACTAAGTCGAAAAGGGGGTGATTCATGGTGGGCGGGAACAATGGACAATGTGTCCATGGTGGGCGAAATGTCCGAATTCAATATAATGTAATTATAATAATTATATAGCGTGATTCTTTTGGTCAGAGCTCGATAGATGGTGACGTACCATTGGGCTGAATCGCGCTATGGTTTCGTTACCTGGGAGTGTATATACAGGGTGTAAAAAGACCCTTAACGAAAACTGAAATCCCATGTTGTACCAATCACTACGAACATTTTTTACTTCGGCACCATACCTGGGAAATTACTGGTTCAGGAGATATTGAGGCGCAAAGTTAGTATGGATTTTTTCTATTTAGGTACAAAATCGATGCATTTACCCCGCCAATATGTTCTTTAGATGCCCTATGACCCCAACGATATGTAGGTATTTCGAGCAGTGCACGCGCGCGCTTTTAATTGCGGTTTAAAAAATGTGAAAACTTAAAAAAAAATTGTTTCCCAGGTATTATTTTTGATTAGTATGACTGGGCATGATGTCCACAACCAGTAGACTTCGGCTTGGTGATGGGTCTTGTGACACCCTGTATAGCTGTCATAATTTTGATTAAATTGTCTTCATCTTGGAACCCGAGTATTATTCACTGTTCCTTTCTGAAGATTAGCTACTTTCGATTCGAGTTATGCATTAGCTGCAACAGAACGTCTGCATTTTGAATGGATTTGGTGTTTTTTTTTCTAAGTAAATTATTGTGTTGTTTGGATTATTTTATTATGTAGTATTTTTTAGCCTGATTAATTGCAATGAATTTAAATAAGTACTTATTGCATGCAGATACCAATAATTTTTCGATTTGTCTGTGGTAAAATTGTGCAACGCATTATTGTCCATTCTTTTCCAGCTCTCTAGTAATATTAAATCTTATCTTTTGTTACATTGGTTCTTTTGTTTTGATAGAAGACCTTAAATTGCGAGGGATATGTTATAATTTACACGTATTTTTATATGGGCAGTTTTGCATTATTTCGTTGTCTTAGGTCACAAGACCCCCTTTTTATCTATGCTCTTAAGTATGCTTCTTTAGATTATATATTACTATCCATATTCTTAGGTATGCTCCTTCTTTTGACGCATGCACGCTATGCACGTGTATATTGAAAGTCTTTCTTTTTGTTGGCTTCACTCTGTTTCATTTGAGGTTGAAGTAAAAAAATATCTACGAATATATATATATATATATATATATATATATATACGGGAATTAACGCGAACATGCATTAGGTATTTACATACCTTATTTTGCTTGACGTTTCGAGACGGTTGCACGCTCCGTGGTCGCAATCTGACTGGTGTAGCGGTGTCACGTCTCCGAGTGCGAAGTAGAAGGTTCCATTTCTACTCCCGGGTCGTTTATTTTCTAAGTACCACCCTCGACACCTGCAATCCGTTGTGACGTCACTAAAAACAGGGCACATGACTTCTGTGACCCTGAGCATTTGAAGCTAGAGCTAGACCATGTTCAGGAGGTACTCAGGAAAAACGGATACCAGGTACAACGACGAACGACGCGGCCTACCAAACGAGAAAATCATCCGGCGGTAAATAGACAACCGACCTACATGCCCTACATTAGAGGTGTTACGGATAAAGTAGGAGCCAAGTTAAAAAACTACTCCATTCCGACCGTATTTACACCAGGGGCCAAAGTATACAACATGGTGGGCACACCAAAGGATGTTCTACAGCTACAAACCCCAGGTGTCTATATAATCAACTGCAGCTGCGGTAGCTCTTATATAGGGCAAACGAAGCGGACTATCGCTGAACGTATAAAGGAGTACATCGCAGCTGTAAAGAACCGTCAAAAGAACAAATCGGCGATTGCGGAACATTTACTTCAATCTGGCACTAATCACTGCATTGAATTTCATCGTCCCCAAGTCCTCTCAACGGAACGCCACTTTTACCCAAAAGTTGTGCGTGAAGCGATCGAAATCAGAAAACATAAAAATTTCAATCGGGAAGAGGGCTTCAAATTGTCATCGGCGTGGAATCCAGTGATTCGACTGACAACACCCCACTTTAATGCGCAGTCGGCGAATGTTCAATATACAGATACGGTTAGTGTGTTTTGCGCCGGTACTTCGAAAATAAACGACCCGGGGGTAGAAATGGAACCTTCTACCTCGCACTCGGAGACGTGACACCGCTACACCAATCAGCTTGCGATCACGGGGCGTGCAACCGTCTCGAAACGTCAAGCAAAATAAGGTATGTAAATACCTAATGCATGTTCGCGTTAATTCCCGTATATATATATATATATATATATATATATATATATATATATATATATTCTTAAACATGCAACGCGAGTGTTTAAAAGTTTCTAAAAAAATATCTCACACGAAAAGCAGTTCGTACTTGGCGCCCTCTTTTCCCGCTACAATACAATTCAATAGTGTGGAGTGTGTGACAACGATCGACGGACGTCTACCCTCATATATTATTCATGCCGTGATACAAGTTTGCAAAATTGCTCCCGAATACATGTACAGCCGACTTTTCATAATAACCTTGTGGCTTATGTTCGCTTCTGATGTGAAGGATTTCTGAAAGGGTAAAGAAAGCCGATGTTGAAATCAGAAATGTCTTTTACATCTTTTGCTTGTGGAGAATGTACAACTAGTATCATCTAGTCGATAAATATAGAACTATAAGGACATAATGACATACTTCTCCCATGCCCTCATGGGAGGCACACATGATGATAAGGGATGTAATGAAAGGCTCTGAATCGCGCAACCGAAGTATTCAATGTTTATAATGTCCTGTCCATATGGAGTGGCCTGATTTTCCATGTTTCTAGCTTCAATAGTTTTGGCTCTGCGATGAAAAGTTATTTTTAAGCAACTGTACCTATAATGAAAAATAGGTGTTTTTATGTGATATTTTTATTATTTCGATTGCTTGTTATACTTACTTATCGTTAGATCCCATATATTATTCAGTTTGGCTGTGTGCAACAGATAACCCATTTTTCAAATATTTTTTTGATGCAAAACCCAGTACTTGGAAAATACCTGCTCCGCTGACACTGCGCCGAGTATTGTGCGATCCGTAAATTGTTGTTTCGAGTCTGGGTGTTCATTGCGTGTGTTGGTTGTATGTTTGTAAAGTCCCCGGTGACATAGGATTTATTCCTTGTTTGTTTTAAAAGAGAAAGGATATTAATTCACTATTCTTTTTCCAGATCTGAAGAACAAGAAGACAGTGTTTTACGCGGTTGGTTTCATGGACAGCTCTTCCTTCCCAATCTCACAAGCCACCGTACCCTAAAAGAGGGTATAATGTCTTCATCTCAGAAACTCTGGCGTTCCTCACCTATATTTATCCTAAGTAAGTGTTCTTATCGTTGCACTAAAATGATTTACAGTAAATTCCCTCAATAGTCTCGCGGGAAAAGTCAGATGAAAATATTATACGTTGTTTCTTGCCATCTATATTTTTATTCAGGAATTTCCATCCAGTCAGCATATATATGTATGTCAATGTACTACAATAAATATAAGAAATATAGATAATTAAAACGTGAATTAAACCAAACGGCATAATTTTCACCGGAAAATAACAAGAACCGTATATTTATAACTTTCCTAGGAAATTTATAAAACTTTCGTAGGAATCTAAAAGAGAGATAAATTGTATTATTTTACGCAAACATTTTCCTGAATTTATCAATTAGCGATGTCTCGTCGTAAATGTATTTGAAAATGTTTGGTAAATGTTTTTTGGAAGTTCATTCGTAAGATTGTACACGGTTCGACCAATCACAGAATAGCTTTTAATTTTACGCTTCTTGAAAATACTTAAAATACGGCAAATCACACACTGCTCTCTGATCGGTCTGACTGGATCGGTGATAATGATTGGTCGGTCAGTTCAACTTAATAGGTTATGTTAGATTTTCTTTTGACCCTGAACACAAAAATAGGAGCCGTCTACTTAGCCTCATTAACATCGCTAAAGTTCCGGTTTATTCGTAAAAGTGGCGAAGAATGGCGGTGGTGAGGAAGAAAATGGAACACGTGACTTATTCAACCAATCAGAGCGCACATTGCGTTCGGTTAATGGTCACGTATTATTTTACCAATGAATTCGATAAGTTTATCAATTTACGAAAATATGGGTGTAAAATAATATAATTTATCTCTCCTTTAGAATCATACGAAAATTACAAAAAGAAAATTTATAAATTTACGGTTCTTGTTATTTTCCGGTGACATATACTTACAACTAAAATATTGCGCGAATTAAAAACTAGACTTGTGTAAGTTTATATCGAAGCCCTATGTTTTTTAAAGCTGCTTTAGTTTTAAAGATGATTTATTATGATATTTAATTTTAAATAATTGTTTACTAGTTGCGGGGCAACCAGTTTCTTCATAATGACCTCGAAATACACGTGAATCGGCTCCGCCCGCGTGGGAGTCGGTTGTCACGATAATATGTAGCCCATGTTAATCTTCTTCTTCACTTGATATACATAAATACATGCAACAAGAAGCAAAAAAATTGTAAACTAGCTGTCGCCCGTGGCTCTCCTCGCGTGGATGTCGGTTATCGCGATAAGAACTACCCTATGAAAAACATTTTTCTCTTTTTTTATCGAGAAATCGAATGCATCTTCCTAATTATTATATGTATTATTTTATCGATTTGTAGGCGAGCGCTAGGAGCACGGCAATCGACATTTAGCTAAGCGCCTAAAAGGTTAAAGTTTCACAACAAATATTCCATATCTTCAAGTTTTATGAGTCAACAGAAAATGCTCATCAGACTGACCAATTATTGCACAGACATAGTACTTATGTATGTTGTAGTCTAGATGGGCACTTGAGGTTTCACATTTTCAGATTCAGAACTTCGAATTTTATACGTCAACAGTAAATGCTCATCGGACTGAACAACTTTTGTTAAGACGTCAATTCTGTATATGGTGTAGTGAAGATGGGCTCATAGATTTCCACATCATATGTTAGAGATCTTCGAATTTTAATCTCGCAACAGAAAATGCTTATCAGGCGTGATGTTTTTTACCAATCCGCATTTTTTTATGTCTTTATTTACTTACGTTCTTTATTAGTTTCACTGGGCTGTTGTGGTCTTGCATCAGGTGTTCCACTTTCCAAAATCAATTATAGCCTATATGTTGCCCAGACTTAGGTAATAGCAATATAACCAAAAAAGTTTCATTCAGATCCGTCCAGTAACTTCGGAGATTAGCGTCTACAAACAAACAGAAATTTATTTTTAAATTCTTGTTTCATTACTGATTCTTAGCCTAACTGAATATTTAAAAAAAGAATATTTTTTGTAAATATATTTAATGTATAGACATTTTCTTACCCTTTTAATATATGTATATTGATATGGATGATATACGCTGCACTTAAAATAATAGTAGGTATCTTGGGCCCCCCCCCCCCGTGGGATCTCCACCCTGTCGTGGTTGGGGGGCTCAGTAACCGTGGATTGGTCACCCGCGGTGAAGCTAAGAGGGATCCAGGAGGGGACGCTCCGCGTGGGCTTGGAGGGGCCTGCGCAAGATGCGTCCAACGGTGCGGGTGCGGGGGACAGTTCTGTCTGTCCCTCGCAATCGGGTGCGGTCGCGGGAGGAGAGGCGTGTCGGTGTTGCGTTGCCGCGCGCCCTATCTCCCGCGACCAAATGGGGGCGCACCATTCGATGCGTCGCGGTGGGGCCGCAGAGGAAGAGGAGATGCGGTGTTGCGTTGCCGTCCTCCCTATCCTCTGCGGCCGCTGGGCGTTTTGGCGGCGGAGTCCAACACCTTAATCCGTCGCCAAGGGGGGTTTTGTTCGGGGCCCGCCTGACCATCTGGCGGGCCAATACCCGTCGGAGGGTGGCGACGAGTGCTTTGGTGATGCCCCACCCTCCGACACACGGGTA
Source organism: Euclidia mi (assembly GCA_944739405.2). Classification (NCBI taxonomy): domain Eukaryota; kingdom Metazoa; phylum Arthropoda; class Insecta; order Lepidoptera; family Erebidae; genus Euclidia; species Euclidia mi. Next base: position 10,231,143 of record OX123206.2, on the reverse strand, counting down.
CATGACGGAAGTCGAGGAGGTTTTTAGTGGAAACACCACATACTCCGGCTCTTATTTCCCCCAAGAGTCGGAGATCCGAAGGGATTTTCCACCTCGTAAAAAAAAAAAAAGGTATCTTGGGCCCTATATAATTTATCTAGAAGGCTTTATAGGCGTGAAACTTTCGACGAACGATCGATGATAGCCAAGTCATTAAAGACAGTTTTAGAGATTTATTGTCAATTCCTATAACATTTTTACGCGTTTAGGAGAAATATCGTCTTTGGCCTAGGGGATTTATTGGTCCATAGTGACCTTTGTCTATTATCTATGTTTAATATCTTTGACGAATAGCGCGGCAGAAAAAGGTTGGTTTACGCGTTTACTAATATTATTGTAACAGCTCTCAATCACAGCATTACTTTAAAATAAAAGAGAAATTTGTATGTAATGATGAACAACAGGGTTTGCGAGTGCAACCATCTATATAATTATAAATCCTGCGTTGCTGAGTGTCTGACAGACACGCTACAGTCGAAACTACAGAGTGCAAGTAGCTGAAATTTGGCATGTAAATATGTTCATTGAGGAGTGTAGGGGAGTTTGTACAAAACATTAATTTTATCTCAGCGTAAATGTACGCGTGCGAAGCAGCGGGCAAAAGCTAGTATTATAATAAATAACCCCACTGCGTCTCTCTGTGTATCAACAACAATCCGGGACGGGTCAGTGGTTTACAATAAAATTGCTCCAACGTTCAAATCTAATACTATTTTTGAAACGTTCCTCATCTAGAACAAATACGAGTATTATGATAAATTAGTTCCCAATGTTAGTAACTATGGTTTCTTATTAGGATTTTTTAATATTCATGAATAATGATAATAGAACACAATACATGATATTTAACTGTATATTTCACAAAAAACATTAATTTAGCATTTTATTATTTTATACTATACCGAAAGAAATATCTTCTAAGACATTTTCCCCATTATTCACTTAAATCTTGTAGAAATCTCTCCCTTATCATTTCATATACACAATAAACAAGTTACTATATCAAAAATATCTTCCACCCTTACCCTTCTCAAAACAGCCTACAATCCTTAATTCTCACGAGCGATTTGTCGCTGCTGTCATAGATAGCCTTATCTCGCGACAATCGCACATGTGTCTGTCACCTTATCTCCCACTTCATCCTTGTATGAATTCCGAGTGTATCCTCAAAATTTATTGCCGCTGGTTCGGATCCCAGACCATAAATTAAGCCCAAGTTCGGAGATACAGAGATCAAATTAAGTAGATATACGGTACTGTGCTTAAAAACTAGGATGGTTTAACTTTGGTTTAGTTAGATACCTTAAGATCAATTAAGTCCTAAGTTTTATGGGCTTTTAATCATTCGACTAAAGGACAGAATTACGACTAAGGGAAAGGTCAGTTTCGACCACTTGAAGTTTGAAGTATTGCGTGACTTACGTTAATGCCCCTATAAAATTATATGCAGTGTAGTTATGTCCAAACATCGGTTTATAAAGAGATATTTATACCTCAATAAATGGCTGGTGTGGCTTCTATTGCAATAATTGCTTAAGCTTAGCAACCCTTGGATAGGTCACCGTCAAGGGAGATCGCTTGTTCTGGTATTCACCTAAATCATAGCGTTACCGTCTACATACGGTAGACACGTGACGCCGTCAGACCCAGTGCTTGTCTCAGAACAAGTATTATCAGGCCATATTGGAGGGCTTCGGCGCCTATAAACTCCGAAATCTGAGTTGGCCGCATGCATGTTCACACGGATGCAGAAACTCCTGTTTATTTATAGACTCACGCCTGTATCCCCGAAGGGGTAGGCAGAGGTGTAATCTTACACCCACATTTCGCCATGAATTTGTATGTCCCACGTTATAGGGATAAACTCCTGTTAGTAAGTCGATAAAACATGAGCTTATGAGGCAAAGTACATACAAAATTCAGAAATGTATACCTACAGCATTCAGAAAAGAACACATTCTCAGTCTAAACTTTCATGTCTTTTTTGCGGACTGCTTAAATTATTACGCCAACCGCAGTCAGAACATGTACAACCATTTAGCCTCTAGCCTCAACTTTCTATCATAACAGATTAATCTTAAGCTGTGATGAATATCCAGACATTCCGCCGGCTTATGAATTGAATCGGCAATCCACCTGGAGAGCCACCTATTGTTTACGCTCGAGAACAAACGGAGGCATCAACAGCTTAGCGGCTTTGAGCACTTGCTAGGGATGTGACGAACACTGATATTGTTTGGTCTTTTTATACAGGATTTGGTTGTGTAGCCGAGTTTTAAACACCCTTTTTGTATGGAATTTCCGTTTTTGTGTAGGGTGCTAGAGATTTAGTCAACCGATAAATATTACCTAGGTTCTACAAGCGGTATGTAGATGACACTTTCACAATTTTACCAACAGATAGTGTTAATGCTTTCCTAAACCATCTTAATTCTATTAATAACCAAATACAATTCACAATGGAATTAGAGGCAAACAATTCTTTAGCTTTCTTAGATGTACTTGTCATCAGGAATAAAAACAACTCCTTAAGCCATACTGTGTATAGGAAAAAGACCCATACAAATAGGTACTTAAACGGTGAATCTCACCACCATCCTAAACAGTTAGCTACTGTAGGAATGTCTCTGTTTCAGAGAGCCCGCGGGATCTGTGACAAGAAACACCTGGACGCTGAGCTTCAACATGTCAGGCAAGTTCTGCAAGACAACAAGCTCCGACCGCCGCGCCACTATCACAGATCCCAGAAGAAAGAAAAACCAGCCACAGTAGAAAGACAACCTGCTGTCCTCCCATACATCAAGGGCGTGACCGACAAAATTGGCTACATCTTGAAGCGAGCTTCTATCAAAACTTACTACAAGCCGCCAACGAAGATCAGTCAATTATTACCATCTGTCAAGTGTCAGTTACCCTTGCAAGAGGCCGGTGTCTACAAAATTGACTGTGAATGTGGGCTCTCATACATTGGACAAACCAAGAGAAGCATAGGCATTCGACTCAAAGAACATATAGCTGACATAAAACATAAACGCTCAACAAAGTCTGCTGTGTGTGAACATGTGGAACAGGGACCCAACCACTACCTGCGATTTGATGAACCACAGATACTCGCAAAATAACACCGTTTTCTTCCAAGGATGATACGAGAGGCTATTGAAATTAAAAAACACCCTAATTTCAATAGGGAAGATGGTTGGAATGTTCCTCCAGCTTGGGACCCTGTCATAAGGCTAATGAAACCCAAGAAGGACAAAGTCACCAGAAGACCTAAGGACACTGAGCTCATTCTGCGTAAATAGTAACACCAGTAGATGAAAAATGTTCGGGTACTTTGAGATAACTTATACATTCAGGAAAAAGACAAATATCACCTCAGTCTGCCGTGAACATGAATTCTGTAAAGAATTCGAAACGTCGGCTAGTAATAAATTAAAAATATAGTTTCTAGATCATTAGTTTCAAATATAGTAACTTAGTGAAACCAATACATCGCGATAAAATCCGTAAACTGTAGTTTAATTTCAACGATAAATATTACTGACGCTACTTAGCGTTTACGAAGTCGATTTGCGTTCGGACCAGTCGAAATTACCTTTTTTATTTGGGGGCGCGTTGGATCCTCCTCAAATCTCAAATCCTCATGGAGTCCCTACGCCCTGGGGGGGGACGACGAAGGGGACCGTCAAACTCTTACTGACTAAAAACCAACCCGTGCTCCTCATGTACCCATGTGTCGGAAGGTAGGGTTTCACCGAACCATTCCTCGCTACCCCCCGACGGGTATTGGCCCGCCAGATGGTGGCCAGGCGGGCCCCGAACGAAACCCCCTTGGCGGCGGATGAAGGTGTTGGGCTACGCCGCCAAAACACCCAGCGGCCGCAGAGGATAGGGAGGACGGCAACGCAACACTGCACCTCCTCTTCCTGTGCGGCCCCACCGCGACGCAACGATAGTGCGCCCCCATTTGGTCGCGGGAGATAGGGCGCGCAGCAACGCAACACCGACACGCCTGTCCTCCCGCGACCGCACGCGACTACGAGCTACAGACAGAACTGTCCCCCGCACCCGCACCTTGGGACGCATCCTACGCAGGTCTCACCCAAGCCCACGTGGAGCGTCCCCTCACGGGATCCCGCTTAGCTTCACCGTGGGTGTACCTCAAACCCACGGTTACTGAGCCCCCCCACCACGACAAGGTGGAGATCCCACTGGGGGGAGTCGAAATCACCTACTTTAATGCTTGATAGGACTATTATTGCTGTAATTATGATATTAGGTTTTCTTCTTTTGTTTCTGTATGAGCAATTTTGAGTAAAGAATGAATTAAAATTTTGTTGTACGATGAATGATATACATAAACAATTCAATTACTAGCTGAAGGATTTGACAAAGCAGAGATAGATAACTATCTGTAAACTAACGATATTTAATATTATGCACACATAGTAATTATGTATGTATTTTATTCTTAAATCATCTTGCTATCCACGTCAACCAGTGCTACACCACTGTTACAAATAATTGCTAACATCATTCCTGTCCATCCAAAGGTTGCCTGTAAGAGATCGCACTTAGCGATAAAGCCGCCGAGTGTACATAACCGTAGTTGAAGATACTTTTAATTTAATGTACTGTTCATGTATATATTGGTGTGCAATAAAGAATATAATAAATAATTAAATAATTTTACGAAATAATTGGCATCCTTTTATAATCATAAATGCATTCGGCTTGTGTCAGAGTGATGGACGATATTTCCGATTCTTATTCTAGTTATGTCTTTCAGCATTTTGTAGAGGACGCGCGGCTAAGAGCTGTACATAAAATATATATAATGTGCATGTCTATGAATAAGTTCGATTCTGAGTGTTCTTTGTGTCCGTTGATTGAATGTTTATGAAATTCCCCGCGACGCAGGATTTATTCCTTGTATGATGGGAGTAGCCTTTTAAATAAAACGGTTAATTAAAATGCGTTATAAAATCCGTTAACAATCAATTATTCCACCCACAGCCTACATGTTACCACAAATACCAATATACCCAATCTCGGAAATCCATATGCCCCATCACTAATTTATACCAAGTTTATGATCTGTTTGCGCAGATGTGGGATTATTGGCTGTTATGGCGTATTCTTGTCACAACTTGAGTTTTAGATCGCTCATGTGGAAAGTAGGGTGAGCAGAGATGTAAGTCGATACGTTATTGTTAAAAGTATCACTTTGCATTCACTGAGAATACCTCAAAAATTTATTGAAGTAGATTATAAAAGACAGCTTTCAAAAACCTTATTACGTTTTGATATGCGAATAACTGCTGATTTTTTACTTAAAATACATACATAGTATTCGATTTTTTTTATAGTGTGCACCAAAATCTGTCAAAATGCTTTGTTAAAAAAATCTGTTTCCCTAAACTAGCGTGTTCTCTTCGATAATACGAACGTTAATGTATGGGATGCGTCGTAAGCTGGTGTCAATCCCATACATTGATTATCGTATTCTATTCTATTCGTCTTGCGTTTATGCCATTTGACTAGGCCCTCTTGATTACGTAGTTATAGAAGAAGTTGTTATATTTATGTTTTGAATTGGTGTAAATAAATTCAAAGCTAGCAACAGTCAAGCATGTAAGTACCATAAGCTCTACACATTTCAATGACTTCAGAAATGTGTGCAATGCTAACTAAAATCCTACTCAAAAGCAGAGCTTGTTTTAAACAAGACGTTACAAGGAAGCACGGCAATAATCCGTAGCATTATAAAATGAAGTCCCCTAGCGGACGGCTAGGGCATTTCTGTCTGTCTCCATGAACGCGATAACCTCAAAAACGACCGAATTTTTATCGCGTTTGTACAAAAAGACCGACCCAACCGGAGAACTTAATTTTATAATACGTAATTATTCTTTAAGATTACTGTACTACTTAGGTACATACTTAGTTTAAGTAAGTTATGCCATAACTGTAGGTAATACGGCTCGGTAGGTAATACCTGTACTAATGTTATTTCATTGTTTATGAAAAATATCCGCATAAGTACTTCAGAAACTACACGATAACAAAGTTCTATTTATAAAAAAAACCCTTGTATTAATTCAAAAAGTAATTGTCTTTAAAATTTCAATTCGCAACCGATTGCAAAATTTTATAAGATTTCGCTTCAGAATACCATAAGATAATGCATTAAGTGCCGTCCAGCACTTGACAACAGAGCGGTTAGGTTAAGTAATGTTTACACAGATCACCACTTGGATGGGTGACAACTTGTCATTGGCAATGACATCTGCGTCAGACATCTACCATGTGTCAAAGGACACGTTAGACTGTTGGTTTGAGTTTTCGTCTTCTGTAAATAATCATTAAGTTATGTTGGAGTACTTCGGGTGGTCCGAAAATTCCGACGCCAGAGTTAACTACACACTCACTTAAAAAGAAGAAGACCGGTTATCGGTCATGGTTTTATAATTATATTTTTATTCATTTATGAAATTTTTAGTCACATTGATGTTGAAAAAAATATAGATTCAAATTATAACACCGCTATTATATATATAAGTCAAATTGATGTTAAAACGAATATTTCTACAACTAAAATAAAAGTTAAGGATATCCTTAGGAACTTTTATTTTAGTTGTACTATACGGACTATCAAATATAAAACATCTACGTCTTTTGTATTTATTTAACTTATGCATCATTATAATGACGAATGATTAGAGTGACGTCGCGACCGCGAGACAGTAGGGACACGCTCACCGTCCCGCTACAATTTTAAATTCTATTTCAGTGGTAAAAAGTGAACAAAACGGTGTAAAAAAGTTACTACAAACGGATAGTACCAAGTACAAGTGATTTCTATAATTTTATATGTGATTTTCATACGTTCAGTGAACTCATTTAACAAAAACAATTAGTCAACGAACTGAAAAATTGTGAAATATCTAAGCGTCGCTTGCTTATCTGACCAATCAAGGCGCTCAGGCACACATGCGCATCTATTGCACGATAATATTGCACGATTGTTTTGCACGATAGTATTGCACAAGTATATTGGACGATTATTTTGCACGATTGTTTTGCACAATTGTTTTGCACAATTGTTTTGCACGATTTTTTGCACGGATATCTTGCACGTTTATATTGAACGAATATTTTGCACGATTATATTGCACACACATAGAGATTACTACACCATTAGCTGGGTAGTTAGCTGCCAAATCGATTAGTATCCATTAAAGGACAACGACTGTCAAAAGATGGCGCCACTATGTGCAGGATGTAGACAACAAATTCTGAATAAGAACTTTTTCACCTGTTTATTATGCCAAGAACACTATGATCTTGAATGTTCTAATACCCCTATTCAAACTTTTCTAACACTGATGACAAAAGAACACAAGAAATGCTGGAAATGCCAAAGATGTCGCTGCAATATGCCGAAATCTGATAATACTAACACCCCCATACGTGCTCAACAATTAGAAAATACATTCATCACCTCACCCGAGAATTCATCAAAAAATAATGTTACATTAAGGAGAAAAACAACGACAAATAACACTGTAAATTTTGACGATGACATAAGTATTGTAGACAATACTCTAAACTCGGATAGTATCCCGAAAACATACCAGACATGTGCAAAGTCTACACAAATACCACCTAACTATGTAAACTTCGAACACTTGGAAAAATTATTGGACGAAAAATTCGAAAATAGCAAAAAAGACGCAGAAGTAACAAAAACCATTCAAAACCTGAAAACTGAAATGTTACAAAACATAAAAAGTATAACATTGGAACAGGAAAACAATGCAAAAAATATTAAAAGTTTAAACGAGCGAATAAAAAGCCTAGAAGCTGAAAATACTAACTTACAATCCGAATTAGAACACTTAAAAAATTTAACCATGTTCGAACCAAATAAAACTAAGACAGTGTTGGATAAAGAAACCCCTCAAAGGATTCCAGAGTCATATAATAAAAAGTTTGTTCTCTTCGGCTTACACGAATATCATCATGAGACAGAGACGGACCTACATGACCGAATTATAGCAATGTTTTATGATTTGTTGAATATCAATTTAAGTGGCTATATCGAAGATATCTCAAGAATAGGAAGGAACAGAATCAACAGACCAGTGGTCGTCGAACTGTTAAGCAAAAGAATGACTCGTTACCTACTACAAAATTGTCGACTACTTCATAACACTGGATTAGCAATAGCGGAATTCCTTGACAAAGCCTCTATTAGAGAGAGAAAAAAACTCAAGCAAAACCTCTTTGAAGCAAGACAAAAAGGCTACCACGCAGTGATACATAACAATAGGCTAATAATAAATGGAAGAGAATACAATGAAATCTATGACGACAACAACGTCACCAACCACTCTACACAGGATATTAAACTTTCTCCATGTAATACAACCCAGAATAATATAATGAATCGAACATTTCGTAGCCAAACTCAACGTGCACATAAAGCACAAACCCAAAACAATACATTTCGCTAATAACTTTGAAATCCTATACCAGAATATATGTAGCATAAAAAATAAAACACATCTACCCCAATCAATCATAGAAGACAGAAAAACTATTCAAGCAATATGCCTCACTGAAACATGGATCACGCAAGCTAAAATAGATTTACTACTCTTGGATGGATTTACCCTGGCATGATCGTATTGTAGGCAAAACTAAGAAGGAGGAGGAGTGTGCGTATTACTACAGGAAAACATTCAATTCACAGAACGTAAAGATATAGAAGATATGACGGTTGAGTTCATATTTGAAGTATGTGCAATAGAAATAGTCAAACAAAATCTTATTATTATAGTTTTGTACTGGCCTCAAAAAAATAGGAATCCTGACATATTTTTTGGTTCACTCGAAAAACTCTTAAATACGTTATTGTTGAAGGATAGTAAAAAATATATAATAATAGGAGGAGACTTCAATATCAATATCTTAGAAAATTCTCAAACAAGTCTATCCCTACTAAAACTAATTAAAAGCTTCAACTTCCATCAACAAATAAAAGAACCTACCAGAATAACAAACTCTAGTGCCACCTGTATTGATTTAATATTCACAAATTTGGATGCGAAGGATACTAAAATAACTGTAAATGAATAAGGCATTTCAGACCATAAAGGAATATTACTTAGTAAGCTTAATATGTTGCCTAATGAAAGGAAAACGTTGTTCATAAATAAAAGAATATTTAATGTAAAAAGCATCCTACATTTCAAATCAGAACTAGAAAAAATAGATTGGGAAAAATTATCAATAAGAACAATAACGTGAACATTAATTACGAAGCTTTCCATAACACAATATATAGTATACTAAATAAGTGCATCCCCAAAACGCGAATAAAAATAAAAAATAAACCTAAAACTACATGGCTAACAGCCGGACTAAAATCATCCTGTAAACAGAAACGTCTACTAAAAACATTTTTAATTCAAAACGACAAGCCTATTATAAAAAATATGAAAACATATTAAAAAAATGCGTCAATAAATCAAAAAGACTCCATTATATACAAAAAATACAGAAAAGTGACAACATATCAAAAACAATGTGGAAAATCATAAAAGAACGTACAAATAAAACAACAAAAAGGTTAAGAAATAATATTAAATTAAAAGTTCAAAATAAAGTCATAGATGAGCCAAACATAATAGCCAATACCTTCAATGACTTCTTTGTTAAAGTCGGAGGTACACCTGGCACTCAACCTGGTCGCCCAGTCCAAACACGCTCAGAGAACTCCATATACATAGAGCCAGTCGACCCCCTTGAAATCTTCTCCATAATATCCAATCATAAAAACAAACAAAGTTTCGGTCATGACGAAATTCCCCCTACACTAGTAAAAAAATGTGCCGAACAATTCGTGTTGCCACTGGTACATCTTATAAATGAATTATTCCCAGTAGTCCCCTCTAGCCCTGTCCACCGGGGTGACAGCTGGGAATTGTTTTCCCAGTTGTCACCGGGGTGACAATTTGTGCCGTCTGTTCCCTTTGAAAGTTGACTAGAGAGGACAAATGGGAAGTCTTTTTCTCAGTTGTCACCGGGGGGGTGACAATTGCTACGATTCCTTCCCAGAAAAAAAATGTAATTACCTACCATGAATTTCAGCTTTTTATTTGTCATGCTACATAGAATCAAATAAATAAATTAACACAATGTCAACACGCTTACAACATTAGAAAAATATTAACTATTAAGTAAGTAAATAAAAATGTCAAAAAAGTTATATAGTATCAAATAAAGAAAAGTTATATAGTATAAAATATTAGCTGTGTGGTTGACGGCATAGAATACAAGTATCACCACCTCCTATCTTCCTGTGGGTGTCGAAGAGGCGACTAAGGGATAACACGATGCAAATACCATATTTGCGTAGAGATGGAAAACTCGACATCAAACCCTATACGACTGCCTCGTTGGTCTCGCGGCATAAATGTGCGCGTGGGTTCGGGAGATCCCGGGTTCGATTCCTGGGTCGGGCAGTGTTATTGGGTTCTTCTGTCACGAAATTCTCAGTAGCAGCACGGAGTCTGGAAATGTGCCCGGTACGGCAATAGGCTCGCCCCTTATTACGTGGGACTAAAGTATATCTGGCGAAAAGTGGGTGTAGAATTATAGGGGTGAGACTATGTAGTATCAAATAAAAAATAACATTATGTTTCCTTTAATAGGTACAATCACAGATTATTAACTTTAATTCACTTTAATCACTAAGGTTAAAGTTATATATAGTAAATCTTGCTCATTGATTTTGTGCCTTGCGCTGCAGATGTCATGACAATCGAACGTCCGTCGATCTCATTTACACTTGTTTGTTTCAAGAATACTTAGAGAGATGGAGGAATGAGATCAATTCAAATCAACAAATAAAAAGCTGAAATCTATGGTAATTACATTTTTTCTGGGAAGGAATCGTAGCAATTGTCACCCCCCCGGTGACAGCTGAGAAAAACACTTCCCATTTGTCCCCTCTAGTCAACTTTCAAAGGGAACAGACGGCACAAATTGTCACCCCGGTGACAACTGGGAAGACAATTCCCAGCTGTCACCCCGGGGGACAGGGCTAGAGGAGACTACTGGGAATAATTCTTATAAAGAATTTTTATTCATTCTCAGAAGGTATTGTCCCGGATTTACTAAAAATATCTATTATAAAACCTATATATTAAAAAGGCGACCAAACTGATTACACAAATTACCGCCCTATTGCCAACTTTTTCAAAAATAATAGAAACCGCAATGTCAAAACGCCTCTATGCATTCTGTGAGAAATTTAACATCTTTGATGAAAACCAAAATGGTTTTAGGAAGAATAGATCTACCACCTATGCAGTATACCGGTACATCCAACAAGCTCAAAATTATATAAATGACAGGAAATACGCTATAGGAATTCTGCTCGATATGAGTAAAGCATATGACAGGGTCTCATATAACATCTTGCTAAACAAACTAGAAGGTGTTGGGGTTCGAGGTGTTGCCCATGATTGGTTCTCCTCTTATCTCAACTCTCGCACGCAATATGTTGAAATTGAACATCTTAATCCACAAACCGGTGAAATATCACATGTCTCTTCTAAAAAAACTGATGTAAAAACCTCCATTCCACAGGGCAGCGTACTTGGCTGTCTACTATTCTTGCTGTAGATTAACGACCTTCCAAAAATCATAGACACAGTAAGTATCCTATTCGCTGATGATATATCGGTAATATTCCCCTGTAAAAACAACTTAGATTTAACCACTAAAATTAACAAAACCCCATCCGAAATTATAGCATGGCTCGAAGACCATAACCTTAAAGTTAACTTTACCAAAACCAAAATAATGCAATTCAAACCATATCAAAAACGTCCACTAGTTATCAACTATTCCCACTACAACACAACATTAGAATGCGTAGAATCTTTTAAGCTATTAGGCATACACATAGATACCAACTTAAACTGGAAATCCCACATCCATAATATTAGCGGAAAACTATCTAGGTTCACATATGCATTACTTCAATTAAAAAGAACAACAGACTTAAAATCAGCAACTGCTGCCTACTATGCATATGCACACTCTTGGCTTATGTATGGAATTATGCTATGGGGTAACAGTACGGACGTGTCCTTTTCAAATTACAAAAGAAATGTATAAGAATCCTGGCAAACATCGATGGAATGGAGAGTTGCAGGCCACATTTCACTGAACATGGCATACTAACACTACCTTCTATGTACATCTTCGAAATCTGTCTATTTATCAAAAAATACATCCATCTATTTGCCCTAAATAAGGACCATTACACACAACCTCGTAACTTAAGAAATAAAAATTCACTTGCTCTACCAACATCAAACTTATCTATTTTCCATTCTGGACCATATGTAATGTGTGTTAAAATATTCAACAAAATACCACAACAATTAAAAGACTCATCCAGCTTCAATATATTTAAAATTAAATTAAAAAAATACTTGTCTCAAAAATGTTACTATAATTTAAAAGAGTTTTTCGAGGACAGAACTAAACTGTAACCTAATGTAAAATATGACTATAGTATAAAATATAACAATAACACTTATAAACTAAACATTGTAAATTATTTTATTTTATTTAATAATTAATAAAATAATAACATAGTGTTGCTGCGCCCTAACAGGGTATCATGTATGAGCCTTTAACCATTGTAACATCTTATGTACTCATGATTGCAATAAACATTTGAAGTTTGAAGTTTAATGTTAAGACAGTCTTGTTAGCGAAACAACGAAGAAAAATGTATATTCTTATCTGACAACATACTTCCAATACTTATGTTCCACACATGAGAGGAACTTTCGTTCCTCTCATAATCTACTTCTTCACTGTCCCGCTCATACTTCAGGTTTTGTAAACTCTTCTTTTGTTGTCCAAACTGTTGAAGTCAGAATGGCCACCAACCGTTATGCATTTAAAACGAAAGTACGGAATCTTCTCTTTGCAAAGTTGAAGGAATCGGCTCATCACTCGCATCATCTATAGCATAATTATGTATTTATATATGTATATATTTATGTATAATATTTATGTGTGTATCATATCTATGAATAATTATATATATTTATAGTATATTTATGGTTTATAATATGTATCTAATACATAATTATCCTATTTTTCACCACAAGGCTAATGCACCTACCTCATCTATCTCTGCACCACCAAAAGGTTGACTGGCAGAAAATGCCACTAGGCACTAAGTCCACCTGTGTACTATTTTTGTGCATAAAGAATAAATAAAATAAAACTAAATTAAAATGTGATTTCATTTGAAAAATAAATATTATATTAGAGGAATGCGAGTTGGACAACTGGTTGCTTCGTTCTGTCACAGCAGCGATGGCATTATTATGTAAATACTCGCGTTTCTGTCGAACAAACGGTAGGGGGAACTAATTTGATGTCGCGTATCTAAGTATATACAATGAGTATAGAGTTATCCATACGAAGGCAACGTAAGTCTGAGATCTGTGTAGTAGAAGTATTATCAGTGTAGTTGAAGATTATTTAACATACATACATACATAGACTCACGCCTGTTTCCCCGAAGGGGTAGGCAGAGGCATATTAAACGCCCACTTTTCGCCAGTGTTTTGATCCCACGTAATAGGTGGCGAGCCTATTGCCGCTTATTGGGACATTTTGTTTGCCAGAGCCTCGTCCGTTGATCGGCAGGTGCACCACTTGCAGGTGAGGTTGGCTTGGGACCCTAAGTTCTTGGTGGGAACCCTATGCACCCTAGATTATTTAAAGTTATCTTTAATTTAAAGGTAAGTTTAAACAAAATAAAAGTTGTATATTTTACATTTTGTTTAATACGTCTTAAATATTCTTTTGCTCTTAACAAAAAAAGTGGCTTCTTTTAAAAGTTCTACACTCTGGTGGCCAAGCTAGAGTATTCTATGGATCTCTGCCTTTTCGCCGAAAATTGTTCAGCCGATTATCACTTGCCAACTAACGTTTCGCAGAATTTTATTTCGCAGAATAATCATTTGCTAACTTGTGATATAATTTAGTTTTTATTTCCTAACCTCACAGTTGCCGACTTTACGTTTGGTCTTCCTTTTACTGTCGCAGTTCTAACCTAACCGATGTAGCATATTTAAATACCCTGTATAGTGAAATAAAAGCGATTTGGTTCTGGCACTTCGCCGGCCGCTGACGCGGCACGCTCGCATCGCTCGCTCGGCTCGTGCGTTGTGGTCGTAGTTCTAACCTAACCTAACCAGCCATTGTTTCAGTTGACGTGCATTGTTTACTAATAATACTAACCTAACCTAACCTAACCGATTCCTTTCGATTTCACCTGAACTTCCCGAAACAACCTGAACAGACGAAACGTTATTCGTCTAAAAGTTGTTTGGCCTAATAATTTGACAAAAGATAAATGCCCCAAACGTTTTTTGTCATTACAATAATCAGCTTAACAATAATTCTACCAAATGACACGTTGCCATACAAAAAATTGACAATCGTTAGTCGTCAAAGTGAAAAATAGGCGAAACGTTGGTTGGCAAGTGATAATCGGCCAAACAATATTCGGCGAAAAGGCAGGATCCCGTATTCTATAGTATCTATTCTTACTTATTCTTACATTCTTCTATTAGTTTTATTACAAATACGATACTTAAATTAGATTCCAAAAGAAAAATTAATTTTTAAAAACATGTCACTGTCTAAGCTTCTTTTATCACTAGAAAGTTTAGTCAAAATTAAGTCTTTTTAGTTCAACCAGAAAAAGCAAAAGCTTCGGAACACAAACAGGATAACACTAGATTTGTGATGATAATGATGATGAAAATATTACCATGCTTATAAATTAGACAATTCCAAGGTCTTATAACGTCCTTGGTGTACTTTAGCCCCTTAAATTTATTTTCTCAGCTACTCAGAGAAACTGTTTATTTCACTATAAAACTATGGGTATACACATCACTTTGTATTACCATAGAGTTAGGGAAAATACCCATGAATTTATTCAGCATCTTACTACATATTTACATGATTATACCATCTTCCGAGATGACGACTAGCTTGCCTTGTATAGCACGCAAGTTGAACATTTTATGAGTGTATTTTGTGGAGAGGAAGTATGTTGTATAAAGAATTTTGCTTTATGGCTAAACAGATTTTATTTATTCATTTGTGGTATATTTTTGCGTTACTGAGTGACTGACAGACAACGCACAGCCGAAACTACTTGGCGTCAGAAGCCGAAATTTGCCATGTATGTTCCATAGGGAGTGTAAGAAAGGATTTCTCAAAATTCCCACGAGATCGGAATAGAAGAAGAAAAATAATGTGCAGTTGGAATAGCTGCGGGCATCTTACAGTATTAAAATAAAATGGATCCGGCAGCTAGGACAATTGTCCGACTTAATTGAGATCTCAGTCCACACCTCTGATAAAGACAGCAAATTAATACATCTACATACATCTTTGTTTAGACATCACGCTGTCACCTAAAGTAATTTAGAAATTCAGTAAAAATAAATTGGACAGTTTATTTCCATCCCTATCAAGTATTACATACATACATACATAGACTCACGCCTATTTCCCCGTAGGGGTAGGCAGAGGCATATTAAACGCCCACTTTTCGCCAGTGTTTTGATCCCACGTAATAGGTGGCGAGCCTATTGCCGCTTATTGGGACATTTTGTTTGCCAGAGCCTCGTCCGTTGATCGGCAGGTGCACCACTTGCAGGTGAGGTTGGCTTGGGACCCTAAGTTCTTGGTGGAAACCCTATGCAAGTATTATAAAGGAGAACAAAATAGCAATAATCGCTTATACTTTAGTCGCTAAATTCGCCAGTAGTATTTAAGTAATTGATGAATGTCGGAATATCGTTATATTGCAATATTATTAATTACAACCTAACACGCTATAGAGCTATCGATAGTATTGCACGATAAGACTAAATACCTAAAATGTTGTTCTCGACAATTGTCAAACGTCTTCATGCAATCCTCTGCATGGCCGTCTGTTGGTATCTGCACTAGACTATCGTTGCTTTGTTTGTTTTTCGTATAATATAAATTATGACATTGCCTGGTACAGTTTTCGAAGACTACGCGAAATGTCAACTGAGTTGTTCAGTTAGCGAAATTTAGATATTTGTAGCAATTTTCTAACATTATAATTTAATTTTGTCATTGACTAAAATGTAAGAATTAGGTATAAGTTTAACTAAATACATTGTACAAAGCTGTGATTTTACTTTTATGACTAACAATATTGTACAAATAAAATATATTTCGAATATTTTTGCTTTAATTTTCTATTCTGCTAACTAATCATTGACTCTTTCTTCAGAAGATTTTCATATATTTGCTTAAATGTGATGAAACATTATTTTTATAAACACAGAGTGTTGTAAGTTTTCCGTAACGTGTTGGATTAAGAATACAAAGAGACTACCCCATTTCATTCCTTATCGTTAGTGGAAAGGGAAGGAAAAAGGCTTAAGGAAAATATACTAAGCAAATAGTATCTTTGGGAGGTGACAGGCAACTCGATATTGCTAATATTTTATTTTATAGACTCACGCCTGTATCCCCGAAGGGGTAGGCAGAGGTGTAATATCACACACACATTTCACCATTAATTTATAGGTCCCACGTAATAGAGGGCGAGCCTATTGCCGTTACCGGGCGCATCACCAGACTCCGTGCTGCTAACGAAAATTCGGAAAAACCCAGTAACACTTGCCTGACCCGAGAATCGAACCCGGGAACTCCGATCAGCAGTCGCACACACTATCCACTGGACCACGGAGGCAGTCAACTCGATATAACCTACCATAAACAATATGGCCGGCGTAGTATAGTGGCCCAATGCCTCTAATTGCCTCACAATGTTACCGTTACGCATATTAGGAGAGACCTATGACCAGCAGTGCATTGCATTATTATAGGCTGTATGATGATCATTATGAGTTTTGTACAAGCTCGCAAGCTGTTCAATGTTAGCAAATGATTTCTATACCATGACTTTGTAAGAAAGTTTGTTTTCAAGTCATGAAAGGCTGTAGAAATGTCTTCACATATAGCCGCCTTTCCCTCATCTAATTCCGAATAAAGAAAATAATATTATAATAGGGTATTCCACCATTTTTTGAAAAGTGTCTCAAGATGATCCTATGACTTTAGGAAAGTAGTAGAAAAATTACAAAAAATATATTCAGTTGATAAGTAGTTTTTAAAAAACTTTTAAATTTACATTTTAAATGTTCGCGGTTTATCAGACAAAAACGTTGGAAGCCATCTTGCTTACGCAACATAATGAGTAAACAACGTATAATGCTTGCATTTTTGACAGTCACGTGGTTTAGTTGTTTAAAATTCTACTAAGTTTATGACGTCATTTGACGTTAATGACATTCGTCATGGCACTGCCGTTTTGCGTGATTAAATCACAGATACTAAAACGGAATTCTTTAAAATGGTTTTAAAATTCTATTTATTCATTTTATGAGCTGTAAGTAATATATTCCGTATGTTTTCCGGTAATACTATCTTAAATATACGTTATTATATATTTTTTCACATGGGGTAAAATACCCTATTATCACCAGCTCTGTACAAAAGCGGAGTTGAGCACAGTAGTAGTCTTCTAATGAAAAATGTAAGGCCATAGTCCACGACGTTGGTCAAGAGTAGGTTCACAGACATTACATCATATTATATTTCAAAAACGATGTGGAGGACTGTCTAACATGCAGCTTTCCTCAAGATGTTCCTTCACTGTTTAGCAAGCGATAATTAACATTTAATACCCACTTAACTTCCAATCCGAGACAGTACGTAGCATTCTGTTCCCTTGCATTATATAAAATAATAAGGAAGACATGAGCGCACCTTTAGTTAGGTTACCCTTTTTATATTCACTCAGAGTATAGGATGTGTCGTACCCTTAAAGCACACCTGACCTTCGGTGAAATAACCCGCACCAAACATAAACTACCCAGTAAAAGTACACAATTCGAGACAAAACCCACTCTCACATTCATACTACTCCAACCTCTATTCATCCGTATCACTACTTTACATTCCCAGAAGAGAGACATAGAAACACGACAGAGCGAGTGCCCAAATGAAAACATTCAGCATTCATTATGAACAACGGTTTTAATCTATAGCGTCAATGTCAGGGGACCGAACAGGATTGCCCAACAAATTGGATGATTTAAAATGTATTTTGTGTTTCGGTTCTGTAGAAAAATGGCGTTTAATATTTATAAAGTGTCTTGTTCAAGTGCTGCTCTGGAAGATTCTTTTTAGATGAATACTACGTGCTGTAGTCATGTTATGTCCGAGAAGTAAACTTAGGCATTCAACTAACAAGTATCAACTTACTATAGATAATAATTTTATTTAAAAAAATAACTTGTTTTATTTTACGGTGGCAACAAATATTTTAACTAATATTACACATTAAAATTAAAATATGGAAAATGGACTTCTAATTTCTGGTTTTCAAGTAACACAACCGCAAGCGTCGCGTAAAAATGCGCAAAATATAAAGCAACCCACTCACCACGGTACTCTAAAAGTAGGCATACAAAATGAATTGGTATAACGTAGGCATGTTATACAACTGCTACAAGTACAGTCACTGTTGACATTGTCCGGTTATTTCGCGGAATTCCCGACGTTTTAGCTCAAAATTATTCACGTGTACTCAGCGTCGACGCTATGAATTATTTCATTACGATACATTTTAATTTTTATTTCCACTTTTTGTACGTTTTTTTTTTGTTTTGTTTGTGTTTTTTTCAGCAGACAGGGCTTAACATGGCGCTTTTTCCTTGCCTATCTAGGCTTGTTAAACCCTGTTTGATATGTCAAATACCATTACTAAGTTCTAGTCGAGATAGCGAAGATTTTGAGTACATCATTTATTCTATGTTATAATAATTATAGGTAACTACTACCCTAACTCCCTTTCGGGCGGCACGCTCAGTGTTTCTTAGATCATTCTGCAAAAAATAACAGTTAATATTTGTATATTTTATTTAGCTAAGCGACACCATCTTATAATCTTACCACTGGATTCTGAACGCTGCAGCAAGTTCTATTAATGAAAAGTGTACAACAATCCGCTAGGTAGTTTTGGCTTTTACCGCGTTCATGAAGGCAGACTGGAAGAACATGGGACTTAATTTCATAATATGTATATAGATACTGTACTTGAATTGAGGCATTCCGTTCCTGAAGCGGTATTAATACGGTAAGCATTATACCACTAATCCATCCCGTATTTAATAATATCTATCTCTCTGAAATCTCATTCCATCTGACTGACGCGACGCCTTCTAAGAACCTGATATCATTCGTTACGACGAGACACGTCTAGATTAAAACATGTCACTGTAATGAATGTAGAACGTTTGTATTTGTCACTTTGAGCTCTCGTGTTCGCGGGAGATTTCTTCAGGGACTCAAAGGACATATGTACCAAGTACATAATACATCAAGTTTAGTAGGTACCTATGTAAAAAGTAAATATGAAAAACGTGTAGAGACATTTTGGTAGGTAAAATCACTTGTCCTTAATGACATATCCTCGCAAAACACGAACTACTGTAGCTAAATACTTGTGGACATAGGGTTTCTTTCATGTCATAAGCACAAGTATGGATTTTTTTATCTTTCACAACTAAAGGGGTTTAATAAAAGCTTGAAGGTTTGTTATATGATGGCTGCTACACAAAGTGCCGGCGGCATAGGCCGGCGGCTTTCGTCGCGCGGCTCATGCCGCCGGCTTTTGGCGGGCGTCGGTGCCGCCGGCATCGGCCGCAGAAAGCCGCCGGGCATCATTCCAGTTGTATAGAACGTAGGGTTGCCAACTTTTTTTGCCAATTTTTTCTATCTTTAAATGTTTCATAGCTTGTTTGACAGTAAAAAAATAAACAGTTTTTAGTTACGTTAATTATTGACGTTGTATTTCTTTTTTCTCGCCACTTTGGATTCATCACTCTCTCTCTCATGAACTCTTTAATTCTGAATTTCTGAAGTGGCGAGGACGGAGATATGATTTTAAGTATAAATTGCCTCCGTGGTCCAGTGGATAGTGTATGCGACTGCTGATCGGAGGTCCTGGGTTCGATTTTCGGGTTGGACAAAAGTGTTACTGGGTTTTTCCGAATTTTCAGTAGCAGCACGGACAGTGGCGTAGCTAGCATGGGTGGCACCCGGGGCGGTAGTCAGTGAATGACCTTTTTTTTTTCTCTCGTTACTTTCGTTACGTAACTCTCGTAGTGCTGAGCTAGTGCCTATGTTTTTGTACATTGTTCTTAAGGTGTCACCCCTATTTTTGGGTGGCACCCGGGGCGGACCGCCCCCACCGCCCCCCCCCCTTCCTACGCCACTGAGCACGGAGTCTGGTGATGTCTCCGGTACCGGCAATAGGCTCGCCCTTTATTACGTGGGACCTTAAACTTCATGGCGAAATGTGGGTATAATATTATACCTCTGCCTACACCTTCGGGGATACAGGCGTGAGTCTATAACTCTATACTATTGCCAATTGCCTTATTCACTATCAGTGGTGAATTTCATTTAGATCTCTTTGAGCCTTAATAGTTCCCATGATCCATTTAACTTATGTGTAACGTTACAAAGATAAGTATTCATAATTAGTGTTTGGTTTTACACGTCACAGTAAGGGTTGGAAGTAAAGTATTTTCATATACTTTATTTGTATACAAAAGTATAAAGTATAATTGCCAAAAATAAGGTAGGATACGTTATTATAAAGTATGCTTGACAACCCTAATAGAACGACCACACACAAGTAGCAAGTTGCAACCCGCGGCCGGCTGGCGGCCTACCCGCGCGGCCATGCCGGCGGCTCCTTCGTGCGGCCAGGCCGGCGGCTTTGTGTGCCACCGGGCGCACGCGGCCCGGCCGGTGGCAAGGCCGCCGGCTGTGCCGCCGGCACTGTGTGTAGCAGCCTTAATATAGCTAGCCGTAGCCGTCGTACTACTAAGTTAATGTTTCGCCTTTGCCATTCTAAGCCATATAACTGAGTCATCATCATTCTCTTAGCGTTTTCCCAGTTTCAATCTGGGGTCCGCTTACTAGGCTAACCGAACTTGGCTGAATATTAGCTATTCCACAGAGCGACTGCCTGTCTGACCTCCGCAACCCGAAGGGATAGCGATATTCCATGGTTTAGACTAGTGTCAGTTTATTTAGAGGGTACTGACGCCTTGTAACAACTGTCCAAGATCTTCATGACAACCGAGACCGACGGCTCGCTGAGGCACGGGACAAGCGATAATTAACAATAATTGTTAATTATCGCTTGTCCCGTGCCTTGTTTGATCTACAAAACCAAACATAAATAATTAATAATTTTATAATGAAGTGTGTACCATTAACTCTTTTGTGGTCGTTGTACGAACGTGCAAGGTAAGTGGAATGTTTTAAAATATTAATTTCAAATAAACAAAATAAATGTCTGAAATAACATAATACCCACAATAAAATCTCTCTTCGACTTCCGATATTTTACTTTTGTCAAAATGTAAATTAGTTTTGTGTATTTGGACTTACGATTATTTACGCCGGATTTTGATAGTCTATTTATATCCTAAGTTATACTTAAGATATTTTACATTGAAACGAAACATAAGTTACTATAATATTCGCTTCTTCTTATCTCGCTTCGCGAAAAACTTCAATAAATTGATTAATTTTGTTTTTGTTTTAGAAAATCACCGACCCCTTTAATGCAGATATTGATGAGATAAAGGGAACGGTGGACATTTTAACTGATTCCGAAGAAACACGCCATGGTATAAGCTCCCTCTCTTCATAGTAAGTAACAGTGTATTGGAATAATAATGGCACGTCTCTAACATTTATACCCATACTTTAAAGGTTCAAATCAATTAGAAACATAGATTTAAATTTAACTTAATTTAAAATTATAAGTAGTAAAAAATATTATACAAATTATACAAAATTATGTCAAAGTTTCTTTTTTTCTCTCTCTCCCTGTTTTCTATCTATGTATCCATCCCTCTGTACAGCTAAACAACTCAAACACTGTATACGCTATAAATGTCATGTTGTGGAAGGTACTTACCCAAGGGACAGATACGATTATGACATTGTCACGCGTACGAAACAGCGCAAAAGAGTTATAATCATACTTTTGGACCCCTTCACTGGGGTCGAAAAGTATGATTCTCTGTTAACTGCTGCGAATATAACACGCCATTCATTCATTGCACAATAAATCATCTAGATTTTGATTACGTAAACCACTTTTGTCCTTGGCTTGTCGAAAAAGTTATTTTTTCACTACAATCCTCTCAATTTTCACTGATTTAGTTGATGCTCAGCTAGCGAACACACATTTTTCTTCTTTCTCAGAAGCGACACCACATACCTCCAGGAATAGGAACAATAAGTCGAGGAAAGACAAATATCGGACGTCGACATGTTGCCGAATGGAAAGACAGCAAACAGAAAATGCTAAGAAACTTAGACTAAGAGTTTATGAGTAACGATGGTGCTGTAAGGCACTGTAGCATACTAAATAGTTTCTTGAAACTTAGTAATGGATTTTCAATAGGTTTGGGCATTTAGGGAACCGTAAAAAGCATGATTTAGTGTGTGTAGGATATATATGCGATCATATAAAATGTTTTCAGCTAGTAGAATTTCATTAGACTCGCCAAATAAACCTGAAGATCCTTACATCATCCTTTTGGCGTTATCCCAGTTAGAACCCGGTGTGTGCTTTGTAGTCTAACGAGATTTGACTGAATATTAGCTAAATACACAGAGTGATTGCCTGTCTGACATACCCGCAACCCAAATGGATAGCTTTTTTCTATGGTTTAGACTAGTGTCAGTTTTTATAGGTACTGAGTCCCTAAAACAACTGTCAAAGATCTTCATAACAGTCGCGACCGACGGCTTAATGTGCTCGCCGAGGCACGGAGCAAATGTTAATTTTCAATTCAATACGCACATAACTCTGAAAAGTGCCATAAATTCGAACCTGATACCCTCTGCATGGCAGACTGTTGGCATCTCCACTCGCTGCATTTTCCGCTAGGCTGTTATGTCATCGAAGCGTCTACTAGGAGATAATATATACCTTATAATGTTGCGCTCTATGCAAGTAGGCAGCCGATACCTAAGGCGAAAATAAATAATTATTTGATGAACATGTGCAAGTTTCAAATTATTCTCAGTTCTCATCATGATTTTTTTAACGTCTACCAGAAACTGGTAACCGAGATTCCAAACAAAAAATCCAATAAAATTCAGACAAAGTTTCAATAACATTAGGTATATTCCTAGTAGTGATTGCTCTTAAAATGAATGACACAAGAAAATAAATCTCATAATAAAAATCTCATATCACGTTCCTAAAACTACTGTAATTAGAAACAGTAAACACCAAAACACCATGTTGTTCATAAACAAACTTCCAATCCGTCTGTCGATATCCTCACCGGTTCCCTCCGTAAAGGTGCACTAGAACAGCACTACGAGAGTTAGCCCGGAATTGTTAGTTAACAACTAAAAATGCGATGTGGAACTCTCAGCGTCTGAGTCAGTGCGCTCCTTCTTATTGTTGAGCACAGGGTTGCTGGTGCCATGCGAGTGTCCGTGGCCGCCGCCGCCACCGTGGCTGTGTCCGTGCTGGTGCAGAGTCAGACCCATGACAAGGTTGACGGCCACACCGACGGCAGATCAACATAACTAGCTGGGGTGGCTCGAATGAAGACACCATTCCCACCTGCACGCAAAATACACGCCAAGACGTGGAGTTGCGGAAACAGCCCGTGCCATCAAGTATGCATGTGCCGCAATCTTACGTAACATGCTCGGAATGTAATAGTAATAATTCACAGAAGTGTTTGTGCAGTAATGTGGTGCACGACTATTTATATAAGTGTCCCACCTTCGATAATTTGAATGCAACCGCTCGTTTTAAATGCGTAAAAGATAACAAAACTTGCATTAATTGCTTAAGCATAAAACATAAAACAAGTAATTGTTTTAGTAAGACAAAGTGTCGCTTATGCAATAAAAAACATCATTCATTGCTACATTTCGATAAAGATAACCCGTTGTCAAGCAAAGCTGCTAACCTTGACACACTTACGTCGCAGGTGCAGATCACGGTGCCTTCCCCTGCACGCCTCAGGGCGAAGTATCGTTGTGTACGACGTCCATTGCGCGGGCGACGCGCACGCGAGGATGGCACTCGCGCATCTATAATGATCCGCGGAGGGCCAAAACGCGATGTATGGCGTCTAAGACTGTTCTGTTAGCGACGGCGCAAGTTATCGTTTATGATGTTAATGGGTCGCCGCTCATGGTACGTTGTCTGCTAGAAAGCGCATCTCAGACCAATTTAATAACGTTTAAGTTATTCAAACGCCTCGGATTATGGAATAACTTTAAAAATACTAACTCGACCGTCAAAGGGATAGGCGGATCAGAAAAACATTGCAAGGGTTCCGTAGATATTAAAATACATTCGCGTTTTGATAGGGACATTAATTTTAACATTTCTTCGCTTATCCTGGAGCGTATTATGGACGCATTGCCGAACGCTAATGTAGACGTAGCATCACTCACTCACCTCGAGTCATTGCCGCTGGCAGACGCGGAGTTTGCGAATCCGGCAGGCATTGATCTTTTGATCGGAGCTTCAATATTTCCGCACTTGCTACTAACTAAAATAGTACGTAGTGAGCGATATGATTTACCGCCCGCTATTGAGACGGTGTTTGGGTATGTGATTATGGGTACCGTACCTACGTTACATACTTCTCATTGTATTACGTCTTGTTGTTGTTCTGCTCTTCAAGAGATCAAGGTGGGTGCTAAAACTGTGTGTAAGATAAAGCACTAATTAGCTATGCTATGCTATGCTACGCTACGCTACGCTATGCTACGCCATGCCATGCTATGCTACGCTACACTATACTTCCGCTTTGAATATGGATGACATTGCCTGTAGTGTCATATCCGCTCCGCTAACAATTTCGCTTTGTGAAGAGCTTATTCAGCTTTTCAAGCGAGGCCCGTTTGATCTTGTCAAATGGACATTCGCGTTTTGGCAACTCTAAGGAGGTTCTCGCACGCATACCAGATTCTCATAAGGCTTCCCCAGACATTGAGTTTGATAAGTCTGTACCGCATAAAGTTCTCGGTTTACGCTGGGACAAACCCTGTGATAGTTTTCGGTTTGATGTCTCACCACCAGATGATAAGTGCACCAAACGCACTATGCTGTCCACAGTGGCTCGACTATGGGACATAATGGGTTTTGTGGCTCCCAAAATTTTGTACGCCAAGCTCTTGATCAAAAAGCTTTGGCTATCAAAGTGTGAGTGGGATGAAACACCCCCTGACCATATTGTCGCCGCTTGGGGCCAGTTTTGTATTGAGCTTACCGCGCTCAATCAAATTACTATTCCGCGTCATCTTGGGTTGGTAGATGGATGTACCATCAACTTAATAGGTTTCGCTAACGCCAGCGAGCGTGCTTACGGCGGAGTCGTATATCTGCAAGTCCGCATTGGTTCTAACTACTCGGTGCAGTTAGTTTGTGCCAAGTCTTTCGTTCAAATCAATTAGAAACATAGATTTAAATTTAACTTAATTTAAAATTATAAGTAGTAAAAAATATTATACAAATTATACAAAATTATGTCAAAGTTTCTTTTTTTCTCTCTCTCCCTGTTTTCTATCTATGTATCCATCCCTCTGTACAGCTAAACAACTCAAACACTGTATACGCTATAAATGTCATGTTGTGGAAGGTACTTACCCAAGGGACAGATACGATTATGACATTGTCACGCGTACGAAACAGCGCAAAAGAGTTATAATCATACTTTTGGACCCCTTCACTGGGGTCGAAAAGTATGATTCTCTGTTAACTGCTGCGAATATAACACGCCATTCATTCATTGCACAATAAATCATCTAGATTTTGATTACGTAAACCACTTTTGTCCCTGGCTTGTCGAGAAAGTTATTTTTTCACTACAATCCTCTCAATTTTCACTGATTTAGTTGATGCTCAGCTAGCGAACACACATTTTTCTTCTTTCTCAGAAGCGACACCACAGACCTCAAGGAATAGGAACAATAAGTCGAGGAAAGACAAATATCGGACGTCGACATGTTGCCGAATGGAAAGACAGCAAACAGAAAATGCTAAGAAACTTAGACTAAGAGTTTATGAGTAACGATGGTGCTGTAAGGCACTGTAGCATACTAAATAGTTTCTTGAAACTTAGTAATGGATTTTCAATAGGTTTGGGCATTTAGGGAACCGTAAAAAGCATGATTTAGTGTGTGTAGGATATATATGCGATCATATAAAATGTTTTCAGCTAGTAGAATTTCATTAGACTCGCCAAATAAACCTGAAGATCCTTACATCATCCTTTTGGCGTTATCCCAGTTAGAACCCGGTGTGTGCTTTGTAGTCTAACGAGATTTGACTGAATATTAGCTAAATACACAGAGTGATTGCCTGTCTGACATACCCGCAACCCAAATGGATAGCTTTTTTCTATGGTTTAGACTAGTGTCAGTTTTTATAGGTACTGAGTCCCTAAAACAACTGTCAAAGATCTTCATAACAGTCGCGACCGACGGCTTAATGTGCTCGCCGAGGCACGGAGCAAATGTTAATTTTCAATTCAATACGCACATAACTCTGAAAAGTGCCATAAATTCGAACCTGATACCCTCTGCATGGCAGACTGTTGGCATCTCCACTCGCTGCATTTTCCGCTAGGCTGTTATGTCATCAAAGCGTCTACTAGGAGATAACATATACCTTATAATGTTGCGCTCTATGCAAGTAGGCAGCCGATACCTAAGGCGAAAATAAATAATTATTTGATGAACATGTGCAAGTTTCAAATTATTCTCAGTTCTCATCATGATTTTTTTAACGTCTACCAGAAACTGGTAACCGAGATTCCAAACAAAAAATCCAATAAAATTCAGACAAAGTTTCAATAACATTAGGTATATTCCTAGTAGTGATTGCTCTTAAAATGAATGACACAAGAAAATAAATCTCATAATAAAAATCTCATATCACGTTCCTAAAACTACTGTAATTAGAAACAGTAAACACCAAAACACCATGTTGTTCATAAACAAACTTCCAATCCGTCTGTCGATATCCTCACCGGTTCCCTCCGTAAAGGTGCACTAGAACAGCACTACGAGAGTTAGCCCGGAATTGTTAGTTAACAACTAAAAATGCGATGTGGAACTCTCAGCGTCTGAGTCAGTGCGCTCCTTCTTATTGTTGAGCACAGGGTTGCTGGTGCCATGCGAGTGTCCGTGGCCGCCGCCGCCACCGTGGCTGTGTCCGTGCTGGTGCAGAGTCAGACCCATGACAAGGTTGACGGCCACACCGACGGCAGATCAACATAACTAGCTGGGGTGGCTCGAATGAAGACACCATTCCCACCTGCACGCAAAATACACGCCAAGACGTGGAGTTGTGGAAACAGCCCGTGCCATCAAGTATGCATGTGCCGCAATCTTACGTAACATGCTCGGAATCTAATAGTAATAATTCACAGAAGTGTTTGTGCAGTAATGTGGTGCACGACTATTTATATAAGTGTCCCACCTTCGATAATTTGAATGCAACCGCTCGTTTTAAATGCGTAAAAGATAACAAAGCTTGCATTAATTGCTTAAGCATAAAACATAAAACAAGTAATTGTTTTAGTAAGACAAAGTGTCGCTTATGCAATAAAAAACATCATTCATTGCTACATTTCGATAAAGATAACCCGTTGTCAAGCAAAGCTGCTAACCTTGACACACTTACGTCGCAGGTGCAGACCACGGTGCCTTCCCCCTGCACGCCTCAGGGCGAAGTATCGTTGTATACGACGTCCATTGCGCGGGCGACGCGCACGCGAGGACGGCACTCGCGCATCTATAATGATCCGCGGAGGGCCAAAACGCGATGTATGGCGTCTAAGACTGTTCTGTTAGCGACGGCGCAAGTTATCGTTTATGATGTTAATGGGTCGCCGCTCATGGTACGTTGTCTGCTAGATAGCGCATCTCAGACCAATTTAATAACGTTTAAGTTATTCAAACGCCTCGGATTATGGAATAACTTTAAAAATACTGACTCGACCGTCAAAGGGATAGGCGGATCAGAAAAACATTGCAAGGGTTCCGTAGATATTAAAATACATTCGCGTTTTGATAGGGACATTAATTTTAACATTTCTTCGCTTATCCTGGAGCGTATTACGGACGCATTGCCGAACGCTAATGTAGACGTAGCATCACTCACTCACCTCGAGTCATTGCCGCTGGCAGACGCGGAGTTTGCGAATCCGGCAGGCATTGATCTTTTGATCGGAGCTTCAATATTTCCGCACTTGCTACTAACTAAAATAGTACGTAGTGAGCGATATGATTTACCGCCCGCTATTGAGACGGTGTTTGGGTATGTGATTATGGGTACCGTACCTACGTTACATACTTCTCATTGTATTACGTCTTGTTGTTGTTCTGCTCTTCAAGAGATCAAGGTGGGTGCTAAAACTGTGTGTAAGATAAAGCACTAATTAGCTATGCTATGCTATGCTACGCTACGCTACGCTATGCTACGCCATGCCATGCTATGCTACGCTACACTATACTTCCGCTTTGAATATGGATGACATTGCCTGTAGTGTCATATCCGCTCCGCTAACAATTTCGCTTTGTGAAGAGCTTATTCAGCTTTTCTAGCGAGGCCAGTTTGATCTTGTCAAATGGACATTCGCGTTTTGGCAACTCTAAGGAGGTTCTCGCACGCATACCAGATTCTCATAAGGCTTCCCCAGACATTGAGTTTGATAAGTCTGTACCGCATAAAGTTCTCGGTTTACGCTGGGACAAACCCTGTGATAGTTTTCGGTTTGATGTCTCACCACCAGATGATAAGTGCACCAAACGCACTATGCTGTCCACAGTGGCTCGACTATGGGACATAATGGGTTTTGTGGCTCCCAAAATTTTGTACGCCAAGCTCTTGATCAAAGAGCTTTGGCTATCAAAGTGTGAGTGGGATGAAACACCCCCTGACCATATTGTCGCCGCTTGGGGCCAGTTTTGTATTGAGCTTACCGCGCTCAATCAAATTACTATTCCGCGTCATCTTGGGTTGGTAGATGGATGTACCATCAACTTAATAGGTTTCGCTAACGCCAGCGAGCGTGCTTACGGCGGAGTCGTATATCTGCAAGTCCGCATTGGTTCTAACTACTCGGTGCAGTTAGTTTGTGCCAAGTCTAAGGTCTCGCCTGTTAAAACCATTTCGGTTGCGAGACTGGAGTTGTGCGCGGCCATTCTGCTGTCTTAGTTGCTCCGCAAGGTTCAAGACACAGTTTTGCCCCACTACCCTATTAATAAAATATACGCATTTTCCGACTCCAAAGTAGTGCTCGCTTGGATTCATTCTTCTCTTTCTCTTCTCTTGACTTTTGTCGCCAACCGCGTTAGTAAATTGATTGAACTTGTTCCCGCTACGTGTTTCAATTACGTCGCGGGTTATCGTACTCGTCTTCAGGAAGAACTTTCCATAGATCATATTGACTGGAAGTTTATTCCACCAGCATCACCACATTTCGGTGGATGTTGGGAAAGCATGATCAAAGTAATTAAAACGCATCTCTTCAAGGTTATAGGTCAACAGATCCTCTCTTACGAAGAGCCTTTAACTGTCCTTGCACAAGTCGAGGCACTGATCAACCCGCGTTGTTACCGTGAAAACCGCTAAAGGGAGTTACGTGCGCCCTGTTGTACGTCTCTGTTCGCTTCCAACTCAGTGAGATCTAGCCTGAAGTTGGACCTACCTCTTAGTTTAAGTATTTAGTTAGTAGTTTTCGCTATTTTTATTTACACCCAACATAGCTAAGTTCAATTCGATTTTTTTTAAAGGCAACCCTTTAGGGCCGGGGGGATATGGTAGCGCCATCTACCTTCCTATCTATAACTAATCGCATCAACGTCAATCGTTCCACGCTTGTCTAGTGCGAGCGATACCATAATTCCGTCCCTCTCTATCCCACTCCCTGGAAGGGGCACTGCCTTTCGCGGATTGGTCGCCGCGATCGTCGACGCGAGTGACAGTCCAGAACATTCGAGTCACTAAATACGCGTCCGCCATACCGAATCGCACCGCGCCGCTCCCGCTAAAATTATTACCGCTTATAAAACCGCTCGCAAGTGGAAGTGATTCGTGTAGTGAAGTGAATCAAGCAGCTTCATCCCGAAACCACCAAGAGACTGCCCTTCTGAGACGAAGAAGATAGCCGTATAAGGTAAGTGCCCTCCGTCCTTGGAATATCCTATACCCACTCACAATCATCTCTCCCATTCCAATCCTACATTCTCTTCCCTTATCCAATTCTAGGCGACTAAAACTCCAAATCGCATAGAACCTTACGGTTTCGATGTATCGCCGAACTAGTAATAATGAATGGCAATGCTATTGATTAGTATTTTGAGTTCTTTTTCTGAATGGAATGTTTATTTGGACTGATTTGATTATGAAATATATTTATTTAATGCAATGAAAGATATTTTATTTCATGTATTCCCTTTAATATTATGATAATTGTAACTTACGACACATTTTATAATATTATTTCCAATGTAAGTTATCTTATATACAACATACATTACTTAATTCTAGATTGCAGTCAACGTAAAATATAGTAAGTGCCACATACAATTAAAATATGGCTGATATTTTCAAAGTAGAAAATCGTACGTGACTTTTAAAGAATTCTAACATAAATAACAAGAAATCTTACTAGAGGTCATAAAATAAGCCTTAAAAATATGTCATTATGCCAATTTTGGTTCTTAAATTAGCTTATTTGACTTCACAAACATCAATAATTTGCTGCCGTACCTTTCAATGGCGATACCGTAAAGTTGATAAAATGCAGTTACGATATTGTACGTAGGAGGTGTCGAATTCAAGACGCACATAACTCCGAAAAGTCATTGGTGCGCGCCGTGGATTCGAACCCGATACCCTCTGCATGTCAGTCTGTTGGTATCTCCACTCGGCTATCGCTGCCTTAAAACCATGTAACTGAGTATAAATTTATATATTTCATACGAGTGTAAACGAGGACTTATAGACCTATATAATTATAAATTATTTTTGTGAAGAAGAGACTGACTTACTACAGTATTCATTGGCTAGGCTTACATGATTTAAATACTGTATTCACACCTCCCCACATCATACATTGTTCACATTCAAAAACTTGTTATGCATATTGTCGAAGGTGAAGAATTCGTAGGCAAGAAAACTTATAAGATAATCTACAACAATAAACAATTCTGATGGTTTTTGGTCCCAAGATCCCAGTCCAATTTAACCGGATGCCTTTAGTTCCTGCCTGATAATATCTAGGATTTAGAAGAAGTGGCCTGGCTTCTAAAGTAAGTATTTATTTACCTTGGAAGCCAGGCTTTGGTGACGAAAATATTTTCGTCACGAAAACATATATTTTTTATAAAAAAACATTCAGGGCTTCGCTTGTTTTCTTTCATTTTTCAAATAGTATACTAATAGAAAGAAACAGGAACCCGCCAAGTACCGCTTGATTCAATCAACTCTGCAAGTAGATCTTGACAAAGTTCTATAAACAAAAATCCAACCTTAAAATTAAATTTGCCATAACTCACAGTTGTACAATTTAATTTCAAAAGCCGCGGAATTAAATCTGTTACAAATGTTAACAGCTGAATGTAAAAACGTTATAAAAATCTTGATTTTCAGATATTACCTATCAAAATGTCGCTCTGTAGTAAAAATTATTTTACAGTTGAAATCTCTGTAAAACAGGTTTCTTCTGGACGTATTACGTATTGAAAAGGCAAAAGCAATATAATGTGTCTAAAATAAATATGGTAAATATCTGAAGTTTGACAACCTGCACGAAATGGGGGAATATGATTGCATACATAATTATACTCACGCCTTTTTTCCGTCGGGGTAGGCAGTGACCACAGAACGCCATTTGCTTCTGTTCTTACAAACCTTACGCGCTTCCCCTTCATTCATTATCTTCTCTTTTCATAAATGTTTGCCGGTTTTGGGTGCTTCGGACCTTTCCGGTTTTTAGGACGATCTATCTCTTTTTATAGTGAGAAAAGAAGAGCATCGTGTTCAGCAGCTGGTTTGTAAACAGAGTTGATATTACTATTATTATCAGGACTACAGTCAGGTGTTATCAATAATCACCGAAAAGCAAATGCGGCGTACACACGCGCGCGTGCAATTTCGCTTTTCAGGGTTATATGCGTTCAATGTGGATTTTTTACATTCATTTTAAATGTCGCTTGAAGCACGCCTCAAATTGCAAGCTATGCCGTCAATCCCGGCTGGCATGTAGGTTTTTAACAGTCAGTACCGTAGATAAGAAACCAAAAATCTCTGATACTGAACTAACTAAACTAATGTAAGGCTATCCCTTCCCAACCACTACCTGCGATTTAATGAACCACAGATACTCGCAAAAGAACACCGTTTTCTTCCAAGGATGATACATGAGGCTATTAAAATTAAAAACACACTAATTTCAATAGCGAAGACGGTTGGAATGTTTCTCCAATGAAGCCCAAGAAGGACAAAGTCACCCAATGACCTTAGTTAGTTGGACAGGTATTTTCCGCACTTAGCCACTTAATTGGGCCATTGTGCGTTAGCAGTGACAAGGTAGTCGCCTGCTACTCATACCATGCAAGCTCCTTCCAGAAGGCCATGAGTTGACTAGTATTGCGTATGGCTTCGCTCATGGTTCTGGGGTTGTTCGGGAACTTCGTCCGTTGGTCGCTCACGCTGGTACAATGTAGGATTATATGAGCGGGTGTTTCTTCGGTCCCCATGCAGCCCCTACATAGTGGGCTGTCCGTGACGCCGATGTTGTAGAGATGCTTGTTTAGTGGACAGTGGCCGGTTATTATGCCAGTCAGATGCTTGAGTGTTTTCCTGTTGGAGTGCAACAGTTTTTGCGAGAGTCGTTTATCTAATTGGGGAAAGGCATCTTTAGATTGCCTACACTCTTTTAACTCTGCCCACTCTTTTTCGTGTTGTTGTAGGGTTCTCTCGCGTAACCATGTTCTTAGTTGGTTGAACGGTATCGGAACAATTGGTTCGGGTCCTAGAGTTGTCGTGTCCGATCCTTTCCTTGCCAGTTGGTCTGCTGCGTCATTGCCCGTGGAGTCACTGTGTCCTCGTATCCACTGGAGCGTGACCCGATTCCTCGTTGCAGTTTTCTGCAGCTCTTGGTGGCACTCCATAATTAGGCCGCTATTAAATCAGTTGCCATCGAGAGCTTGTAGTACTGAGGCGCTGTCTGTGATGATGCGTATTGACAGGTTGCTCACATTTCTGGCCGCGATCGCCGTCGCCGCCCTTGTTATCCCAACGCATTCAGCTTGGAAGATGGTGTTGAGTTTACCAAGCGATGTTGAGAGATTGATATTCCAGTCATGGGAGAATACTCCGGCACCCGTCCCATACTTTGTTTTTGAGCCGTCTGTGTACACTCTAACTTCGTGTATACCAGAACTATCCTTGTGCTCTTCTTGCAGTTGTATGCGGTATTTTTTGTCAAAGACAAAGGTTTTAGGTATGAGATCACACGTTGCATCTAGCATCGGGATCTCGTTAGTTAACGTCCTTTTCAGGCGTGCGTGGGTTATACGGTCATCTCTCCTCCAGAGCCCGAACTTATCGAGCCGGATCGCAGCGGCACCTGCTTCTTGCTGGATGATGAGGTGCAGTGGTCGCAAGTCGAGAAGCACCTCCAGTGCCGCCGTTGGAGTTGTTTTCATGCAGCCTGTTGTGGCCAGACAGGCGAGGCGTTGTATGCTCTGCAGTTTGCTCTTGACTGTGCTTAGTTGAGTGCGTGGCCACCACACTACTGCACCGTATGTGAGCATGGGGCGTATTATGGCAGTGTAGATCCATAGGGTGATGAATGGTTTTAGACCCCATTTCTTGCCTATTATTCTCCTGCACTGCCAGAAGGTTGTACAAGCTTTTGTGGTTTTAGTGGTGATGTGTTTATTCCAGTTGAGCTTGTGGTCGAGTGTTACGCCCAGGTACTTGACTTCACTTGATAAGTTAAGCTCCGTGCCAAAAAGTTTTGGTTTTCTGGTCATACGGGTGTTCCTTTTGTTGGTGAAAAGTACTAGCTCCGTTTTATTTGGGTTGGCCGTCAGTTCATGGTGGTTGCACCATTGTTCCATGATCCTGATGGCTGCTTGCATCCGATAATGGATCATGTCTTGTGAATAACTAACCCTAACGACCTAAGAACACTGTGAGCTTACTCTGCGTAAATAGTGACACCAATAGTTGAAAATGTTCGGGTACTTTGAGATAACTCATACATTCAAGAAAAAGACAAATATCATCTCAGTCTGCCGTGACCATGAATCCTGAAAATAATTCGAAACGTCGGCTAGTAATAAATTAAAAATTTAGTTTCTAGATCATTCGGTTCAAATGTAATAACGAAGTGATAGCAATATCTTCTTTCTCTTAGCGTTATCCCAGTTTCAATCTCTGGATCTGACACTGATCTATCAAAGAGGCAATCATCTGCCCAACCATCGCACGTAAAAACGAGAAAGAAGCGTAAAAACGAAGATGTTACAAGAGACGACTTTCTTGCATTCAAACAAGAAATTATGGAAATGTTAACTTCCTGGAAATCAGATCACGACACGAAATTTGAAAGGATGGATGGCAGAATATACAAAATGGAGACTACATTGACCAACTTACAAAAAACTAATTGTGATATCGAGAAGTCTCTAAAATTTATAGCGCACCAATACGAAGACATGCGGCAAAAAATCGATAGCTTGGAAAGACAGTGCAAAGATAATCAGTTATACATATCTTCCCTTGAGGACAAAGTTGAAGAGTTGCAACCTAATATGAGACGAACGAGTATTGAAATATATAATCTACCTAACATTGAGAAAGAAAATCAAGCAGATCTATCCAAAATGATACTAACTCTTTCCAGAAATTTAAATCTTGGGTTGAACATTAACGACATAAGAGATATTACCCGTGTACCTGGCAAAAAAGGCACAAATAAATCTGTTGTAGTGGAATTTTGCCAATCAGTCGATCAAACAAGCTATTCTCACTACCGTCAGCCGTACAACAAATCTAATCCAAGTAAGAAACTCAACGGATCACACTTTGTCGCAAGCAGCAATTCTCCAGTATACATAAGAGAACATTTAACCAATAACAGCAAGAAATTGTTCTATCTGGCGCGTGAGGTTTCTAAGCAGAAATCATTTCAATTCTGTTGGATGCCAAATGGTCGAGTTTTCATAAGAAAAACGGAAGGTCAGCCGAGTATAATAATTAAGAATGAGGCTCAAATTCTGGATCTTAAGAATGAATGACTAGTTATAAGAAGCTCCGCACATGTTACTAATGCATGTACCTGTTACACCGTTGTAAATTACATGTCATTGTTTTTTTAAATTATGAAAATTTGTTTTATAGTTTATGTAGCATGATTCTATTTTTATCATTTGTTATAAGTACAAAAAACATATCCATTATACCAGTAATATACACCATAAATCTTGCCTTATATGCGCTAACTCACTACAACCATATTTGCAAAGCTAGGAAAGTCTTATGTCTAAATCTTTTATACACATTAATTATAACAAGAGAATACTTCAATATACACGATAGACAACAGTTTTACTTCTTTCACGACCTCCAATTTAAGCAATATGCTACAAATTGTGTGAAAATTAGCAACAGCGCAACGAAAAGTAATAGCAAATTAATTGTTACACTCTACACATTTGCCAAACTATATTCACAAACTCGTACATACAACATTCAGCCTTATATACTTATACCATACCCATATACACTCATACATACATATACTAACAATTTTAATATTACGCACATAAAGCTCAAAGTCGTTGGGATGTGGAACAGACATTATACTACGTTACTGTGATGCACGATAACATAAAAATAAGTGAGGATCTCGAACAAATAACCGTATCCGCATGCCACAAATGTTCCCCGGAAGACGGTGTCAAGTTCATACATAACTCAGCTGGCGGGTTAAATATACTACATGTTAATATTCGCAGCATAGGAAATAAAAGCAACTATAATAATCTAGATATAATGCTAACTCGAATAAAAATACAAATACATGTGATTGCTTTATCTGAATGTTGGCTAAGCAAATATCCCTTTCTACCAGAAATACCTGGGTTTGTATCCCACAAGACTGACTACACAAACCAGAATGACGGTGTTATAATATACGTAAGGGACAATCTACTTGTGTCTGTCGAAAATCTGCAGCTTACAAATGGCAACTTTTTGATTCTCAGACTTGGTTCAGAGATGGCCCTTGTTGAAATTTATCGGTCTCCATCTTATCGTAATCCTGACAATTTTATTGATGGCTTAGAAGTAACGCTGCGCTCGCTTCGATGCTTTAAAACGATTGTCTTAGTTGGTGATATAAACATTAATATATGTCCGAACACCTGCGATTATAATGTGGATAAGTATTTAAACATCTTAGCATCTCACGCAATGCTGCCAGCACATCTTCTTCCCACCCGTGAAAATGCCTGCTTGGATCATGCAATGTTGAAATCCACTAAACCTGCTGTAACTCTAGTACTCGACTGTTCCATAACAGACCATGCCCCTGTAGTTGTCTCCTGTAATCGGATGTGTAACAAAACTGTACCGTCGTCCTCATTCTTACCACAACGGGTTGATATTCAGGCATGTGTTACAGCTGTCGAGGGAACAGATTTTTCGTCAGTTCTGAGTGATAATGAACCAAACCGCGCTGCCTCAAGCTTGGTGGACCTCATCTCAACAATAGTAACTAATAACACCCATGTTCGTAAGGTCCCCAGCAGGCAACGCATTAGAAAACCGTGGATCACAGAGGGACTCTTGAGTGTCATACGAAATCGTGACAAACTGTGCCAGCGGACATAAAAACACCCTTCTAATTATGCTCTAAAGTTAACATACACGCGCTATATATATAAATTATTCTACTAACTTACTCAAAAAAATTAAGCAGGAGTATGAACGAGGAGAATTTGATAAATGTCGCAGAAACCCTAAGATCACATGGAAACTTATTAAATCTACATCGGGTATCCAAACCAATAAATTAGCTGCGGTGGAACTTAAGTGTATCGCCTGACCCTTTACTTTCAGTTAATTCAGTTAACCATTTTTTCGCAAATGTGGGTAAAGATTTTGCGTCTAAAATAGTAGATATTAACGGTAGTGAATTCAGTGACCCATCCAGTCAGACTGTTGGCCCTAACTCAATGGCTATCTTTGAGACAACTCACGAGGAGATTGAACGTATTATCCTGAGTCTTATATCGCAACTAGCTGGGATGGTATTCCAGTTCTCCTAATAAAAACAGCCAGACACATACTCATCCCAGTTATTATTCACGTCTTTAACCTTGCACTTATGGCAGGCATATTTCGAACTGTTTTAAAAAGGCACTTGTTCACCCAATTTACAAGAGTAGTAACAGAGGCAGTGTCGACAATTATAGACCAATTTCAGTCCTCTCAGTGTTGTCGAAAATTATGGAAAAGGTGCTTAATGGCCAGTTACTTAAATATCTTAACAAAAATACAGATACTGATTTCCGGTAATCAATACGGTTTTCGTGCTGGGAGAAGCACTGAGGACGCAGTGTTAGAGCTAACTGGTACTATAGCTAGAAATGTTAACAAGAACCTAAAAAATATAGCTGTCTTTCTGGATCTTTCGAAAGCCTTCGACACTGTCTCTGTTCCACTATTACTGGAAAAGTTGGAACGTGTGGGAGTCAGAGGACTTAGCCATAAAATGTTTAAAAGTTACCTGAGTGAGCGTAGTCAAGTGGTTAAAATTAGAGACATTATTAGCAATGCTGAAGCACTGAGTTACGGCGTTCTACAGGGTAGTGTCCTTGGACCTACCCTATTCCTAATATATATTAATGACCTCTGCAATCTTACCCTAAATAAAACTAAAATAATAAGTTACGCTGATGCCACAGTAGTACTCACTCATGGAAGGGACTGGTTTGAGACTCGGTCTTATCTAGAAGAGTCCTTGCGCACCATCATTAAGTGGCTTCATAGAAATATTCTCACTAACTTTTGTCCCAACAAATTCATTACTTTTGCCCCAAAAATAGCTTCTCAACCAATCTCTCCATTTTCAATAACTGCTCATACTTGCACCACGAGTAACAATTGTCAGGGCTGTACCTAAATAACGCGTACAAATTGTATTAAGTACTTGGGCGTTATGATAGATAGCACAATATCATGGAATGACCAAATACAAATGACAATAGCTAGAAAACGAAAGCTAATATATGATGTGTTTAAAAATTTGAGAGCATCGACTAACTTCTTTACGCTTCGTACCGTCTATTTTACATTAGCTCATTCCATACTCACTTACTGCATTACAGCGTGGGGTGGTTCTGGGAAGTGCCTTGTACTTCGTTTGTAAAGAGCGCAGAGGGCGGTTCTGAAAGTTATGACGCACAAACCTATTCGTTTTCCCACGGCTGAGTTGTATGCTATATGCAGGGTACCGACGGTCAGACAGTCATTCCTCCTGAGTATTATACTATGCAAGCACTCAAACTTGCCATATGATCCCAACCTGACTAAACAAAAAAGTAAATCAGCTAGACTCTGTCAAGTGGAGTCTACTAGAAATCTGCTTGTACGCAGATAATACCAGTTTCTGAGCCCAATTTTATACAATAGAGTAAACACAAAACTCAAAATATATCCACTTACCCTACGTCAATGTCGAGCACGGATGGAAAAATGGTTTGGCACCCTCAGTTGTGACGAAGTTGAGCTGTTGGTTAAGACTTGATTTACTGACGTACACACGCAGGCACGCACACACACACACACACACAAACGGACATTTCTATACCTACCTACACGAAATTACTGGTCAATGTTGAAGACATTTGTAATTGTTTTAGATTTTCCTTTTATTTTAGTTTTTATTTTAGTTTTTCCTTTTATTTAATTTAAATCGTTATTTTTTGTTCATTGCCTAAGTATATTTTGTAAGCTAGAACTGATGATGTTAATAAACTTATGGAGGTGGGCGTTAATGACTGCGACACAGTTTTAACTAATGCAGTCATTACCGTGCACAAAATACTATGTACAAATTTCTTTTGTGTTCCAATAAATACATTTTATTTTATTTATTATTATGTATTTTTAGGTCAACAAAGTACAAAAAACTTGCAGTGATATTTTCAAAGAAAAATACTGAGGCGCCGTCGATCGTCACGATAATAGAGTGAGACATAACTCGATATTATTGGTGGTATCCCCGCTACAGACGGTTGATTCATTCTTTTAACTAGATCTTTTTAATTTTCAAATGCCGTTTGTCTTGCTAGTCCAACAAAACATGTTTGCAAATATGTTGACATTCATACATTTGAAAACACTCAAAAACTACCAAAAGGATTTTTGTACGGATATCACCATTAGATAGTATGATTTCTGCGTAAGGTTAAGGTGTAATTCATGCGGGTGAAGCCTTGGGTTAGGTCTAGTAAAATCACACATCACAATAAAGCGATGTTATGGTAGAGAGTAGAGAGTGATATAGGCTTTTTAGCGCGACTTACACGTCACACTTTTGTTTTTCATTTTACTCTTATTTTTTTTCTTTTGTTTTATATATTATTTTGTGTAGTGATTTACTTGTAATATTTTTTTCTTATTGTGTTTTTTACTGTGCGTGTTCAGAATAAAAATATTTTTGCTTTTTTACTTTTACTTTTTCTTTACTTAACTATGCCTTTTGCGGGCGGAGCCGCGGGCAAAGAATCAAACAAAAGAATTATAATCTAAAGGCCAAAGGTACAGATTTCATAGAGTTGCCTCGATTTCCACTTTGTTTTGACCAGCTTGGACATTATTATCTGTATTTAACACTGATGTAGTTATTAGCGTATATAGTAAGACTTTGCTTGTCGTTTGTAATAGGTCAGGAAAATTAAGCAACGCTTGTACAGGTCGCCACTTGGATGGGTGACGGCGTGTGGCATTTACATCAGAGCGCTGTCGTGCTTCGGAGGGAAGTAAAGCTTTCAGTCTTGGTTCTTGTCTCAGGAAAAGAATTGTTAGGCCATGTAGGAGGCCTTCGGGCGGTCTGAAAATTCCGACACCAGAGTTGGCCACACACTCACACCAAAGAGAAAAAATACACGGATATATTGACTTTTTTATTTTATCGTCATTAGGTTTAATCCTCATCTATGTTTTTAGTTTTCTTTACTTCAAAAGATTTCATTATCTTTTATTCATATTCCTAAACTAGCTGTTGCCCGCGGCTTCACCCGCGTCCTGAGGGAACAACTTTTCGTACCCGGTTAATTTATAGCCTAAGTTACTCCTTGGTACATCAGCTATCCGCCAGTGAACGTCCCGTCAAAATTGGTCCATCTATTCCAAAGATTAGCGAAAACAAACAGACAGGCAGACAGACAGACAAAAATTGGAAAAAATGTCTTTTCGGTATATGTACCGTGTATACATCCATATGCATTCAGTAAAAAGCAGTTCTTTTAATATTACAAACAGACACTCCAATTTTATTTATATGTACCCCAGATAACCAAGTTCTTTACCTATGTTGACCGATTCATTTTCTCTTTTATTCACATAAATTCTAGTGCCCATCCTCTTTTATCCATATAATCATAATCCTGTTCTCTCTATCCTTTTTTAAATTGTACGCCTACTATTATACTCTAGTTTGTTTATGCTTAATTAGAAGCACTACGATTTTTGAAGCACTAAAGGGCTGTTGTTAGGGGCATCCAGCTTACAAAGACACTGTGTCAATCGAGAGCGTAAAACCTGCAGTTTGGAGGCTTTTATAAAATGCAATATGTTTTTACCTTAATTAAAATACCTACCTTTATTATTAATTTTCATCTATATAGTGGTTTGTAGCAAGAATTTCAATCTAAGTACTAGATCTCAGCTATAAAAAAGTTTTTGTAGTGTTTTTCCAAGTCAGCTCCAAGCAAATAACAAGAAAATACACTATTGGTTTCAGAAATAATAATACCTAGTATTGGAGATGATCTCAAAAAACCCAAGACGATGGCAGCGATAACTCGCGAACAACGTAACTTAATATTGTTAGTGGTATTCGCTTTAAGGACTTCGGATTTGCTAACGTAAGTATTATAATGTTTTTTGTTATTTATAAACTCACGCCTGTATCCCGGAAGGGGTAGGCAGAGGTGTAATATTACACCCACATTTCGCCACGAATTTTTAGGTCCCACGTAATAGGGGGCGAGCCTTTTCCCATTACCGGGCACATCACCAGATTCCGTGCTGCTACTGAGAATTTGGAAAAACCCAGTAACTCTTTTGCCCGACCTAGGAATCGCACCCGGGACCTCTGATCAGCAGTCGCATATGCTATCCACTGGACCACGGAGGCAGTGAATAGCGTATGAAAACATAATCAGCCGTCAGTTCGATTTATCATTAATCTCTTTCATTTTATTTGATTTATTACTAACCCTCTATAACATAATATTTATTGAACAAAACGTACAGCTACAAATTATCAAATTTTCCATTTTATCGGCGCATTGGAGAATTAATTAAAACGAAATTCGACACGTGTTCCCTGAAAGGCTTTTGCCTTAGAGAGGCTGATGTATAACCTGAAATGGTGCTAAGATAAGACGTCGTATTTATAGGATAAGGAAGCTGGGAGATATTCTCAGATTAGGATGGAGAGAGTATTTGAATTGGATACAAGAAATGGTTAATCTTGTCTAGTGAATAACTAATTTCTAGATTAAATCGTCGTATTTTGAGGTAGAATGTGTTTTAGTGAACGTATAAATTATGTATATCAAATTAAACTTCAAGGATATTAACTAACTCTTTAAGTTTAGATATCCTGCTACTAAAATCTGGGTGGCGTTGATTTAACTTTTTTAACACTCACTTCTTTACTTCTGCCAATCTTTCGCATGGTAGAGGTTAAGAAGTAGATTTTTCTTCTCATTGATTTTTTTTTTGCTACTGTATGAAGTAGTATGTGTACATTGTATACTGCTAAACCATATGTCTACCCAAAACATTGAGCTCACGATTAGTTTCAAGGCTAAATATTAAATTACATTTGCTATACGTTAGGATAAAATACAATAGTAATAATAATATTTTACTATCTAAATAAACGCATCTAGTCCCAAACTAAACAGAGCTTGTACTATACTTTTTTTGTGCCTCAAATAAAATAATGATTTCGAATCCACTACCCATACATTGAGCGACTTTTCTCAAATTGTACCCAGCGTGGCAGACATAGCCCGCGGGACTGTTCTCATTATATATCTACTGGTCGATGTCTGTCTTACCACAATAATATTCTTTATATGGGGTCAAAATAGTCATAACCTTTAGTTTAAACGATTCAGTTTGACTGCACATACACACATGACCATCTAGTCCCAAACTAAGCAGAGCTTGTACTATGGGTACTAGATAATGGATAAACATACATATATACTTTTTTGTTTTTGTAAATACATACATATTATACATAGAAACACCCAGACCAAGACAAATATCCATGTTCATGCACACAAATGTTTGACTTGAGCGGGAATCGAACCCGCGACCTTCGGCGTAGCAGTCGCTTACACTCCCGCTGCGCCAACCGGTCGTCAATGGGGTAGTGATTTAATTATCTAACCGCTTACCATTGCGCCGGGTACCTCGGCTTCGATTCCCACACGAGA
The DNA here is from genome assembly GCA_944739405.2 of Euclidia mi. Taxonomy (NCBI): domain Eukaryota; kingdom Metazoa; phylum Arthropoda; class Insecta; order Lepidoptera; family Erebidae; genus Euclidia; species Euclidia mi. The sequence continues at coordinate 10,188,090 of OX123206.2, read as the reverse complement.
CAACACTGTTTAATCAAGTATTAGTTGTTTGCAGTCTGGGTGTTGAAATGTTTGTTATAAATAAAAAATAAATAATTTTCTGATGTTCTATAAAGCGTGTGGTGGTTGAGGAATCTTGGAGGCATCTAAGCGGCCTATAATAATCTCAGACGCTAGCGCTAGCCACACTAACCGCACATTCATAAATGAAGAAAGATAAGGATTAGGTTTATAGATCTTTATTTCTCATTAAAACATTAGTCACTTACAAGAGAATAATATTAAATTAAAAAATTAATATATGTTTACAATAATCCGGTTTAGAAATTAAAAAAGATTTGGCGAGGCGCCTTAATCTTTACACTGTATTTGAAATCAGTTATTTTTATGCTGTATTTGAAGGTAGTAGTAGCCTAGTTGAGAAACCAAACAGACTGCTACGCAGAGGGTTAATGTTTTCAGAAGAGACTTTACGATGTTATGTACATCTTAAAATGTAAATTATCATTAAACGTAAATTAAAACATTGTGAGAAAATTTGCATTTCTGAGGATTAATAATTATGTTCACGAAAGATATGTGAAGCCTGCCAATTCGGACAATTGCCAGCGCGGTAGACTTTGGCCTCATCTTCTTCATTGCGAGATTTGACCCGTACTTAACAGTAGGTTTTATTAATATTACTTTTTTGCAATTAATTTACTTAAATCTCAATAGATTTACCCGTGACGTGGTCTTTTAATTAAGGCTGTGTTCGCAATGTCACCACGCGTAATGCCGTCTCAAACTTTATCCATCTCCCATCGAGCACAGTTTTAGTTCGATCGATGTACAATTATAAGTCTCGGGTCTCTTTACAATGTCTCTTGATAGCAATGTTTTAATGAGGTAGCTTAAAATCATTATTTAACAAGAAATTATTTAATTATAACCTCTAAATTAATAATACAAAAGGAACAATTTTAACGTTAAATCTTTTAAAGACTACCTACTGTTAGAAAACGGGCACTATAAGGTTGTTTTAATGAAAACATGTTACTTTTTTAAGTGAAAACTACTGAACCAATTTTTATTAAACTTTGTAAAATAGTTTATAACTTAAACTAGCACTAGGCTGCACTATGATTTTTGGTTACGGAGCTCGGACGGTAGACACTCTGTGGAAAAACTAAAATTTTATCCTGTCAAATCTGGTACAGCCAAAGGGATTCCACGCTTAAAAGCGAAAGCCAGAATACATTTGGATAGATATATTAACGATGCAGTCATGAAATTGTTCAAAAAAGAAAGAAAAGTAAATAACAATAAACAGCAATGAGAAACAAAACAATAACAAACCTGACAAGTAGGCTTTCATGCGATAAACCTGACTTACTAAGTGCTTAAGCTTTATAATAGCCTTTTTATTGTATATACAATATAAACTCAAAAACATTGCACTCCGTTTTTGGCCAGTCGAGTTATAAAGAAGTGCTGCGCACTTTGGATTGCCTCCAGCGATGTTCAGCACTCGCGAAAGAAGGAAACTTTCTAATGGAGTGTGTCTAACTTTGTGATGTGGGGTGTGGCGTCAGTGTAAGCGAGCTGAACGCAGTGAGGACTGAGTAACACATCTGTGTATTTTAGAAACCTTTTAATATTTTGTATGATACTCAAGTTTCTGCTGCCCGCCCGTCCGTCAGCGGAGTATATCACACGAAGTGTTATAGATTAACTTCTACAAGTTAAAATAATTCACAGTGTGCATTTCTATTATTGCTATAATAGCAAATAAAGAAAAAAATATTCTATAATTATCTCTATAATATAATTAGCTATATTATCCCTTGTCTTGCCTAAAAAGTTGCAGTCGCTTTGTGAAAAAGCTAATATTAAGTCAAATTCAGTAAGATAATTCAGCGGATCCCGGGTTGCAACTGCGATAACGGAGGATGATGACGTTTAAGCTACGTTATAAAATACATAAATTAAGATATTTATATATAAAAACCAGTCATGAAACAGTCAGTTAGCAGGTTTTGTTTTATTGACATAAATCCATTTTGATTTCAATTGAGTAAGCTCTCGTTAAATTATACAAACTGTAGTAAGCTCAATATGTTAGAAAATACGCTCTTTTTTATTACTTATACAAAATTTCAAGCAACAATGTACGCCCCACCCTCGATTTTTACAGCATGTTTACAAAACTTGTACAAAGTACACAACTATAACTCTTCTTTGTACAGATGTACTTATGTGGCTTGTCTTTGTGTTGTTTTGTTTCACATTATAACTTTAATCCCTTTATATGTTTTGTGATGAGATAAGGTTATGACGTTGGGAACATTAGTAGATAAATAAATGTTGTGTATGTTTATGGGAATGATATGCTAAATGAAACTGCTTTTTACGAATTTTATTGTGCTTTTCCAGTTTATTTATACTTGAAATAAAAGATAAACGTGTAAAAATGATGTTATTATTTGTTGTAGTTGAATGTAGAGGAAGCGCGTGAGGTTTGCAAGGAGAAAAGCATGTGGCGTTCTGATGTCTCTCCTTACGCCAAAGAGAAAAAGGCGTGAGCATAAATCAAATAAAATCAAATCAATTTATTATTGCAAATATGGGTACATTTTAAGATGGTACATGTGTATTATTACAGTCGCATATGCCATATTTTACCATTGTGGTGTGCAAAGTTGTATTATATTGTAAACATTAATTAAATGTCACATAAATTATAAATGTCATGCAATTATTGTTATTATTAATAGAAAAAAAAGTAAATGACAAAATGCATTAAATTTAAATACACATTACAAATATGATAATTTATTTATTTTATGGATACTTTTATGCTATAGGCACTTATAAATTATTGTATTAATTAACTTTGGTATCTAAATATTCTGTTACGTTGTAATATGCATTGGTATACAAGAATTGTTTTAATTTATACTTAAATGAATTAATATTGTTACAGTCTTTTATAATGTTTGGTAAATGGTTGTATATTCGTGGCGCCATACATAGAATACTTCTATTCATTCGTGTTGTTTTGTTACTTGGAAAACATATTTTGTTTTTACACCTCTCACTCTTATATTGTTCAAATAGAGTTTTATTTGTATGAACAAATACGGCAACTTCAAAAATATATATACATGGAAGCGTCATTAGATTTAAATTAATAAAGTGAGGGTTACAGGGCTCTGTTGATTTAATTTTACAAATTGCTCTGACACATCGCTTTTGAGCTCTGAAAACAATATCATTGTCTACAGAGTTGCCCCAAAAGATGACACCATATCTTAGAGTTGACTCAACATATGCATGATAAGCCATAATGACAACATCCTGAGTTACAACTCTGCCTAACATATGGAGTGCATAACAAAACTGGTTTAACTTTGTACAAATATTTTCCACTTGGGTTTTCCAAGTCAGCTTACAGTCAACATAAATACCTAAAAATGTTGTATAGTCTACACTAGGAATATTTTGTTTATTAAATTCAATGTCAAGATTATGCAGATAATTTTCCTATTTCTAAATGTCATCATAGTAGTTTTGTCTAAATTCAAAATTAAATTATTACAATTAAGCCATTCAAATATTCTGTTTAATGTCAAATTCATGTCAGATTCTAAATTACATCTATCTTTACTAGCAAACATAACCGTACTGTCATCGGCAAATAGGACCATTTGTGATTTTGTAGCTTTGGGTAGATCATTAATATATATTATGAATAATAAAGGTCCCAATATACTTCCTTGTGGGACGCCTTGTTGCACATCGCGATATTGAGATGAGTACACAGTTTTCCTCTTTGTTTTAGGGCATATTCGAACAATTTGGGTACATTGTTTCCTGTTTCCTAGATAAGATTTCAGAAGATCTAGAACATTACGTCTGATGCCATATGCCTCTAACTTAGGGAATAGAGTCTTAAAATTAACATAGTCAAAGGCCTTTGTGAGGTCCATATATAGAGCAGTAATTAGTTGCTTATTGTCTAGGCCTGTCATTATTCTTTGTACAAATTATATAAATTATATATTATACATACATAGGTATGAACAATCAAACAAGTCGGCGCTGGACCAGTTTGAATAAAACTCCCTTGGCTTGCTCATAGAGTCGAGGCAATCTAGAAACTGGTTTGTATAGGAGTGTCAATGTGCGTGTAAAGTAGCAATGGAAGCGACGATGTCTTGCTGAGTGATTCTCGCCCTTATGGTGGTCTAGCGGAAAGTTGTTCGACTATACATATGTAGTAGTGGTCTGAATAATTGTGTGTGCCACTAGATATTTATGGACGATAGATAGCTCAGTGTTTAGATCAATGGAATGTCAGGCAGACGGTCCTATGTTCAAGGCCAGACGCAACAATGACTTCTCAAAGTTATGTGTTAGATACATTATTAATTGTCACTCGCCGCGTGCCTCGGCGAGCACAATAGAGGTCATGGCACACTGTACCTGCAACTCTTCTACACAACGATTGATTTGTAGTTTTAATTTGGGCGTTACATCGTTTGTCATATAAGTCAACGGCTGGTTGTCAGCGTGTGGACTGCGAGCTTTCAATTTGCGGCAGACGTGTGGATTGCGAGCTTGCACCTTGTGAACATAAATTATCTTAATATATAAAATCCTTGCGTTACTGACTGACTGACAGACACGCTACAGCCAAAACTATTAGGCGCAGGAAGCTGAAATTTGGCATGTATGTTCCTTGGGGACCGTAGGGGTGCACTAAGAAGGGATTTTCCGAAATTCCCACGTGATCGACCAAAACGGGTAAATTTGAAAAAATGCAGGCGTAGCTGCTGGCGTCCTCTAGTTATCAATAAAATTATACAAATGTAAATAAGATTTGTCACATTAAGTGATGAATGAGACAACCATTTACTTTAAATTGTCTTTCGGGATATATACCACGTACCTTTGTTTGGAGTAAAATTAAAATAAGTTTAAATGACCACGAAAGTTTAAATTCCTATATTGAAACAACCATTATTTTGGCATATTTTACTAGATTCATGACCTTACAATATAATTTATTTTACTTTCACATCCCTATTTCAAAACCTCTGAGAATACAGTCAACGCCGGTCTATACAAATCTAACTCGCTGTTAGCTGCACTATCTGCACGTTACCATGAAGGAGGACTTTTGGCCGAAGGGTGTGGTGTTCCGTCGCTTTCGCGGGCAAGTTCCACCCGAGTGTACTTCAACAACGTGCAAGTGAAGCGATACTAACATAGTTTATATAAGTATATTTATAGTAACACTGTATGTATGTTAGACTGTAAGGTATTTATCTATGCGTCTATGCCACGCAAAATAAAATGATTTATTATTATTATTTGTTTCTCTTTCACGGCTATTATGTTTACCTTTAATGTTAAAAGAATAACCGACCCTTTGGCAGGCGTACACGGAGACATAGGTCCAACGCGCAGAGGCCCTTCGAGAGTTTTAATCAAGAATGTGATGGGAAATCTACTGAGGAGCCTCCATAACTGCACTATTAAGTGCAGTCCGATTAGCCGCAGCAGGTGCAAGACTATTGCCCCTTGTATGGAAATTAATTAATCTAGGCTATTGTGATGGGTGTTATATGGACTGGTTTAAATGGAAACTATGTATGAAAACCGGCGTCTGCCCTAAGTACTCTTATAGTACGTCAAAAAGGGGCAGACGGTGACTCGCCAACTCACTAGATGGGCCCTCTCTAAATAGCCACCAAGGTAAACAAAGTCTGCCATAAAGGCAGCCAGAGGACAACACCGGTGCGAGTGGCTAGGGGTGTCGAGCGGTGCGGCACCGGTTTCGCCATCGCGGGTCTCGTGTCAACGGAGACCCGGAGCGGGTTTCCCCGTAGTTACGCCCTTGAGAATGACACTTCCCCCCCCGAGCTAGTAGCTTGCTAAGGCAAGCCAGAGTTGAGAGTCCTGCGGGCATTCTGGGCCATCCACTCCAACCAGCCAATAAAAGCAAGCTGAAGACGAGGCCCTGACCGACTCTCTGAAGCATTTGGGACCGCAGTGTTGCCACACACATTCAGCTTGCCACAAAGCTGCCCTGCGGTTTGTAAGCTTTCTATTCATCCTGTAATACATTTTTTGTTTATATCACAAGATGAAGGTGATGTTTGAAATGGTGATGCTTTTACTCTGCCCTCTGAGATTGCGTTAGTCTCATGGTGAGATAACGGCTACCCCAGAGGGGCTGATAATGGCTGCCCCAGAGGGGCTGATAACGGCTGCCCCAGAGGGGCTGATAACGGCTGCCCCAGAGGGGTTTTCTGCCAACAGTTTCGAGATTTCGAACCCTTTGCCTTTTGTGCTAACAAATGGCTCTGGTAACATGATAAATCACGTTGAAAAATCTATAACAGAAGAATCACTAGTTCCATTATATTCTGCGACGGTTTGGACATACAACGAGTTACGTTTCTTTTGAGCTGCACATCAAAAGTTCGGCCAAAATGTTCTTTTTAGACGTATCGTATTTGATGTTTATTGACAATGTTGTGACGATTCGGCAGGTTTTGATCAGAGACGAATATAAATTGATTATGGTAGTATTTTTTAAATATAATAGGCCTCATGACAAGGACTAAATGTAATTGATATTGTATGCAATTATTTTATACCAATGGAAGGGCAGAGGAACACACCCTCAGACTGACCACACCAACTATTGCAATAGAAAAAGATTAACAATACCAAACTCTTCTGATGAGAAAGAATAAGGGATTCACGCAGAAATGGGTTCCAGGAAAATACGTAATATGCTACTGCATGTCAGGTATATGCCTGGATCTCGCTCTACGCGCTGCATAAATCCTATGCCAACATGTCTGGCCGGCGTGGTATATAGTTATGCTATAGTTCAAAGCCAAATTCTCTTATTGCCTTACAGTGCTATTGTAATGCAAATTTGAAGAGGCCTATGTCCAGCAGTGGACTACAAAAAGGCTGTACGATAATATTTTAATAATAATTGCAATAAAATCACGGTACATATCAGTTATAATTATAAGTAGCGATAGCTGAGTGGAGAGACCAACCGACTGCTACGCAGAGGGTCTCAGGTTCGAATCCACGGAACGCACCAATGACTTTTCGTAGTTAAGTGCGAATTAAATTGTTGATTATCGCTTGCTAAGTGACTTAGGCAATCACAGACCAATCAGCCTCATGACGAATATATATAAAATCTTTTCAAAAATTATATGAAACAGATTGTCAAATATTTTGGAGGAAAACCAACCACGTGAGCAAGCCGGTTTCAGGAAAGGTTACTCAACCCTAGACCACATACAAGTCATAACACAGCTAATTGAAAAGGTCAAAGAATATGGAATAACTATACACATGTGTTTTATAGATTACATGAAAGCCTTTGATTCTATACATTTTGACAGTATGTGAACGTCATTAGCAGATCAAGGTATCTGAATATAATAAAAAGCGTATACTCAAAACATTATGCCAAAGTACGACTAGAGAGAGAAGGTACAGAGTTCCCTATACAGAGAGGCGTTAGGCAGGGAGATCCTCTCTCTCCAAACATTTTTTCAGCGGTACTGGAGTCCGTATTCAGACGTTTGAATTGGGATTCAGAGGGCGTAAAGGTGGATGGAGAATTGCTGAGTCACTTGCGTTTTGCTGACGACATTGTAGTGTACGCGGAAAGCGCGACACAATTAGAGAAAATGGTTAAGGAACTAGCGACGGAAAGTTTAAAAGTGGGACTATCATTGAATACCAGTAAAACCAAAATTCTAACGAATAGAATCCCTAAAGATATCATAATAGGAAGAGAGAAAATAGACTATGTTAATGAATACGTATACTTAGGACAGCTAGTAACATTTGAACGGAGCACAGAAAAAGATATACAACGTAGGAAAACTTTAGCCTGGAGAAAGTATTGGGGATTAAAAGAAGTAATGAAAAACCACACTATCAATATAAACATAAAAAACACCTATACGATGTAGCTATATTGCCATGCCTTACATATGGTTGCCAAACATGGTCGTTAAGAAAAGAGGACGAGGAAAAACTTGCTATCTGCCAACGTAAAATGGAAAGAAGTATGCTGGGAATTAAACTGTCAGATAGAATAAGTAACGAGGACATTAGAAATAGAACTAAATTAATAGATGTACGCAAAAAAATCAAGCTACTCAATTGGCACTGGGCAGGACATATTTGTAGAATGAACAACAATAGATGGACTTAGCGCTTGACAGAATGGATACCAAGAGACAAGAAAAGGAGAAAAGGGTGACCATATAGAAGATGGAGGGATACTTTTCAACACGCATTAGGACCGGACTGGATGCAGAAGCACGAGATAGAGTTGTTTGGAAGGGTTTAGGGGAGGCCTTCGCCACAGAGGCGACTACTACTAAATAAGTAACATGTAGTGGTTATTTTTTTTTTGTAATAATTTATAATAGGTATAAAATAGGTGTTTATTTTAGGTATTAATATGTAACTAAAATCTATACCATAAAATGTTAAGTGCCTGCATGATTAGGCAATAATAATAATAATAATAATAAGCTCCATAAGACTGGTAGTACTAGCGAGCCCGGCAATTATAGACCGATAACATGTTTACCATCGGTCTATAAACTTCTTACATCTATTCTGAGAGCTAAAATAGCTAAACATGTTGAAGAAAACTCAATTATGTCAGCCTCTCAGAATGGATGTAGGAAGGAGGCTCGTGGTACTAAGGAGCTCCTCCTCATTGACATGGCCATTAGCCAACAAGTTCGCCGTAACCGAAAGGATCTGGCGGCATGTTGGATAGATTATAAGAAAGCGTATGACTCCGTGCCGCATACATGGCTTTTGAGGGTGTTAGAGTTGTATAAAGTAAATACAACTCTACGCACCTTCTTAAAGTCATGTATGGGGCAATGGAATACGATTCTTTGCTATCCAGGATGCCGACGGATCCAGGAGGACGGCGAATGTATTAAAATTGAGCGGGGAATTTTTCAGGGCGACAATCTGAGTCCCCTTTGGTTTTGCTTAGCCATGAACCCTCTCAGTACTTTACTGGAGGGTTCAAGGTTAGGCTACAAGTTACAGAGAAGTGGTCAGGTCATATCTCACCTGCTGTTCATGGATGACCTGAAGTTATTTGCCCACTCTGATGCCCAATTGATAGATTTACTAAACGTAACCCAAAACTTTAGTAAGTCAATCAATATGGAGTTCGGTGTGGATAAATGTGCTGTCATTCATGTGAAGCAGGGAAGGATGGTGGAATCTGAGGGGATCCAACTCGCAGATTCCATTAACCTAAGAACGCTTCTCTTAACTGATACCTATAAGTACTTGGGTATGTCACAGGCTTTAAGTATCAATGAAACCGTCATGAAGCAATCGTTGCAAGAGCGTTTCTTTGGCCGCCTGAATAAAGTACTGAAAAGTCTGTTATCAGGTGGCAACAAGGTTCGTGCTTGCAACGGTTGGGTCATGCCACTTCTTGTATACTCCTTTGGCATACTCAAGTGGACTCAGTCTGAATTGGACGCCCTGGACAGAAGAGTCCGCACATTGTTGACAGCATATCGTATGCATCATCCACGTTCATCCGTGATGAGGTTGTACATCCCGCGGAAGTGTGGGGGTCGTGGCTTTCTGAATGTCAAGACCCTACACAACCGCGAGGTGTGCAATCTCAGAGAATATTTTCTCCGGGCGAACGTGGACATGCATCGAGATGTTGTCGCAGTGGACAATGGACTCACCCCGCTCAAGTTGGCTAAGGAGAACTGGCGCATACCTGTAGTACTCAGTACTGATGATCGCAAGCGTGTATGGCAGAGCAAGGAGCTTCATGGCAGGTTCCATCGGGCTCTGTATGGACCCGATGTAGATCTATTAGCCTCGGTGAACTGGCTACGCTTCGGTGACCTCTTTGGGGAAACCGAAGGGTTTGTTTGTGCAATTACTGACGAAGTTATCAAGACGAATAACTACCGGAAATATATCCTGAGGGATGGCACTACCGATATTTGCCGTGCGTGTCACCAGCCCGGTGAATCCCTCAGGCATATTGTTTCCGGTTGTTCACGTCTTGCTAACGGCGAGTACTTGCACAGACATAACCAAGTAGCCAGAATCATTCACCAGCAACTTGCTCTGAAATACAAACTTGTAGACATCGAGGTACCGTACTACAGGAATGTGGCAGAGCCAATTCTCGAAAATGGCCATGTCACATTGTACTGGGATCGATCTATCGTCACAGACAGGACTGTTGTAGCCAACAAACCTGATATTGTGGTGATAGATCGATCAGAGCGCCTCGCAATAATTGTTGATGTCACCATTCCCCATGACGAGAATCTCGTGAAAGCCGAGAAAGACAAACACATTAAATATCTGGACTTGGCTCACGAGATTTTCGACATGTGGGATGTTGACTCGGCAATTATTGTGCCGATAGTTGTAACGGTTAATGGTCTAATAGCCAAGAGCCTCGATCGTCACCTTAAGAGGCTCGCGTTGGGTGCTTGGGTCAAAGGTCTGATGCAAAAGGCAGTTCTTCTCGACACGGCACGTATTGTGAGGAAGTTCCTGTCTCTGGAGCCCTAACCACCGGCAGCTTGGACCCTGTGCCCGTTGCTGGTGGGATCCCACGGTTTTTTTTATATTTTTAAATGTATTTTTTTGTTAGTGATATATTTAAAAATGTAAATTAAATTTGATTAATGATTTATAAATGAATAATAATAATAATAATTTATTTATCCTCAAAAACACAAAAAGGTACAGTACAATTAGCCGTAAATTAGATTAATTGGTATAACTAGCCTAAGGTCTTATATTTAGTTTTACATAATATCATAATTATATGGCATATAAACAATAGTGTACATAAGGCTAAAAAATAAACTAAGATTGCGTTATAATACTTATAATACATCGGCTACCCGCTCGAACTAGGTTATACCTGTGTTTCGAGCTGACGCTTGATTATTACGTAATGATACAAATGACTATAATATTTAATTGTATGCTATAATATAACTTATTGTGAAAGTAATTAAATTAAGATAGTAAATTATTAGAGACTAATTTATTTAAAATTAATAATACAATTACGAAATACTATTTAAAATTCTGTTCAGTTAGTATTGTAACATTTCAGTGCGAAAAAACACGTAAAAATAGTAATATTATTAACGTTCATTTTAAAACTACTAGTAATTTTTCTGTGTCGTCGTAATTAAGCTTTTGCAAATATTCTGATACTGTTGTGTTGCACATTTTATAATTATGACTATATATATAGAGTAATTTATTGAACTTATTATATAAGAACGGGCCTAGAAAAGTGTAAAATCTATTAACAAAGACATGATTCGTGTGAGGTGTTGTACATACTAGGTCCTTTCTTCTTCTTTCAAAAGGAATAGGAGAATAAGGGATTTCGGTGTGCTGTTTTAGTATAATGTTGAGTATAAATAGTTGGCGCACTGTTAGCACGTTGCATGACAAATAGAGCTGGTGCGTAGGAAATTTAAAAGGTCGAAAAGTAGCAACTTTAAGTATTGCTCTTTGTGCTCGTTCTAGCGGCAAAAGAACAGATTTTGCTGCACCACCCCACGTTGTAATTTTTGTTAATTGTAATTTTAGTTAATATGGATTGACACAAAGCTAAATAAACCTGTTTTATTAATTTGTAATCGGCTATGTTACGTAGTTTTTTGAAAATATAAATTAATTTACGCGTTCTCGCACAAACAATATCGATGTGGTTACGAAAATTTAGATTTGTGTCAAGTGTTATACCTAGATATTTAATATTGTCAGTTTTAATTAATGTGGGACAAGTACATGCTAGGTCAGCGTGCATTCTACAGTTGTGTGCATAAATGTGTAGGTTAATAGGTGATGGATTAGTATTTCTCATTTTAAATAATATGTACTTCGTTTTGTCAATATTCATGGTTAGCAGGTTTTGGTGTAGCCAGTTTGAGACAATATTAAAACCATTTTGGGCACGATCATATAGCTCAGAGTATGTATTGGCCGAGAATAAAAGCGCTGTGTCGTCAGCATATGATATTAATTTACCATTTTGAACATTTAAGCTGCAAAGGTCGTTTATATAGATGAGAAACAAAGTTGGCCCCAAAATACTACCCTGTGGTATGCCAAAGCCACTATTTTTACGTTCAGAACCAACATATTTATCAATTTTCACACATTGATAGCGATCACTCAGATAGTCAGAAAAAAGTGCAAGTTGTGTACCCCTTATTCCGAATGTCTCAAGCTTGCGCAACAGTATGGAGCAAGATATTGTATCGAAAGCCTTGGCAAGGTCTAAAAATATTCCCATGGAGTGCATGCTCTTATCTAGACTATTGGTTATGTGTGCCGTAAGCTGGTGTACTGCTTGGTTAGTGGACTTTTTAGGCCTGAAGCCAAATTGGTTATCTGAAAGCAATTTATTATCTTCGAGGTACTTAATCAATCGAATGTTTATTATTTTCTCTAAGATCTTAGAAAGGCCCGTTAAGACTGAAATTGGCCTATAATTAGTAATACATTTTTTGTCACCGGATTTAAAAATAGGGGTAACTACTGCTTTTTCAAATAAGCGAGGGAAAACTCCTTCGTGTAAGTATAAATTAAAAATATGTGTTAACACCGGCGCAAATATGTATTTGAATTTTTTGATAATATTGTTTGGTATATTATCCCACCCCACTGCACACACCTCTTTCAAACTACTTATGATACTTATTACTTCATCAACGTCGGTATCCAGCAATACAAAAGAATTTAGCGTTGGTGATTGGCTCGTTTGCGACGGGAAGTTACTTGGTTTAGGAGTATTTTCCGTTAAAGATCTACCGACGTTAATGAAATAATCGTTTATCTTATCAATTGCTGATATTGGACTTATGTCTGTTGACAGTAGGTCGAGTGGTGCTTCTGAATTTTTACAAGTAAATGTATTTTTTTTTATAAATTTCCAGACGAGCTTACTGTTTTGTCCTGCCTTTTGCAATTGATTTTTGTCGTATTGAATTTTTACGGTTTTTAGAAGATTGTTGCAGAAGTTTCTGTATCTTTTATATGATACGGATAGTATTTCATTGTCAGGTGCCAGTTTTAGTTTTTGATGGAGTCTATCTCGGTGTCTTATGCAACGAACCAAGCCGGGAGTAATCCAAGGTTTTATGTTAGTATATTTTCGAGACGTATATATAAATGACGTATGTTTTGTTACTGCATCTTGCACTGAGCTTATAAAATACTCTAGAGAACTATTCGCATCCTTCGAGTTAAAAATTGGTTTAAAATCTATGCTACTGATACTACTTGCGAGGGCTTTCATGTCCACTTTTGCATAGCTGCGTGTGCAGTTGTTCCTGGGCAAAGATAATTTTACGGTCAATAGAATAGCACAGTGATCTGTTAATGATGAATTAGTTATTAATGTTATTGTTGGCTTAATTGACTTTATAATGAAATGGTCTAAGCATGAACCACTTTGGTGAGTTGGGTGATAATGTGTTGGTAACAACCCATGAAATGAGCAAATGTTAAGGTAACTATGTGCATGAATGTCGGTTCTTTGAGACGCGATGTTAATATTTATATCACCTGTCAGTATAATGTTCTGAAAATGCGATAACCTCTTTAAATGTGTGTCTAGCGATTCCAAAAATAATTCAATATTTTGCGAAGGCGGCCTATAAATTGCTAAAACTACTGTACCTAAATTGATCTTAACTATCAAGCAATTACTGCCCAGAAATAAAGGTTCCTCCACGGATATATTCAAATTATTTTTAGAGTAGACTACTAGACCATCATTTTGATTTAACTTAGTTTCCGTTTTGTGTACACAATATCCATCAAGAAGTGGAAGAGCAGTTGTATGGCTTGACAGCCAACATTCTGTTAACACTATAATGTCACAGTTAACGTCGAGATTATGTAATAATAATTCAAAACCATTTATATTACGGTTTATGCTGCGAATATTTTGTGTCAGCAAAGTCAGCACCTTTTCACTACTCGGTATAGAATATTTACACGCATCGACATCATATATTTTTGTTTCAGACACAGAAAAATTATCTAGGTCACTGATCAATTGGTTGGGTATTTATAATTATATGTAAAAACTGTAAACAAGTAAAATATAAAAGTTGAATAAGTAAACGCGCTTAATAAATACAATAGAAAGTGACGCTCTTAGGCGCCCTCATAATCTATGGATTGTATGTATTTATCCTCAGCATACTTACGTGCAGGACAGTTTAAGTCACCAGTTTGATGGTCGGATTTCCTCTTAAAACGTTTGCACGTTGCACAATTTGGAGAGGCCGACTTGCTGCTACATTCTTTGAAGGAATGACCAAGTTCGCCGCAATGATTGCAAGTGGGGCTGGTTTCTCGGCAATACTTAGCGGCGTGACCGAACTGCTGGCAATTGTAACATCTCGTGACAATCGTAAAGTCTCGCACCGGGCATGACGTCCAATTGATGAATACGCGACCTTGATTTACCAGTGCCTTTCTGATAGAGGGAGCTACTTCAAAAACAAAGTTACAGGTTGGGAGGTTTTTCTTACCTGATTTATGGCTCAATTTAACTGCGGCTAAGAAAGAATCACGAGACGACTTCGGGAATTTGTCGGCAAGGTTTTGCTCATATACGCAGTCGAGCACTTCCTTTTCGCTAAGGGATACGGGAACACCAACGATGGTAATTCTTGGGCGACGTTTCGTTGGTTCCTCAACGGTAAGGCCCGATGAAACTAGCTTATGCGAGTTCTTAAGCTTTTCAATGTCCTGCTTAGTTTCGGTGCTGATTAGGACGCCTCCATTACGTACTTTCCTCAGACCGCATACATGAAGTTTTAGTTCCTCCGGTGAAATAATCTTTTGGACCAGGGATTTCGTATCGTCGCTTGATTTCGATTTGTCGCTGGGATAAAATGCAATGGTACTCAGGTTATGAGGACGTACAAACTGATCTCTTCCTTTCTACCTACCTACTACTGATTACCTCTCTGACAGGTATCAATGTGTAAGAATAGGCAACAACATAAGTAACGATGTCCCTAACACTACATTTGGTGTACCCCAAGGAAGTATATTAGGAGCTACCCTATTCTTGATATATATAAACGACCTTTGCAACCTAAAACTTCAAAATGGTGTCATTATGTCATATGCAGACGATACAGCACTTATTTTTACAGCAAAGTCGCTCGATGAGGTATATGAACTGGCTCAACTTGGCTTCAACACCGTAAACACTTGGCTATTTAAAAATTTGTTGACCCTAAATGCACATAAAACAAAGTACATTCATTTTACAATGAAAAACAATAGCAGACACATCTCATCTAACAGTTTAGTGGCTCACAACAAGCTTCACTCACATGCTGACACTGCATGCGCTTGCCCTACTTTAGAAAAAACTGATTATATTAAATATCTAGGAATTACGCTTGACACTAATCTGAACTTCCGCAAACATATCGAATTATTGTGTAAAAGAGTGTGGAAACTAATTTCCATAATTAAAAATATACGCGACGTTGTAAACTTAAAATTGTTAAGACAGGTTTACACTGCACTATGTGAATCCATCATCTCATATTGTATAACCGCATGGGGAGGGGCAGGTAAAACGATCCTACTACCTTTAGAACGGGCTCAAAGAGCTATCTTAAAGGTAGCAACCCTTCGCCCTTTCATTTTTCCCACTTATGAGTTATATCAGTCCACCGGTGTTCTAACTGTGCGCCAATTATTTATTCTACGCACCATCCTAAAACAACACACCCTTCTTCCTTATACACCAATTCCACCAGGCAAAAGACGGAAAGATCTAGTCTGCACCAAACCTATAGGTAAACATGTTTATGTAAATAGATTCTTTGCTTTCCTCGGACCTTTCCTATATAATAAATTAAATAAGACCTTAGATTTATATAGCATAAGTTATAAGCAGTGTCATCTTGTTGTTACAAAACACCTAATGACAATGACCTACTCTGATACAGAGAATTTGCTTACTGTAATAAAATAGTGTGTAAGTACCTACGTTAAGTTACAACAAATCATAATATTAAGTCTACTTTCTATTACATATTGGCAGTTCATGATTATTATTATGTTAAAATATAGCCCTTTATTATTATTATTTAAGATTTTTTCCTGAAACACAGGTGTTAAAGCCTAGTTCAGGTAAACATTAAAATAGCTATATATACCAAATATAAGGTATTACCGTAATAAATAAAGTAACTACGCATCAATGTACCACAATTTAACAAAGGCGCATCGCATACATTATAATGAATTATAAAATTTAATTGAATTATTTTTACTGTAATATTTTTCCTATGTAACATGTGACGTTTATTTTATTGAATAAAAGTTATTATTATTATTATTATTATTTCTTCACCATATCTGCAAAAGAGTTATTGCTTGCAGGTTGTAATTTATCCTCAACTGTCGCCTTAATTTCCTTGAGTGAGCTACTAAGGTCCAGCTGGGTATTTAGGTGTTGTATGTTCGAGTGCGCAAGGATGGTCTTTTCTTTCAAAGATTGATATACTACGGCTATATGGGCTGTCGCACCCATAACTTTACGGCACAGCCCTGAGACCAGCTCTTTCTGGTTCGAGTTCATTTTTCCTTCGGCAACGACGGTGCATAACTCATTAAGGGAAGTCTCCACCGTATCCAGCCATCTTTCAATCTCCGGTGTAGGCACGACTTCCTGGGGCATCTCATTCTGGATAGGTTTTTTGAGCGGCTTGGGCACATTTTCTACCACTGGAAGGGAGGGCGGAGTTGGTGTTGACGGAGGACTTCGTCCTGTTTTTTGGCTCCAGCCAAACGGGCTTAATCCTGGGATCGACATAACTAGCACAAATATTGTTTGTGGACTTAGTTAATGCAGATTCATATTTGCTGATTGTTATTAACACACACGACACAATTAGGGCCAGACTGCTGACACGACGTCGCGAAATATTGTTCGTAATTATTTAATTACTTTACATCAAAAGACAAGAAACACGTCTGCATAGTCAAACGTCGGTTGGTTGAATGTTCTAAATAGAAATAAGATAGACTGAAAGTTCCAGCTCATCTTAGACTGAAAGTTCCAGCTCACTCTACAGTTTTCTACGACAAATCTTTTACTGTCCAGGCTGTACATACATACATACATAGACTCATGCCTGTTTCCCGGAGGGGTAGGCAGAGACTACGGAACGCCATTTGCAACGATCCTGACATACCTCACTTGCTTCACTCACTCCCATCAAGTTTCTCATGCATGCTCTTCTGTTAAGGGTACTTCTGACTTGTCCTTTTTTCAGGATGTCTCCAATCTGGTCAGAGAACGTCCGCCTAGGTCTTCCCCTTTGTCTTGTTCCATTCACACTTGCCTTATATATCTTCTTTGTCAGTCTATCGTCATCCATCCTCTCCATGTGCCCAAACCATCTTAACATGCCTTTCTCAATGCTTGTCACTACATCTTCTTTTACCCCACACCACTCTCGTATCACATAATTCTTTACTCTGTCGGTCAAAGACACACCACACATACTTCTCACTGCTCTCATTTCTACAGCATTTATTTTGCTTTCAAATCTCTTCTGCCATACCCAACTTTCACTACCATACATAAGGGTAGGCACTAACACACCTCTAAGTACAGCCAAACGTGCCTTTTTGGACACGTTTTGACTGTTCATAAACGCTTTCAGAACTCCATTCACACTATTACCTGCATTAACTCTCCTTTCAATACCTTCTTCATTCTTACCATCTCTTGTAAACAACGTACCTAAGTAAACAAACTCATTCACTTGTTCCACTCGCTGTCCATCGATCAAAACATTACAAGCCGTAACGCAGGCTGTACGACAGTGGAATTTGTTGCCTGAGACAATAAGACAGGCTCAAACCTTGACAGTATTTAAAAAACTTGTCACCAATCACTACTTAGGAGATATTCCATGACAGCTCTTTTAAACTTGCACTAATATTGTATCTATTTATGGTATCTATTTATATATGTTATAAAGTATATATGTAATTATGTACATATGTTGTAATATTAGTATGCAAGTACATAGTATTATTATTAGTTTTGTTGAGCTGATCAGAATACACTATTCTTTGAAGTACACCAACCTACCCATTCTCTCAGTCACTAATTCTTGTATTCCATTCTTGGTTGTCTGGAAGAAATCGCAATTTGCGATAAGACCGCCCTTGTACCACTAGTTTTAGTTGTGTAAATATGATCACTGTACTCTTGTATCTTTTTTGTTTTCTGGTGTACAATAAAGAGTTTTAATCTAATCTAATCTAATAGACTATTTAATTTAATGTTTAATTTAGTTTATAATATGTAGAGGCTATAATAACCATTTCTTAGAATTATTGAAATATTTATGTAGTAGTAAATAAGGGCTATTTTTATTTTTTATTTTATTTATTTTATTTTATTTTATTTATCGCTTGCTAATCGGTGAAGGAAAATATCGTGAGGAAACCTGCATGTCTGAGAGTCCTCCATAATGTTCTCGAAAGAAATGTGAAGTCTGCCAACCCGCACTTGGCCAGCGTGGTGGATTATGACCTTACCCTTCTCATAGTGAGAAGAGACCCGTGCCTAGCAGTGGGACAGTAAAGGGCTGATGATGATGATGACATATCAGTTGAGTTCACCAGGCAGGCTTTTTAATGTAGCTAATAGGAGGCAGGTGAGCAAACAGATGGCCTGATGGTAAGGGATTACACCGCCCAGGGACACTAGCAACTCTACAGTCACTAGTCCATTGCCTTCGGAGGGTCTGAAAACTCCGACACCAGAGTTGGCCACACGCTCACACGAAAAACAAACAACAGTCCATTGCCGTCCTATACCTAGTATGCGAAAAGGAAATGGGGAATATAGGGCCTCTCACACTCCCACTCACCGACCGAAGCGTGGTAGTATCGAAACATTACGTAGATATGCTGTGAGAGCATAAAAGTACATCTCCGGTAGAGTCCCCATTCATGCTGAAATTAGTAAGGCTCTATTACTATAAAGGCAGTAGTCATTATTACGTAGTTTATTTCTGTCAGTTTAAAATATGTCTCCCGAAAAAGAAAACTCATTCCCCTAGAATATTTGCATACCACGTCACTTTTAAGAATCGAATTTGTTAGAAATAATCTGTGTAGCTAACACATAAGTCCTCTTGAAATATGTCGTGATTACGTAGCAAAACCACGACAACATCTAAAAACGTCTAATTCTAATGCTAAAATGAATAATTAAATGTGGCAGATTCAAGCATGTTGTTGCTTATATTAAGTAGATTCCACCGGTTAGGGTGTGAGATACCGCTAAAGGTAACTCATGTGCATAAATACTGCAAAGATGCATCAAAATCCGTTCAGTAGCTTTTGTATAAAAGAAGAACAAACAAACAAACATGCTTCGCACTCTAATAACATTGATAAGTATTCAAATGTTTTAAAAGACTCTACCACACTATGTATCAGTCTTGTGTCGCAAGAGACTACAAACATGACGAACATTGACGAGTTGCATAATTTTGCATTGTAAATAAATGATGCATCATCATCATCATCATATCAGCCAAACGACGTCCACTGCTGGACATAGGCCTCCCCCAAGGTTCTCGACACAGACCGGTCTTGAGCCGCCCGCATCCAAACGCCTCCCGCGATCTTGACGATACGACGATACCTTGCGGGGGGCCTACCTCTGCTGCATCGTCCGGTACGTGGCCGCCACTCCAGAACCTTTCTGCCCCAACGGCCATCGGTTCTTCGAGCTATGTGCCCTGCCCACTGCCACTTCAGCTTGGCTATCCGGAAAGCTATGTCGGCGACTTTGGTTCTACTGCGGATCTCCTCATTTCTGATTCGATCTCGCAGGGAAACTCCAAGCATAGCTCTCTCCATCGCCCTCTGAGTGACCTTGAGCCTTCTGATAAGGCCCATAGTGAGCGACCACGTCTCTGATCCATAAGTCATCACTGGCAACACACACTGGTCAAAGACTTTCGTCTTGAGTCATTGCGGGATATCGGACGAGAATATATGTCGTAGCTTCCCGAACGCTGCCCAACCGAGTTGGATTCGACGATTGACCTCCTTCTCGAAGTTGGACCTACCTAATTGGACTACTTGTCCCAGGTAGATATACTTGTCGACAACTTTGAGCGTAGAGTTCCTGAATAGGAGCAGGTACAACATGAACGTTCGACATGATTTTCATCTTGTCCATGTTCATCTTAAGACCTACTTGTTGGGAGACTCTACAGAGGCCATCGAGCATTGTGCCTAGGTCTTCAATGGTCTCAGCCATGACTACAATATCGTCTGCGAATCGAAGGTGAGTGATGTACTCGCCGTTCATGTTGATGCCGAGTCCATTCCAGCCCAGAAGCTTGAAAATATCCTCCAGCGCAGTGGTAAACAGTTTCGGGGATATGACATCCCCCTGTCTCACTTCTCGCTGGAGTTGAATAGGTTTCGAACTCTGGTCCTGGAGGCGGACTGACATAGTGGCGTTTTCATACAAACACTTCAGCACTTCGATATATCGGTAGTCAATCCGGCACCGTTGGAGAGACTGTAGCACCGCCCAGGTTTCGATCGAATCGAAGGCTTTCTCATAGTCTACAAACGCCAAGCATAGGGGCTGGTTATACTCCTCGGACTTCTGTATAACCTGCCGCAGCGTATGTATGTGGTTTATGGTACTATGACCTTTACGGAAACCGGCTTGCTCGGGAGGCTGGAAGTCGTCTAGCTTGCTCTCGAGACGATTCGTGATGACCCTCGAAAACAGCTTCTAGACGTGGCTCAGAAGTGTGATGGGTCTGTAGTTCTTCAAGTGGGCTTTATCCCCTTTCTTAAAGAAAAGCACCACCACACCTCTGTGCCACGCCTGTGGCGTTTTACCCTCGAGAATGACGGAATTAAATAGCTTCCGGAGGGCTTCTCTAGCGGGTGAACCGCCGGCCTTCAGAAGCTAACTCGTAATTCCGTCATCACCCGGCGCCTTGTTGTTTTTAAGCTGTTTGAGAGCCACACTAATCTCGTGCATGCTGACGTCCGGGATATCTTCGGTATAGTGTCGGGTCAATCCAGCTCTAGGGTCTGACGCTGGAGTGCTTGCGGGTTGTTGCGTTATCGTGTATAGCTGTTCATAGAACCTTTCGATCTCCTCCAAGAGCTCAGGCTTGGACGATACGATTCTGCCATCCTCCGTCTTCAGCTTTGTCAGCTGACGCTGCCCAACAGACAGATCCCTCTGGAACACTTTGGATCCCTTATTCTGCTCGATCGCCTCACGAACACATTTTGTGTTGTATTGGCGGAGATCGCGAGTCAGAGACTTAGAGATCTGTCTGTTGAGGTGCCGATATTTCGGCATGTCGTCGGAGGATAGCAGAACCATCTTGCGCCTTTCCTCTAACAGCTCGAGGGTTGGATCCGAGATGTTTTTGATTCTCTGGCTTTTCTGGGGCTGAAAAAATTTAGCCCCTATTGTATGGACAGCATCCACGAACCCGTTACTGTACACGTCCACATCTACGCATTCACCCAGGCATTCGAAACGGTTCTTGAGTTCGAGCTGAAAGCTCTCGGAGTTTTGAATATGAACCGGTGCCGGTCGGAGCGTGGATTTTATCAACCTCGACTGTTCGAGGCTTGTACAGATATTCAATGTGCCTCTTACCATTCGGTGATCGCTCCCCACTTTAATTGAATTGATCACGTAGACATCATTGAATATCTGCCTCTTCGTCGACATGATAAAGTCGATCACATTTTTGGTTGCACCGTCTGGACTTACCCAGGTCCACTTGCGGCATTCTCGCTTCTTGAAGAAGGAATTCATCATATAGAGTCCTTCCTTCTCCATAAAGCTAGCCAGCAAGTGACCCCGGGAATTCCGATGCCCATAACCAAATTGCCCCACTCTCAGCTCATCACCTACGCGTTTGCCCAGTTTCGCGTTAAAATCTCCCATGACCACGGTGTAATCGGTTTTGTAGCCATGTATAGCCCGAGATATGTCCTCGTACATGGCTTCCACCTCCTCATCGGGGTACGACGAGGTCGGAGCGTATAGCTGTATGACCTTCAGCGAATACCGCTTGGATATTCTGAGTATAAGGTGCGCTACCCTGCTCGACACACTCCCGATATTTACCACGTTGGTCACGAGAGATTTGTGGACGATGAACCCGACACCACCTTGGGACTGTTGGTCGCCCTCCCGGTAGAAGAGCAAGTTACCGGAATTGAGAACTATCGAGTCCTCCCCCTGTCTTCGGACTTCAGATAGGCCTATGATATCCCATCGCAACTTGCTCAATTCTTCTTCCAGCTCGACAATCTTCTCGTCGGTCCGCAGTGTGCGCGTGTTCAGTGTTGCCAGGGCCAATTGTCGTTGGTGGTGGTAGCCCGATCTCTTCCGGAGATTCTTCGCACCCCTTGCCCCGCCGTTGATGATGCATGCGCCGACTTAATTACGAGTAATGAAGTCTATAATTATATTAATTTATTTTATTAATTCTTTTTTATTTTACTATTGTTTAATCTTGTTTTTGTGTACATAATATAGTATTATACAGAGTAGTATAGA
This sequence comes from Euclidia mi, assembly GCA_944739405.2. Lineage (NCBI taxonomy): Eukaryota > Metazoa > Arthropoda > Insecta > Lepidoptera > Erebidae > Euclidia > Euclidia mi. The sequence goes on along the minus strand of OX123206.2, from coordinate 10,165,394 downwards.
CTACTCATGTGCTTAATTTAATTTTATTCATATCTCTATGTTTAATTTTGTTTTATTTTTTATTTTTCCCTTATCTATTGTGCTGGTTAACGTCCTTGCGGCATTTAAGGTACACACAGAATACCAGCGTTGTATTATGGACACTACCACAATACAACAATAGCTGAGTGTGTACCTTTCTGTCACAGACTAATCTTATGTATGCCTTGCGATTTGTTAAATGTTGTACTTGTTCTATGTCTGTGACAAATAAATAGTTTTTCTTTCTTTCTTTCTTTCTTCTTCTTAACATCCTATCGATTTTTTTAAGGATCACACGAAGTGTTGTCTCGTGTGACAATCGAACCCAAAATACTCAGCGCAGTGTCAGGCGATGAGGCGACCACTTAAACCACTGTGACAATCGTGCAGCCAAGTATTCCATTTTAATGGATTGGTTACTTGCACATCTTAATATATAAAATCCTTGCGTTACTGACTGACTGATAGACATGCTACAGACGAAACTATTGGGCGCAGGAAGCTTGTTCCTTGGGGACCGTAGGGGTGCACTAAGAAGGGATTTCCCGAAATTCCCACGGGATCCTCCAAAATGGGTAAATTAAAAAAATTTGCAGGCGTAGCTGCTGGCGTCCTCTAGTGTTTGATATTTGCATAATATTTAGGTATTCATAAAGTTACTGAGAGTGCCTCCGTGGTACAGTGGATAGCGTAGGTATGGGATTGCTGATCGGAGGTCCCGGGTTCGATTCCCGGGTCGGGGAAAAGTGTTACTAGGTTTTTCCGAATACTCAGTAGCAGCCCGGAGTCTGGTGATGTGCCCGGTAACGGCAATAGGCTCGCCCCCTATTACGTGGGACCTAATATTTACACCTCTGCCTACCCCTTCGGGGATACAGGCTTGAGACTATAAATAAATAAAAAATATAAAAATCATAAAGTTATAAACATAGGTATTAGTAATTGAAAACCAACGAAGGTATCAATATTTATACAATATATATGTATTTAAGAATACGTGTCCATTTAATTCCGTCAGTACTACTAAAGACGTCCCGTCCGAATATCTAAATTAGCAATGAAACAAAGTTACGTAACTCCAATATAATTATGTATGCAATACAACGAAGACGGCCACAAGCATTAGCTAGTCACAATATAAATTTATTTTCTTCCCTCCCTTTCCAACGCCTATAAAAAATAAGAGAGAACAATAGTTTAAGCGCGATGATCTCATTATGGCATCACCGCTGCGCATCGCATTTCAATAACGCGAGTGAACGCTACGAACGTGGCTCGTAGCGTGCCTACGTACCTCGTAGTGATAATGGAATTCGTAGCGCTACGTGGGGTTAGTATGAACGCAAAATAAATGTATTTAAAAAACAATTTGTAAAATTTGTTTGGGTTTCCGTAAAATTAAGCTGTTAATAAGTTTTAAATGGTATGAGCTGTATTTAAGTTAACAAATAAATGGTTTGGTTTGGTTCTGTTCAACGCATAAGGTTCACACTGGAGGCAAAAGCGTGTGAAAGTTTTATTGTAATGTTTCTAATGATGCATTATCATGTTTATAAAACAAGTGAAAGCGGCAATAGTCTAGTGAAGATAACAACAGACTGGCATGCAGAGGGCATCGGATATAAATCCACGGCGCGCACTACTGACATTTCCAAGTTATGTGCGTATTCATTTGTTAATTATTGCTTGGCCCTTGTCTTGGATTTAAACGGTCGGTCCCGGCTGTCATGAACATGTTTAATATTCTCTATAAGAAATTGGTATCTTTGAATATATAACTGATAATGGTTTTAGTAATTGAATGTCATTGTATCTTTAGGTTGCGGATAACAGACGGAAGTTGCTCTGTTGAAGAGCTAATATTTCGTCAAGTTATGTTTACAATTTTACATTTTAGACTTTCACCTGTGCTAAAGCCGAGTAATGTATGGTTTTCAATTCATGAATTATTTGAGTGAATTGTGGCTTGCTGGCAGCGATATTTTATTTATACCGAATATGTGATAAATAGAGAGGGTTCTGCGCTACACATAAGCTGTGTGTACTTGAAAAAGCATTGAAAGGGTTTGCCTGGAAATTTTCATCTGCAGCATTTTCCATTTTTTATTTGATGTATGGAAGATTTGTGTAGCTGTAATAATGACGTATGTATGGGCTATGTTTCTAACGTCTATATTTTTGTTTAGATTTTGTTTCAAGCAAAATATTTTCGTAGGTGTAGAAGTCTAACTGTAGAAAAAGGAGCTGTTCTCATCTGTTTAATTGATGAAAAGTATATCATATCAAAGTTATCGCGTTCAAAAAAAAAAACCTATAATGCAAATGGGTTGGCTAAAAACATCCTGACAAGGCTATTATTATTGTTATAGCTTTAAGCTTGCAAGTGGCAAAATCTTCTTTGCTATAGCTAAAAAATTACAAAACATTACTTATAATTACCAATAGTACTGTAGAAATAAAAATCATATTATACCTAGATTTTGAAGTGTACCTATTTTATTAACCACTAGAGGACCCGTGCTGCTCCACAGCATATTTTAATATTATAAAAAAGCTCTATAGGTATGATGAGTACATTGTAGCCTTATTTAATAAGTAAAAAGATGATATTTAAATCAAAAATATATATATCACAAAACTTCTTTTCTCACAACATTGGCTTTGCGTTGCACCTTAGGTATCGTGAAATTTCCACCTTGGCATTACTGAATGGTTTGCCGCGCAATAGGGATATACTTATATAATATGTATAACTGAACATTGACGAAAGAAAGTTCTTCAATATGACTGTGCTGCCCTACCATTCTTTCCATTAGGTCACTGTAATGTCCTTCGTCCAGGTGCCCAGAAAATAGCAAGTTATGAACAATTTCGCCAGAGCCATAGTCAGTAATCGTATTACTGTTTTCCAGGTGAACTCTGAATTGACACTCAGGATATAGCTCACTTACACTCTGAAGTTCAGCATGCCCTGCGTACTGTCCATAGGCACCCATCACACGTTAGTAATCTGTTGCATTTGTAATGGTCTGGTCATATGCTTCGTCCCCAACAGTGAAGTTACTATATACATCCCACTTATTGACAATGTTATCAACAGTGGCCAAACGAATTTCATAATGTTTATACTCACTTCCATATAAACAATAAGAAATTGCGCGGAATAAGCAATTACCGTCACCAAGAATGGAAATCACTTGAAAATTGTTGATGGTAGAATTAATCAAATCTGAACCCGTTTCCACCCGTATTTTTTTAGCGGTAGGAGGACCATCCGGTACCAAATCTCCAACAGGGCCGTCATTGACCAAGATTCTTTGTTCAAACTTTCTCTGAGCATTTTTCGATGTCCTTCCAAGAACCATCATTATAATTGAAAACACAACTACTCACAAAAAATACGTTATTAAATCAGAAACTTAAGTAACTAACTTATGCTAACTTCACTTTTTTCTTTATCTGTCAATATTTAATTATCAAAATTAAAAATATAGATAAATAGGTAACTTTTTTATAAGTAAGAAAATAGGTTTTATTTCTGTTATCCAGCAAAATATTTCTGTGAGAAGCACGATTTATTTTGTTTTGTGTATGGGTGTGATTAATCCATCATAATTTAGAAATGTAATAATGACGTTTATGGTTTTGGTCAATATTGTACTTTTGGTGGGAATGGTAAAACTACTATTCCTACCGAAAATACTATTCCTATCAAAACTACTATTTGTACCAAAAACTACTATTCGTACTAACACTATCATATCTACCATTTTTTTAAACCACCATTTCTACCAAAACCGCCGGTGCTGTCAAAAGTACCTCCTTTTCTCTCAAAACTACTATTCTTACCACAGCTACAATTTCTACCATAACTTCCAGTTGTAATAGTATAATTATATGACAATAGTACTTATGAACCGCTGTAATATGTTTGACATAAAAAAAAAATAAGATGCCCGAAGAAAGTCCGTAATTTAAAAACACAAAAATTTTCCTAACATAAAACGTAAGGAAAATTCCTCAACATCAGAGATCAGTTTTTTTTTTATGGAATAGGGGGCAAACGAGCAGACGGATCGCCTGATGTTAAGCGATTACCGCCGCCCATGGACATCCGCAACACCAGAGGAGTCACAAGTGCGTTGCCGGCCTTTTAAAAAGGAATACGCTCTTTTTTTGAAGGTTTGAAGGTCGTATTGGTTCGGAAAAACCGCAGGTGACAGATCATTCCACAGTTTAGAGGTGCGAGGCAGAAAGTTTCTAGAGAAACGCACCGTTGTGGATTGCCAACCATCTAAATCATGGGCATGGAAATGCTGTCGCGTAGAACGATGGCGGAAAGAGGCGGCAGGGATTAATCCGAACAATTCCTCGGAGCACTCCCCATAGTAGAAGCGATAAAAGATGCATAGCGAGGCTACATCTCTACGCAGCGCCAAGGGGTCTAACCGATTGCAAATATCTTGGTAGTCGACAATTCGAGCGGCTCTCCGTTGGATGCGGTCTAGGGGGAGAAGCTGGTACTGGGGTGCCCCTGCCCAAAGATGAGAACAGTATTCCATATGCGGCCGGACCTGCGCCTTATAAAGGAGCAAGCGGTGGGCCGGAGTGAAATACCGTCTCGATCTATTTAGCACGCCAAGCTTCTTCGAGGCTAACTTAGCCTTACCCTCTAAGTGACCGCGGAACTGGACTTCGCTCGATATGTCGACACCAAGTATTCCAATACTGGAGGAGGCAGTCAAGGGGGTGCTCTCAAAACGAGGACATTCGACCATCGGCAGTTTTTTTGCGGTGAAAACGCAGACTTGTGTCTTTGTGGGGTTATATTGGACCAAATTAAGTCTTCCCCAATCTGAGACCATCTCCAAGGAGGTCTCAATTTCAGACACAAGTTTATGTCGGCTCTCGATGACTTTTTCCCGAGAAATATTGGCGTGGCCGGTATATAAAGCATCACCTGTGCTGTCATCTGCATAACAATGAATGCCGCTATCTAGCAACATATCATTGATATGCAGGAGGAACAGAGTAGGCGATAGCACGCAGCCTTGAGGAACACCAGCATTTACAGACAAGGCGTCAGAGCATTCACCGTCAACTACGACCTATATGCTTCTGTCTGTAAGAAATCTGGTGACCCATTCGCATAATTTCTCGGGCAGCCCATAGGAAGGGAGCTTCGAAAGAAGCGCTTTGTGCCAGACCCGATCGAAGGCCTTCGCTATGTCCAAACTGACCGCCAAAGCCTCCCCCTTTGTCTCGATCGCCTGTGCCCAACGATGTGTCAGGTGTACTAGAAGATCACCAGCCGACCGACCCTTACGAAAGCCGTATTGCTGGTCACTAAGCAGCTGATTATCCTATAGAAACCGAAGGAGCTGGCAGTTAATAATGAACTCCATTATCTTCGAGAAGAGGGAGGTTATGGCTATGGGTCTGTAGTTGGACGGATTAGAGCGATCGCCTTTTTTAGGGATCGGGTGGACCAATGCTGTCTTCCACGATATTGGGACTACGCCAAATGAGTAGGAGAGACGAAAAAGGCGTGTCAAAACTAGTGCCAACTCTGGAGCGCAGATCTTCAACACATACATACACACATACATAGACTCACGCCTGTTTCCCGGAGGGGTAAGCAGAGACTACGGAACGCCATTTGCAACGATCCTGACATACCTCACTTGCTTCACTCACTCCCATCAAGTTTCTCATGCATGCTCTTCTGTTAAGGGTACTTCTGACTTTTCCTTTTTTCAGGATGTCTCCAATCTGGTCAGAGAACGTCCGCCTAGGTCTTCCCCTTTGTCCTGTTCCATTCACACTTGCCTTATATATCTTCTTTGTCAGTCTATCGTCATCCATCCTCTCCATGTGCCCAAACCATCTTAACATGCCTTTCTCAATGCTTGTCACTACATTCTTCAACACAATAGGGAGAATTCCATCAGGCCCACTCGACTTATGGATATCGAGGGACAGAAGTGCCATACGGACTGCGCGTTGGTGGAACCGAATATCCGGCATACAGCCCTTCAACAGCGGTATAGTAGGCGGTTCCTGTCCTCCGTCATCCAAGATCGAGTTGGACGCAAAGAGTTTGCCCAGAAGATCGGCTTTCTGCTTTGCGTCGTGGGCCAAGGAGTCATTTCCCATGTGTAGCGGTGGAAAGGATGGCTTACAGAAGTTCCCTTCGATAGCTTTGGCAAGAGACCAGAATGCGCGAGTTCCTGATGGAAGGCGCTCAAGCCTCGCACCAATTCTACAGATGTGCTTCGTCTTCGCACTAGCAATGTCTCTTTTGAAGGACCTGGAGGCAAAGTTATACTCCTTTTTTAATGCGCTGGTATTTTCATCCCCCGCCGCCACCGCAACAGCCCAGGCTTGGTAAGCTTCCTGCTTCCTGCGAGAAGCCTTTTTGGAAGATGAACCAAACCAAGGCCGAAATTTACCACCAATGGGGACCACGGAGGATGGAATGAAAAGTTCCATACCCTGTAGCACCACATCAGCAACAGAATCAGCAGCGGCGTTGGGATCATCCGGCGAGAAGCATATTTGTCCCCAAGGATAGGACGCAAAGAAGTTCCGCATCCCATCCCGATCTGCTGACTTGTAGTGCCACACACGGCGACTGCGTGTAGCCCGCGATCGCAGCGAGCACGTGAGAGGCACCACACTCCGTACAAGGCAGTGGTCTGAGGAGCCAAGTGGGGCGCCTACGGATACCTTGTAGCCGTCCGGATGAGAAGTCAGCAGAAGGTCCAGCAGTGAAGGATTCTGGCTTGCAACGTCTGGGATTCGCGTGGGCCTGGTAACCAGTTGTGTCAGGCCATAAGCCAGTGCGAAGTCGTGAACAGATCTCCCCGCATGATCAGTTTTACTGGAACTGAGCCAGTCGGCGTGATGGGCGTTAAAATCGCCAAGCAAGATGATCTCTGCTGACGGGATCTGCTGCTGCACAAAGTCTGAAGCCATTTGGATGTGCTCAATGAGTCGGTCAGTTTCGGTATCACCGCTATGGGACCTATAAAGGCAAGCATAGATGCGGGGGTGGTCGTCGCTATCTATACGTAGCCATAAGGTGGAAAGGTCCCTACCTTCAAGATTTCTAAGTCGACGAGAACTGATATCGTCTCTAACATACACGCACACTCCGGCCTTGGACAGAAAGGAGTGTTCAAGTCCATACCCAGGGTAAGTAAGGTAGGAAGTGTCTGCTGGAGGCGATATCTGCGTCTCAGTCAAGAAGAGCAAGGCCGGCTTTGTTGTCTCGAGGTGGTGGTGGACAGCATTAAGGTTGGTGTGTAATCCCCTGATATTGCAGAAGTCCACGGCCAGTGTGGCAGGGGGTGCCAGGATCTTTTTGCTCCTTTTTAGGGACTTTTCGAGCGCAGTTTTGCCCCCCCCCAGAGTACGAGGGGCGGCCTGGGCGTCCACGCTTAGATGCGTTGTGTCCTGAACGCGGACGTCCAGAGAGGAATTCTCCTACGCTAGCGCAGTTGGTACCCTCCTGGGATAGCAAAAAGTTTTTCAACTGCACCATCATATTTTGGGGGATTGGGCCTCCGGTATCCTCACTCACTCGGCGAAACACAACGCAAGCGTTGTTTCACGCCGGTATTCTGTGAGGCCGTGGTATCACTCCGGTCGAGCCTGACCCATTCGTGCCGAAGCACGGCTCTCCCACGGTTAAAGTTCACCCAACAATAAGGGTTAACAGGTAACATTCGGGGAATATTACCTGCCATCAGCGATAATTCACTATAGTGATAATTTGACCAACATCGGGTATAATTTTACACACCACCACACTCACACCCGTATGAAAGTAAGGCAAGGTCACCTTAAGGAGGCATAAAGTTTTTTCCTGGCAGTTACCGCAAGGAACTTATTAGATGCCATAAAAATATTTTTGAATTTAGAACCGTCCATGTAGAGAGAAAGCAATGAAATTTATAAGAAAATATTGAAAAATAAGTTCAATGTCCACACCTATCTTCCTTCAAACTTACCCAATTTAAATGAACATACCATCAAATGAAAAAGCTCTTTTCAGCGCGTATTTTAGGCCTATAACGAAACGCCTACCTCAATGAGAACCAGATATATAGAAGCAGAAAGTCATTGACTACGGCTACGAAAACGTAAAAATGTATGGGAGAAAACTGTTTTTGCATATAACTTGATGAATGTGCAAGTTAGGTAATTTCTAATGCTTGATGACAAATCTATGCAGCGAGAGCTTTCATTTAAAAAAAAATCATGCGAATCGGTTGGGTAGAACGGGCTGGCCGACTCGTATTATAAAACACAAATTCTTTTAATATAAAGATTTTCAAATTATAAAACTAGGGGATCTCGTGTGAATTTTGGCCAATCCCTTCTCATTGAACCCTAAAAAATGGCTGTGCGTTGTCTGTCAGTCAGTTATGTAAGAATTTTAGATATACAGAAGACGTTATGAAAACATTAACGAATTAGGAGTCATCTCTGAACTATTTTTGACAGTCCAAATTTTACCACTTCAAATTTTTCATATTAGTAATTACTGCTTACAGAAAGTGTTTTCCATACAATGTGTACTCAAGGAACAAAATATGTTTTACCAGCATTTAGACGTAAATTTGTTCTGCGGCAAGTGTTTCCGAATGCCGATGCCAAAATTAGCATTCTCTATTGAATACGTAAACAAGCTGCTCTATTGAGTACGCCACTAGCTGTTCAGTATCACGCCAGATGGTTCGATTCCCATTCGAGACAACGCTGTTTGGACTTTGGGTGTTTTCGTGTATGATGTTTGTGCGATTCTTATTTACACAAAAACACTGGTCTGATTTGTAGCACGACAGTAGACTTTAAGTAACAATAAATAATTAATAAGGAAACTGATTTAACAATAAAAAAATCTTTAAACATAGATGGGACCAAACAAGTATATATTGCGTCTCTGGTCTGATGTTTAAAGATTTTTGCATCTTCTTAAAGAAAGTATTTTTATGCAATCGGTAAAAAAAATACGGAGTTCCGAAGTAAGAAAATAAAATAAAATATTTACAATAAAATTAAAAACCTTATTCTTTTTTAAGTAAACTGATTTCTCAAAAATGTTTAAGCAACTAATAATAAATATATTCTTATACACAACAACAACTGTTCCTATCGTAAAAATAGTTCCCCGTCTACTTAATTCAGTTCACGTTTCCCACCAGTTTTCAATACAGCTTGGGGGACAAATAATAAATGATCGGAAGAAATTGTAGTTGACACCGCTATACTGGCAGTATATGGTGAGTTAATTACGTTGACGATATGCTGACATACGGTGAAGGGGATATTTATCACTGCTGTCGGCGAGAAAGGATGGGGGTTTGTTACATAGTGTATGTATATAACTAATTAGAGCTACTTTTTCAACCGCAAACTAGGTGTGCAGTTGGTAGTTATTATTCTGTTTTTTTGTGTAAACGTATGTTTTTATGAAAATTCAAAAATATATTTATGTCATAAATATTTGGTTAGTATGCGATTGTTTTGGGATGATATTAAAAGGTATTGAGTGTAAAGATTTTTATTATTAGCCATAATGTAGTCTAAAAAGCCTTGGGTAACTTCTTATATTATATTTTTAATAGGTTGTAACCACGCAGGAGCCTATTTGCATAAATAGTATTATAAATCTCTTTTTTGCCCCAATTATCGGTTATGCGCATCTTTCCGTGCTTAAGTTATTTATATATATATTACCAGAAGGGCCCGCCACTACGCCTGCTCGTTATTTCTCGATCCCGTAGGCGTTTCGATAAATCCCTTCTTAGTGCACCCTTACGACCCCAAGGAACATACATGCCGAATTTCAGTTTCATGCGACCAGTAGTTTTGGCTGTTGCTTGTCTGTCAGTCAATCAGTAACGCAAGAATAATATACATACAGATAAGTCACAAAATACTAAAATAATACGTTGACGTTTTGAACATTGATAAGTAAATAGTTTTCCTTAAGATTACTTCTAAACGCAAGTACGGTACTAAATATTGTGAAGATTTCAATCTGCCTGCTTTGTTTTGCCTTTTACATTTGCGCCAAAGGTAGTGGATTCAATTCCTCCTCAGAACAACACTTTGTGCTATGCCCGTTATTTCGGCTGTGGGTGTACTTTGTGTCTGTTGATAATATGTTTGTAAAGTCTGCCGCAATTCAGCATACTAAATGCAGACAAGAACTTAAAAAAATATCAGTAAGTTTTTTGCCAACTGCAAAGTAACCTTAAAATTTGACTTCATTGAATAAAGAGCAGAATCTGAAACAACAACATGCTTAAATATGAATGAATTGATTAAATGGCTTTTACGTGGGCCTTATGATGAACATTTATTCAGCTATACCGGTGACTTAATTAAGCTCGAATATTCAACTTTACCAGCATAATACCATGCCATGATAGCTGAGTGAAGACGCAGATTGCTATGCACAGGGTCTCGAGTTTATACCCACAGCGCAATCCACAGATTTCAATTTTTTGTCCGTTATACTATGCTAAACATACAGGCGGCGATAACCTAGTGAGGACACGAGACGATTTCTAGGCAGAGGTTCGAAAATCCAAGCCTACTACAGCGCGAATCATTGAGTTATTAAACGGAGTTATAAATGTTCGTATTAAATTATTAAAAAACGCTTGCTTAGCGGTGAAGGTAAACATCGTGAAGTAACTAGCATAACAGAGAGCTTTCTATAATGTTCTCGAAAGGTATGTGAGGTCTGCCAACTCACACTTTGTCAGCGTAGTAGCTTACAACCCAATCTTATCGTAAATATAGTGATATGCATAATGTGAATACAAAAATTGGCATACACTATTGTCCATAATCTATTTGTGGATTTTCCAGTTTTCCAATTTTCTTTTTGATCCTGATTGACCGCCCTGTTAATCTAATGGCCAGTGTGCAGAAAGGATCATTTTTGCTTTTTATAATATTCTACCACATACACACAACACCATCTTGTCCCAAAAACAAAGTAGTGTTTGTACTATGGGTACTAGACAATGGATAAACGTAGACTTTTGTTTTGTAAATACAAACAATCATACATATTCGACATAGAAACACCCAGACCAAGACAAACATCCATGTTCACGTTACATAACATTTAATGTTTGATTTGAGTGGGAATTGAACCCACGCTGCGTGGTCGTCAAAAATTATCTATCTATGTGCAGAATGAAGTACACTACTGTATACATCGTTTGTATTTGTATAAACAATAAAATAATACAAATATGACTAAACTACATTACTTATATAAGCGGCATCTTTATAATAATATAATATTCTACCACATACACACATCACCATCTAGTCCCAAGCTAAGCAGAGCTTGTGTTATGGGTACTAGATAATGGATAAACATACATATATACTTTCTTTTTGTAAATACATACATATTATACATAGAAACACCCAAAACAAGACAAACATCCATGTTCATGCACACGATTGTTTGACTTAAGCGGGAATCGAACCCGCGACCTTCTCCGTAGCAGTCGCTTTCACTCCCGCTGCGCCAACCGGTCGTCTTTACTTACAAAATAAGCAATGTCTACGTAAGATCGTTTACTTTGCGTCGACGTGTCACTCAGGGCAAGTGGCGTATTGACAGCTTTTGGATAATACTTATTATAAAAGAATATCATAAATAAAAATACAAGCCGGCATTTTTATTTCGATCAAAGAAACATAAAGATTTTTTAAATTTACTTCGGGTATATTCCAAGTGGCTGGCAGCGACTGGACACGAAAAGCTAAAAATCGGGTTCGGGATTGGCGAGGCTTATATCCAGCAGCAAAAAGAGTGGCCATGAGTTTTTTTGCCCGTTCTTTCTCTTAGTTCTACCTATTGCATTGCGAACGTGGCAGTAAATGTAATGTAGAATCATTAAGTAATGAACTTCAATTTTGACGTTCATAAGCTTCACTTTCTGGCCTTAGCCTAGATTAATAAATGATTTTGACTTTGATTTAGACGGACTATGGCGGGCTGAAGATGATGATGATGATATTCCAACTTTAGGATTAGTCAAGTTTCTTCAAAATCTGTTCATTAGTACTAACGTGAAAGAGTAGTAGCGAACGATCATTTATCCACCTATTCCTAAAAACAAAACACGCTACTGAAACTAGAAACATGAACTTTGGACAACGGGTTCATGTTGTCTCTTAAGCAGTCACTAAAGAAATTAATTTTCACAGTAATATTATACTAGGTTATTAATTTTAACTATATACATTGCTATCTTACATAATAATATCTAAACATATATATAAATATATGTATATAGGTACATGAATCTAAAAATAAAAAGTGAAAATATGTACAGGTGTGTTTAGGCGTCGTAGAATGCCTCCGCATCAATATCATCGGGTAACGTGCCCAGAAGGCTGGCAGCATTGCCACGCTGGATGGCAATGCTGATTCTTTGAGCAAAGAATAAACCAGCCCTCTGGTCACGTGAGACGTCGATTAACCGTTTAGGTATTAAAAAGTGCAGTAAAATTAAACGTGAATTATTGTGGCAATATAGACGTTTACGAACCTCTTCTAACAAAAAAACGTTCAAAAACTATGCACGCCGGTATAAAAGAATAATTGCACTTACTCAGCGATCACAAAATGATTACCAAATAAAAGTAGCCAAAAACAAATCCCAAGCTACTTGGCAAATTATAAATAAATGCTTACATAATCAACCCGTCGAAAGCGTTTCTAATTTAATACATAATAATAGAATTATAAGTAATCCGTATGACTTAGCTAATTTGTTCAATAATTTTTTTACGACCATAGATGTAATTAATTGCAATAATGATATGACATATGATATAAATTATGACAAATTTAATTCTTTTTTTATGACTCCATGTGTACCGTTTGACATTCTTAAGATAATTTCGAATCTTAAGAACACTAGCTCTGTAGGTTACGATGATGTATGTACTAAAATAATTAAAGACGTTGCACTAATCATATCTCCAGTTCTATGTTACATAACCAATCTTTGCATTGAACAGGGTGTGTTTCCAGACAAACTTAAAATATCTATAGTTAAACCCTTATTTAAAAAAGGAGATCCGAATGATATAAATAACTATAGACCTGTAGCTTTAATCCCAATAATGGCAAAAATTTTGGAAAAGGTTATCTATATCAGACTATATAACTATTTTGAGAATAATAACATTCTGTCTGAAACGCAATATGGCTTTCGTAGAAGTAAAACAATAAATATGGCGATTTATAACTTTTTACATAACATCACAAAAGCAGTTGATAAGAGGCAAAAAGCTGTAGCACTGTATTTAGACATGTCAAAGGCCTTTGACCGAGTAGACCACAGTATTCTTTTAAAGAAACTCTACAGTTACGGCGTTAGAGGAAATGCTCATGATCTATTAAAGTCATATTTGAATAATCGATCACAAGTTACCCATGTACGAAAAATATGCCCTAAAACACGGACAGAGACTGTTTATGCGTCTAACCAAAAATCTTTTCGTTATGGTGTGCCACAGGGAAGTGTTATGGGACCCCTATTGTTTTTAGTATACATCAACGATATGCCAAATATGACAAAGCACTTTATAACATTGTTTGCGGATGATAGTACTATATTATTTACAAGCAGTAATATTAATAATCTAGAATCTGACATAACTAATACGTTGACATGCATTGATAACTGGCTGACATTTAATAATCTCAAAATAAATTTATCAAAAACACACCTTATGAATTTTAAACAAAGGCAAATAGACGGTACATTAAACATCTCCTATTCGGGTACAATAATCCCTGAAGTAGAATCGACACGGTTTCTGGGACTAGCAATAGATGATAAACTCAAATGGAAACTGCACATTGACAATATATGTAAAAGACTATATCAGTTTTCGTTTGCCCTCTATAAGCTTGCCCTAGTAGCGAATCAATCTACCGTCTTAACTGCATATTACGGCCACATAGAACCTATAATAAGGTATGGCGTCATATTTTGGGGCAATTCAATAGATAAGTTGCGTGTGTTTATTGCCCAAAAGCGCTGTGTTCGCTCAATGCTAGGACTTAAAAAGAGACAGACTTGTAAAGATAAATTTATAGAACTACGCATCTTAACGGTGCCATGTTTGTATATTATGGAGGTTGCTTCATTTGTTAAAACCAACCTTAACTTATTTAGTGTCAACCCCTCTGGTACTAGACGTGAAGGCAATTTGAAGCATTTAGAAAGCAGAACGCAGTTGCTACGCGCGAGTATATTCTGCATGGCACCAATTATATACAATAAAATTCCAAAATCCATTCGCGCTGATAGTATAAATATATTTAAAAATAAACTTAAGGAATTACTGATAAATAAGGCCTACTACTCAGTCGAAGAATACCTAAATGATAAAAACATTTAACGCTGTAATACTTGTATATCAATATTTTTAATGTGTAAATGACCATATATATTTATATTTTTAATAATTAATTGACCTATACAATTAAATTAGTTTTTAATGTATGACCTACAAAATTTGTACACCACATTGTGGTAGGACATAGCGCAGATATGTATAACATAACTTTAAGAACTGTAAACTAACCTATGATCCACAAATAAATTATTATGATTATTATGATTATGATTATATATCTCGGAATAAAGAGCGAGCGCTCGGACCCCATGAGCCTAGCGTTTCCACCCCAAACGGCTCAAATACATAATTAGCTACTAGATTACTGTATTTGCGCCGTTTGAGGGTTTCCGCAGATGCAGCAGCAGCGCCAGCATGGCCTCCCGTGCTTGGAACATGGGATGGCGCGAGGGTGTCTACGCAGGTTGCGTCCCATACCAAAGGCCTACCCATTTTCCATGGCAATAATGACATACCGTCAGGTCTCTTCCCATCGTCGCATACCAATCCATTTGGTTCAAGTACAGCTGGTACGCCAGACGTGACAAGAGCACGACGGATTATGTCATTTAGGTTAGCATGACGAGGAATTCTACCAGCGCTTCTGCTGCAAGACAGCCCATGGTGTCCGAGGCTATCGACGTCTTCTCCACAATGACATCGATGCGGAGAGACACACGGAACACCTAAACGAAGACAAGTGGCGATGCGGAACGTCTCATCGTCCAACATGGTTCCTGTGTTGGACGATGGTAGTGCCTGAAGCCATAGACCGGATTCCCATTCCCCCACAGCCAGCAAGCGAGCTCGCTCTGTAACATCACAAGATGATCCAAAAGATTTTTTCTCACAATGTTACAAAGCGGCGCGTCCCACTGTCTTTGGGAGAATAGGTTGGTGGGCAAATCAGTGTTTGGACAAGCCATTTTCCAGGCGTTTATAGCTTCGGTTTTGCACAGCACTTCTGAGTTAACTAGTGTAGGTAGTAATATTTTCCTAGTTAACTCTTCCGTGCTGTGAACCGAAGATAGGAACGCCGGTAAACTGACACTAGAAATTTTGCGAACGCCGAGCCCACCCAGACGTATGGGTAAAGATGCTTGTAGCCAGGCTCTGTCGTCCAAGTCCACATTTAATATTTTTTTTAAAGTTATTTGTATAATTTGATCAATTTTTTCTAAAGAAATTAGTTTTCTTTTTAATGGCGTCATGACTAAGGAAGTAAAATAAAGGTTGAATGTTTAGGTCAGACGAAGCAGCAGCCGTCTGCTATTATTCTAATATAATCGAACAGTACTGTAAAAATATTCTGAGCAGCTTTAATTTCGCAACATAGGTACATTTATTTTAGAGTCCTCATTGAGACAAGTTGACGTGGCTGATATTCGATCTAGAGGACAATGTTTTTTATCGGCAATGTCATTGCTAATAAGAAGATAAAAATGGGTATTACGAATCCATTTTTATCTTCTTATTGAGGACTTATTGAGAAATTACACAAATATTTTTTTGCAAAGAAAAAGATTTTCACTATTATATTTTTATCTATAATATTTTTAAACGATGTTAAAAATGAGAACTCCTTTTTCTAGAAAATTTTGAACAAATTATTTGTTTAGATGAATGTAAGGAGTGAATGAGAGAGAATATGGGGGAATATATTATGAGGGAATATATTTGAAACTGGCCTTGGCTTGTTGAGTTCAATAGCTTATTCAACCTGATTTTTTGGCAGATGTGGATAAAACTACATTTTGTGGGTTTTGTTTCCGTTTGTGAGTGTAGAGGATACTTATAAAAATACCAATAAGTTACTTCATTGGCATAAATTCATACATTTTAAGTATGTTATATATTATAATCCAGCAGAGGTAGCCTAGTGGATACACCAGCAGGCTGTTCCGCAGAAGGTCTAGAATTCAAAACCACGACACGCTTTCCTGAGTTTTGAAATGATGTGCTTACTATTATATATTAAAGGAAAACAGCTCAGAAATTCGATCTTTCTAGAGAAAACGTCAATACTAAAGTGTGTGTGTGTTTCAAATTAATTACTGTGTAACAGTTCGAAGCATATTTTTCCTCCATATAAGTCTCGAAGAACAACGTTTTAACTAGAAGCTTATTCATTTAAACAAACATCGTGAAATCTTTTCACGTTTGGGAACAGCTTCTATATCAACGGTTTTCTAACTCATTATTATCTCTATGGGTGGAATATCTGAAAATTTACATTATAGAAAGATGTTTTCATTGTTCAAATTGCATCTTTGCACGCAGAAATCTCCTATGTTAATAATTATGTCGGTCAGGACATGTTTTTAAATATATTATGTATAAGATTTATTCTGCTGCTGTCCAATAGATGTCACTACTTGCATCTTCTCTACATGCTGCCATAGAATACAGGGTGTTGATATGCATTTGCAAAATATTTTCAGGGATGAAAATACTACAATAAAAAAATCAGTCAGTAAAACTTAAAATTCTTTTTTCGTAATCATGCATTTTAAAACTCAGCTCAGTGTATGGACCGCTGCCATCGCTCAGCTGATCGCCGCGAGCTTGCCTTGCAGGTACCTAACACATACAAGTACACGTAACTACCTTGCAGTGTTATTCTGCACCTTTCAACAGTTTATTCTGATTTACTATCAAATTAAAATTGAATGAAAAGAAGGCCAGATATTAAAGCACACTTTTAGAAATAAATTAAGGCGGTATTGTATAACTAAAATATTTTACAAATGCAGATCAACGTATTGTATGTTAGTAAGTGTACCATAACAGATACATTACTCACGCATACGAGAGCGTATATCTTCTTGACGTATGTATATTAAGATATATTCATAATGCAAGTAAATTCACCGGCCCGAATGCTCAATAGTCGCGCTCCATCGCGTACGCCAATAGCAATTACCGTTGATTGTGGCTCACAAAGGCGACGATGGAGTATCAACCGAGATAATTGTGATTTAGTTACTCATTATGTTGAATAGAGATCTGTCAGTTCAGCTAGCACCTCTAGTGGTAGAAGTAGAGTAGCGATAGCCTGGTCGAGATACCAACAAACTACCATGCACAGGGTATCGGGTTCGAAAGCACGTCGCGGGCGCGCACCACTGACTTTTCGAAGTTTTGTGCGTATAACATTTTTAATTATCGCTAGGCTATCGTGGTCATAAATGCCAATAACAGTTTATAGATCACACAGTTAGTTTAGGGATCGAACCCACAATACCCGGTGTATTGAATAACTAGCTGAGGGTCTACCACCAGTTTTGCAGTCGATCGTCACCGTGACGATAGACTAGTCGACGGGAACAATTTACATACATTTTCTAAAAGCGCCCCTATCGGGGAGTAGCGATCGATAGAGTCCGCTAGGGGGCGCATTTAGGAAATGTATGAAAATTGTTCCCGTCGACTAATCTATCGTCACTGTGCAAAACTCGTGTAGAGGCTCTGGCTTGTAGTTAATTTAATAACTTGCTGCTTTGAAAGTTGACCCACAATATTCTAAATCTAGGACTAAGGCCCGGTTTCTCCGCTTTCTGATAAGTTATATTATTTAATTTTTTATAGACTCACTACCGTGTCCCCGAAGGGGTAGGTAAAGGTGTAATATTACACCCACATTTCACCATGAATTTTTGGCTCCCATGTATCAAATATGTATGTGTTTGATTCCAATAGGGGGCGAGCCTATTGCCGTCACCGTGCACATCACCAGACTCCTTGCTGCTACTGAGATTTCGGAAAATCTCAGTAACACTTTTGTTCGACGCGGGAATCGAACTCGAGACCTCCGATCAGCAGTTGCATACGCTATCATGGACCACGGAGGCAGTCCTCTGATAAGATAGTGTTAAATTAATTTGTCAGATAACTCATACAAAGTTATCTTAATGACAAAGTCTATCCATATGGAGTGAAACTTGCCCTAACTCTCCTATTATATTTAATCTTTGTTTTGTGATTAGGCCTTATTATGCCACAGGGTCATCTACATATATTGAGTAAATAAGTGAAGTAGATTATACGATATCAAACGGTCTTACTGTTTAGTAAATAGATGCTAATGTGTGTATTGTATTACAATATGTATTTATATTATTAAGTGCTTATATCATACAACAAATGAAGCATGAGAGATAAATATGTCAGGATTGATGTAAAGGGCGTACCGTAGTCTCTGCCTACCCCTTCAGAAACCACAAGCGACGCTGTTTCTTATTTAAGGACAGAGGATAGGTGAGGATTGTTTCAACTTTCAACCTTCTAACTCTATAGAATAGGTATCACTTTTATAAAATAAAATCATTATACGTTTTGTGAGTTGACTACTAACATGAAACATTATGAACAGAATAAACCGAAGCAAAAATGCTTTGTTTTATTTTTGTAATAAGAATCATATGTATTTAAACTTACGGTATGCCTAGCTTGTATTTAAGTGTTCATATCACTGATGCACAGACTCAATTTTTCAACCGTGCGTCTTATAAATCCTCTATTCAAACAACTGACACTCTGCTGGGCAAGGGCCTCTTCTCACTATGAGAACTGTTAGGCCATTTTCCAATTCATAGACCAACAAAAACAAATTTACACGCAGTTTTTACATTCATTGGTGTTCTAATAAAAACTTAAAAAGTAATAAAATGAGCAGCCATGTTATGATGCCAAGGCGAGATTCATGACGTATTTGCCGACATATGCTCTGTCAAATGAATGCCCATTGATGTGCCGCATTGTGCGAGTGAGATAAAATATGATGATGATTATGAGTCCTTCTATGAAAGGTTGTGGTAGCATTATAATATTAGCCATGCTCTGCGGTATCGCCCGCGGTATTAATAATATGTTTCCAGTCATGATGAATTTAGAATTGAATTTTTAGAATTCTGTGCAGGGATATAATTTAAAACCTTATGCGCAGTGTTAAACGGTGAGACACTTAAAGCACTACGCTATCTGTGCAGCCAGATCATCATTATCATCAGCATGTCATAGCCCACTCTTGGATATAAGCCTCTCCAATAGTATGATATCAGCCCTGTATATCAACTGTTTCACTGCTGGAGACGGGCCACCATATGGTAGAACCATAGTCCACCATGCTGGCCAAGTACGAGTTAGCAGTCTTTACATGTTTTTCGAAAACATGGAGATTTCTCAGATAAGCAGGTTTCGTCAGGATGATTGCCTTCAGCGCTTGTCAAGCATTAATTAACAATTAAATAATAGAACTTGTATAAATATCAACAGGAATATTAAAAAGCAAAGCAAAGCTGCAAGCAGTAGAAAGACTAAAGTAACATCAACAATTCAATCAATTATCAAAACTTGTTACTGTCACTGGGGTGATGAATGATTATCTAAGGCACCAAAATGTTAGTTATTAATTGAGTTACTTTGCCGCAAAACAGTCAGTTTAAAAGACGGCACTCCGATCACATCATAGTGATGACCAACCATCTTTAAGTCCAATATAACCGTGACCTAAAACAAATTTATTACAACAAGACCAGCAAAATATATAGTCATGTTATCTCTTCCCTCTTTAAAGGAGACTATCAGGAAGCTGAAGTCAATGGCTCCACCATCAGTTCACTCCAAGTTGATGATCGATCATTAATCAGAACAACCGTGATTCGTAAGCCGTTTATTTATACGAGAAACAGTGAAAAAACATTTATTATTTGGACGCGGCAGTTTCAGTGCCGTGAGTTCACAAAATAGAAGAGATTAAACCGATTTGTGGTTCCATGGTGACCATGGTTTTGGGATATATTTATTTGGGATTTCATTGCATTCACGTAGTGCATGGTGGCCCCATTCGTTTGGGGTTTTAGTAGTTAATAGAAAATTTGATATGGAATTATGCAGATGTTTGTGGAAGGATGAGAAGGACCCTATATTGTAACGCTACAGGGTATAAATAAATAAGTAAATAATTTTTATCATTTCAGTCAATCATTAAACTACAAGCTTTTGCCTTTTGCCAACGCCAAAGTTTGTGAGGAAGTATGGACGGATGTATGGATGTTTGTTACTTTCCCACGTAAAAACTACGCTACGGATTCTGATGAAACTTTGCCGTCCTATTGTTTTATTTATTTATATTTTGAGTCTACTCATCATTATCCTAGCGCTGTCCCGGTTGCGTTCCAAAACCTACGCCTTGGAGCCCGGGGTCCGCTTTCTGGCTGTATCTCCTCAACTTCGCACGGTCTTCAGCATCCCTGGTGGTTAGTTGATTGGCACGCATATCATATTATTTTGAGTCTTCTATTGTTTATATATTAGTAAGGCACATGGGTTACCTTTTGATCCGATAACTGACCCCACGTACGCGAAACCACGGCCTGCAAAAACTTCTGAACGGATTTAATTGAAACTTTGCAGTACTATTGCGTATATAACAAAATAGGGGATCTCTGCCTTTTCGCCGAAAATTGTTCAGCCGATTATCACTTGCCAACTAACGTTTCGCAGAATTTTATTTCGCACAATAATCATTTGCTAACTTGTGATATAATTTTGTTTTTATTTCCCAACCTCACAGTTGCCAACTTTACGTTTGGTCTTCCTTTTATTTTCGCAGTTCTAACCTAACCGATGTAGCATATTTAAATGCCCTGTATAGTGAAATAAAAGCAATTTGGTCGCAGTTCTAACCTAACCTAACCAGCCATTGTTTCAGTTGACGTGCATGGTTTATCAGCATACTAACCTCGCCTAACCTAACCTAACCGATTCCTTTCGATTTCACCTGAACTTCCCGAAACATCACCTGAACAGAAGAAACGTTATTCGTCTAAAAGTTGTCTGGCCTAATAATTTGACAAAAGATAAATGCCCCAAACGTTTTTTGTCATTATAATAATCAGCTTAACAATAATTCTACCAAATGAAACGTTGTCATACAAAAATTTGACAATCGTTAGTTGTCAAAGTGAAAAATAGGCGAAACGTTGGTTGGCAAGTGATAATCGGCCAAACAACATACATACATGCATACATAGACTCACGCCTGTTTCCCGGAAGGTTAGGCAGAGACTACGGAACGCCATTTGCAACGATCCTGACATATCTCTCTTGCTTCATTCACTCCCATCAGATTCCTCATGCATGCTCTTCTGTTCAGGGTGCTTCTAACCTTTCCTGTTTTTAGGATGTCTCCAATCTGGTCAGAGAACGTCCGCCTAGGTCTTCCCCTTCGTCCTGTCCCTTCCACACTTGCCTTATATATCTGCTTGGTCAGTCTTTCGTCATCCATCCTCTCCACGTGCCCAAACCATCTTAGCGTACCTTTCTCGATGCTTGTCACTACATCTTCTTTTACCCCACAACACTCTCTTATCACACAATTCTTTACTCTGTCAGTCAAAGAAACACCACACATACTTCGCAGTGCTCTCATTTTTACAGCATTTATTCTACTTTCATGACTCTTCTGCCATACCCAACTATCACTACCATACATAAGAGCAGGTACTAACACCCCTCTATGGACAGCCAATCGTGCCTCTTTGGACACGTTTTGGCTATTCATAAACGCCTTCAGAGTCATAAGTCATTTATTTCATAACAATATACATTGTGTTGAAAATTAGTGCACTAATCTACTTAATTAAAACATTCCATAATATACAATTTTAGACATCATATTGCATTCAAATAATAAATAATCACAGAACATGAAATAATCATATTATTATTATACGATAAAAAACATTAAAAAAAATCTAATTAGGTCATTAATTCATAACTTAAATATATTATAAGTACATAGGTAATTTAATTATGTCAGCTGTTTGTCATGTATAAATTCATTAACGCTATAATAGCCTTTCCTCAATAACAATGACTTTAACTTGCTTTTAAATAAATTAGTACTGTATATACTTTTAAGTTCCACAGGTAATTTATTATACTTCATCATTCAGAGACTTCATTCTTTCCATTCACACTATTACCTGCATTAACTCTTCTTTCAATATCTTCTACATTCTTACCATCTCTTGTAAACAGCGTACCCAAATATACAAACTCATTCTCTTGCTAATGTGCTAAAAGCTCTTAAATGTAACTGTTTCAAAAAATGCCTTAGTAAGAATAAATTTAGAAAATTGTTTAAGTTAAATAAATTAATTAAGAAACTTAGATCTGGTCCTAAGTGGTCTACCAAATTGAGTCAGTATGCACAAGATAACTGTAAATTAAATAAAGAGTGTGAGTCTCTTTTATTAAAGCTTGAGGAAACAAATGAAGAATTAGTTTCTGGTAGGTTTTTATATGAACAACACACAAGTGAGTTGCAAGCACAAATATCAAATCTACAAGCTCAACTCACTAGAACTATAATGGAACACCAGAATGAGACTCATGAATACATTTTAAAATATGAAGAAATTTCAAGAGTTGGTCGAGAAAATTTAAAACAACTTATCTCATTATCCAACTCTAATAATTACTGTTCCAGTTGTACAACTAATTGTGCGACTACACCTGCTGAATCAATAGAATTGAATGTACATGGATGTCAGTATAATACACAAAACAAACTGCATCCAGTAAAGACTGACAGTAAGAATGTAATAATTTTTTCAGACCAACTGGGAGTGGGTTTAGGGAGCTTAATTGATCATTACACTGAGCAACCAGTACAGAACTTTTGTTCACCTGGAGCTCAGTCTTGTACCCTAGTTGATAAGATTAAGAATGCCGACTTGAATGCACAAACTACTGTCATCATATTGTATGGTGACAGCTCATTAGTCTCCAAAAACAGTCTCATAGAATTAACAGACTTAATGATAGATGTTAGCACAAAAATAGGATGTAGCTTTATTATTTGTGCATTGCCTTATTCATATGCTCTCACAGATGACCAAAACAGGCAGATAGGCAAATTAAATCTATTATTGTACAATAGGACATGTCATAGTGACAGTATTTTATTTTTTGACACTAATATTTTTATTAGTAATTTCTTTTTAACAAAAGATACTATGTATCTTTCTTATGTACATAGGCGACAACTTGCTAAATTATTAGCATTTAATTTATATACTGACAGGAGTACTACTAGAGTACTTAGGAATTTGGTAGATAATAGTTATACCAATAGTAGTATTGACACATCTATTAGTTTAAACTATTAGATGAGACAACAGATAGGCATTCATGTGTTTTAAACTTAGTTCATCAAAACATACAAGGCCTATCTGGCAAAGAATTAGAAATAGATTTATTTTTAAATAAACATAAGATTGATATCTTATGTATTACAGAACATTGGTTGCGAGGTGACCAATTAATATTTAACAATCAACATTACTCAGTTATAAGTGCATTCGTAAGAAAGAAGGCTATTCGTGGTGGCTCTCTAATATATGTATGTAATAGTTTGAAATGTAAAGAACGTAAGGATATAGCTAAACTTTCTATCGAGCGCACTGCTGAGATTTCTTGTGTTGAGCTTGAACAACATATTATAGTGTGTGTGTATCGACCACCACAAAGCGACTTTACTCAGTTTGAAAGCATTATTGAGGATGTCTTAAAACACATAATTTCTAGTAGGAAGTCTATAATCGTATGCGGCGATTTTAATGTCAATTTGTTAGAAAAATCACCAATTTGTACTTGGTTAGTTAGTTTATTTAGGTCATTTAATTTAAATGTTTTGTTCTCTGAACCAACTAGAATAACCTCACATTCGTCTACATGCTTAGATAATGTTTTTTGCAATTGTCTTTATTTAAGTAAGGCTGTTTTAACTGAATTGACATCGGATCACTGCGGGCAAAAGGTTGTAATTCCAACTAATACAACCCCTAAAGTACAAGAAATTACATGTAGGCCAATGACCTCTGCTCGCCTAAAACACTTTAGTAATGATGTTGCTGCCAAGATCGCCAGTATTGACTTAACCGTTGATGATCCTGATGAATTATATAAATGCTTATTTAAAATTGTTAATGATGAGTACAATAAAATTTTTAAACTGAAGACGTTTGCAAGGAGCATTAAAGTAAATTTTTGTGATTGGGCAACAGTAGGTATATACAAAAGTAGAGCTAGGTTGTATGATCTATATGGTATGAAGAAATACAATTTTAATCCTGAATTTATTCAATATGTTAGAAATTATTCCAAGGTTTTTAAGAGGACATGTGCTTTAGCCAAATCCTTATATTTAAGCAATAAAATCAAAGAATCCAAGAACAAAATTAAAACTACTTGGAGCATTATTAACAATGAGACTGGTCGAGCTAAATTGGTAGATAACAATTATGAATTAAAATTGAATGGTGAAATTATTACTAGGAAAACTGATGTTGCTCAGACATTTAACAATTTCTTCATAAACATACCAGTGAACACCACCAGCTGTCTAGATTCATGTCCAAACAAAGCAGAAATGTTGGTTAGGGGCAATGTGAATGAGTGTGATGTGCTTTTTAATTTTAAATATATTGACACCAATGACATACTGAAGGTATTCAAGACGCTCAATAATAAAAAATCTGTTGACTTATGGGGCATTTCTGTTAAACTTGTGCGACAAATTATTTCTAGCTTAGCTCCATATTTAGCTGCAATATTCAACAGATGCGTAGATACAGGAGTATTTCCTGATCTAATGAAACACAGTAAAGTAATACCATTATTCAAAAAGGGATCAAAGAGCGACCCTAGTAATTTTCGGCCAATTTCTATCTTGCCTGCTATTAGTAAAATTTTTGAAAAGATTATTTTGCATCAACTAGAGAGCCACTTTCACGCAAATAATTTATTTCACAGTGAACAGTATGGCTTTACTAAGGGTCGCTCCACCGTTGATGCCGGTGTAACTTTGTTAAAGCATATTTTTAATGCTTGGGAAAACTCGAAGGATGCCATTGGTGTTTTTTGTGACCTATCAAAGGCCTTTGACTGTGTGGAACATAATACGTTTTTACTTAAATTGAAACTTTATGGTATTAGAGATACCGCACTCAATCTTGTTGCCAGCTACCTTAGTGATAGAATTCAGTATGTAGATGTTAATGGGAGTAGGTCTCTAGGTTTGCCAGTAGGAATGGGCGTTCCACAGGGCTCTATTCTCGGTCCATTTCTTTTTTTAATATATATTAATGATTTGCCGTTCTTTGTACAAAATTTATGTGATATTGTTTTGTTTGCCGACGATACGTCACTAATTTTTAAAGTTGATCGTAAATTAAGTAACTTTGATACCGTCAATAACACTCTTGCACAAGTATTAGATTGGTTTTCGACAAATAATTTGGTACTCAACTCAAGCAAAACCAAATGTGTTAAATTCTCTTTGCCTAATGTCAAAAGTGTTCCTACTAATATAATTTTAAATAAGGAAACAATTCAACTAGTCGAATCAACCGTATTCTTAGGTGTAACTTTAGATTGTAAGCTTCAGTGGGGCGCCCAAATATCCTGTCTCGCAGTAAAACTTAGTTCTGCAGCGTTTGCAGTTAGAAAAGTTAGGGAATTCACAGATATAGATACTGCTAGACTAGTTTACTTTAGTTATTTTCACAGCGTAATGTCTTACGGAATAATGTTATGGGGTACAGCTGCTGATATACAGACTATTTTTGTCATTCAAAAAAGGGCCATACGTGCAATTTATAAGTTAGGTGCTAGAGATTCTTTACGTAATAAATTTAAAGAAGTAGACATATTGACAGTTGCATCGCAATATATATATGCTAACTTAATGTACATTAAGAAAAACTTAATTCTATACCGCAAAAATAGTGATTTGCACAACGTGAACACAAGGAATAAGCATAAACTGGTGGGAACTAACTACCGTCTACATAAAGTTCAGAACTCATTTGCGGGGATTGGTATACGATTTTTCAACAAATTGCCTCTTGAAATAATGAATTTACCCATGCACAAATACAAACGGACAATTAGGAACTTTCTCTTACAAAGGGGTTATTACACTATTAAGGAATTTTTAAATGATAAGACACCCTGGGGATAGGCTTAGGCTTGTTTAACTCACGATTATTTTATTTACATGTTAAGTGGAGGTGCCTCGTGAACACATGATTTTTGCAGGATTTGGATATTTTTATGATTTGTTGAATGTAGTTTAACATTATTTATCTCTGATCATATCATTGTTCACTTGTCACCTTCACAAAATTCTTTCTACATTTGCATTCCTTCACGTGTTCCACTAACTCATGTTAATAATAACGATCTGGAAAATGGAGGTAATTGGCGGTCATGGTCAGTATACCAATAGATTGTTTCTTACTGCTGGTTCGTATACCGTTGTCGTCATGCTCACTAAAATGTCATTTCTTGTGGTGGCGTCGTGTGTCGGGTCATCCCTTTCCCTCTAATATGGCGAGAGGGATGATGGCTGGCACATGCGTCATACTCGTGAACGGGTGCTACTTGCGATGACGGTCTTGCGGGCTGGTATTAGATTTTAATATTTAACTGCATCATTTCCATCATGGTTCTGATCACTTTCGCGGATTGCCTGCATTATTAGGTATATATAATGTAAGTGGATGCTCCTGTTTCACCATGTCTATTCTGAGAAGGCTAACCAAAAGTATTATGCTTGAGTATTATGATGTACAGTAAATATATACAAGTGATATAGAAGGTGTAACAGTTGCAGCACCTTACAAAATGTAAATTGTGTATTATGCAAAACCTGGCGATGAAAAAGAGTGACCGTGAGTTTTATTGCCCGTTCTTTCTCATGGTTCTACCTATTGCTTTGCGAACGTGGCAGTAAATGTAAATGTAGAAGCATACAGTAATAATGTTTTAAATTTGAGTATAAGTAATTATTTTATAAATTTATTATTTTGACGTTCATAAGCGTCACATTGTGACCCAAATGAATAAAGGATTTTGAATTTTGAATTTTGAATTTTGAATTCACTTGCTCCACTCGCTGTCCATCGATCATAACATTACAAGCCGTAAAATATTTGGCCAAACAATATTCGGCGAAAAGGCAGGATCCCCAAAATAGGGTATGAGCTACCTTTTTTGCCCTATTAACCGAAGGGGCAAAGCCGCGGGCCGAAACTAGTAGTATAATAACATACCTTTAAATAAGCCCTAAAACGTAAACTTAAATCAATTTATTTACGAAATAAATCATTTGTACCGCGTTTTTACGATTCACTCTCAGGTGTGTAAAATTTTATGTCCAAATATACAATACTAGCTTTTAGTACGGTTTTGTTTCTATATATGCTGTATGAGGAAAGCTTTTTTATATATGAGAAGCCTTTTATAGATTGGGTATTTTGCTACCACCGTCTTGAAGCCGTATTATAACTTAGCTGGTAAGAAATTGGATCAAAATTCAATACTAGTGCTTATATACCATGACCTGTTTGGTGGCAGTTTAAACCTCGTATCACCTGTTTAAACAAGTTTAGACCAAACAACTTCTTAGGGAGATTATTTTTTGGACTAATATGAATAACTTTATATCTGATCTCAAAGCCACGCCATTGCATAAAATTGTTGACCTTTTTATAAATATGATACTTTTATGAGAAACACTTTAAGGGTCGGTACATATCTGACAGAAAATGCGTCGAGCGTTACATCGGTTGCGTCTATTCCGTCAAATGCGTCGGTACATATCTGACGGAAAATGTCTGTGATAATTTTACTTTTACAATTTAATACGAAATAAGTTGGAAAGGACAACAGTGCACGCCGAGAATATGAACCAGATAGTTGTATAGTCCGCTTTTGCATAGCCGTCTATTAAATATCTCCACTGGATTATCGCTGCCGCTAATATATATATTATCGCAACAATATTGGTGACCCAAATATCACTCAATATAACAGTCAAAATCTGTTAACACCGCCATTTCTTATAAAGACCTGTTAATGTCACAATATTATCATGACGAACAAACAGTAAAACAGACATTTCCTTGTTATTGAGTGAAGGCATGATGGTCGTCGATGTTTATGTGTTCCCGTTCGATGCCTGTCGTTACCTGTTCCGCGTATTACCGAGTATTCGGTTTTAAGGGACTGTGTTACATTTCTGCAACTATGTAGTTTGGTAGGTTCGTTTCAGATTTTAGAGATTTTATTGAAGGGATTTAGGAAACGTTGATAATATGATTAAAGGAATCAAGCAGCTTTTTGAAGACACGAACATACTGATACGAAGAGGGTATTTGGTTAAAAGCCATATTTTGGTTTATTGAATTGTCGGAACCGAGTAAAGGGGTGTTGTATAGTAATAACAGCTTGCTCTGGGTCTGTAAGAGCACATTGAGTCGTCTTTTGCTCCTAAAGAAGTTATGGTTGATATTCATTGCCTGATACATATAAAAAAATTGCCACTAGCTATAAAAAAGTCAACATTAATCTAGTTGAAATGAAATGAAATTATTTTTTGAAATGAAATGAAATGAAATAAAATGAATGAAATGAAATTATTTTTATTTGCAACTCCTATGCAGTAGTAACAACATATAGTGAACAAAGGAAAAAATAACAATAAACAGTTTTTGGATCGCAAATAGGGAACCTGCGTCAGTATAAATTGCAGAATCAGGTGAGACTGCAAAACTGATCTTCCCGCAGGACCTACTTCCATACATTCAATCTCTTAAAACTAGTTATAATTAATTATAATTAGTACCTACAATATGAATTAATACATAAATATCAAATAAATATACATACATAAATTAAATAATCCTAATAAAAACATAATTATACAGAATATAAACTTCTTATAAATAATTCATTCATCAATATTTCTCTTCTCCTGGCAAAACTTTCATATTATGGGTGTGACTCAGCAACAGTGAAATGGTTCCACAGTAACCTGACTGACAGATCTCAATTTGTCCAACTGGATAACAACAGGGATGGTACTACGGCTTACTCCTCTTGTTGTCAGGTGACTCGGGGCGTCCCTCAGGGATCAGTACTCGGCCCTCTCCTCTTCATTTTATACTGCGCCGATGTTACCAACCATATACATAACACCAAGTTCCATATGTATGCTGATGATCTCCAAATATACACCTCCTTTCGTCCAGATGATTGCAATGAGGCTGTGATTAAAGTGAATACTGATTTAGAGAGGATAGCTGACTGGGCAAAAAACAATTCACTAGTGCTTAATCCAAACAAATCAAAGTATATTATATTTGGCCCTTAAGAATGCATTCATAAAATACACTATAATTACAAAATACACTGTAAATACTAATTATAATTAATTATAATTAGTACCTACAATATGAATTAACACATAAATATCAAATAAATATACATACATAAATTAAATAATCCTAATAAAAACATAATTATACAGAATATAAACTTCTTATAAATAATTCTCAGAAATCACAATAGCAATAAATGGATAACTTTTTTTTTTGCGTTTACGAACGCTTTACAATCACGTCATGTCACACTTGACAGATGGTGTGTTCGGTCGACCATTACTCAAAGTTGTGATTGTTATCTTTGTGCCAATATTAAAAACTAATGTGTAACACAGACTATATGGATACTACATGTATAAGATACATTCTGCTTACATATTGTACTACAGATGATGAAAATGTTTGTGTTCATTGTATAATATCTATGATAATGTTTGTCTTTGTAATAATAATTGCTTATATTTAGTTTGGAATGTGTGTACTGTTTTCAGGCCACGCAGAGGAGGAGGAAAATCATTCCAACATTTCGTTGAAGCAAATCGGAATCCACCTCTGAATGAAGAAGTACGGTGCTTCAAGGTGACCATAAGATCTGATGAGGCCCTTGTATTATATGTATTGACCTCTCGCGACCATGTCAACTTCTCATAGAGGTAAGCTGCTTTTTTATATAAAACTATACCAAAAAGCAATGTTGCCAAATGAAGGTGTCTACGTGTAGTCATCTTCATTAGGTTCCCTTTGTTCAAAAATGGAGTGACATGTGTGCGCGGTGGGATTTTATAACAAAACCTAGCACATGCGTTTTGTACTCGCTGTATTAATTTTTGTGTTCGTTTTAATATGCATGCTCCAAATACAGTGTCTGCATAATTTAGTTTGGACAAAACCAGCGATTAACAGAGTTGTATGCGCACATCTGTGCTGAGGTGATCCCGAATGCGGTATAGCAACTTGAGACGGTAAAAACAGTTTTTTACAGATTCAAGAACATGCGTCTCAAAATGCAATTGTCCATCCATGATCAAACCCAAATTACGCGCTTCGCTAACTTGCTGTATGGGACTACCATCCACCATTACTACTGGCTTGTGGGCCTGTATTTTATGAATGCATTCTTAAGAGCCAAATATAATATACTTTGATTTGTTTGGATTAAGCACTAGTGAGTTGTTTTTTGCCCAGTCAGCTATCCTCTCTAAATCAGTATTCACTTTAATTACAGCCTCATTCAGAAAGGAGGTGTATATTTGGAGATCATCAGCATACATATGGAACTTGGTGTTATGTATATGGTTGGTAACATCGGCGCAGTATAAAATGAAGAGGAGAGGGCCGAGTACTGATCCCTGAGGGACGCCCCGAGTCACCTGACAACAAGAGGAGTAAGCCGTAGTACCATCCCTGTTGTTATCCAGTTGGACAAATTGAGATCTGTCAGTCAGGTAACTGTGGAACCATTTCACTGTTGCTGAGTCACACCCATAATATGAAAGTTTTGCCAGGAGAAGAGAAATATTGATTGTTTCGAAGGCGCGCGAAAAATCTAGCAGTGTGAGCAAAGTCCCCATGCCCTGGTCCCTAGCCTCCAGTATATCATCAACCACATCAAGGAGAGTGGTGATTGTGCTGTGTCCCTGGTGAAATCCCGACTGCTTCTTCGGTATTATATTATAATTCTCAAGATACTTCCTTAACTGACTGCTTACCACCTTTTCCAGTACCTTTGATAAGCAAGGAAGCAAACTGATGGGTCTTACGTCCTTGGTAGCCGTTTTCCATACTTCAGGAAAGGTAGAAGAAGTGATCGATTTGTTGATGATTTCTGTGATATATGGTAGACTATGTGGAAGAGTCATCATCAGCATGTCCAGTGAAATGTTATCTATACCGAGGGCATTTGATTTAAGACTTTTAATATAATAAATAATAAATATTTATTCAAGTAACACAGACTCATAGGTTAGTAACAATGTTTGCTTAAAACTATGTTAGTAATATAAAAAAAAATCATAGCACATAATATTAAAAGGTTTCCACCGATGAGGAGGAAACCCTGCAACAATTATTTATGTATATGCAGTCAAGCCTGTTCGCTATCATTCTAAGGATACTGTTAGAGCTGCCCCGCACGCGGCGGACCAAGGATGCGCACCTCTTCCTCATCGTTGCATAAAAGCAATCGACTCTGGCTTCGGCGAACATCCCCGATGCACTACAGAAACGGGACAACCCCATCAGCATCCTGAATGCATTGTTATATTGAACGCGAAGGGCGCTGTAAGCTCGCTTTGTATAGTGAGACCAAAGGCTGCACGTGTAAAACGACGTGCAGAAGGCACGAAACAGAGTAATTTTGACATCTGCTGAACAACGTGCAAACCTTCGAGCAATCATATTAGCTCTTACCGACAGCGCCCTTCGCTCTCGTTCAATATCATCCTCGTCTCTGAGACTACAAACAAGCAGGTGCCCCAGATATTTAAAACTTTTTAATGTACAAGTGAACTAGTTCTTCACTAACAGGCTCAAGACTGAAGGAGTGTGAGTGGAACCTCTCAGTCTCAAAGTAAATCAGATCAGATAGTAGGACTGTATCATTACCAGGAATGTTTAAAAAATGTCTGTTGAGATCCTCTGGATCATTAAACGTAAATGGCAAATCATGTACTTTTGGTTTGCCGATTTTAATTGTAGATTTTAGATTGTACCATAACTTCTTTGGGTTTCTGATATGACTGTTTACATAAGTCTCGAAGTAGGCTCTTTTTTCGCTTTCAATTGCATTTACTACAATTTTTTTTATGTCTTTATAACAAGTTTTGTGTATGGTAGATTTACTTAATTTATAGCGTACGTGATACTTGTTACGTAATTTTACCATTTCTTTTATTGTATATGTAATCCACGGTAGAGATCTATCTTTAATTAAAATACTGGTTGTTGGTGCATGTATATCAAATAGAGTTGTGATAAAGGTGTTAAATAATGATACCATGTCACTCACATTTTCCTGGACAGTTATATAAGCCTAATCAAATTTGTTGAGGTCAGCCTCAAAAACATTTGGCATTATGTGCATTAACGGCCTATAGTTGATCCACTGTGGGGTAGGCTTGTTAATTTTAATTTGCAATGTCACAGATATGATGGCATGATGACCTAATTCAGGTTTATGTTGGACTGAAATGTTGTTAATATGTGCATCAGTGCATACAACATCGATTAGGGTCTCACTGTGATCGGTGAAATGAGTTGGCTGCTGGATCACCTGATCAAGACTGATACTCTGTAAAAAATTTTTTAGTAAGATAGTATTGTTATCATTACTGATGAGCCAGTTTGAGTTAAAGTCGCCAAGAAGTACGGTTTTGTCGGCTTTATTAAATGATGTTAAGGAGTCAGTAATTGCATCCAGAAAGATGTTCATGTCTAGCCAAGGTGGTCTATATGCTGTACCAATGATCAAAATTTGCAAGTTAATCGTGAGTTTGAGCCACATTTGCTCGACATTCGGTGCGACTGGGTGTGCCATGGTTCGAACTTTGAGGTCACGACGCACATAGAAGCCAACGCCACCGCCCCGGCCTCCCCGCACATTCAAGGGTCGAGGTACGTGACGAAGGCGGTAGTTTGAAAGTGTCGGCGCAAGCCCATCCTCTCCTTCCCGTAGCCATGTTTCATTGATTGCCATGATGTCTACTGCTAGTTCATCCATGGCTAACAAGAATTCATCATGCCGTGTTCCCAATGAGCCGGCATTAAATAAACCCACCTTCAAGTATTTACCTCTTGTAATTTTTATAATTAAATATTTTTACTGTCCTGTATATACTTATTAATGTAACTTTTTTAAAGCCAAGATGTTCATATATTATTATACCATTTGTAGATTTAGTTTTGTAAATATTATGCTGTGTTATTATTATATGTAAGTAGTGTATGATTGTGATGCATTTATATACATACGCTGTGCAATATAGAAGCATTAATAAAATAAATATATGCTTATTAGTCAATCTTATATATAAATAAATAAATAATTTGTATAAATAATAAATATACATAGTGATAGTCATATTATAATAATTTAACCCATTATTGCAACCTGTATCCTTAGTTATGCTATTCTTACAATAAGACTTCCCGTCTTTACTAAATCTAAAACTTAATAATACTATTAATTTAAAAAAATAACTATGTGGAGCTAGAACTAAAAACCTGTTCAATGTCCGATTCTTTTTTAATCGAGCATACTTTGTCTCCAGGCTTGTTTCGTGCAAAGATACGGCCACGCTTGACCCATACGAACTTCCATCCTGAGCGCTGGCCGGCCTCGCGCGCCAACCGAAACAAGTGACGGTTCTCTTTGGTGAGCCGCTCGTTGATATACAAGCGCCTAGGCGCTCCTGGGGCCATGTCGGCCGACGTCACTCCTCGACGAACTCTGGCGCTTTGCAGCATTGCATCTCGCTTTGCTCGCGTCGTGAAGCGTACCGTTATGGGGCGTGGACGCTCCTTGGGGCTCGCAGCGTCCGTCGCCACGATATGCCGACCGCCAATCCGTTGCGCGCAATCTATATCATGTTCTTCAAGGCTCAACCCGATCTTCGCAGCTATCTCGATGTCGTTAGCCAGCAGCTGCTGGTCACGCTCGCGAAGGTCATGTCTGAGCTGAGCGATCACTTCGTCAACGTCTTCATTTTGAGGAGGTTGCTTCTGTTCAAGCTTACTGACCCTCTCTTCTAGAGTATCGACTTTTTGTTGTTATTTTATTATATTTACTTTCATGTCCGCTAGCTCGTCTCTAAATGCTTGCAGATCTCTGTTTACAGAACGTAAATGATCTCTGAAAATTTTAAGCTCTTCATTAATATCAAGTGTCAGCTCCTGGGTGAACTCGAACGATGAGTTCGTTGGCGAGTTGACGCTTAACGGGTCTTCAGGCTGCTTGCTGGCAGCCGGTAAGTCAGTCTTTTTCTTGCCTGTCTTAGACTTGATACAGCCCGGGCATTACCAGGATGGAGAAACGGTACCGGCAGGAGGCAGGGAAACACATCTTAGGTGAAAATATACGTCACAGTGGCGACATCTCGCAGACTCAGTCGGCGACAGAAAGCGACGACAACGCCCACAACTCCTTGACATGATTGTTTACTGATTGATTGTATTCTATGTAATTCGCAAGACAAGCCAAAGATGGCGCTTCTGTCACAATCTTAATTGATGGAAACAACACCGGTAATGTATCTAATAGATCAAACACGGACACAGAGATGGCGCTGTGCTTACTTCCGTGAAAAAGGCTTCTTTTAAGGCTCTCGCGGCATTTATCAGCGCGCGGGTTTTGAAATATTCAGTCACTAGCACCGCGCCAAGACCACATACACCAGCGATCACCAACACTGTCTGGAACCTCAGTTCAACTTTATATTTTATAGAGTAAGGGTAGTTTTTAAGTCCTTTAGATGTAAAGATTTAAGTTTAAATACAATTTAACTAACGAAATACACTGCAAACACTATCAGTCCTTAATTGTGTCACTGTCCACAACCTCACAACCGCAGTTTCACGAAACAACAACTCGTTTATTTTTAAAACAACAATAAGACGGAGCGTAATAGGTTTAACGAAAACAGTTTTGACGTATGTCCAAGAGACCAACAGACTGCTTTGCGCAGGGTCTCTGGTTTAAGGGCCTTATCATACTAGCGGTTTGGGAGCGGTTGCGGGGCGGAGCGGACGCGCAGCGAATGCGTCGCGAACACGCCGCGGCTGCGCAGCGAAGACGCCGCGGACGCGTGGCGAATACGTTACGTTTTCGTCGCGTGTTTGTAGCAAATTATCGACGTACAGTACATCCAGTAACTAAATGGATTCCGACGAGGAAACACTGCTGTTGGCTTTATTACTTTTACTCGTTGCACGACGCTTTTTACTCGTCGCGCGACGCTTTTGTTTAGTTGTGCGTCCGAGACGAATTCGTTGCGCATGCGCGGTGTGTTCACTGCGAGCCCGTAACTTATTCGTTGCGCGTCCGCTCCACCCCGCAACCGCTCCCAAACCGCTAGTACGATAAGGCTCTAAAAACCCCGCGCGCATAACTGCAAATGTTAATTATAATAGCTAAGTAGTCAGTGAAGGCAAACATCATGATGAAACCTGCGTGCGATTCAATGGAAACCTCTAAGAAAGAAGAGCGAAGTTACCAAATCCGCCATGACAGTAATTGGAAGTCGTGACGTGTACAATAAGTGAGGGTCGATTTTTCTGCTTCAGTGGTCTGACCGGAAAATTACTATCTTTCTACCCAACAATAATAAAGCAGCAATATCCGTATGGTTGCGTTTTGTTTGATGTAAGGTGAACTAGGAGCAAAAGTCAGTCAGTTTTTTCTCCGGTGACAACCTTTCGTCCCTAATTAATGGCTCCCTTAAGATCCGTACTCACATACAGTTTTACTCGATTGAATCAAGCTCGAAGGCTCGCTTAGAGAAAAATTACAGTGTATATCGTCATCAAAGTGTGAGTTTTGCAGTGCACACGTTGATTTTTACTCGTTATCGAGTATAACCGTGTGATAGTGCTAAGCATTAGATTTGCTGGCAAAGCCTTAGAGTTGTTTTTTTTGGTGATGGCATAGTTGCGCATTGCCAGATAATGGAGAAGTTGAGTTTGAAAAGCATTTCCATGTATTTTAATGTTCTCGTTGTGAGAATGCCTAACGTTGCGTTCAACGCTCACTTCGAGTATTAGCTGCAACATTTATTCGACGAAATGACGCAATGTTACACAAATTAAATAGTCATTAGTTTGCTACTTCAGGTGGTAACAAAAAGTATGAGGCTTGAGGTAAGGTTCGCAAAACGTTGTGTTGCTTAGTTACTAATTGTTTTCCTTGCACAACTTAGAATGTATCTTTGGTGACTGCACGAGTGGCGTGGTGGTTTAAGTGACGATCTTGCCGTCCAGCTCTGGGTCGAGTGCTCTGGAATAGATCAATAGATGCCTACACAAGACATTGGATTGTGTGACCCACACATTTTGTTTCCAGTCAGGGTGTATTTTGAGTCCTTTGGTGAATGTTTCTCAAGGGTTATCGATATGGCATTTTCTTTTGGTCCGTGTGGTGACGGATTAAGGATACGGATTGTCACCACCCCATATAATCCCATGGATGTCGTAACAGCCGACAGAGGGAGCATATTATGCATAGAACAGCTCTGTAAGAGAAGGAAAACTTGATACAAACCCTATGCCAACCCGTTTGGCCAGCGTGGTATAGTAGGCCAATTTCTCCTTTCAAAGGAGAGGCCTAGTCCAGCAGTGGACTGTTAAAGGCTGATGATGATGATTTTCTTTAAAAATATTAAGAAAGGTCTTCACAGTTCAATAATAGCCAACTACATGGCAACCACCGATGTACATGGCTAGAATTGTAACTTTCCTATGCGTCCTCTATTTCACTAAAAGCATGGTGATTGTACTTTATGGGCATTCGTTTCTTTGCCTGTCGAGACCGAACTCCAGCCACGGCTGATACGAAAAATGTTCTTTATATACAGCTTCGAAACTCTCTGGCAAAGGTAGTTTATTTCAGCCTGACATTGCCTCAAACTCAACAAGTTATGGTGACAAAGTTGTGCTATAAAACCGGCTTTTTGTGCAATCTTGCTGAATTGAGAGTGTTGCATGAACGACGTAATGATTTAAGCGGTCGTTTTGTCGTTTATCATTGTGTCGAGTGTTGTGGGTTTGATCTCCACCTACAAAAAAGCTTTGAATGATTCATAAACTACTGTTTGCAGTCTGGGTATGATTTTTTTTTTATAGAAATGTCTCTGTGGTCCACTGGATACCGGATGCGTCTGCGAATGGGAGCTCCCAGGCCCGATTGCCGGGTCGGGCAAAAGTGTTACTGGGTTTTTCAGAATTCTCGTAACGGCAATAGACTCGTCCCCTATTACGTGGAACCTAAAATCATGGCGGAATGTGGGTGTAATTACACCTCTGCCTACCCCTTAAGAGATACCGGCGTGAGTGTATAAAAAAAATGCTAACTTAAGCACTCGGAACAACCGAGTGTTTAATCCCAATATAAACACAATACCCAATATAAACAATGTATTTATGACTATGTCCTAGTCTCATATTCGATAGGTACCATTTTAAATTATATTAAAATAATATTCGACCACATGCACTCAACATACAGAAACCGAGAACATAGAAACACCAAGACCAAGACAAACATCCATATTCAAGCACTCAAATGTTTAACTAGAGCGGAAATTGAACCTGTGACCTGTGCCATAGCAGTCGCTTACAATCCCGCTACGCCACCGTGGTCATCAAATATACATTTTGTTTAGGTGATAAAGAGATTGGCCATGCCTAAGCATATTCAGGCAACTATTAAAAAATATATTATATTGCCATAAACCAGCTACTATTCTGTCAGTCAAACATTTAGATATGCAGAGAATGAGAATAGAAAGCGAAAAGAAGACGCGCAACACTGACTTATAGAAGTGATTTGCTTATTTATAAACTTAATTTTTGTTTAGCAAACGGTGAAAGAAAAAATCGAGAGATTACCTGCAAGTTTGAAAAAATATTTCGCGCTCAAGAAATAAATCTAAGCCACGGGAGACCTGTATACATTCAATCAAAGACATATAGAATACCGGAGGCTACACACAAATAAACAAAATATGTACCATAACACTGGCGATTAAAAACAGTGGCCACGAGTTTTATTGCCCGTTCTTTCTCGTGGTTCTACCTATTGTTTTGCGAACGAGGCAGTAAATGTAAATGTAGAAGCATTAAGTAATTTACTTTCAAAATTTGACGTTCATAAGCGTCACCTTGTGACCTAGATGAATAAATTATTTTTGACTTTTGAGCCAGACTCTAAACAAAAATTTATGGATTAGAAGAGTGCTGTCTCGTCTGAAAATCAAACTCACCACACTTTACGTTGTGCTAAAAGTGGAGTCGTGTCCTTATATTAAGACTAGACTTCGACCGCGATGTACGTCGGCTCCCCCTGCGCACTGCTTAGCGCGCGGCTTCTCTCGCGTTGAAATCGCGTTAAAATGTAGCTTATGTCAATTTGCCTACATATTCCATAGAAAATTGGCATTTCATAACATTACTCCGTTACGACTTAAATGAAGGACAAAAAAACATAAATTCGTATTAACAAATTTTGCGTGAGAGCCATGAACATAATATTACGTCTTTTTGACGTAATGTTATGTTATAAATTCATGCCTCCCAATTGACTGACCTAGGTACTATGTATTGTCCCTCATCAAAGTCAATAAGTACTCGTAGATATTATATTGAACGTTTCATGGTAAGATTTCGACTCAAACCAATCGTTGTATTATGAGTTAAATTATTAGTCCAGTGTTTGGTTGTTATTTAAATATATTGAATAGTATGTATTTTACTAAACTAAAACACTTATAAATACTGCATAGGTTATCATAGTTTAGGCTCTACTTTATAGTTTGTGGTCGGTATCAGGTAAATTCCATGATATTATTCTCCTTCCCGCAGTTACGTCCTTACCTTATAACATAACATAACATAACTTCATGCCTTTTATCCCCGAAGAGGTAGGCAGAGGTGTATTACACACCCACTTTTCGCCTGTTATGTTTCGGTCCCAATGTAATAGGGGGCGAGCCTCTTGCCATCTACCGGGCACATTATATTTTTATATAAAATTAATCATTTCATAAAATTTACTAATTCCGTTGCTTCATGGGTCCCGTGGATTTCAGCTTCTTATGTCCAGTAGTTTGGGCTGTGCGTCGATCAGTTAGGCAGTCAGGAACGCAATAGTTTTATTTATTTACTAGAGGACGCCAGCAGCTACGCCAGCATTTTTTTTAAATTTACCCGTTTTGGCCGATCCCGTGGGAATTTCGGGAAATCCCTTCTTAGTGCACCCCTACGGTCCCCAAGGAACATACATGCCAAATTTCAGCTTCCTGCGCCAAATAGTTTCGGCTGTAGTGTGTCTGTCAGTCAGTCAGTAACGCAAGGATTTTATATATTAAGATTATGGCTGTCATGATATTTTTTGATAATTTCGATATGCGTCGGTAACCATGAATTTACTGCCACTAGAGTTAACTTTGAAATGTGCCAATGTTACAGGCTTGGATGCAAACAGTATACCACTAGGATGATGATGATAATAGCAGCAGTTAAAGCCTTTTTTTCTCTTTTTTATTCTCTGTGGAAATGCACGTATGTGGGACTTGACCCTTCCTCTGCGTCCCCACCGCGACGCAACAATGGTGCGCCCCCCTTTGGTCGCGGGAGATAGGGCGCGCGGCAACGCAACACCGACACGCCTCTCCTCCCGCGACCGCGCCCGACTGCGAGGGACAGACAGAACTGTCCCCCGCAACCACACCTCTGGACGCATCCTGCGCAGGCCCCTTCCAAGCCCACGCGGAGCGTCCACTCCTGGGATCTCTCTTAGCTTCACCGCGGGTGTCCAAGCTACAGTTACTAAACCCCCCAAAACGACAAAATGGAGATCCCACAGAGGGGGGAGCAGTCTTAGCCTGGTGGACATACCAGCCGACTGCCATGCGGAGGGTATCGGGTTCTCGAATGTTTGCAATTATGTGCATATTAAGTTGTTAATTATCGCTTAGCCCATGTCTCGGAGAGCACCTTAAACCATCGGTCCCGACTGTCACGACGATCAGAAGTAACGGGGAGTCAGTACCCTCAAATAAACTGATACTGGCCTAAACCACGGCAAGTCACTATCCCTTTGGGTTATGGAGGTCAAATGGCAGTCACTCTGTGGAAAAGCTGATATTATGTGGTATCTAGTTTAACCCTAGAATACTAATCATCGCCTGAGAGGCCGCGTTCAGTTGATTTTTTAAGAATATATTTAAATTACGTCTATGTATCGCGGCGTGCGTTCGTGCTAATATAGTGCACCCCACAACACGGTGGAGAGTGGTCATGGGTTCAGCGGGGAATACTCAGGTATTGAGTTATTGACCACACGTTCGCCTGGGAGGCGATCATTAGTATTAACGGTAAGTTTTTTACTTATGTTGTTTTTTAGTTTTTTGCAATTATCTCTTTATTTATTTGTAACAATAAATTTGATTTAAATGAGAATTGATCATTTTGTTTCATAGATGAATCTTGACTAGAACCGGATAACAAACTACTTGGAAAAGGAAGATTCGGACAGTGAAACTGAGGATTACGATACAGACGACAGTGTGGCTGATCCTACTCTCTTACCCTCGTGCCTCTATGGATGGTCTCCAAAATATTGCTCTGAACAATCTTAATATACCTTCTGAAACATCTCAAATACAAGCAAGCACAATAAACGAGTTAGAAGCTGCTTTACAAACCCGATCTCGATCTCCAAACTGCTGTAATTGTGATAGAAAAATATA
Source organism: Euclidia mi (assembly GCA_944739405.2). NCBI lineage: Eukaryota > Metazoa > Arthropoda > Insecta > Lepidoptera > Erebidae > Euclidia > Euclidia mi. The sequence goes on along the minus strand of OX123206.2, from coordinate 10,124,218 downwards.
GGCTAATTTTAATTTACTCTCAAGCCAAATATCTTATAATTAGAATGGTATTTTTACTTTCATGTGATATAACACTTTAACAATACTCAATGTAGATAATAAGTTAGAAGCTAATTGTGTATTTTTATTTTTTATTATAAATTTTCAAAAGACTGTTCGAACAAGGGTAATGTTAGATTTAAGGTTGATTTTAAGACTGAAATTATAATTTTAAGGAAAATGTGATATTAAATTAAAAGAAACGAGGTCTTTCTTCATTATTTTGTTACATTAAATACAAATTTTAGTAGGAAAACCTTTGTAAAATCTTGTACCATTTATGAAGTAGCCTCCCAAGCGATCATTAGTATTAAACAGTAAAAAAATAAGATTAGTACTCTAGGGTTAACTAGTAAGCGGACCCCGAGCCTCAAGGCATGTAAGTTTTCGATGCAACCAGGATAACGTTAACGAACGACGATGATGATGATGATGATGCTTATATTTAGTTGCGTTGTGTAGCGACAGACGCCAAAATATAAAGTATATACTTCAGTGCTACACCCAAAATTATTCTGTACCACAACACAAGTATTAGAGTCGCTGTATAATTCTCCCTAATCCCTGAATAGTTTCAATCAAACAAACTTATCCTAGACCACAACGCTAGGTAATTCACCTCACGAAACTGTTTCAATTAGACTGCAAGAAAGAGACGACAACAACTAATTAGTATATAAGAAAAAGACGACCTGCGTTTTCTAATTCACACCCTCTAGTGAAACGTAATTTGTATGCTAACACTGAAGTTATTGCGAGGCTTTGTAGGGTGGCGATATGTGTGTCTTAACTTAAGACTGTTTAGAAGAATCCGTCTACATAAAATTCTTGCGTTACTGACTGACTAACAGACCCTGATTTAGAGCCTTGCTAATTTTAGCATGAATTGACCGGCTCGACCGGGGAAGTACTACCCTCTCACAGAAAATCGACGTAAAGTAACAGTACCTAAACTGTTGCATTTCGTCCGGTGAGTGAGAGTGCCAGAGGCCCTATCCCCTATTCCTTCTCCCTCATCCCACTCCTTATCCTATCCCTTTTCCCGACCCCAAGGAGCGGCAATGCACTTATGACTCCTGTGGTGTTGCTTGTGTCCATTGGCGGCGGTAATTGCTAACCATCAGGCGATCCGTCTGCTCGTTTGCCACCTATTACAATAAAAAAAAAATTTTGACTTCTATTATTTGAAAACATCATACAAGTTAATTTGACGAATATAAGGCATATCAATGTATACCTGTAGTTTCGCCGACGGATGGATGGGTGTACATCAGTCGTGGTCATGGATGCAATAACCATCTTAGATGAAAACCCGTTTTAGAACTTGAATTAAATGAAAAATAATTTAACTAACTGCACTTATGGCATAATGGATTAAGCGCCTACATCACTGTTCCTCACTGCACCGAGTATTATGGGTGCGAAACCCACACGAAACAACACTTTGTGGGATCCACAATTTGTGGTTTTGCTTATGCCGATGTGTGAATGGTTGAATTAAAAAAAGAAGAAATAGGAACTTAAACATGTCCTATCCTAAATTAAATAGTATGGTTGTTTCGGCGATACACCGAAACCGATTAGGTTCTAGGCGACTTGGGAAGGATTAATGGAATGGACTGTATTCAAAGGATAGCGGGTTTTAGCCGCCTAGGGTGAGAATAGGGAATGCGGGAAGAGGTGGTTGTGAGTGGGTATAGGATATTTCAAGGATGGAGGGCACTTACCTTATACAGCAATCTTCTTCGTTTCCGAAGGGCAGTCTCCTGGTGGTTTCGTGATGCAGCTGCTTGTTTTCACTTCACTACACAGTCACTTCCACTTGCGAGCGGTTTTATAAGCGGTAATAACTTATACGGGAGCGGCGCGGTGATGCGGTGTAGCGGACGCGTATCGCGAATCGAATGTTCTTGAAAGTTCTGGACTGTCACTCGCGTCGACGATCGCAGCGACCAATCCGCGAAAGGCAGTGCCTCTTCCAGGGAGTGGGATAGAGAGGGACGGAAATACAGTATCGCTCGCACTTGTACGTGGAACGATTGATGTTGATGCGATTAGTTATAGATAGGAAGGTAGATGGCGCTACCATATCCCCCCGGCCCTAAAGGGTTGCCTTTAAAAAAAATAGAATTTAACTTAGCTATGTTGGGTGTACTACCGCATAACCCCTCAATAGGCTAAGACAGCGATATGACAATAAAATTAATCTAAATTAACTTGAGCGAAAACTACAAACGCAATAATAGGGAAAACTTCTAACTAAATACTTAAACTAAGAGGTAGGTCCCCGTCCAACTTCAGGCTAGATCTCACTGAGTTGGAAGCGGACGCGAGTTGATCAGTGCCTCGACTTGTGCAAGGACAGTTAAAGGCTCTTCGCAAGAGAGGATCTGTTGACCTATAACTTTGAAGAGATGCGTTTTAATTACTTTGACCATGCTTGACCAACATCCACCGAAATGTGGTGATGCTGTTGGAATAAACTTCCAGTCAATATGATCTATGGAACGTTCTTCCTGAAGACGAGTACGATAACCCACGACGTGATTGAAACAAGTAGCGGGAACAAGTTCAATCAATTTACTAACGCGGTTGGCGACAAAAGTCTGCCAGCGGTGAGGAGAAGAATAAATCCAAGCGAGCACTACCTTGGAGTCGGAAAATGCGTATATTTATTAATAGAGTAGTAAGGGCAAAACTGTGTCTTGAACCTTGCGGAGCAACTGAGACAGCAGAAGGGCCGCGCACAACTCCAGTCTCGCAACCGAAATGGTTTTAACAGGCGAGACCTTAGACTTGGCACAAACTAACTGCACCGAGTAGTTAGAACCAATGCGAACTTGCAGATATACGACTCCGCCGTAAGCACGCTCGCGGGCGTCAGCGAAACCTGTTAAGTTGATGGTACATCCATCTACCAACCCAAGATGACGCGGAATAGTAATTTGATTGAGCGCGGTAAGCTCAATACAAAACTGGCCCCAAGCGGCGACAATATGGTCAGGGGGTGTTTCATCCCACTCACACTTTGATAGCCAAAGCTCTTTGATCAAGAGCTTGCCGTACAAAATTGTGGGAGCCACAAAACCCATTATGTCCCATAGTCGAGCCACTGTGGACAGCATAGTGCGTTTGGTGCACTTATCATCTGGTGGTGAGACGTCAAACCGAAAACTATCACAGGATTTGTCCCAGCGTAAGCCGAGAACTTTATGCGGTACAGACTTCTCAAACTCAATGTCTGCAGAAGCTTTATGAGAATCTGGTATGCGTACGAGAACCTCCTTAGAGTTGCTTGTCCATTTGACAAGATCAAACTGGCCTCGCTTGAAAAGCTGAATAAGCTCTTCACAAAGCGACATTGTTAGCTGAGCGGGTATGACACTACAGGCAAGGTCATCCATATACAAAGCGGAAGTGTAGTATAGTATAGTGTAGCGTAGCGTAGCTTAGCATAGCATAGCGTAGCATAGCATAGCATAGCATAGCATAGCGTAGCATAGCGTAGCATAGCGTAGCATAGCGTAGCATAGCGTAGCATAGCGTAGCATAGCGTAGCATAGCGTAGCATAGCGTAGCATAGCGTAGCATAGCGTAGCATAGCGTAGCATAGCGTAGCATAGCGTAGCATAGCGTAGCATAGCGTAGCATAGCGTAGCATAGCGTAGCATAGCGTAGCATAGCGTAGCATAGCGTAGCATAGCGTAGCATAGCGTAGCATAGCGTAGCATAGCGTAGCATAGCGTAGCATAGCGTAGCATAGCGTAGCATAGCGTAGCATAGCGTAGCATAGCGTAGCATAGCGTAGCATAGCGTAGCATAGCGTAGCATAGCGTAGCATAGCGTAGCATAGCGTAGCATAGCGTAGCATAGCGTAGCATAGCGTAGCATAGCGTAGCATAGCGTAGCATAGCGTAGCATAGCGTAGCATAGCGTAGCATAGCGTAGCATAGCGTAGCATAGCGTAGCATAGCTAATTAGTGCTTTATCTTGCACACAGTTTTAGCACCCACCTTGATCTCATGAAGAGCAGAACAACAACAAGACGTAATACAATGAGAAGTATGTAACGTAGGTACGGTACCCATAATCACATACCCAAGTACCGTCTCAATAGCGGGCGGTAAATCATATCGCTCACTACGTTCTATTTTAGTTAGTAGCAAGTGCGGAAATATTGAAGCTCCGATCAAAAGATCAATGCCTGCCGGATTCGCAAACTCCGCGTCGGCTAGCGGCAATGACTCGAGATGAGTGAGTGATGCTACGTCTACATTAGCGTTCGGCAATGCGTCCGTGATACTCTCCACGATAAGCGAAGAAATGTTAAAATTAATATTCCTATCAAAACGCGAATGTATTTTAATATCTACGGAACCCCTGCAATGCTTTTCTGATCCGCCTATCCCTTTGACGGTTGAGTTAGTATTTTTAAAGTTATTCCATAATCCGAGGCGTTTGAAGCATTCCGATGTTATGAGATTGGTCTGAGATGCGCTATCTAGCAGACAACGTACCATGTGCGGCGACCCATTAACATCATATACGATAACTTGCGCTGTCGCTAACAGAACAGTCTTAGACGTCATACACTGCGTTTTGGCCCTGCGCGGATCATTATAGATGCGCGAGTGCCGTCCTCGCGTGAGCGTCGCCCGCGCAATGGACGTCTTGACTTGATGGCACGGGCTGTTTCCGCAACTCCACGTCTTGGCGTGTATTTTGCGTGCGGGTGGGAATGGTGTCGTCACTCGAGCCACCCCAGCTCTTCGAGGAAGGCCAGCAGACTCTTGATGTGGCCCACGGCCTCCCTCAGGGTGCTGTATCTGCTCAGGTACTGCTGCCTGTACTGTGCAACCTCAGGGCAGTCGAGGAGCAGGTGGGCTGCCGTCTCGTCTGCTGCCATACAGGCCCTGCACAGCGGGCTGTCGGTGATACCTATAGTAAATAGGTGTTTATTAAAGAATCCGTGTCCTGTGTAGGCGGCCGTGACTGTCCGTAGTTGTTGTTTGGACAGCCGGAGGATTTGTTTAGCTATCTTACCGTCTACTGCGGGAAGAGCCTCCTTGGCCTGCCTACATGTTTCAATACCAATCCAGGACTGGTTGTGTTTGGTCCTGGTCCTATTTCTTACCAGGTTGCGATAAAAACCAGAAGGTAGGGGAATAATGGGCTCGGGTCCCACCACCTCTAAAGTGGCCCCTCTTCTGGCAAGTACGTCGGCTGCGTCATTCCCTCTTGAGCCACTGTGGCCCTTAATCCATTGCAGTGTTAATTTGTTTAGTTTACCTACCTCTGTTAGTTTCTGGTGGCATTCAAGCGTGAGCGCCGAGGTGACAGTATGGCTTTTGAGGGCTGAGAGGACAGCCTTACTATCTGAGAGGATCCTAATGGACCGTTCCCTTACCTCACGTGCCATGATTGCTGTGGCAGCTAGGATTATGCCAAAACATTCGGCCTGGTAGACCGTGTTGTAGGCTCCCAGCGGTGCTGCGATGTTGATGTTTAGGTCCTCGGAGAATACTCCTGAACCCGTACCTGTATCTGTTTTAGACCCATCTGTGAAGATCGTGAGCTCGTTGTGGTTAACTGCTCCTTCGTGTATGTCCTCGTACAGTTGGATTTTGTATTTCTTGTCGAAAACAAATTGTTTCGGTATACGGTCGCCAATGGCTTGTGTAATAGGAACTTCTTTAAAGAGTGTATTTAAGTTGTTAGTGTGCGGCGTGTTGGTGTCTTTCCAGAGCTTCAGGGCTCTTAGCCGGACTGCCGACATCGTTGCTTCCTGTTGTATGAACAGGTGCAATGGAGGCAGGTCCAGCAACACTTCAAGTGCCGCTGTTGGCGTTGTTTTCATACAGCCCGTGGCCGCTAGGCATGCAAGTCTTTGAAGCTTCTGAAGCTTGTTGGCGGCCGTTATTAGGTTGGTCCGAGGCCACCACACTACTGCGCCGTAGCTTACCATCGGACGTATTATTGTCTTATAGAGCCATAAGACAATTTTGGGGGATAGGCCCCATCGTTTACCTATCATCTTCTTGCACTGCCAGAAGATGATGCTGGCTTTATTGAGCTTATTTTCCATGTGGCTGTTCCATGTCAATTTGCTGTCGAGAGTGACGCCCAGGTACTTGACCTCGGTAGACAGCTTAAGCTCTGTATCAAATAGCCTGGGCAATCGGTAAGTACCCAGCGCGCGCTTGTGTGTGAACATAACTAGTTCGGTCTTGGTCGGGTTTACAGATAATTCGTACTCATTACACCACCACTCTACTATGCGTAGGGCTTGTTGGGTTAGGTCGTACACTGTACTGGTTACCTTACCTGAGGTGAGTATTATATACCTGAGGTTAGATCATCTGCATAACCTATTGTAAAGAAGTATCTCGCGTTGAGTTTGTCTATGAGTTCATTGATGACTAAGTTCCACAATAGCGGGGAGAGTACACCTCCCTGCGGGCACCCTTTAGTTATCAAGGCTGTCTGAGTGTCGCCTTGCAGGCGCACTACCCTTTTGCTGAGCATGTTTTGGATCCACTGTATGAGCATCTGGTCCACACCATGCCTGGCTAGGGCGTTGCTTATGCTGGAAAAGTTTGTCTTGTCGAAGGCTCCTTCTATGTCGATGAAGGTGCCCAGGCAGATGCTTTTTTGTTGTATAGCAGCTTCTATCTGGTTCACGACCTGATGTAAGGCCGATTCCGTCGATTTCCCTGAGCTGTATGCATGTTGGTTGGCATGTAAGGGTAGGTGCTTAAGAGCCCCACTTCTTAGTTCCCTCTCGCAAAGCCTTTCCAAGGCTTTAAGCATGAAGGAGGTGAGGCTTATTGGTCTAAAGGACTTTGCATGGGTATAGTCTGTTTTGCCTGGTTTTGGTATGAAGATTAGTTTAACTTCCCTCCACCTCTTCGGTATATATCTGAGGGCCAGGCTAGCCCTCATAATTGCCAGGAGTCTTTTAAGGACAGGTTCTCCTCCCCATTGTAATAACCCTGGGAAGATGCCATCCAGTCCGGCTGCTTTGAAGGGGTGGAAGCTATCGATGGCCCATCGGAGTTTTTCTTCTGTGACCACGTTGTTTGCGTGTCTCCATTCGTGTTCGGTCGCCACTGTTGGTGTATCGTGCCACGTTATTACCGGGGTGAGGACGCAGCCTGGGAAGTGTGTTTCGAGTAGGACGCGTCTTGTCTCCTCCTCCGATGTGGTGTATGTGTTATCCGGTTTACGGAGAGTACCTGGTGCAACCGTCGGTTGCTGGGCCAGTAGTTTCCTTACCCGGTTTGCTTGTTGGCAGGATTCAATGCTCCCACAGAATTTTCTCCATCCCATGGTGCGTCTGAATCTGAGGCATTTCCTGTAGTCTGATTTGGCCGCTTTATAAGCGTCCCAATCTGCGTCCGCGCTTGTGTTCATTGCCCTATTTAGAGACTTCCTTACCTTCTTGCGCTTACGTTCAAGTTCAGCGCCCCACCAGGGTTGTTTCCCCGGGGTTGAAGGCGGGGTGGTTTCCGGGCAAGCTGCATAATAGCTGTCAAGCATCGACTGCGTCAGTATACATACCTGATCGTCGATCTGTACAGTGTCACCCAGTACCGGCGGCGTGGCCGTAAGGGTAAGTTTCTCTTTAAGTAGTAGGACATACTTTGCTTTGTCAGTGTTGTGTGGTTTCCTGCGGGGCTGTGTGGGCTATATATCGACTTTTATGGAGAAGCTGATCCATCTGTGGTCTGAGCATGATGCCTCTTTCGAGACGTGCCATCCCTTGATGCGTTCAGCCGCTCCTTCTGTTGCGAGAGTTAAGTCGATAATTGTCCGACTACGTTTAGTGACGAAGGTGGGCTCCGTACCTGTGTTTAATAGGGTAAGATTAGTGGTGAATAAGTATTCAACCAATGACATACCTCTGTTATTGTTGCAGTCCATGCCCCACATTTGGTGGTGGGCATTGGAGTCCGTTCCTATTACGACCTCCGTATTGGTTCTCTCGCACTGGTTAACCAGACGCGTGAGGTCAAACGGAGGCGGGTCTTCGGCCTCGGGCATGTAGACCGATGCGAAAACGACCGCTATACTCCTTGGCTGCTGTATTATTTCGATTTGTATTGCTGTGATGTCTCTGGAACAGAACTCCATTAAAGCTTGGGCTCTGATGTTTTTAGTTGTAAGTATGCAGGTTCTTGGATGTGTGTGGTCAGTAGAAGAGTAAATCTTACCTCCCAGACTGGAGAGGCCTCTAATGAGGCCACCCCTTATCCAAGGTTCCTGGTTGAGCACGATGGCTGAATGTTGGACCTCCATCCACTTGCGCAGTTGCGCAGTGGCCGTTTGGCTATGATGGAGGTTGATTTGTAGGCAGCTGACGTCACTAGGCAGAGGGTTCATCTGTGGGTGATGTCCCCTCCCCCCCGACCCTCAGCTGCGTTAGGCCAGCCAATGGACGTCGTACACAACGATACCTCGCCCTGAGGCGTGCAGTGGGAGGGTACCGTAGCCTGCATCTGCGATGTTAGTGTGTCAAGGTTAGCGGCTTGGCTTGACAACGGGTTATCTTTATCGAAATGTAACAGTGTATGATGTCTTTGATTACATGAGCGACATCTCGTTCTACTAGAACAATTACTTGTTTTATGTTTTATGCTTAAGCAATTAATGCAAGCTTTGCTATCTTTTACGCATTTAAAACGAGCGGTTGCATTCTGATTATCGAAGGCGGGACACTTATATAAATGGTCGTGCACTATATTACTGCACAGACACTTCTGTGTATTATTACTATTAGATTCCGAACATGTTACGTAAGATTGTGGATTAGGGACCGAGTTATTATTACTATTTCGCGATTTATTCAACCTTTGTTTGTTGCTGTTAGTGTTAGACGGGCCAGGTGAACCCGACTGCGTATTATGAAATATTCGACACTGATCTTTAATGAACGAAATAAAACTATCTAGTGTAGGTATTTTATTATTGCGTTCCGTCATCTCGAATGCGCGAATTGTATCAGTGTCAAACTTTTTTAAAGCGAGTTGAAGCAACGTAAAGTCGGAAAGATCTTCTAATTTTAAATTCCTAAGAGAATTAACCGCGGTGACGAAGTTATCAATAAACAGCTGGAAATTCGAGACAGACGCGTTGCCGGACAGTTTGAGATTTAAAGCTTGGTCAAAGTAGGTAGACGCTAGGACGCGCGTGTCCTGATATCTGTCAAGTAGTGACTGAAATATGACCTGATAATTCTCAGCACTGGGTGTGACACCTGCAAATACGGACTGGGCTTTCGGTGACAGTTTACCTATTAAATAGTACAACCTGTCAGCATCTGTCAGAGAACCATTATCGTGCACTGTAGACTTAAAACTTGCATAGAATAACGGCCAATTTCGTATATCTCCGTCAAACGACATAATCTCGATTGGCGGTAATATCGGTTTGCGGGCAACGGGCTCTGCTAAACATTTACCCTCCAATTGCGATTGTATACGCTTAATAATACAATAAAGATCTTCGAATGAAGTATACGCCTGGTAGATCGGTTTTTCATCAGGATTGATAGAAAGTAATCTTGCGTTATAATCGTCTAACAACTTATGAAATTCTGTTCGAATACTATCTACTGTCATGCAATAACTGAGAAATGCTTCGCTATTACTGTCAGACATAGATGCGGTTTTTGAGCGTTCATAGATGTTTTGAATGCGCTCAAATAAAATATTGCGCTTCGCTTCTAAGATTGTCATCTCTTTGTCTTCCGACACGCGTGACTTCTTTTGTTGTGACATGCTTACGTAAGTATAAGCTAATGAGAACGAAACAAAATAAGAATATCTAATGTACCTATTATTTTACCTAAGTAGGCTAAGTAGGCAACACTTTAGAGCTGTGGAATTAAAAGTTGCTCGAAATATGAGATTTACAAGACAACTATGATAGTTCCAGAAATAATAATTTTGTAAGTAGGTAGCTACATAAAAGTTTACCTACTGATGCGGGCGGAAACAACCATGTGACGGTTATGTGAATATATTAGGAGTATAGCTAGGTGCTATAACTGCCTAGGTATAGCGATATAACGTATAAAACGTAAATGAATCCGACTCGTATGGATCAAAAAAATGGTTCGGCGATACACCGAAACCGATTAGGTTCTAGGCGACTTGGGAAGGATTAATGGAATGGACTGTATTCAAAGGATAGCGGGTTTTAGCCGCCTAGGGTTGGAATGCGGGAAGAGGTGGTTGTGAGTGGGTATAGGATATTTCAAGGATGGAGGGCACTTGCCTTATACGGCAATCTTCTTCGTTTCCGAAGGGCAGTCTCCTGGTGGTTTCGTGATGCAGCTGCTTGTTTTCACTTCACTACACAGTCACTTCCACTTGCGAGCGGTTTTATAAGCGGTAATAACTTATACGGGAGCGGCGCGGTGATGCGGTGTAGCGGACGCGTATCGCGAATCGAATGTTCTTGAAAGTTCTGGACTGTCACTCGCGTCGACGATCGCAGCGACCAATCCGCGAAAGGCAGTGCCTCTTCCAGGGAGTGGGATAGAGAGGGACGGAAATACAGTATCGCTCGCACTTGTACGTGGAACGATTGATGTTGATGCGATTAGTTATAGATAGGAAGGTAGATGGCGCTACCAATGGTCATCTTACTAAAGGTTAGTGTACACATTGTATGTATGATAAAACTTTCATAGCTTTTATCATAGTAGAAACTTTAATATATGCGGTCTGTTTAGTTTTACTTCAAACATATTACATGCTATGTACTTAGACGGTGAAGATAGAAGATAGAAGAAGAAGAAGTAATGAGAATAAAACCCTTATCTTATTAAGATTTTGAGTAATAGAACATGTCTGGTAATTTATATGAATATGAGAATAAAATACTAATAAGTAGCTTCAGGTTAAAGCACAAATATGCATTTTGAAACACACGTGCTAGGAAGTGTGCTTGTCGAGACTTTACAAACCTTAAAGCGCCTCATGAAAGTAAATGAAATGCCATGAAAGACTGCCTCGATGGTCTCGCGGCATAAATGTGCGCGTGGGATTGGGAGGTCTCGGGTTCGATTCCTGGGTCGGGCAAAGTGTTATTGGATTTTCCGTTAGGAAATTCGCAGTAGCAGCACGGAGTCTGGTAATGTGCCCGGTACGGCAATAGGCTCGTCCCCTATTACGTGGGACCTAAAAAATCATGACAAAATGTGGTTGTAATATTTCACCTCTGCCTACCCCTTCGGGGATACAGGCTAGACATGAAAAAAAATAAAAATGAAATGACTACTAAATTGTTGTTTTATATTTGTAACTAGAGGACGCTAGCAGCTACGCCTGCATTATTTTATATTTACCCGTTTTGGCCGATCCCTTGGGAATTTCGGAAAATTCTTAGTGCACCCCTACGGTCCCCAAGGAACATACATGCCAAATTTCAGCTTCCTGCGCCCAATAGTTTCGGCTGTAGCGTGTCTTTCAGTCAGTCAGTAACGCAAGGATTTTATATATAAAGATAATGCCCGCCATATCTCTGTCGCTATGTAGCAACGTGTGTACTGTGGCGCGTGTTGGGAGAGGCCTATGTCCAGCAGTGGACTGCGATAGGCTGATTGATTGATAGATTGATATGTAGCAAAAGGCCTGTTTTTTTTTCAGAAAACAATATAAAAAAGGGTTATAGTAAGTAAATAATTAGATAATTATCAAACGTGAGGTCGTAGGTAGGATGTCTACGGTTCTGAACGAACAGATTTTTATTGTCTATTCATCATCAGTCTTCTATGTAAACTGACCCACTGCTGGGCACGAGCCTCTTCTCATAATGAGAAGGGTAAGGCCATAGTCCACCACGCTGGCCTAGTGCGGGTACACACACACACCTCACATGTCTTTCGAGAACATTATGGAGAACGCTCAGATGTATAGGTTTCCTGACGATGTTTTTGTTCACCATTTAGCAAGCAATTAACATATCAATATTATTATTATTAACATACCTAACTTCGAAATGTCATTGGTGCACGCCGTAGATTCAAACTCAATTATATTTATATAATAATTTGCTTTATTCATATTCGTGAGTGAATAAACAGCAGGTGCAGGTGTGCCAACATTTTATACGGCATAACATATTTATGAATAAGTGAAATTAGTGACCCGGGTGCAACTAGTTAATTATTTATTGTGAACATAATTGGAGCCGCGCTGCACTAGTAGCTTAAATTGAGCATTATGTAAGTAAGTTTCAGACCTATAAGATTATGAATACTTGAATAATGAACAGTGAAACTTCTTCGAAATACTGTTTAAGTAATGAAGTGTTTACGCAAAAGTACACTTTTTTTGGCGATTATCAGCCAGTTTCAATATCCGATCTATACAAAATATGACAAATATGTTTCTCTAGTAGCTTAATTCATAGATAGATCAAATGTTGTGATTGGTTTTTGCGATTTTATTCGCGATTTGTTTTTGGTTGGAGTGAAGTGACCCCGATAGATAAGAAGGACGTCTCAGATTCAGTTCTCATCTAGTGCATATCTGGTTTTTCGTTACGTACGCACGCTATATTTATTTTATACACTTTATTTCCATATAATGAAGGAACGTTTGTTAGAATTTAGAAAAAAATGTTTGAGCCTGCTTATGATTTAAGGAGAGTTGTGTGCAATACTAAAGTTTGCTTGAACTCTATATTATATAGAAAAGTACAAGGAATTAAACGTGCTGGAGAACGCCCACAGTTAGGCACGCAGTTTTTTAAATAATCCCGTTTCTACGCGATGGGCATTTCGGGAAATACTTTCCTAGTGCACCCCTACGGTCCACAAGGGATATGTTTTTTTATTTTATTTTTATTCATTAACTTTATATACACACATAGCGTATAAAGGTAGACTTAATGCCTTAGGCATTTTCTGCCAGTCTACCTTAGAGTGGTGCAGAGATTAATGGTAGGTATATTTAAAAGCTTACCTCGGGGGAGAGAGGGCGCTAGTAGTCACGTTTACATCGGCTCCGTATTTAAAATACAAATAAAATAATAACAGTGAATTATTTAGTGCGTCGTTGCGATTTTTCGTCAACGAACAATATAACACATACTGTGTATCGTTTTCAAAGACCTTTATAAGTGCAACAGTACATAAAATTGATAAACAATTTAGAACTATTTAACAGCTGTTTACAAACATTTAAAATCCTTAATACCGGTTATAAACTTATAAACAACAGTGAATACATTCAAATAATAGTAAAACGTTAAAATAGTGTTAAAATCAGTGTAATAAAACAATTAAAACATTTGAAACAAGTGAAAACAAAACAGTGTAACAGTGATCGTTATATTTTAATCACGATTTCTAAATAAGTGGGTATTGAACTTTTAAAATAAGCTGCTAGTTACCAATTGACTCAAATCTACGACAAGTAAATACTAGTCACCAATTTGAAACGTTAAACTAATTCTTCTCGTAGTCTTGTGCGTGTAGCGCTCTAGTAGCGAGATCGTCGACACAGGAGTATCCGGATCGATCCCCACCGACACCCATCACTTTTTGAGTAATAAATATACAGTGCCAATAAATATGGCATCTAGTACTAGCAATATAACACTGAGGAAAAAATGTACACAACATTCACATTCTCAATCAATTGAGTCTATTGATAGCTTATCATCAACACGAAGTGTTAGAAGCATGATCGATTTATCCACGCATTTTAAAAATGATGAACTTATAGAATTAACAGAAACCATTGAAAGCCTTAAAGAACAACTAAGGAGTGCACATGCAGAAATAGATTCCCTAAATCTAGAAAATCTATCCCTGCAACAAAAATTTGAAGATGAGAAGCGGAAATCTGCTCAGTTTAAAAGTATGTATGTTACCTGCTTAAGTGCAAGAAAAAATGCACCATTATTTAGCAGTACAAAATACAATAAACCTTTTGTCAACAAGCCTAGCCTATCAGGAAGAAAACTGAACCTTGACATCGATTTTCACACGCCGAAATGTGTTTCCACCAACCGTACAACTGCGGGAGAAACCAACATAGAAATATTACACAGTGAAGATAACAATACTGAAACAAATATACCAATAGCCTCAGAAAAAGACCAGAATTGCTCACAAGTATCAGGATTGAATCATAGGAATGAAAATGTGATCCACCAACCTTCACATAACTATGCAACTAAACGTGCCAAAATAATTTTACTTACTGATAACCAAGGAAAAGGATTGGTGTATGAGTTACTACATTGTCAACATAAATTAATTTTGAACGACTACAATATATCTTCAATACATAAACCATATGCAAAGGCTGAAGATGTCTTATCTAGCTGTAATGATTTGACTAAGGGACTTACCAATAGAGACAGTGTCGTTATAATGACTGGAAGCAATGACTCCAATCCATTAAAATTTTTGACAGAACTATCGGGAGCGCTTAAATTATTTAAAACTTGTAATGTATACCTTGTAAATGTTCTTCACAATGCATTTTTAAATGAGAATAAATTAAATTATAATCTTAGGTTGTTAGCTCAGAACTTTAAAAATTGCTCATTCGTGAATGCAAGGAATATCAATGAACTTGTACGTCAGTTAGTATACAAAATAAATTTAAAAGAATACAATATACATTTCTTATCATATAATAAAAAAGCATGTAAAAACACAATTGCACATAAAAATAAACCCGTAACTCAGAACAGTAAAAAAGCTCAAATTAAAAATATTTCGCCCGGTAACATAGAACCATCTGATAGTAATATTATAAGTAATTCACTGCGCAAGGGTACAATTCCCTACTACTTTCAGCCTGTGAAGAAAATAAGTAATACAATTTCCTATCCCTCAAATTTACCATGCAAGGGTACAATTCCCTACTACTTCCAACCTGTGAAGAAAATAACTAATAAAATTTACCATCCCACAATTGAAACCCCAGATAAGTTTTTTCGTAAGCAATAATAATTCCGGTAGTTGTTTTTCAATATTTCACCAAAACATTGCTGGAGTTTTGAATAAAGTGTCAGAGTTAAATTTAGCTTTGCATGAATTGGAAGAGTCCGGATTAACTGTAGATGTTGTGTGCTTGAGCGAACATTTTATATTAAAAGATGAAGAAAACTATTTGAAATTAAATGATTACAAACTTGTGGCTATATATTCTCGATCAACACGTAGGGGTGGTACTTGTATACTTTGCAAAAATATATACAAATGTACAGAATTAGTAGATATAAAAGAAATGAGCATTGAAAAACAGTTTGAAATTTGTGGTGTCGAAATAAAAAATATTAATGTTATTATATTTTGTGTGTACAGGACTCCAAACTCAAATATTAACATATTCATAGAAAATTTTAGTAAGTTACTAAATAAAATTCAGCACAAAAAATGTAAAATTGTAATTGCCGGTGATTATAATATCAATTTCTTAAAAAGCGATAGTAACACTAAAAAATTTACTGAACTAATCCTGAACTATGGTTTTCAGTGCCATATACACGAACCTACGCGACTTAACAAATGCATTGATAACATTATAAGTAATATTCCAAATGCAAATGGGAGAACTTATAATCTTTGCCTATCCGACCATAATACCGCACAGGTCTTAGACTTCAAATACCTAAATAAAAATTCTACAAGTTACTTTTTTATGACTAAAAATGACTTGAGTAAGGAAAACGTTAATAAATTTGTTGAGTGTATTAGTAATATATATTTTTCTGAGGTATATGAAGTCACGCAAGTCAATATTGCATTTGATATTTTTCACGACTTGTTAATATTATTCTACAAATTATGTTTCCCAGAAATTAAGATTAAGAAAACCTATAAAACGAATACATTAAAATGGATAACTAAAGGTCTTAAGGTCAGTTGTAAAAATAAAAGAAGATTAAGATTTATTTATTATAAGAATAGAACATATGACAACAAAATGAAGTTTAAAACGTATTCCAATATTTTAAGAAAATGCATTACTAATTTACAATTTAATAACAATCAAAAGCATATTGCCAATTCTAGCAACAAATGTAAAGCGTCATGGGATGTTGTGAAACGGACTTTGGGTAATGAGATATCGAAAGAGCATATTGAAAATATCATCAACGACAACAATACAATAACCAGTTCAGGTGCTGCTATAGCAGATATGTTTAATAACTTTTTTATAGATGTTGCGGATTATAACAAAATCACTAGTACCTTGTCTGATTTTAATTTAAATAATTTTCCTTTTCATGGTATTAATAGCAGCATATTTATAGAACCGACAAATGAACCAGAAATTTGCAATATAATCAAGTCTTTAAAAAATACAAGATCATCAGGTTACGATAATTTTAGTACTGAATTAATTAAACTAATTATTCCGCATATTGCAAAACCGTTAACGCACATTATAAATTTGTCAATAGAACAAGGTTGTTTTCCAGAACGCTTAAAACTAACCATTGTTAAACCGTTACATAAAAAAGGTACAAAAACTGATATGAGAAATTACCGGCCGATAGCCCTAACGTCAGTATTTTCAAAAATCATTGAAAAGGTTATGAATAAAAGAATACTTTGTTTTCTGAATAAGAATGATGTCTTAACCAAAGAACAGTTTGGGTTCAGAAAGTCAAAATCAACTCAGGATGCTATCTTTAGCTTAGTCAATATAGTAATTAACAATATTAATAATAATATACCATCTAGTGCATTGTTCTTAGATTTAAGTAGGGCATTTGATTTTGTAAGCCACAGTATATTGATTTCTAAGTTGGATAAATATGGTATTCGAGGTATAGCTCTAGAATGGCTGAAATCATATTTGAGCAGCCGAAAACAAGTCACGCAAAAAACCAAGTTCAATTATAGCACTTACAATCTTGATATTTTTGATTCTAAACCCAGGTTTAATTGCAATGGAGTACCTCAAGGCAGCATATTGGGGCCCTTGCTGTTTCTCCTTTACATTAATGATTTCCCTCAAGTAGTCCAAAAGCACGATTGTGTGCTATTTGCCGATGATACTACTATCATTGTAGGTAATAAGAACTTTGACACGTATCAGTTTGAATTAAATAAAACACTTCAAGACGTTAACAAATGGTTAAATAATAATAAATTGATAATAAATGCTGATAAAACTAAACTCATTCACTTTAGAACAAATAGAACAAAAAGTTTACAACTTAAAATTAACTATAATGATCAACCCATTGAACAAATTCATTATACAAAATTTTTAGGTCTTATTATCGATGAACACCTCACATGGAAGGAACATATAGACACTGTTTGTAAAAAGATTAATAGATTTGTTTTCGCGTTAAAGAGAGTGAAAGACGTTGCTTCACAACAGTCGGCTCTTATGGTTTACCATTCTTATGTTTGCTCCAGAATACGTTACGGCATTCTAGTATGGGGATACTCGTCTGATAGTATGCGTATTTTTATTGCGCAAAAGAAATGCATTCGTGCAATATTTAACTTGCAGTGGTCTGAATCTTGTAGGCCAGTTTTTAAAACACAAAATCTTTTAACTGTTCCTGGCATGTTTATATATGAAGTAGCAAAATTTGTTAAATGTAATATGATGCTTTTTGAAACTTGCGATAATACCAAAAAGCGAAAAATTAATTACTCGCACTTAAAACTGCCAGTTCCTCGTCTGGAAATGTTTAGAAATAGTTGTGTCTACATGGCTCCACTTATTTATAACGCATTGCCAACAAATATTACCAGCCTCCCGTACTATAAGTTTTGCATTACTTTAAGAAAATGGTTAATAGCAGAAACGTTTTATTCAGTAAATGATTTCCTAAAAAAATATACAAGCAAATCGTATCATTTTAGAAATGCTTTGGTGTAGTAATTAAGACATTACGAATTTCATTATCTTTGTAAAAATTATTATTATTTTTAGTCGCATTGTATTAAATATTAATTGTACCTATTTTTAATTCAAATATTTGCATGCTATGTTAATATGGCTGAATGTGTCTAGTGCTTAAGTATTATTGTAAAACATCTACTGTAATTACCACATTTATGCAAATAAAAATATTCTATTCTATTCTATTCTATTCTAAAAAAGTGGACTTTGTCTTAAACATATATTTAATAGATATGATGGACACGCATACATTACATAACATTAAATAATAATAATATATATATCGAATATAGAAATGCATAAGAAGCTAAAAGGCATAATATGCATACATATTATGCCTTTTAGCTTCTTATGTCTAATAGTAGTAGTCTGTAGCTCGTCTGTTGGTCTGTCTGACTTTTATAGGTGATAGTCTAGGGGAAATACCAACAGATTGCCACGCAGAGGGTATAGGATTCGAATCCACGGCACGCACCAATGACTTTTCGGAGTTATGTGCGTATTGAACTGTAAATTATTTCTTGTCCCATGCCTCGGAGAGCACGTTAAGCCGTCGGTCCCGGCTGTCATGAAGATCTTTGACAGTCGTTATAGAGCGTCACTACCTCTAAAATAAACTGCCACTAATCTAAGCCATGGAATATCGCTATCCCTTCGGGTTGCGGAGGTCAGACAGGCAGTCGTTCTGTGGAAAAGCTAATATTCTGCCAAATCCGGTCAGACTAGTAAGTGAACCCCAGGTTGAAACTGGGATAACGCTAGGAGGATGATGAACATAGAATATTGACATAAATTGTATCTACTGTTGCATTTCTTTCGATATGTGGGCTGCTGGAGACCCATTCTCTGTCAGGCTGGCTATGCGCTTATGACTCTTCTTGTGCTACGTGTGTCCATGGGCAATATGCTCACTTACCATCAATCAGTCTGATCGTTTGCCTCCCTCATATTAAATCATTAGAATAATCCGACTGTACAGAATGTAAGGTAAATAGTTCAATTGTATAGTTTACTAAATGAGCCCGCGGTTATACCCCCGTTATTTAAAGCTACTGCTCCGCTCTCGTGGCTCATAGCGTCATGTTATATAGCCCATAGCCTTCCTTGATAAATAACCTCTATTTCCTGAGGTAAACGCGTTCAAGCACGCAATCAAACAAACTCTTCAGCTTTATATATGTAAGTATTAGATGAGTTAAATATTTTCTTTTAGTTACAAGTGGTACAAAGATTCTCCTACACATTTCTCAATAGACTAAACAGGATAAGAATTTCAATTAAAACGATCCTAACATACCAATCTTGCTTTGCTCTCTCACATCACATTATTCAAGCAGAGTTCACACTGGCAGCGGCGGGCGAGCTTAGCTAGTGCGAAATGATGCGATCTAAGTAAATCTTAGGCGAACCAAAGCATACGAGTACGGGCTAAACTAGCGAAAAACGGTGCGAACAAAGCATACGCTTTAGTTCGCCAACGCTTCGCTTCCGGTTGGTTAAGGTTCTAGTCATATAATTAGAAGAAATTATTTCGTATAGTTTCTCATTAGAAACTATGCAAATTAAGTGAAGTTAATAGCGAACCAAAGATGCAAACTGATGTATAGCAAGAGATGAAACTGTGCAAAAAGGTGTAGCGATGCTCACCCGCCACGATCGCCCGCTGACGGTGCGGCCCTCGCTTTATGTTTGTCAGTTATTGGTACTTAGCCGAAATTTTATACGCATTAGAAACGTAATAAGACATTCTAATATCACCGCTTGTATGCTTTGGCAAATTGTTAATGTAGTTAGTTTATGTTTATGCCTTCTAACAATTATATCCCTTATTTTTTTGACGTATGGTATAAACCAAACAATAATTTACGGGCTAACCCACCAGGCTGGGCCCTTAAAGGGCTTAGCCTAGGGAAAGTGTGGTGACTCGCCGACGAGAAACGCCGGGACTACTCACTAAAACCACACCATGGTGTTCCTCTATTCGATCCGATTGAATGGCGGGATCACGGGAACTTTTTTTTTTTTTGTCGGGTTGGAAAATCCTCATGGAGTCCCTCCGCCCTGGGGGAAGGACGAAGGGGACTGTCAGACTCTTACTGACTAAAAACCAACCTGTGCTCCTCATGTACCCATGTGTCGGAGGGTAGGGTTTCACCGAAGCATTCCTCGCTACGCCCCGACGGGTATTGACCCGCCAGAGGGTCAGGCGGGCCCCGAACGAAACCCCCTTGGCGGCGGATGAAGGTGTTGGGCCGCCAAAACACCCAGCGGCCGCAGAGGATAGGGAGGACGGCAACGCAACACCGCATCTCCTCTTTCTCTGCGGCCCCACCACGACGCAACGATGGTGCGCCCCCATTTGGTCGCGGGAGTCTATGTATGTATGTATGTAAAATTTTCGTAGTCATTAACATTACTTTTACATTTTCCTACGGTAAATAAACGGTAAATATCGGTTACTCGAAACAAAGGTACGTGGTATATTTCCCGTAGCAAAACGTTAAACTTACAGTTCATGTAATTAGAAGTCGATAGCGTTAAATTAATTTATTATAGACAACATATCAAATGTGCCAAACCAAAACACTAAGTACATACCTACATTTTAACCACATCTTGCAGCAAAATGTTTAAAAACACCTTTTGATACAATTCATAATGTACCCGACCCATCCATTTCCCAACCTGTCTAAGTTCACCTTATGTTTACTCGAAACTACATGCTGTTTTATATTCATCTCACTCGTCCCTTGGGTACGGATGTCCCTACTCTTAACCTAACCGATATTAAGGGACAACACACGGTTACAAACTATACAATTTATTTTGATACGAAGTAAATTTCTATTGAGAACTAACCATTGTGGTATATTATAATATGTACCTGAATGTTTTTTTTTGAGAACTGGTCTACCATAGGTATTCAGCGCACATAGCGAGACTTGGCTTGGCGTTCGTAACACATCGGCAAAGTTTGCAAGCAACGCTTGCACAGGTCGCCTCTTGGATGGGTGACCTGGGGGGCGATTCAGAATCGTTCGATATCTCATTTGACATTCGATTCCGTTAATTGCCAAATGGGCTAGCTCATTTTTTGTCAAAACTATCGCATTTTCTATCAATTTTATGCATTCAGTATGTAGTAAATTAATAAATAAACCGAATTCAATGAATATTTGTTCAAAATATCTCTGATAGGCGGCTAAAAGATGAGGACAATAATTTGAGATATCGTACGATAACTTATCGTGACATTCTGAATCGGCCTGCAGGTGTGGCATTTACTTCTGAGCGCTACTGTGCTTCGGAGGGCATGTAAAGCTGTCGGTCCCGGTTCTTGTCTCAGGATAAGAATACTTAGGCCATGACGGAGGCCTTCGGGCGGTCTGAAAAATCCGACACTAGAGTTGGCCACACACTCACACGAAGAAGAAGAAGATGGGTAATCAATAATAATTAGACGGCCGTCGCTCAATGAAAAGGCTTATAATTATTCTGTCAAATCTGGTTAGACTAGTAATTAGGTCCCGTACCCCAAGTCGAAAGTCTTGGATGCAACCGGGTAATTTTCTAGGATCATGGTGAAGACATACGTGTGAACGTGTGTCACTTATGTATTTAAGACTTTATTTTATTTTTATATTTAGCGAAGTTAAGTTGTATAACCAATAAAATGGAATTGCACAAGTAGAAGAGCATAAGCAGCAAAATCTATTCCACAATCTTGGCATATTTGAAACTTGTTAAAGAAACAATAACTAATTGACTATGTTTTTGAGTATTTAGAATTTTGTGCGATAAATCTATAAAAGTACTTTCGAGCTGCTAGAAGAGCAAAGGCAGTAAATTCTCTTGGACAATCTTGAAATACCCTGTTGCTTCATATTTTTATGCGCACAGTTATGTTTGTAATGTATGTAAACAGCCGTGACCTAATTTCTATGGAATGCTTATAATCTGCTTATAAAACGTACTATACATATGAGTTGGCAACAATATTATACCTCTGTTGTGTGTTTACAACAATATTATCACTGTATAAAAATATAAAATTCTTCCGTATATTATGTCATTCAACTGCTTCCTAAATTACTGAATACATTTTTATGATTTTTCATTACATTTGACTGGGTTTCTGGATAGATTAAAATGGGATAAGCGAGTATGTGACATATTATTTCAAAATCTAGAAAATAATGTACAAATGTATTTGTATTTACTATCGTTTCAGAGCTAGCTCGTTTTATTTTTCCAGAATATTTGCAGGTGCTATAGCAGAGATATAAAACCTACATTAGGTTTTACCTTATGACGAGCCCATTATTAGATAGATAGAATATTCTTTATTGTACACCATAAAACATTTTATGACATTCATAATACAACATTCATCTTTGGAATGCACTCCCTCTCGAAATCAGGAAGTCTACATCTCGTGAACTGTTTAAAATTAGAGTACGCCAGCATTATATGGCTGAATTGGTAGAATCATAATGGACTCTGTAAAGGATACTTGTATATGTATATATTTATATATATTATAATTATCTATAACACTTGTATATATATATATATATATATAATATAATTATCTATTATACTTGTATGTGTATATATGTATTATATTTTGTATGTATATATTTATAATAATATGTTACTGTTAGTATGCCTATTATTACATATTTATTTAGTGTGATATCTATTAATTATGTTGTTTTAAATCAATATTATTTGTTAAATTACTTTCTGTTTAAGCACCTACTTCAATCATCTCTGCATCACCCAAAGGTTGGCTGGTAGAGAATGCCTCTGGCATTAAGCCCGCCTTTGTGCATTACTTTTTTTGTAATTGTGCAAGAAGTTTAAAATAAATAAAAAAAATAAAATAAAATAAAACATTTACAAATTGTACAAAAGGCGGCCTTATCGCTATGAGCAGTCTCTTCCAGACAACCTCTTTGGGTGACAGGAACGATGTAGGTTAGCATTAAAGTTCTGTGTGGTGCAATTTAAAACATCCAGAATAAACAATATAATAAACTTATAAATAAGGGATAAACCTACACATACATATAAATTCATACATACCTACTATATACTATATTCAATATACCTACATATATACAAAATTCAATATACTTACACATATACTATATATAAAATACATACTAGGTATAACCACATTCTATGTTATCAAATGGATGAAAGGTAGT
This sequence comes from Euclidia mi, assembly GCA_944739405.2. Classification (NCBI taxonomy): domain Eukaryota; kingdom Metazoa; phylum Arthropoda; class Insecta; order Lepidoptera; family Erebidae; genus Euclidia; species Euclidia mi. Next base: position 10,101,063 of record OX123206.2, on the reverse strand, counting down.
GCGTTTTTAACATAGCTTTAAATATTTTAAGGGATTTTGCGCTTCGAATTTCTAAAGGAAGTCCATTCCACAGGCGTACAGCTTGGACAGTAAAAGACTTATCAAAAAAGCTTGTGGAATGCATTGGCATTTCCAGCGTCAAATCCTCGGACGACCTCAAGGACCTTATATGTGTGTCATTAAGGAACTTAAAACGTTCTTTGAGATATAAGGGGGTACTAGGATTAAACAAGATATTATACAATAAAGTGAAAATGTGAGTATTTCTGCGAAGTCGAATCGGTAGCCACTTGAACTTATTGCGGAATTCTGAGACATGGTCATATTTGCGTAGCCCAAATATAAATCTTATACAGAAATTTTGGAGACGCTCAAGTTTATTTAGTTGCTCCTCGGTGGGGTCAAGATAGCTGACATCAGTGTAGTCAAGGATTGGTAGGAGCAAAGACTGTACAAGCGCAATCTTAGTGGCAGTTGGTAAGAAATTGCGTAACTTTCGTAAAGATCCAGCTGATGCAAAAAGTTTTCGGCTCGTTTCTTGTAACTGTGGTCGCCAAGACATGGTTTCATCAATGTAAATATCAAGATTTTTTACATGTTTACTAAACGGAAGGTCTTTTCCATTGAAATTAATGCTTGGCAAATCAGACCAGTTAATTTTGGAAACCATTCTTGGGCTGCCAATAATAATCAGCTGCGTTTTGTCCGGATTTACTGTGAGTCCAAATTTCTGCGTCCAATCACAGATTCGCGCCAAGTCCGTGCCAATCGTTGTACAAGCGTCCGCTAGTCTATTCAAGGGGGCTTGCGTATAAAATTTGCAAATCATCTGCGTAAAGGTGGTAGGATGAAAGTAATTTGTTTGAAATAGAATTAATAAATATAGCGAAGAGTAAAGGGGATAGCACGCCACCCTGTGGAACACCTGCAATCGTATTGGACCAAGCGGAATAGGTATCATCAATGCGTACACGTTGCCGGCGTCCAAACAGGTAACTCTGAAACCAGTCAATTGCCGATGGAGATATGTTAAGAGAGCGTAGAATACCAAGTATGATGTGCAAATCTACGGTGTTAAACGCATTGCTGAAGTCAAGTAAGGATAGAACCGTTAGATTGCCACAGTCCATACCTAGCCTGATATTATCGGTAACGTGAACTAATGCAGTAGCGGTACTGTGCCCTGGACGGAAGCCTGACTGGTATGGATTTAAAAGGGAATTTTTACAAAGGAAGGAACTAAGTTGTGAATGGATAAGACGTTCTAGGACTTTCGATAGGAACGGTAAGATGGATATAGGACGATAATCTGTTAAAGTAGAAGGCTTAGGTTTTTTAGGTAGGGGAATAATAAGTGCTTCTTTCCACGCTGAGGGAAAGACACCATGGGAAATAGACGTATTAAGTATATTGCATAGGACGGGAAGGATTTCATCAAGGATGGGAAGGATCATTTTACGGCAGACACAGTCATTACCAACTGCATTAGAAGTAATTGCCAGTATACTCTTTTTAACATCACAAGCGGCAAATTGCGAGAAGATGAAAGGAGAATAATCAGGCGTTGGTAAAGTTGAAAGATGCTGCAGGGTATTACTTTTAATATTTCCATCAAACTTGGAGGACGAGGAGAAATGTTTATTAAGTGAATCAATGTTGACATTATTAGGAATGGTTTGTTGCTGAGTCTTACCAACCCCTAAAGTTTTAAGAAATTTCCAAACTTTTGCTGGATCACCGTTTTCAACGGATTTATGAATATGTTGGCGTTGTGCTTTCCTACACACCTTATTGCAGTGATTTCTAATAGTTACATATTTATCAACATTTGAAGGTGTTGGCTTTTGCTTCATTAATGACTTTGCGGCACATTTCTTAGCCATAATCCGTTTAATATCATTCCTTAGCCACGGTGCTGGTAAATGCTTAATTTTAATAGCACGCACAGGCGCGTGCACGTCATATAATTGCAGCAATTGATTTGTAAATATGTGGACTTTAGTGTCGACGCAATCTGTGGAAAACAGCGATTCCCAATTGATGTTACTGGCATCCTCACGCAATTTATCTTGATCCATGCCACCAAAATTGCGTTGCAGAATTATCTTTGGCTTCGACTTGGGTGGGCGTATATTGTAAGAAAGATAGATAAGGTCATGGTAAGAAAATGCGGCTCCTGAGCATTGGCCATGCCTATGAACATAATTAAAAGAAGATACCAGAATGAGGTCAAGTAGAGAAGGAGAAGTGTTAGGAAAATGATGCGTTGCATCAAGATTTAAAATTGTCATATTGCAGGATTCTGTAACTCGTCGAAATGATGTAGTTCGAGAGTCCTGCTTGAGAAGGCAGGTATTAAAATCACCCATTATAATGGTGTGTTCATAAGAAGGAGTGAAGTTTTCCAGGATTTGCTCAAAGGAAGAAAATAAATTTATACGACTGGAAGGAGAATAATATACGCCCAATAAAACTTTGGTGTGATGAAGTTTCACTTCTAAGAAGAGATGCTTATTAGTTACTACAAGCAAGTTTGAATACTTCAAAATGAAAAAAAACCGAATTTAATTTTTACAAAAACGAAAAAAAAAGACAATTTACAATACCAAATCCACACGCAGAGACGACGTGACACTTTTAAACCAAGCCGCCGGTATAATTCCATTGGGCGCCCGTATATTACGTACATTTACTTTAAAAAGGTAGCTCTTGGCAAATAGCTGGGACGATTTAACATGTGCGGTCCTTATCAAATTATACATTTACTTGTGCAAATTCGCCATGACAAAGCCCCTTTGATCCTCGCGACATTATTAGCCGCACTTTACCTGGTCTTAGGGTTATCATTGACAAATATTTTGTTTTTATTTTTAAATTTAATATATATTTTTATATAGTAACCCAAGTATCCCCAAAAGGGTAGGCAGAGTTGTAATATTACACCTACATTTCGCCATATTATGAATTTTAGGACCCACGCAGTAGAAGGCGAGCTTATTGCCGTTACCGGATACATTGCCAGACTGCTGCTACTAGAATTCGGAAAAAGCTCAGCAACACGACCCGGGAATTGAACCCTGCGGATCAGCAGGTGGATATGGTACCGTTACTGGAATACGGAGGCAGTCTTAATATATTTTGAGTTATGAGGCAAAATAACAAACGGAGCGCTTGATGTTAATCAATTACCAGCCCCAATGGACGGGTGTCCACTAATGGAGTGCAACACCCGAGGAGTCACAAGAGCATCGCCAGCCTGGATGGCAAAAGGAATAGGAGGAGAAGTGGGATGAAGGAGAAGGAAAAAGGGGATAGGGCCACCGGCACTCTGACTCACAGAATTAAATGCCACAGTATAATACTATTGATTTGCTTAGATATTCTGTGCCTCACAATGCTATTGTGAAGCAAATTAGAAGAGGCCTTAATGATAAATAAGAAAAGCCAATGTTTCAACATTGGCTTTACAATCAAGACATGGACTGTATAATCTCCATTTATCACCTTATTTACATTGAAGGTTTTTATTATCTTACTTTCATTGAAAGATTAATTTAACGACTAGTAATATCTAACCGATGTGACAACCCTATTCTTCTCTTAACGTATAACTAGCGTAATACAACAATAATCTGACAAATAACATTACCGTCACCCCTTAGTAACAATGTATCGTCAACATCACTACTTTACAGCTAAATACATATATAATTATAATTCTGTATGAAGCTTTTTAGTAGGCATAGGCATGACAAATCCAAGTTTCTTTAAATAAAAATTACAATATCCTATGACAACTCACAGTCGGTCATCTAATCCCAAACTAAGCCAGTTAAGTACTATGGCAACTAGACAACAAATAAAATAGGTACTGAAGATTTTTTGCGCTTGTAGTAGTGCCGTAATAAGCAGAATACTTCAAAAACTTGTTGGTGCGTACCGGTTGCTGATATCTTCTGTATGGCAGTCTGTTCATTATCCCACTAGGTTATCGCTGCCTCAATACGTATCTATTACCTCTATTGAGACCTCATAACAGAAAAACTCTTCGTTGGTGTGTGTATGACGATTAAGATTTCGTCGATTCTAGTCTAAATGACTCAAAATTATAGTAACAAAAATGCTTCCAGTTACAGTTGCTACTGTAAGAACAACCATTATACAAATATACCAATTTACACATTTTCAATAAAATTTAGCAACGAAACCTTCAATTCAAAAAGCTTTATAACCTGGTAGCGCCATCTACCTTCCTATATATAACTAATCGCATCAAGATCAATCGTTCCACGTCTAGTGCGAGCGATACCATATTTCCGTCCCGCTCTATCCCACTCCCTGGAAGGGCACTGCCTTCGCCTGATTCGTCGACGCGAGTGACAGTCTAGAACATTCCGCTCGCTAAGAACGCCGTCTCGATACCGCTCCGCGCCGCACCGCTGTATGTGATTTACCGCTTCCACCAAGGAAAACCCGCTCGTGAGTGAAGTGAAAACAAGCAGCTGCATCACGAAACCACCAGGAGACTGCCCTACGGAAACATTGTATAAGGTAAGTGCCTTCCATCCTTGAAATATCCTATACCCACTCAATCACCTCCTCCCGTATCCATCTCCTCTTCCCTTATTCCTTTCTAGGCGACCCAGAACTCGCCCTAATACAGTCCGTTCCATTCATCCTTCCCAAGTCGCCTAGAACCCTACGGTTTCGGTGTACAGCCGAACCATTTTTTTTGATCCATACGAGTCGGATTCATTTACGTTTTATACGTTATACCGCTATACCTAGGCAGTTATAGCACCTAGCTATACTCCTAATATATTCATATAACCGTCACATGGTTATTTCCGCCCGCATTAGTAGGTAAACTTTTATGTAGCTACCTACTTATTAAATTATTATTTCTGCAACTATCATAGTTGTCTTATAAATCTCATATTTCAATCAACTTTTATTTCCTCAGCTCTAAAGTGTTGCCTAATTAGCCTACTTAGGTAAAATAATAGATACATTAGATATTCTTATTTTGTTTCGTTCTCATTAGCTTATACTTACGTAAGCATGTCACAACAAAAGAAGTCACGCGTGTCGGAAGACAAAGAGATGACAATCTTAGAAGCAAAACGCAATATTTTATTTGAGCGCATTCAAAATATCTATGAACGATCAAAAACCGCATCTATGTCTGACAGCAATAGCGAAGCATTTCTCAGTTATTGTACAACAGTAGATAGTATTCGAACAGATTTTCATAAGTTGTTAGACGATTATAACGCAAGATTACTTTCTATCAATCCTGATGAAAAACCGAACTATCAGGCGTATACCTCATTCGAAGATCTTTATTGTATTATTAAGCGTATACAATCGCAATTGGAGGGTAAATGTTCAGCAGAGCCCGTTGCCCGCAAACCGAGATTACCGCCAATCGAGATTATGTCGTTTGACGGAGATATACGAAATTGGCCGTTATTCTATGCGAGTTTTAAGTCTACAGTGCACGATAATGGTTCTCTGACAGATGCTGACAGGTTGTACTATTTAATAGGTAAACTGTCACCGAAGGCCCAGTCCGTATTTGCAGGTGTCACACCCAGTGCTGAGAATTATCAGGTCATATTTCAGTCACTACTTGACAGATATCAAGACACGCGCGTCCTAGCGTCTACGTACTTTGACCAAGCTTTAAATCTCAAACTGTCCGGCAACGCGTCTGTCTCGAATTTCCAGCTGTTTATTGATAACTTCGTAACCGCGGTTAATTCTCTTAGGAATTTAAAATTAGAAGATCTTTCCGACTTTATGTTGCTTCAACTCGCTTTAAAAAAGTTTGACACTGATACAATTCGCGCATTCGAGATGACGGAACGCAATAATAAAATACCTACACTAGATAGTTTTATTTCGTTCATCAAAGATCAGTGTCGAATATTTCATAATACGCAGTCTGGTTCACCCGGCCCGTCTAACACTAACAACAACAAACAAAGGTTGAATAAATCGCGAAATAGTAATAATAACTCAGTCCCTAATCCACAATCTTACGTAACATGTTCGGAATCTAATAGTAATAATTCACAGAAGTGTCTGTGCAGTAATATAGTGCACGACCATTACTATAAGTGTCCCACCTTTAATGATTTAAATCCAATTGCTCGTTTTAAAAGCGTAAAAGATAACAAAGCTTGCATTAATTGCTTAAGCATAAAACATAAAACGAGTAATTGTTCCAGTAGAACGAGATGTCGCTCGTGTAAACAAAAACATCATACACTGTTACATTATGATAAAAATAACCGGTTGTCAAGTCAAGCCGCTAACCTTGACACACTTACGAATACGTCGCAAGTGCAGAACACGGTAGCTGCGCCTTCCGCGTCTGAGGGCGAAGAAGTATCGTTGTGTATGACATCCATTGCGCAGGCGACGCGCACGCGAGGACGGCACTTGCGCATCTATAATGATCCGCGCAGGGCCAAAACGCAGAGTACGGCGTCTAAGCCGGTACTGTTAGCGACAGCGCAAGTTATCGTATATGATTTTAATGGGTCGCCGCACATAGTACGTTGTCTGCTAGATAGCGCATCTCAGACCAATCTAATAACATCGGAATGCTTCAAACGCCTCGGATTATAGAATAACTTTAAAAATACTAACTCAACCGTCAAAGGGATAGGCGGATCAGAAAAGCATTGCAAGGGTTCCGTAGATATTAAAATACATTCGCGTTTTGATAGGAATATTAATTTTAACATTTCTTCGCTTATCGTGGAGCGTATCACGGACGCATTACCGAACGCTAATGTAGACGTAGCATCACTCACTCATCTCGAGTCATTGCCGTTAGCCGACGCGGAGTTTGCGAATCCGGCAGGCATTGATCTTTTGATCGGAGCTTCAATATTTCCGCACTTGCTACTAACTAACATAGTTCGTAGTGAGCGATATGATTTACCGCCCGCTATTGAGACGGTACTTGGGTATGTGATTATGGGTACCGTACCTACGTTACATACTTCTCATTGTATTACGTCTTGTTGTTGTTCTGCTCTTCAAGAGATCAAGGTGGGTGCTAAAACTGTGTGTAAGATAAAGCACTAATTAGCTATGCTATGCTATGCTATGCTACGCCATGCTATGCTATGCTACGCTATGCTATGCTAAGCTACGCTACGCTACACTATACTATACTACACATCCGCTTTGTATATAGATGACATTGCCTAATGTCATACCCGCTCCGCTAGCAATTTCGCTTTGTGAAGAGCTTATTCAGCTTTTCAAGCGAGGCCAGTTTGATCTTGTCAAATGGACAAGCAACTCTTAGGAGGTTCTCGCACGTATACCAGATTCTCATAAAGCTTCTCCAGACATTGAGTTTGAGAAGTCTGTACCGCATAAGGTTCTCGGTTTACGCTGGGACAAATCCTGTGATAGTTTTCGGTTTGACGTCTCACCACCAGATGATAAGTGCGCCAAGCGCACTATGCTGTCCACAGTGGCTCGACTATGGGACATAATGGGTTTGTGGCTCCCACAATTTTGTACGCCAAGCTCTTGATCAAGGAGCTTTGGCTATCAAAGTGTGAGTGGGATGCAACACCCCCTGACCATATTGTCGCCGCTTGGGGCCAGTTTTGTATTGAGCTTACCGCGCTCAATCAAGTTTATTCCGCGTCATCTTGGGTTGGTAGATGGATGTACCGTCAACTTAATAGGTTTCGCTGACGACAGCGAACGTGCTTACGGCGGAGTCGTATATCTGCAAGTCCGCATTGGTTCTAACTACTCGGTGCAGTTAGTTTGTGCCAAGTCTAAGGTCTCGCCTGTTAAAACCATTTCGGTTGCGAGACTGGAGTTGTGCGCGGCCCTTCTGCTGTCTCAGTTGCTCCACAAGGTTCAAGACACAGTTTTGCCCCACTACTCTATTAATAAATATACGCATTTTCCGACTCCAAGGTAGTGCTCGCTTGGATTTATTCTTCTCCTCACCGCTGGCAGACTTTGTCGCCAACCGCGTTAGTAAATTGATTGAACTTGTTCCCGCTACTTGTTTCAATCACGTCGCGGGTTATCGTACTCGTCTTCAGGAAGAACTCTCCATAGATCATATTGACTGGAAGTTTATTCCACCAGCATCACCACATTTCGGTGGATGTTGGGCAAGCATGGTCAAAGTAATTAAAACGCATCTCTTCAAAGTTATAGGTCAACAGATCCTCTCTTACGAAGAGCCTTTAACTGTCCTTGCACAAGTCGAGGCACTGATCAACTCGCGTCCGCTTCCAACTCAGTGAGATCTAGCCTGAAGTTGGACCTACCTCTTAGTTTAAGTATTTAGTTAGTAGTTTTTGCTATTATTGCGTTTGTAGTTTTCGCTAAAGTTAGTTTAGATTAATTTTATTGTCATATCGCTGTCTTAGCCTATTGATAGGTTATGCGGTAGTACACCCAACATAGCTAAGTTCAATTCTATTTTTTTTAAAGGTAACCCTTTAGGGCCGGGGGGATATGGTAGCGCCATCTACCTTCCTATCTATAACTAATCGCATCAAGATCAATCGTTCCACGTCTAGTGCGAGCGATACCATATTTCCGTCCCGCTCTATCCCACTCCCTGGAAGGGCACTGCCTTCGCCTGATTCGTCGACGCGATTCGTCGACGCGAGTGACAGTCTAGAACATTCCGCTCGCTAAGAACGCCGTCTCGATACCGCTCCGCGCCGCACCGCTGTATGTGATTTACCGCTTCCACCAAGGAAAACCCGCTCGTGAGTGAAGTGAAAACAAGCAGCTGCATCACGAAACCACCAGGAGACTGCCCTACGGAAACATTGTATAAGGTAAGTGCCTTCCATCCTTGAAATATCCTATACCCACTCAATCACCTCCTCCCGTATCCATCTCCTCTTCCCTTATTCCTTTCTAGGCGACCCAGAACTCGCCCTAATACAGTCCATTCTATTCATCCTTCCCAAGTCGCCTAGAACCCTACGGTTTCGGTGTACAGCCGAACCATAACCTAAATGGAAATATTATGACACTTGTCCTAGAAACCCCAAATATTTATTAAACATTAAAGTAAGATACTTTCGACCAAAAAGCAGAGGTAATTTACAACAAAAACGCTACCGAGCAGACTCCCAAATTGACTGCCATTGTGGGGAATAAAACCTCTGAAAGCATTCAGTAGATATGTCTCGAAACAATGTATAATAATGATAGATGATGTTCGTTTTCACGGTTCAAGTAAAATGTATGGCAGCCTATATTGTTGTCGCGGAATTATTCGTTATTTTTGAGCGTCGAAAAGCCATTTAAGGTGATGTTTTTATAATGTTTTATGTAAAGAATAGAAGAGGGGAAGACAGGCAGCTAATATATCTGATATTATAAAGATTCATCAGTTTAAAATACAAACGGACTTTAAAATAAAAGAACAATGCCCATTTCTGGCCCAGTTTGGAACTCATGAACAGCACAATAAAGTTTCAATTAGTTGTTGAATAAGCCTTTTTATTTATAACTTAATTTATAGGCATTACTAAAGGTGTGCCGAGAAACTTATTCAATAAATAGGTTTAAAAAGATGTGTTAACGTCTAAATAGCCAACACGTAATAGATCAGAAATTGCCAGTAAAGAAATCATAATATTAAATCGATTATCACTTCTTCTTTATCGATTTTACATTTTCTCTACTCAAAATGATTTGAGTTAATAGCAAATCTCTACTTGATCCTTAAACATTTAAAATATGTGTATTTTTAAGGTATAAATGCGATTAACTACAAATAAGTTCGATTTTGAACCAAATATATCGATAACCTATGTCCGAAATCCATATCGATTAAGCAATATCATATAAAAACTGTAAAATGGCAACACTTTTTTGACTCTTAAGTAAATGTCAATAATGTCATATTCAGTTTATTTTATTATTTTGTTTGTTACCTATTTGTTTTGCTGGTGAATTTTGTGAATGCTTTTTATGTTTTTGGATCTTTTACGACTTCTGGCATTTGTACCCTTACCAAATGATTAATTCATTCCTTTCTATTCAAAACTACAAAATACATACTTTAACGATCCTAATAAAAGTGGGTACACACCTAATGTTTTGTGAGCATATAAGTACTTCTTGTAATAAAACAATGAATGTGATGGACCTCTAATTTATCTCAAAATTCTAGTTTAACACTCTTTTATCGAATGCAATAACAACTACTACGATTTTTGACTGTCCACATCTGGGCCGGCGTCTCTAAGAAAAATGGGCATTGTTCTTTACGGAACTTATCAAAAGACCAATTACCAATTGAATATGTTGTTAAGTATTTAGAAATTGATGTGTGAATCTAAAATTACAAGACAACAAAACTTTCTTGTTATTTGAATAAAACATGATAAAGCCCAGTTGCCAAAATTATATTCTCTCACGCCCACTTCAAGAAAGATTTGAAGCTGGCGAGCCACTAATCATGAGTATCGTGACCCGCGGTCGAGAAGGTTCCTGGCCAATATTACTCTAATAAAAAAGGTAACAGACAACCTTTTTTTATAAGATTTATATACCGGATTGAAGTTGATTTTCATTCATCCTTATAGAATTGTCTGCAGTCTTACTTCTTCATGTCATGTTACTAACTGTATGGACCTGAAAGATATAGTTAATTCGAAGACACAGACAGACACTTCAATTGTATCTAAGGAAGACTAGATGAGCCCGCGCTTACACCTGCGCTATTTAAAGCTACTGCTCCGTACCCGTGGCACATAGCGTGATGTTATATAACCTCTCTGGATAAAAACACAAACAATTATTTTTATAACCACTAGTTCCTAAGATTAGTGCGTTCAACCAAACAAACAAAATTCTTCGTTTTATTAGACAGGTTGACAGGTGAGTCAATATATTCCTTGGAGGAGGTTATATAATAAGAAGTCAGTCAGAACATACACCTTGAAGAAACAATAGCCGTAAGTGTCTACGACATGCTGCGCACAGTACTAGACCATATAGTACACACATCACCATATGGTGCCAAACTAAGCAGAGCTTGTACTATAAGTACTAGATAATGGACCGTACATGTATACTTTTTTTGTATTGGCTTGGATGATAAAGATTTAAGCCGTAAACCTTAAAAAATCAAATAAATAATAATGATAATCATAATAAACATCTCGCCTTACTAAACCAGTAACAAAATAAAAGTTAGAAAAGGTTTTACTTGTTAACCTGTCATGAAGATGGATAAAAATTTGCTGAAGATTAAATTTGAAAGCTTTTCTGAGCTTGGATTATAAGAAATGTAAGTCATTCATTTATTTGTTCGTTCTAATAATGTTAAGATGACAACATTTTAGGTAATTTAGAGACACTTACTTTTAACGAGATGTTAGACCACTTTAATCTTAACGGGATGTTTGAACGTGATTTATCCATACTCAAGGACAAAAACTACAAAAAATCGAAGAATAAAAATATCCTTTATTAGAAAACAATAGTATAATTCATAGCGTGACTTGACTTGTCGTTTGGAACAGGTAGGCAAAGTTTGTAGAGATCGCTAGTGTCGCCACGTGCATGAGTGTACCGTGCTTCGGAAGGCACGTAAAGGTTCTGGCTCTTACTTGACAAGAATCGTTAGAAAGTTAAAGAAAGGAAAAAACAGTCAATTTTTTTATCGTCGGCGTCGCTCGCTTCGACGCAAAGTTTGGATTGCGAAGCATCTGCCATGTGGTGGGTATCACACACGCAGTCGATAATGACCGCAAAATGTGTTCCGTGCGAATTGTACCTACTTATAAGGTTTATAAAAATTAGCGCCCGCCCACGTAGCGTGGTACGTGTTATTTACTTCTTAATAAGATTATACATCATCTGTCTCACAAAATGCATAAATCATACTTATACTACGCTAAAATAAATCAACATTAAGACATAGATTTAATTCTCCAAGTCATTAGCGTCGCATTATAGCTAGTTATTTGCAACAATATTTTGTATTTTGCATGTCATCACTCTGGGGTCTAATTCCCACAGAAAAGGGAGGTTGAAAGGTAATTAGAGGGACAATTATTTTCAATTTACGTTAAATTGACGTAAAACGCTCTGGTATGAAAGCGCTTTAGAAATACTATACTGTAAACTATTTAGGGTAATGATTGGTGTTACGGCAAAATGGTTGCTTTAAAATTATCTGGTAAAAGGTTCCTTTTGGCAAATATAAATGAATTTCAGCTAGTGTTTACTACTTCCTGCATTTGTTAACAGGAAGTAGTCGATTAGTTTCACTTTTTAACGGACTACAAAAAAGAGTAGGATGAGGGGATTTAGAATTCGGTCTTATTATTTTTTGTTTATTACCTCAGAACTTCGTAATTTTGTTGCAATTGTAGAATTTTGTAATTTACGCTGATATACTCCACGTTACGGTACATCCAAATTAAAAAGTGGCAGTAAAAGGATTTTTCTTAGTATTGTGATAGGATATCATTTTTTATTCTTTATTTGATTAAAACCGTTGAATCGAAAGGGAGTGCTAGCCCTGTGGCGATACCAATAGACTCAGCTGTGTAGAGGGTATTGGATTCGAATCCACGGCGCGAAAATATTCAAGACCTCAAACAAATCTTGAAGGAAATCATCTCTGAATTCCACATTCCAAAGAACATCGATTCTACAGAAAAAGTTCGACCGAAACCAACGAACTATCCGCCGAGTGTGAAAGTTGGCATAAGTTTTGCGAACCTTATCACAAGGCATGTTATTTTTGTAGTAGTATTCAATGAGACAACTACGCTGAAATATTCGCAGCCTGCGGCAAATGGTAAAAGTTCGACATAAACATAGGTTTTTATTTTTTTGTTTCTTTGTATTGCAGTGTAGTTTTTTGAAATCTTGGGAACTGATTTGTTCTTAATAATAATAATTCTAACACAGACTCATATCATATATTTATTTTAGTAAAATTTTGACAACGTATCATTAGCTTAAATTGTTTCATCACCTTTATCACACAAGTAATTGTGCTGGATGCGAATCAAACACACGACCTTCGGCTTAGCAGTAAGGGTCAGTAACCACTAAACCAACACCGGGTCTAAGATCTATCTAACAGTACTGCATGAAGCTTGTATTGGGTTTTCTATTAAACTGACAAACAGTTGTCTGTTTACGTATATTAACACCTCGTCAAGTGTCGAGCGCTGCTGGGTCAGGTCTGTCACCAATGACTTTTTCGAAGTTAAGTGCGTATTAAATTGTTAATTATCGCTTGCTTATCGGTGAAGGAAAACATCGTGAGGAAACCATGCATGTCTGAGAGTTCTCCATAATGTTCTCGAAAGACATGTGAAGTTTGCTCACCCGCACTTGGCCAGCGTGGTGGACTATGGCCTTACCCTTCTCATAGTGAGAAGAGGCCCGTACACTGCAGTCAAGTGGGACAGTATAAAGGGCTGATGATGTACAGGTTGCGTTAAATCTTTAAACTATAACAATATCGGTTCAGGGATGATTTATTAAAAAAATTACACTGAACATGAACTTGGTCCTGTTCAAATTCATCCCGACCAACACGTCTTAAGGCAGTTAAGAATGAGCATTAGCATTGTCTGCAAGTCTTTGTGTTGTCAGCGCTTTTGACACTATTGATCTGTTGTCGGCGATGCGTGAGAAATCGTCCAATAATATTGGCGCACATTCCATACCACTGCAGTGTATTAAAGACGTCCTCCACCGCGTCGGTGAAGAGTTTCAAGAATATAAAGTCACCCTGTCTTACACTTCGAAGCGAATGATTCTATTCGACAACTGTGAAGACACATAAACTGGCGGCATCTATCTAGGACACCGACGGAATCACGAAGGTAACATTGAAGATCCTGAATCGAGCTATTAGATATTTAACGTTAACCCGCGGACACATCCTCAATCAAGCTATTAGTTATTTAACATTGAATATAGGCACAAACACTAAGTCTGGTCTGCGGTACCTCCTTCTACTTGGGAAAACACTGTACCTCGTTCTTCCACAATCACGGTAGTCAATACCTCAAAATACAAAAAAAAGCAATGTGTGCCGTGCACGCAGCAAGCTAGGCTAATTTTCACATGTCGCCTATGTTATATGACAAGATGAAAAGGACCCTGAAACTAGACCAAGAGGTAATTAGAGTCGGTGTTTGTCTCCATAGTGTACACAATGTTCTCTAGAATTCTAATTTTCTAGTTAGATTAGTGAGAGCTAAAGTACTAGTATATTAAGGCTAGGTAATTACATACATAGGTAAGGGTTAGGCATCGGTTCAAGGCTAGGCTAAGACAGGTATTAGTTAGGATTAGTTCAGGTGTGTAGAAATATAGTGTTATTCCTCTTGTAAGCGTAGTAGAATCGTGCGTAATCTTCGTGTATAAAGTTAAACTTCAAGAAGACAGTGGTGCATGTTGTCGGCTTGAACCCGATACTCTCCGTGTGGCTGTCTGATGGTATTCAGGTGGTCTGTCGCTATCTCACTTATTATGCAGTTAAAACTTTTCTGATGGAACGCCTTAGTTTTAAGTATTTGAATAAACCACCAAACAAGAGCGCATTTAAAATTTTGTGCTCATGCAGGCTCACATAGTATATCATTCATATAGCTATTCATTTCAGATTAGTAGTGTGAGGATTAGCCTGAATGAAACACCTTCGAAGATGTCTATGTGCAACGTAAAAGATATTTTTATCTGTAACTGAAGACTGTAACTTGATTCCTACGGGTCCACCGGTGTTGGTGTCGGTTGGCTGTCAAAAGTAACAAAAGGCAGTGTTTGAAATAGAATTAGTTTTTATTATAAGTCAAATCGATTAGATCGATTGAGTAACATTTTGTTTAGTCTATTGAAAATTTCTGACAATGGTCACACTGAACTGTCACTTCCGTCCTTCCGCTTGAAAAATTAACACGCCGTTTGCACTCTCGCGTGCCTTGTACCTTTTTAATAAATTGATCGCCCTTTGAATTAACGCGAATTGAATCAACTTGTAATTAACTTAATACGTAATTGCCGCTTTTGACTTCCGGCAAAGTTTGTTGTAAATTGATGACATATTGAACATTTGTGAAAAGTTTTGTGAACCGCAAACGTGCATCGTGGTCTGGAGAAGGACTTCGCCGAATTGTACACTGGTATCTATTCGATTCTCTTGTTATTTTGGCCAAAATTATAAGTTAATCTATAGGTCCACTTCAAGAACATCACCAGGATATATAAGGTAAATTTTTCATGTACCTACTCAATACTTTACTCACTGTGCAACGCAGTGCATTGTGTCTGGATATATTGTCTATCGTGGTCAGGTAGATGTATTACACCTTCCACTGCGCACTTCTGATACACCTTCATGCCTGGCTACGGTAATTCTAGACAGGCAGCCTATGTGTTATTCCGATCTGTAGACTATATTAATGCAAAGTTTTGTCGAAATCCGCTTAAAAGATTTTGTGTGAAAGAAAAGCTATTAGGCGTAAGAATGCATACTTGATTATTACATACATACATACATAGACTCACGCCTGTTTCCCCGAAGGGGTAGGCAGAGGCATATTAAACGCCCACTTTTCGCCAGTGTTTTGATCCCACGTAATAGGTGGCGAGCCTATTGCCGCTTATTGGGACATTTTGTTTGCCAGAGCCTCGTCCGTTGATCGGCAGGTGCACCACTTGCAGGTGAGGTTGGCTTGGGACCCTAAGTTCTTGGTGGGAACCCTATGATTATTATCAAAATTAACCGTGCTTTTATTAACATAACGAGCTAAATGGTAGTACAGTGAGTTCACTTCAGCAGTGTGATCAGTGGTATTCGAAATCACGACCTGTATTTGGATCTTGTGCCAAATGGTTTATACATTGCGCTTTCATCGCTTTAAATTACCTCTTGATGGTAAAATATATTCACGCTGGTGAAACAGTGGACATATCTAAAGCTATGGGTTTAATTTCTGTTGTAAATTGTTTGTTTTTATTTATAAAAAATATTTTAATTATATTACTGTGGTTTGCGAATTTTATATCCGTATCTTTTAATGTACTAGATATCGCTATCCCTTCGGGTTACGGAGGTCAGACAGGCAGTCGCTCCGTGGAAAAGCTAATATTCAGCCAAAACCGGTTAGACTAGAAAGCGGACCCCAGACTGAAACTGGGATAACGCTAAGAGAAAGAAAGATCTTTTAATGTACTAGATAATTATTGTACCTATACTTAACCGCATATTTTATTTTAATTTAACTGTTTCTTTCTGATCTCGTGGGACTTTCGAGAAATTCAATTAAATAATAGTTCGTAGAATACTTAGTATGTACCTGTATAATGAAAATGTCAACCGCAAAGACTATAAAAATATGTGTTGGCTTGATCGAAATTGTTATTATTTTGTGTAATCTCGCTTACGCAGAATAACGCTTTAATAAAAGGTTGCGTTTTAAAAACCTATGCTACAAGTAGGAACTAGAGTTTTGTCTTATGCGGTATCTGCTAGTACCAACCTTATTATTAAAATCCTACGATGATTTCTGACATGCTAAGAACATTCGCCAAAACTTTTTCCGACATTTTCAGCGCCATTCCCTCACTTTAATGTTTAAAACGAAACAGGAATTAAATTATCATAATTATCACACAGCCGTTCAGCTGACCCACTTGTGGTGAGTCGTGGTGAAATATATTGTGCAATCGTTTTGTTCATTACGTGCAATTAATTATTGCAATTATTACGTTTGGGACATTTTCCGGCGCAGGAATTGTGACTGCTTTATCAAATTATGGAAACTCTTTTTCGAATATGTGACGATATTAAAAGACATGTTTTAGTTTAGTTTAGTTGGTCGTGGGTTTTCCGCACTTAGCCAATTATTTGGGCCATTGTGCGTAAGTGGCGACTTGATTGACGCCGACTACTAATACCACCTTAGCTCCTTCCAGAAAGCTATTAGTTGGCTGATGTCGTTCAAAACCTCACACATGGTTCTGGGGTTGTTCAGCAGCTTTGCCCGTTGATCGCTCACACTTGTGCAGTGCAGAATAACGTGAGCGGGTGTTTCTTCGGTTTCCATGCAGCCCCTGCACAGTGGGCTGTCCTAAACGCCTATGTTGAATAGGTGCTTGTTGAGTGGACAGTGGCCGATTATTATGCCTGTCAGATGCTTGAGATTTTTTCTATTAGAATGCAGCAGCTTGTGCGAGAGTCGCTTGTTCAAGCAGAGGATAGCATCTTTTGTTTATCTGCATTCTTTTATGACTGCCCACTGTTTTTCGTGTTCATGTGCGGTTCTCTCGCGTAGCCACGTTTTGAGTTCGCTTGCCGGTATCGGTACAATCGGCTCGGGTCCCATTATCATTGTGTCCGATCCTTGCCGTGCCAGTTGGTCTGCGGCGTCATTGCCTGCGGAGTTGCTTTGGCCTTTAATCCATTGCAGCGTAACCCGATTCTTCTCTGCAATCTTTTGCAACTCTAGGTGGCATTCCATGATGAAGCCGCTGTTAAAGCAGTTGCTGCCGAGAGCTTGTAGTACAGAGACATTGTCCGTGATAATGCGTATAGACAGGTCACTTACGTTCCTAGACGCGATTGCTGTTGCGACTCTTGTTATCCCAACACACTCGGCTTGGAATATGGTGAAAAATACATGTTTTTTAATAATATAATAATGTACGAATTGGTTGATTTATATTATTGATTGTTTAGAGATATCCGAGACAATTTATGCGTAATTAAATTTAATTAGAAGTTTTCATTTATTTTATATCCTACACTAACCCGCATACATCATCTCGCAGTTCGTTGGCGCAGCGGGAGTGTAAGCGACTGCTACGCCGAAGGTCGCTGGTTCTATTCCCGCTCAAGTCAAACATTTGTGTGCATGAACATGGATGTTTGTCTTGGTCTGGGTGTTATATGTATAATATGTATATATTTACAAAAAGAAGTATATATGTATGTTTATCTATTATCTAGTACCCATAACACAAGCTCTGCTTAGCTTAGGACTTGATGGTGATGTGTGTATGTGGTAGAATATTATATCCGGCATAACAGTCAGAGTTACTAACTACTAGATTTAATTACTATACACAATATTTATATTTGTTATGAGAGTAGCAAGTGCCTGTGGTTTTTATTGAATAATTAATTACTGCATGTGTATGCTGTGTAAAAATGCCTTGATGAAATTAATAAATCATTTACGTCATTACCTTATTACTGCCACTAAAATGTTCCTTACCAAAAGTCTATCTCTAATCATGTTTGTAATTACCCTGATACCATAGCCTAAAAACAATCATAAATACATAAACCTTCTCTGGCAGTGAAATAAAAACAACTCAAAATACAAAACACAGCGTTCAAAACCAACAAAAACATTTCAAAACACGAAAAATAAAATTAAACACCGACAATATCTCCTACATCTAAATTAAAACAACCAGAGAACCCAAAACTACGGCACCCATCAGATACCATCATCCTTATAATAACAAAACCGCAACATTCTTTAATAATTTTCATCCCCTGCAAAAAATAATTAGTATAAGATTAAGAGTAATACGCCGGCTGATTTATGAGGGTAACCCAAAATAATATTCAACCCTTTCAGGGTTCCGTGTTCCGTAATATATAGAAAAACCCTTGCGTTTTGTTTGGCCCCCATTAGGGCTTGCTTGATGAAGGGTTATTTAATGCCGTATGGAACTATTTTGTCTCTTACAATGTGTAGTGAAGAATAATCATCATTAAACTGTCGTAAAATGGCCTTGGCTAGTTTAAACAAACCTACGACATGGGTTATCGAGGTCGCATATTCAACTTCTGCTTAGTAGGGTTTGATATTTCCTTTGATATATAGTGGATAAGACTGTGATGAAGAATGGAAGAAACGGGAAAGTGCGATTGCTAAAAATTATTGTGTAGTCCCGTAGGTCAAAGTTTTAGCCAAGATTCAAAACATCTGATCGTTGCAATGTTGCCTAATGTGCTAATAAAATTACTTTCATAATGTAAAATTTTAAGCTAAATTAATTTGTATGTCCATATCAAATCAGCAGTATTCAGCATCTCTACGGGTTGCGGAGGTCAGGTGACTGTCGCTCTGTGGAAAGGTTGATATTCTGTCATATCTGGTTAGACCAGTAAGCGGACCTCGGACTCCAAGGCGAACAAGTCTTGGATGCAACCGGGATAACGCTAGGGCGATGATGATCCAATCAGCAGTTTTGGATATGGACACACAGATTACGTAAGGATAAAATTTTAGATTTTAGTTTTATTGAATTATAGAAGATTTCTCGTACATAGTTATACTCTTACACTCTTACTCTTACTTCATGAATGAAAATAATATAAAACTAAAATAAATATTGGACAGAACCAGTAAAAAAATACAGTGTGATCTTATCCACTTTTTATTTGAGTTTAATTAAACCAGTGTCTTTGTTTAGCGGCAAAGGTGCCATTGTAGTTAGGGCAAAGCTTTCATAATAATATGGAGACTTTTGTACAAGGATTCTGATATTAAAATACTTTTGTAAGTGTTCTGAGTTTGACGTATCCGTCTCTTTCGTCTACACTAATATTATAAAGAGGAAAAGTTTGTATTTTTGTTTGTAATGGATAAACTCAAAAACTACTGGACCGATTTTAAAAATTCTTTCACCATTAGAAAGCTGCATTATCTGCGAGTAACATAGGCTTTATTTTAGTTTAGAAAAAATAGGGGTCCGTAAGGTATTTGGGTTTTTCGGGTACGCCAAGTAATTCCCCCAGGACGCGGGTGAAACCGCGGGAAACGGCTAATCAAAAATATAATAGTGCCGCAAAAAAAATGGGTAACACTGGAATGAGAAATGTTTATAGGCTTGGAAGTGCTATAAAATATAAAGAAAATAATAAAAATAAAAATAGCAACCACTAAAAGTAACTATTTTGAATTGGGTAGGGCAGTAAACATGGCCAGCGATATCATAAATGACTTTTGAATCTGCGTACGTATGTTATTGTCAGTTATCGCTTCCTAAACTGTGAATCATAATATTGTGAGGACAACTGCATATCTGAGAGTTCTCCACAATAGTCTCGATGATATATTGTGTATTAGCTACAAGCACTTGGCCAGCGTGGCAGACTGTAGCGTTACCTTTTTCTTTTTGAGGAGAACCCCTGCCTAATAGTGAGTTTGAATACGTCATTAGTATTAAATTGTGTTGCGGTATAAATATACCGCAACACAATTTAATACTAATGACGTATTCAAACTCACTTTTTATTTGAGTTGAATTAAACCAGTGTCTTTGTTAAGCGGCAAAGGTGCCATTGTAGTTAGGGCAAAGCTTTCATTATAATATGGAGACTTTTGTACAAGGATTCTGATATTAAAATACTTTTGTAAGTGTTCTGAGTTTGACGTATCCGTCTCTTTCGTCTACACTAATATTATAAAGAGGAAAAGTTTGTATTTTTGTTTGTAATGGATAAACTCAAAAACTCCTGGACCGATTTTAAAAATTCTTTCACCATTAGAAAGCTGCATTATCTGCGAGTAACATAGGCTTTATTTTAGTTTAGAAAAAATAGGGGTCCGTAAGGTATTTGGGTTTTTCGGGTACGCCAAGTAATTCCCCCAGGACGCGGGTGAAACCGCGGGAAACGGCTAGTCAAAAATATAATAGTGCCGCAAAAAAAATGGGTAACACTGGAATGAGAAATGTTTATAGGCTTGGAAGTGCTATAAAATATAAAGAAAATAATTAAAATAAAAATAGCAACCACTAAAAGTAACTATTTTGAATTAGGTAGGGCAGTAAACATGGCCAGCGATATCATAAATGACTTTCGAATCTGCGTGCGTATGTTATTTTCAGTTATCGCTTGCTAAACTGTGAATCATAATATTGTGAGGACAACTGCATATCTGAGAGTTCTCCACAATAGTCTCGATGATATATTGTGTATTAGCTACAAGCACTTGGCCAGCGTGGCAGACTGTAGCGTTACCTTTTTGTTTTTGAGGAGAACCCCTGCCTAATAGTGAGTTTGAATACGTCATTAGTATTAAATTGTGTTGCGGTATATTTATCTTATTGATTATTTCATTCATTATGGATTTAATTGATCTACCTACCATTGAAATCAATTTCATGAAAGCTGTTTTATCACTGCGGGTTATAACATATATTTTAATAGCCACGCATACATTCTCTCATTAATTGAATTCGTCAGTACAAACATATTTGATTACGTAACTAGCCCATCAACAAATGACGATGCGATTTTCAATCTAGTATAATATACAGGCACACAGCGTCCATGTGGTGACGGATTAAGAATACAGAATGTCACCACCCCATATCATCCCATGGGTGTCGTAAGAGCCGACAGATGGAGCAAATTATGCAGAGAACAGCACTGTAAGAGAAGGAAAACTTGATACAAACCCTATATCAACCCGTTTGGCCAGCGTGGTATAGAAGGCCAATTCCTCCTTTCAAAGGAGAGGCCTAGTCCAGCAGTGGACTGTTAAAGGCAGATGATGATGATGATAATACACAGGGTGTAAAAAGACCCTTAACGAAAACTGAAATCCCATGTTGTACCAATCACTACGAACATTTTTTACTTCGGCATGATACCCTGGGAAATTACTGGTTCAGAGGATATTGAGGCTCAAAGTATGGAGTTTTTCTAATTAGGTACAAAATCGATGGATTTACCTCGCCAATATGTTCTTTAGATGCCCTATAACCCCATGGATAAATAGGTATTTCGAGCATTGCACGCGCGCTTTTAATTGCGGTTTAAAAAATGTGAAAACTCAAAAAAAATATTGTTTCCCAGGTATTATTTTTGGTTAGTATGACTTGGGCATGATGTCCACAACCAGTAGACTTCGGCTTGGTGATGGGTCTTGTGACACCCTGTATAATAGTAATTCGCTACGACTATGCAGTAGATCTCACGTTCGAATCTACGGCCTATGACTTTGCAAAGCATGCTAAACGGCAAGGGAAACATAATGGCGAAACCTGCATGTTTGAGAGTGCCCCATAATATACTAAAAAGAAACAAGAAGTTTGCCAATCCGCACTAAACTGCCAACTGGCCAGCATGAGGAGCTATGGCCTTACCCTTCTCATGGTGAGAAGAGGATATTGATATAGGAGATTGATATACTGGGCCAATGATGATGAGTAAAACCCAACTCTCGACTACGGTAAATCAATCAATCTAAACTAGTTCTCTTAATTGTTTTGTTAACTGTATGAACATATACATCCTACTCCTCACACAAAGGTTTGTCTTGAATAGGTATCGAACCCACGATTGCCAATATATTAATATTTCTACTTTATATATCTACTTACAATAAAAAAGACTCATACACTAGTACAAAATTTTTAGCCGCAGGGAACTTAGCAAACATACTATTATCGTACGAAATGAACTGAAATGACACAAAGCAATAATTTATGAATCACACAAAGTGTTGTGTCTTGTGGGGATTCAACCCACTACACTCGACGCAGTGACAAGCGGCGAGGTGGCCGCTTAAACCACAACGC
This sequence comes from Euclidia mi, assembly GCA_944739405.2. Lineage (NCBI taxonomy): Eukaryota > Metazoa > Arthropoda > Insecta > Lepidoptera > Erebidae > Euclidia > Euclidia mi. Next base: position 10,078,458 of record OX123206.2, on the reverse strand, counting down.
CATCCGTGCATATAATTCTAGATAACTTTTATCCCATTCTATATGATTATGACAATAATGCAAGGCTCGTTTCACAGTGTACCAGCCATAATCCGGGTGGAATATCGTAAAACAAGGCCTATTGCCTTTAGGTGCATGTTCACATCAAAGTTTACAAATATTGGAACAGAAACGTATACTCAATCACCCCGAAGAGAGGGGTTTGAGTTACAAGCTGATGCTTCTAATACAGTAAACTAAGATTAATTTCATAACAGCTAAATTAAGCAACGCTTGCACAGGTCACCACTTGGATGGGTGACCGTAGGTGGCATTTACATCTGAGCGCTACCGAGGTTCAGAGGGCACGTAAAGCAGTCGATCCCGGTTCTTGTCCAAGGATAAGGATCGTTAGGCCATGTCGGAGGCCTTCGGGCGGTCTGAAAATTCCGACACCAGAATTGACCACACGCTCACACGAAAAACAAACAATTTAAATGTACTGTTGTAGTTGTCGCTACAATACCACTAAGGCCATCTAGCAAACGATGGAGAAGACAATAAACACAGCGACATCCACGAACCAAAGTCCTGAATCGCGCAAGTTCTCGCACGCGATTACTATATATACCAGTTCTAGAGAACTTCAGTTGGATTGCATCACTGCAGTGACTCTCATCGAGCCTGGTCAGAGGATCCTCTCTCTAGTTAGAGAAATACCAGACCTTATTCCACCACAATACCCATTCTGGGACCTGCTAATCGGAATTGAAACAAATATATGGATAGTACAGTTATAAGGCAGCTAGACAATGTAACATCACGGTCAGTTCGTCCATTGCGACGTGATGGTCCCACCAACTATTAGTGGACACCTCCTCAAGTGTCAAAGATGGACGGATATAAATCCAAAGATTCTAGATGGACACTAGCTTCAAGCATCAAAGACCTACCAGCCAATACAATCGCCAATCCGCCTGCCATGGCGATTACGGCTGAACTCCCCAAGAATTAAAACCTTCGGTGGAGGCCATTGTTTAGGATGCTGTAAACGTCTTTTAGCTGTAATGATGATGAAGAAATTATGAGATCTCTTTAAAAAAGAAATATAACGCGAAGCGAAGAGGACAGATACCTGTAATAGCACATCATACCAAGTTCTTCCCCCATTGTGAACCGACTTTAAAAAAAGTAGCGCATGTCTGCGCTATTTTTTTTGACTTGGATGCAACTTTTGTGCTGCTGGTAGATGACATGGGATGATTATCCCTCCTGAAATGGTAAAACGATTAATAATTGAGTACGCTCTTAAGAAACGCGAATCTTCGTGCATGTGTGTCTGCGCTCAATTTTTTGTGTAGGAGAGGATTGAGGAATTCATTGTTGTGTTAATTGATTTAGTTTGATATCAGTTTAACAGTGCAAATATCTCTAGGCTTTCTTGCTACCATAAGTGCGCTAGACCTAAGAGGTTTCAAACTTGAGTGGCTATTAACATTAACTTAAAATAGGAGCTTGTTTCTGTTTAGGCACAACCTTGATATCTGTGTTCTTAGAAATTTAATTAAGTATTCGGTTTAGGAGAAATTACTAGCATAACTTAAAAGTAATGAAAGTAATTTCTTCAATGATGAATATAATATAACTATTTTAGGCAAATAAAGCAGTTAGCCTTAACTAATTAGGGAATGCCTAGAATAAATTGTTTAGAGAATATTCTAAAATTAGAGTTTCTCTGTAATTATGTTTATCCTTTACATAGTTCTCTTAGTACAAGCTTTTGCTTGGTTTGGGATTAGATGATGTTGTGAGTATCTATATGGTAGAATATATTAATATTTATTTTACTGCTTTACCAAAACCCACTTTTCCCTTATAACTTGTCCACCTAGTCTTACCTACAAAATACTGTAAGGGGCAAGCACCAAAACTTACTGCACCCAATTTTAAACTCTAGTAGACTTATTTTTACCAAAATCCACACAAAACCAAACCCTATTCTTTTAAGGGAAAGGTTTAAATCGAATGGCAAAAAGTCGATAGTTATTCGCAATGGACGTAATATATCGAATTGTAAAACGGGAAGATTTGTGAAAGTTTCAGTCTCCGTTGGATAAGTGTTAGTTTACTTATGGCTGTGTTCATAGTGTCTGCTTATGGTACATTTGCTGTTTTACGGCCTTTTAGCGTTTGGTATGATTTGAGGTTTGGAGAGGTAAAGTTTTAGAGCACGCCATTTCAAATTTTAGTATTGTAATATGTTTTGAACAGTTACTTATGTACATTTTATTTCAACTTTATGCATAGTTGTAGCTATAAAGTTTAAATGTAGTGTTGAGTCTTTGTTTTTTTCTATACTTATTACACTTATAGACGTAGCGATGTATAGACAAAGAGGGGCAGCCGCCCCCTCTAACAAAAACAAAACAGGAAGAAACAAAAACTATACCCTACATCTAATTCGTTTCTCAATAGTTTTCGCACAAATTTATTCTATCAATATGTCGTGAATTGATGGCGCTTTGATGCAACAGGCAGCGCCATCTAGTAACAAGCTTCGTAAACCATTAACATTGTAAACGGAAATGCAAGCGCGCACTACCGCTTGGACACGATCGTCGGTAGAGGGGATGCCGGAAAGACTGGTGGCGGAGCGACCGAGTGTACACACTCCAGCTCGGACAGTCTTGGCTGACGCTCAGTACCAACGCACGTGTTTGTTTCTCGTTCAAGTTGTTGTGTAAAATTATAATAAAGTTATTTTGATTGAAGCTAAATCATCTTTTGCTCGAGTACCCACGATAGTGCCCACATTACTTGGAAACTTTGTCGGACCGTGAAGAAGACCCGATGTTTCGCATCTCGGCCATCCATGATGCGACATCAGAACTAGGATGCACTCGAGCTGAAGAACCCGAAGAAATATCGCATAATCAAGCTATGACGTCACGGTGTGACGAGAATCTACTTCGTACGCTGCTGGCTGCTCAAAATCAGAATATGATGTCCTTGATAGAAGCTATCAAGGGACCGACAGCAGCAACCTTCTTTGCCTGAATTTGACCCGGATAAGCTGGATTTGGACGCACGTGCTTGGTGTACAACAGCGGATCTGTGCTTATCGGAAGTACCGCTTATTGGAAGTGCTCTAATCAGGCATCTAAAAAGGGAGTGCATCACGTTGTCTGGCGCAATTATCGTTCGCAGGTATGACATGGTGTGACTTCAAAAGCCTGTTTTTATCCCGTTACGATTGCGTGGACACACCAGCTGCAAATCTTGTCAAAATGACAAGTAGCAAGCCAAAAGAAGATGAGTGTTATGCTGCGTATGCCACCCGATTGTTGTCTGCCCTCAAACTAAAAACTTGAGCGCTGAGCAGATGCCATATCCACTGTGCTTGCTCATATGGCGCAATTTGATGGGCGCATACAGAGGTTGGCATTTACTACCGACGTAAACAACAGAAACAAGTTGCAGTGTGAACTTCAAGCGTTCTCATTTTTTAAGAGGAAAGCTTCGAGGAGTAACTCAACTGACACCGGTCCCGATTTCAAGCGATCGAAGTTCCAATCAACATCGCTGAAATGTCACAACTGCAGTAAAGTAGGTTACCGAGCGGCTAACTGCCGATCAAGAAGTGAGGTGAAAGGCAAGGCATCCAATGCCTCCACTTCGTCATCAAGTTCTGCAGGACAAAAGCCGCGTTCGGACATCATCTGTTTCCGGTGCGGCAACGCCGGACATTTTGCTACGAAGTGCCCACGTAGCAATGAAAGCACCGTCGTGGCAAGCGGCCCAAGCGGTTCCGGGGCAGCACCTGCAGCAGCGACGAGCAGCGAGCGATGTTTTGAAGTTTGCTAACTCAGTAAACCTAGTAGCACGCTGATGAATACTGGTGAGTCATATTCATTTTATTACGATTCTGGCACCGAATGCTCTCTCATTAAAGATCGTGTTGCGTCAAAGTATATTGGCAAGCGTGTAAATAACACGGTAAAATTAACTGGTATCGGTCTGGTACAAATTTTATCTGAGGTTATGATTAATGATCTGCGTTTAGAGATCTTATTTCATGTTGTACCGGATAGTTGTCTCAAAACTGATATTTTAATCGGCCGTGAGATTTTAGATCAGGGATATAACGTTAGTATGACGTCTAATAGCGCTGTTTTGTGTAGGGCTAAGGTTGTTAGGTTATGTGATGTTTCAAATAACCTCAAAAACGTTTCCATTTGTCGTGTTGATTTCGATCAGGTTGATACCGACATTCCGCCAGAATATCGTCCTCATTTAATTAACCTTTTGACACATCTTCGTTTTCTAGTGGTGTTTCTAGATCCCGGGTAACAACAGCACATTTGCAAATTAGGCTTATAGATCCTAGTCGTACGGTAAATCGTCGCCCATATAGGCGTAGTGCGAGTGAACGTGAAGTTGTTACGGCTAAAGTTCATGAATTAGAGGAAGCTGGTATTATTAGGCCAAGTTGTTCACCTTTTTCTAGCCCAGTGTGGCTTGTCAGGAAGAAAGATGGTTCAGATCGCATGTGTGTTGACTACAGAGAACTGAACGACAACACTGTATCGGATAGGTTTGATAGAGAATCTTGTATCTAGGTTAGGTGGTCCTATATGATTCACGTGTCTCGATATGTTATCAGGGTATCATCAAATTCCAGTGCACCCTGAATCAATAGAGCGCACTGCGTTCATCACGCCAGACGGTCAGTGGGAATATTTGACTTTGCCGTTTGGTTTGAAGAGTGCTAGCTCAGTTTATCAGCGTACAGTGATGAAAGCACTATGTGATCTGGCTCATAGCTATGCTGTTACATACGTCGACGATATTTTAGTGATAGGATCATGTGTTCAGGAGAGTTAAGTTCGTCTTCGTACTGTGCTCGATAAATTGACAAAAGTCAGTTTTTCCCTGAATTTTAGTAAGTGCTCATTCCTTAAGCGACGGGTTGAATATTTAGGCTTTGTTGTTGAGAACGGCCAGATCAGACCCGACCCTAATAAAATTGTTGCTTTATCGAGACTTCCCCCACCTGCAACCGTCACTCAACTGAGACAGCTCATAGGGCTGGCCACTTGTTTTAGACAGTTTGTGGTCACAGTTCTCAAAAACGATGGCTCCTCTATTTCGTTTAACGAGTGGCAAGAATAAGTCCATTTGTTGGGAACTGAGTCATGAGGCCATTCGTCAGAAAATAATATCTTACTTAACCCCGTTCAGAAAATAATATCTTACTTAAGCCAGTTCTAACAATTTTCAACCCTGCTCATCCAATCGAGTTGCATACCGATGCTAGTGCTGAAGGATATGGTGCCATTTTTATTCAAAAGATTAATGGGAAACAACATGTAGTTGCTTATTATAGTCGTCGCACGTCCCCAGCAGAGTCTTTTCATTCATTTGAATTAGAAACATTAGCAGTCTTTAATGCCATAAAACATTTTCGACATTATTTACTAGGGCGCAAGTTTACCGTTGTGACAGATTGCAATTCTGTTAAAGCATCTAAAAATAAAACTGACTTGTCTCCACGAGTTCATCGTTGGTGGGCCTACATGCAGTCGTTTGAGTTTGAGATTGTTCACCGTGAAGGCAGTAGGATGACCCATGTAGACTTTCTTTCTAGAAATCCTCTCCCTGCGTCCAAAGGAGCCTTCACACGTGTAGAACAAAAGCGGGTCGATTTAGCTGAGCTTTCTAGTAACTGGTTGCAAGCTGAGCAGTAAAAGGACGAAGAAATTAGCAAGATTGTGTTGGATCTTCGTAATGAAGTTTTCCCAAGAAATTCGTAAGCATATTTTGTATCGTAAGATTCAACGCAATAGTCGCACTCGATGTCTTCCCATTGTTCCAAGATCACTTAGTTGGTCAGTGAATAATAATGTCCACGAGTCCGTCATGCATTTAGGATGGGAGAAAACCCTTGAAAAGATTTCCGAGTACTATTGGTTTGAAGGAATGTCAAAATATGTGAGGAAATTCGTTGACAACTGTATCACTTGTAAAGTATCAAAACCCCACACTGGTAAAGTTCAAGCCTAACTTCACCCAATTCCCAAGTTCAATATTCTATGGCATACAATTCATATTGACGCCTCTGGTAAACTGTCTGGGAAAAACGACATCAAAGATTACGTGTTTGTCATAATAGATGCTTTCACCAAATTCGTTCTACTCCGTCATTCGCTTAACATCGACACTAATAGTAGTATTTGTACTATTAAGTTCTGTATTGCATTGTTTGGTGCACCGAAACGCATAGTAGCCCATCAAGGTCGTTGTTTCGCTAGTAAAGTATTTTCTAGTTTTTGTTCTTCTACCAAAATAGAGTTGCACTTGATAGCTACTGGAGGCAGCCGCGCTAACGGTCAGGTAGAAAGGGTAATGAGTTCCCTCAAGAGTATGTTGAAAGCTGTAGAGACTAGTCGTGATCGCTCTTGGCAGGATGCGTTAGGAGAGGTTCAATTGGCCATAAACTCTACTATTATACTAAATCTAGTCCTCTCGAGTTGATGATTGGAAAAGTAGCACGACTGTGTGACACGAGCATGTGACTGACATTAATCTAGATGAAATTAGAGAGCACGTGACACAGAATATTACGAAAAATGCTAATTACGATAAAAATCGATTTGACCAAAGTAAGGCTCAGGTTTCTAAGTTAGCTGTTAATGATTATGTTCTAATAGAAAATGAAGAAAGGAATAAAACAAAATTAGATCCTAAATTTAAAGGTCCTTTTAAGATAATTGAGGTATTAGATGGAGATAGATACCTACTCAAGGTGCTTGACTCTAAGCGAACATACAAATACCCCCAAGATCGCGTGAGAAAGATCCCCGATCACCAAGTCCCTTGAGAATTAGATGTCATAGTTGACAGTGGTAGTGAAACCAAATCTCATTAAGAATTGCTTGTATACTCGTACTCAGAAATGTAGACCGCACCTCATTACTGACATGTGGCGATGGGTCTAGACCGCACCTCATGAGTAACATGTGGCGATGGGTCTGTAAGGAATCATTAGTGCGATTTCTGTCTGTGTTGGTGCACAGAGCGCTTATGTGTTGTAGCACATATTGCGTAAGAGTTTTTTGAGAATCGTTGGTGCGATTCTTGTCTTGCACTTGTTGGTGCACAGATCACAAAGAGAGTCGAGTATGCATTACTTAATAGTTATCGTAAAGAGGAACAGAACTGTTGGAATAACATTTTTTAGTAGTTTAACTTGTTGATCGAATCTTTTCCAAAGAATGATGTTGTGCAGGAAGCACTGTGTATGTATCCTCAATGACGAGGAATTGTAAATCATAGGAGTTGATTAGTGTGAGACTTAGATTTAGATGAAATAAAGTACTAATGGGAATCAGATTCCTTTGTTTTATTGGCAGGATAGCCGAGCTTGACTACTCTCAGTATATTTTGTCCACAGGAATTACACCCGAGGACGGGTGCTAGTCAGGGATGGCCGTATCGTGGATTGATGGCGCTTTGATGCAACAGGCAGCGCCATCTAGTAACAAGCTTCGTAAACCATTAACATCATAAACGGAAACGCAAGCGCACACTAACGCTTGGACACGATCGTCGGTAGAGGGAATGCCGGGAAGACTGGTGGCGGGGCGACCGAGTGTACACACTCCAGCTCGGACAGTCTTGGCTGACGCTCAGTACCAACGCACGTGTTTGATTCTCGTTCAAGTTGTTGTGTAAAATTATAATAAAGTTATTTTGATTGAAGCTAAATCATCTTTGCTCGAGTACCCACGATAGTGCCCACATTGTTTGGAAACTATGTCAGATCGTGAAGAAGACCCGATGTTTCGCATCTCGGCCACCCATGATGCTCTACCCTACCCTAGAATATACTGATACTGGTCTATACCATGAAATATCGCTTTCCCAAAGAGTTGGGAGGTCAAACAGCAGTTGTTCTGAAGAAAAGCTTATATCTGATGTCACTAAACCAGTCAGCGCAATGACGTTCCAAAGTAAAAAGAAGTAGATATGTAATATGTACAAAAAAAGCAGGAGCTTTTGGTACGCCTATTACATATCTACTTATTTTACGCTAAACATAAGCCAGTTGGCAAGTCTGACATATGTGTGTGTGACGTCGCGAGCCGGCGTCAAAGTGAAACTGACACATCTTGTCAAGCGAAAATTAAATAAAATATGGAGTTATCGATGTGTGCGTTAGTTTATCGTTTCTACGGATTGATTACTACGTAGGTTACGTATCTACCTTTTTCTTGTAATATCATTGCGTCAGCGGATTCCGGCCTCCAAAACTCTTTGATACCACCGGGATAGCGCTAGGACGATGATGATTAAATAATTAGTGAAATGCATTATCATATCCACAAAAGCAACTCACAACCCTTTTCCTCTCCAAATGTTTCTAATTTACCTTTCAAACATTGGATCTCCTACTAGAAAACCAATTAACAAGGCAAATAAAATAGATGTTTGATCAAACTGAAAACACAAATCTAGTAAAGCCTCGGTATTTTCTACAAAAGGGTTCATCCGAATGGAAAGTGAACAATTTTTCCAAAGCAAAAACAGTGAATTGTTGCATTTGAATAGGTTAGGAGCAACGAATGCCCTGTTATTTTGTTTTTTTCTGTTGCTACCGACAGACGCAGCTTGGATGACTTTTGATACTTTGCCCATCCATATTGCTACAGTAACAAAAAAATGCATATCCGACTAGGATTACGAAATTAAAAGTGAGAAACTATGAAGGCCATGGTCTGAGGCCAGCCAATAAGTGGTCATAGTTTCATCTACTTATAGGTAGTAAAAACTTGCTGATTTCGGTATGAAAGGGCCGGCTCGACATGGAAAGTACTACCCTCTCACGGAATATTAAAGTAAAGTACCAGTTATCTATACTAATGCGAATCAACTGGCAGTGAGAGTGGTGGAGGCCCCATTCCCTTTCGCTTCTCCCTCAAATCATTCCTCCTCCTATTCCTTGTTCCATTCTTCCATCAAAAATATACTATCTAATTTCTGGTGTTGTTTACAAGGAATCTTCATTGAAATATTTATTTATATAATATCAAGATATATGTTTCATGACAATCTAAATTTGTGAGTCAACTACTGTAATTTATTTTATAAAACTTAGAGGCTTAAACTTAGAGACCGATGAGCTCTTTTTGATTTTAATTTGGTAAAATATAATTTTCTACGACGTAAAACTCACATGACTCTATGACCTAAGCTCGTGTGACACCTCGTCAGCCGCTCACCTAAAATGTAACTTACTGTAGCATTTCAATTCCAGACTCCACCAATAAATGCTCAACCTCATAACCAACGAAAACAATTATGCCTTTACCTCAGATTGACCTTTTTCCTATAATTGTACTTTTGTCAAACCAAAATTGAATAACTGTATGTTTTAATGCGAAGCGAAGGACAGGCTACCGAGCGTTTTAATTGATTGAACGAGTGGTACGATTAAAGGATTAAATGAAATATTGGAGCGCATTTTATTTTCTGATAATGGATTACAGGTATCGGTGCTACTGACAGCAAAAAGAGAAACCTGTTATAAATGTTGAGAGTAAAAATGGTAATTTTACTTTGGAAGAATTCGGTTCTTTTTTATAGATCTTGCCAAATTTTTGCTAGCAGCATAATTATAGTTAACGGTGCATTAAATATTATTGATTTTATTTTTTGCGCAAAATATATTAACTTAATATATAAAATCCTTGCGTTACTGACTGACTGACAGACACGCTACAGCCTAAATTATTGGGCGCAGGAAGCTGAAATTTGGCATGTATGTTCCTTGGGGACCGTAGGGGTGCACTAAGAAGGAATTTCCCGAAATTCCCACGGGATCGGCCAAAACGGGTAAATTTAAAAAAAATGCAGGCGTAGCTGCTGGCTTCCTCTAGTGTAGGTATATGGGCAGACTTAATGCCAATGGTATTTTTAAACAGTCAACCTAGGGTGATGCAGAGATGATAGTAGGGATATAGACGTATCATCAAGATGTCTCAAAAGAAACTACACATCTGTTTAATAACGTACGCACAACGCACGGTCCGAGAAACGCTCCATAGGGACTAAATTCCCAAGAGCCAGGCTACCGAATGACTTTACTCCCCCGCGCCGCTTGGAATAATTGCGTTCACGCAATATAATATAATATATATTTTATTAATGTAAACTTCATAAACAGCATATGCAAACGGACTTAATGCTGGGCTTATTATATCTCCGTATATATTTAAATCTTATCGTGGAGCAGGTATAAAAGAAGTATGTTAAATCTACACTTAATATTATAAATAGGAAAAAAAATTATCTTTGTTTGTAATGGATAAACTCAAAAACTACTGGACCGATTTTAAAAATTCTTTCAGTTTTAGAGAGCTACATTATCTGCGAGTAACATAGGCTATAGGGATTTTCGGGTACGCGAAGTAGTTCCCTCAGGACGCGAATGAAACCGCGGGAAATTGCTAGTGTATGATAAATTTAATTTTACACCACGCAGAAATGTGGTATGAAAATGACTCTGAGATACGCAATGAATTCACACTTTAAACAGGGATCTGCTTAAAGCAAGACGACATAGCACACACCTTTTTTTTGTATCGGGTTGCAAAATCCTCATGGAGTCCCTCCGCCCTGGGAGAAGGGCGAAGGGGACTGTCAGACTCTTACTGACTAACAACCAACCCGTGTTCCTCATGTACCCCTGTGTCGGAGGGTCGGGTATCACCGAAGCATTCCTCGCTACCCCCGGCGGGTATTGGCCCGTCAGATGGTCAGGCGGGCCCCAAACAAAACCCCTTGGCGGCGGATGAAGGTGTTGGGCTCTGCCGCCAAAACACCCAGCGGCCGCTGAGGATAGGAAGGACGGCAATGCAACACCGCATCTCCTCTTTCTCTGCGGCCCCACCGCGACGCAACAAATGGTGCGCCCCCATTTGGTCGCGGGAGATAGGGCGCGTGGCAACGCAACACCGACACGCCTCTCCTCCCGCGACCGCACCCGACTGCGAGGGACAGACAGAACTGTCTCCCGCACCCGCACCTTCGGACGCATCCTACGCAGGCCTCACCCAAGCCCACGTGGAGTGTCCCCTCCTGGGATCCCGCTTAGCTTCACCGTGGGTGTACCTCAAACCCACGGTTACTGAGCCCCCCCACCACGAGAAGGTGGAGATCCCACGGAGGGAGACATAGCACACACCTGCTTTTGCTTCAAGAATACTATTGTTATATTACTACTAGTAAGTAATTTTTATAAAGCAGCATTATTTTTGCCGTTGAAAAAGCTATAAGTCTGTGATTTATCAGTAATGACTAGCATGAGCATAATTTTCGTTTGTTAGAGAAATACAACGCTTTATTTTCTACCGGATGAAGATCTTATTCCTCTAGATATAATTGATATTTTGTGCCTCAGTCATTAAACCTTTCCTTTTGTATACTGATTGTTTTGCGAACTGGGGCACATAATAGAGATTTTCTGCCTCAATTAGTAAGCCATTGCGATAAAGTAAGATTTTAACGTTAACATTCAGACTAGAAAAGATTTCATACAATATTATTCAACAGTCCCGTACGGTATATCGAATTACCCTTGAACGATATAACTGTCTACAGAAAGCATGGTTCACCGACGAACGGTAATACGAAAAAACTGTAAGTCGATACCATTATTTAGCGACAGCACGTTTCGCCGAATAACGCTACAAAGAATGAATGGTTGGCCGATACCAAGAGTTGCCGCTGTCATGGTTCGCCGCAACACGCTTTAACTAAATAATCCTTTACCGATAGCAAATTGCATCGAAAGCACCTTTTTATGTGTAGGTATCTAATAGGTTATGTTAGGTTTTCTTGTGACCCTGCATTCGAAAATAGGAGCCTTGCGAAGCAGGGCTCCGTCGACTTAGCTTATTGGGCGACCAGGTAACGATGAGAAGTGATGTAAGAAAAGGTGCTTTTGATGCAAATTGCTATCGGTAAAGGATTATTTAGTTCAAGCGTGTTGCGGTGAACCATGACTTCGGCAAATCTTGGTATCGGCCAACCATTCATCCCTTGTAGCGTTATTCGGCGAAACGTGCTATCGCTAAATAATGATATCGACTAATAGTTTTTTCGTATTACCGTTCGTCGGTGAACCATGCTTTCTGTAGACAGTTATATAGTTCAAGGGTAATTCGATATACCGTACGGGACTCATTATTCAACGGGTCTTAGTCGCGATAATTGACTTCTTTAAAGGCATAAATACCTCTGTTATTCTGCTACGTTTCTACCAGCTTGCAACGGTCGTGGTCGCGGAGGGACTGATGTCAGCTCAGCGCCGTCCTGGTGAAGCGCGGGTTTCGGCAGCTACCCTCACTTGTTTTATATTTTTGATTTTATCCACACTGTTATCGCGACTAAAACCCGCTTAATAATATTGTACGATGTATACAAATCGCGAAAGCTTAAAATCGATTATTAGAATAGATTTCTTCGAAGGAGACACATTCATACAACTTAAAAAAACAAAATTGTAGTTCACTAACAATATTGTGCCATATGCAAAACTGGGAGATTTTTGGATTTTTGGGTTACTTTTATGTTTTAAAGACCGCCGTGACACAGGATTAACAGATAGAGTAAGAGCTGTCTTAAAAAAACAAGAGCTCGTCACACCAGCAGCGACTAGGCGACCTCGCAAGATAAAGAATTCATGATGATTAAGCTGTTATTTAAAAGTACAGAAACCATCTATAAGTGATGCCGATTCGACGAGCACGTGGCGTAGCGGGAGTATAATCGACTGCCCACCGAAGATCGCGGGTCCGATACCCGCAGAATTCAAACATTTTTGTGAATGAACATGGATTCTCTCTTTGATTTCTCTTTGTCTGGGTGCTTCTAAGGCAGCGATATCCCAGTGGAGAGACCGACAGACTGCTACGCAGAGGGTCTCGGGTTCGAATCCACGGCACGCACCAATGACTTTTCGAAGTTATGTGCGTATTAAATTTTTGATTATCGCTTGCTAAACGGTGAAGGAAAATATCGTGAGGAAACCTGCATGTCTAAGCGTTCTCCATAATGTTCTCGACTTCACATATCTATGTGAAGTCTGCCAACCAGCACCTGGCCAGCGTGGTGGACGATGGCTTTATCCTTCTCATAGTGAGAAGAGGCCCATGCCCAGCAGTGGGACATTTGATATACAGGGCCGATGATGGGTGCTTCTGCGTATTTTTTATAGACTCACGCCTGTTTCCCGAAGAGGTAGGCAGAGGTGTAATATTACACCCACTTTTCGCACTTTTGTTTATACTAAATAAAGTATATTTACAAAAAAATTATAATTATAATAATTATGTATGTTTATCCATTGTCTAGTATCCATAGTGCAAGCTCTGCTTAGCTGGGGACTAGATAGTATTGCGTCCCCCCGTGGGATCTCCACCTTGTCGTGGTGGGGGGGCTTAGTAACCGTGGATTTGATTTTCTCCCACGGTGAAGCTAAGCGGGATCCCGGGAGGGGACGCTCCACGTGGGCTTGCGTGAGGCCTGCGTAGGATGCGTCCATAGGTGCGGGTGCGGGGGACAGTTCTGTCTGTCCCTCGCAGTCGGGTGCGGTCGCGGAAGGAGAGGCGTGTCGGTGTTGCGTTGCCGCGCGCCCTATCTCCCGCGACCAAATGGGGGCGCACCATCGTGGCGTCGCGGTGGGGCCGCAGAGGAAGAGGAGATGCGGTGTTGCGTTGCCGTCCTCCCTATCCTCTGCGGCCGCTGGGTGTTTTGGCGGCGGAGCCCAACACCTTCATCCGCCGCCAAGGGGGTTTCGTTCGGGGCCCGCCTGACCATCTGGCGGGACAATACTCGTCAGGAGGTAGCGAGAAATGCTTAGGTGAAACGTAGGGTTCCTCCGACACATGGGTACATGAGGAGCACTATAAAAAAAAAAAAAGAGAAGATAGTATTGCGTGTATGTGTTAGGATATTATATTATTAGGATCTCAAACTGTACAGCCCACCAAGCGGATGGTACACAACACAACATTACCCAATTACAAAATCCATCCATTTAAATCTGTATAGAATAAAATGATCAAAAAGGATTGTCCAATAAACAATTCCCGTCACAGTGTGACGATCCTTCTCGCTTACGACCATTTGTCTGACATGTTGTGAGACGTCACACACTGAAATGGACTTTAAGTGTATTATATTTAAGGGCTTTCTTTAAAGAGTTTTCTTGCTGACAATTAAATAGGTGGTGAGGTTGCAGAAATCACTTCTACAGAATTATATGTATATGTACATACGTAGTAGAGAATCTACTTTTTATTTTTAATGCATAAAAGTAATTACAAAGTATGCAGAGCTTGTGTAGGCGACCAGGTAAGTTCTTTTTGTAAAGGTGACTTGAAACTAGCATAATCTGGCATCGCGGAGGACTTTAAAGGCACCAGACTCGTAACAACAATTTGTGAACACTGGTGACACCTTGTGTGACAAGGTGTTATCTGATGGACATATTTATGTATTTCTAAAATTCATACAATTGTAATATAATATCAGCTATGTATATAAACGTGTGAAATATGGCCAAGTGCAGATTGGACTTCAGATGTGCTAAGAGAACAAACAGTGTAGAGAACTCTCAGAATTATTCTCACGATGTTTTTCTTCTTCATAGTTTAGCAGCAATTCATACAATAAAAAAATACAGTATAAAATGGACCCTGTTAAGTAGAAAAGATCCAACTGACGTTTGCTCACTTTTGAGTAAATGCAGTTCAAAGTTTGATAGCGAATTTTAAAATAGGGCTATGCCGTAACTACATGAAATTTAGTCAGGTAATAAAATATTACATAAACATTACTTTGAATGTAGATTAATATACATTTTTATATGAATACTTTAAGTAATCACTCAAAATATACCTCTGGATCTTTTATGCAAAATACGAAGTATGAGAAGATGTATTTAGTTTATTAGTGGTATCTTTTTAAAAGGTTGAAATAAATGAATATATCTTGTATAATCTGGTTTATTTCTTTATTATAATAATTGATATTATTAGTAATATCAATTATTATAATAAAGAAATAAACCCCTCTGGGGCAGTTGTAATCTCAACATGAGATTAACGCTATTTTGGAGAGCTAAGTAGAAGCTTTCAAACTTCACCTTCATCTTGTGATATAAACAAAAAACTGTTTTACAAGATGAAAAAAAAGTTTACAAGCCGCAGGGCAGCTTTGTGGCGAGCTGATTACGTGTGGCGACACAGTGGTCCAGAACACTTCGTGGAGTCGGTCAGGGCCTCGTCTCCGGCTTGCCTTTACTGCCTGTTTGGAGTGGATTTCCAGGAGTGCCCGCAGGACTCTCAACTCTGGCTTGCCTTAGTCGGCCGGCCAGAGGAAAGTCGCAAGAGCTATTAGCTCGGGGGTGAAAGTATCATTTTCAAGGGCGTAATTACGGGGAAACCCGCTCCGGGTCACGAGACCCGCGATGGCGAAACCGCTGCCGCACCGCTCTACACCCCTAGCCACTCACAACGGTGTTGCCCTCTGGCTGCCTTTATAGGAGACTTTGTTTACCTTGGTGGCTATTAAGAGAGGGCCCATCTGTCTAGTGAGTCGACGTGTCACCGTCTGCCCCATTTCGACGTACTACAAGAGTACTTAAGGCAGACCACGGTTTTCATCCATAGTTTCAATATTAACTAATACTTTAAACCCCCACCACAGTAGCCCAGAGTAATTAATTGCCATACAAGTAGCAATACTCCTACACCTGATGCGGCCAATCCGTGGCTGTACTTCATGGTGCTGTTATAGAGGCTCCTCATTAGGTGTCCCACATCAAATCCTAGATTAAACTCTCAAAGGGCCTCTGCGCGTTGGACCTATGTTTCCGTGTACGCCTACCAAAGACCCGTGTACTATTTTAACACAATATGTTAGAAAAGTATGTGTGATAGAAAAACAAAGAAAATAATGTTATTTTCTTTATGAGTAGGTATTTCTTTCGTTTTGAGCCATGATATTTTTCCACCAGCTATAGACTTTTATTGAAAAACATAAAAGCAAAATAGATCCACGCGTCATGAATCTTATAAAAACCTTAAATCCTATACTAAACATGTATTCAAGCAACATGATTCTTTTTTTATTTTTTCACAAGTTACAATTATGTGACGGTACCTTTGGCACGGTAAAAGGATTCTAGGGTAAATGTCATCAAACTGCCTGGATCTTTTGTGCATATATAAAACTTGACGAGCAGATTATGTTTATGTATTTAACTCAATTTCATAAAAAATGTTGGTTGGATCTTTTCTGCTTAACAGGGTCCAAATGTCAAAGCAAAATTTAAGGGTGCTGACTGTACCCAATAAGTTAGGTCATGCTCATTAATTATATTTCACTAAAAATGAAATACGTTAATGCATATGAATTTAATTTCGGTTTGAAAAGTTCGACGCTAAAATATAGATCCCATAAAAAAACAATACTTGTCAAAAACCAAGTCTCGCAACTCAGTTCTTCAAATGTGAAAATTTGTTAAGGAAGTATTAATTTTAAATCAAATAAAAACTCGCGGTGTATATTATTATTTCCAAATGAATGCCATTCTGCTGTCTCTAATCTATTGGCAACAAATCTCTCTTAAGTTAGTATAGGCGAAGTTATTCAATTTCAGTATTCTGAATGTTACTAAGTTTGAATCTTGCTTGCTCTGGGGTATTGAATTGTATAAATACATTAGTGGGTAAAGGCGGACGTACGCCGCGAAATAATGTTGCGCAATATATTGCAGCAAAAGCAACGGGGCAACTAAAGCCTCAGTGACGGATCAATACATAGAGTCTCAGATTCGAATCCACGAGATCGAAAGCTTTAAATTGTTATTTAAAAGTTCCTCATGAGTGATCTCCTTGTGCTGATATAGAGTTTATTTAAGGAAACATCCGCATTATGAATAAATTGTATGTCACAGGGGATTTTACGGACATTCGACCAACAGACACGAAGAACACACAGACGTGAAACAACAAATTGTGGATGACGCAAAGTGTTATTTCGAGTCACTCTCCATCCTCCTAAATATTTCTATACACAAAAAGCATAACATCCCAGAACAAAGTTTCGGCGATAAAGAAGAACAAATAAACACATAAATTTACACTTTCAAATCTATAATGTTAGTATAGATTTATGTTTCATTTTCTTTGAAAACGCATAAGTGACTTTAATTTCATTTTTATTTTTAACAATTAGAATTTTAGAGACAATCAATATCTAATAAAGTCAATACGATTTGATTGTGTAGAAATATCAAAACTGCATGAATAATATTCAACTTATAGTTTTGACACGATTACATTTGACCAAAAATACCCCTTATCCTTGCAAAAACAAAATACGAAACTGATAATTATCTCCAAAATTCTCAAAAG